>OX638393.1:37640784-38283284 GCA_951813805.1 Limnephilus auricula
AAGTATTCAAGTCGCACATCATATGATCTAAGATGTTCATATAATCCACATTTGAAAGATAACAGTAGAAGCAAATTACACCTGCACTTGCTTACAAATTGGATAAAACTTGGGCAAAAAAGGAAGTCGCCCGATTCTACACAGAGTCAACTGACAGATCTGATAGAGTAAACTGATAGATCTGTTTAATAGAATCCCATGTCTTAACAAAAGGATTCCAATCTTTGCTGTCCTTGTTCTACCTGTTCCGGCACCGGTACATAGTCGGGTACACGGTTGTTATTTGTCACATGAGAACTGGGTCATAGCTACGACTCGTTTTTATAGTTCAACAGTTCGACTGTGGAACATTCTGCCGGCCTCTGTGTTTCCTCCCTTTTACAGCACGTTCACTCCTTCCTCTCCTCAAAAAGACTCCGTACAAATTATTTTACTCAGGGCCTCCTGTGAGGAGTTAATGTAAGAAAAGTTATTATGATATTCCTTATTTACCTGTAACACCCTCTCTGTGCAGATCCGGAGTAACACAAGGAGTCCTTGAGCAGCGTGGAAAGGAAAGGATGAGCTCCGTGAGAAAGGAGCATCTGTACTAGTTCTATGTTACCACTGCCACAAGCCACCTAAAACAGAGAACATTAAGACATTTTATTCTTGTATTTCTCAAGGAAGATGAAACATTTTATATATAACAAGTGAAAAATTAATGCATTTTCACAGTCCAACCAGGGGGCCTAGTCTCGATCTTTCGGTTTCACAAACAAGCACGTTTGCCGTTTAACCTTTCTTGACGGTGCTGTCAACTAAGCGGTCACGGTTTGTATTTACTGAAATATCTTTGTAAATATACTAAACATAGAGTTAACATTTTAGGTATTCCTCCACAATACATTTATGTATTGGATTAAATAAATACATTACACTAATATTTACTGAGTGTACAGCATCGGAGCGCGAGAAAGTTTTTAGCACGGTCAGAGGAGGGTTAATACGGATTCGTGACGTAGCTAAACCCGCGTTACGGGCGCTGTGAGAGATATAGACTAGGCCCCCAGGTTAAGTCAAGTTTACATAGAACGTAGAATAAAGAAGAACAAGAAATGCCATGTGTGTGTGTTTCGTGACCAAAAAGTTGGACAATTCTCTGCTTAAATTTCATATGCAGAATTGTGTTATTATTATAATAACACAATTATTATTATAATAACACAATTATTATAATAATAATATAATTATTACCATCATAATATTATCATTATCCACTTGAGCGCTTTTTGCGACAATATGGCACTATTTCCACAACCACGGATTGCTTTGTTGCCAAAATGTGGCAATTTTTATTTTTTTATTGAGGCGACAATATAATATGTTGTACATTCAAAATACAATTTTTATTTTTTTTTAAAAAGACAAACATCCCCCCATAAATATTTTCTAGAACTTTAGATTCTTTAAAATGTTTTTAAGTTAACGATTTAATAATATTTGTTGTATAAATCGGTGATAATAGACAAAAGATAGGTGAATTCAATGGCTACATAGAACTATAATCAGTTTGTATGTCTCCATATTCAAATTCGGAGGTATGATTTTTTTTACATGGGCGAAAAAATTTCTTTAGCGATCCGAGGAAAAAAATTTAAAATGCTCTGTCGCTACAGTGGTTATGAAGTTTAAATGGGATGGCGATATATAATGTCAGGCAAGTTTAAGAGAGACAGCACGCATGCCAAATAGGCTAGAACCATAAGGTACTAAGAGTCAGTGGTGATGTTAGTTTCCGTTCAAATCTATACGGAAGACTTTTCTAGTTTTCTTCTGAATTCTATATATTTATTAATTTTGTTTATTAACGCCAGACTTAACTCAGACTAAATGTTTTATATATATATTTATAGATAAGTTCTTCAACTTAATAAGTGTACCTACTAATATAATAAACTGAGGGGGTATTTCACCATCCACCACATAGATTATTTATATGATAACGTCCATTTTCGATTAATAAAACACAATTCATTAATTTAAAAGGTCTGAGTTTACTATTCAATGCTTCAACCTGTGAATAGCCGCTATATATAGGATAGGTTAAAGGCCGGCGTGGCCCAGGAGCAAGGCTCTGAACTCCCAATCTGAAGGTCGCGGGTACGAACCCGGCGGCGTGAGCAAATAAATTTTATTTGATTAATTTCTGTTATTTCACAATTAACTATCTGCAGCCTCACAACATAACCCAATTGCAAATGCCATAGTCTCACTGGTTCCAGACGGTAGCAGTTGGGACTCTTGTGCGGTATTCATATGAAAAAAAATAGTTTGTTGATTTTTTTGCCCGTTGCAAATTATTTATTTATTACTAGGAGGATTTATATTTTGGATAAAAACATCATCGACATCAATCCATGCAAATAAACCAACATTGAAAAACAACATTTTCATACAAAAAAACTGTTTCCTTCCTCTGACAACTGCTGAATTTTGAAACTGATACTGTGAAGACGATATTGTAAGTAAGCGTTCCAAAACTTAGACAAACTACGTGCAGATGACCATAGATGCTAATACAAGTCATACATTTTCATTAAATATGACGGCGTTTGAATTATAGCCGCGGACCCAACGTTGCAGCCATACTCTTCTGAGCTTTTTTTCACTTCGCCGCAATGTTGTGGCCATACTCGTGGAGAGGTTAATTGGAAAGGTATTAATGGTATCTAACCTGCAAGGGAGTGAGTGTAGTCCTGTCCTCGTGTAATGTGGCCCCTCCTTCAACCTTGGCCCCACGAGACAGCAGTAACTGGGCAGTCTGCACCGCCCCTCGGGCGCAGGCGTACACCAGGGCCGTCCAGCCCGCCACGGCCGTCCAAGGGGCGCAGGCGGGAGGGGGAGGAGGGGAGCCTCCGCCGCACCCGGGGGTCTCCGTGTTGGGATCTGCACCAGCATCCAGGAGCATCTGGAGATTAAGGCAATCTTTGAAACACATTTAATATACTTTAACACTCCCGTTCCGAAGGGAGGTAATAAACTTGCCCCAGAAAAGGATAACTTTAGTAACAAACTCCACATACGAAGATGATTTTGCATAAGGCACAGCGTCAGAGATGTACTCGAAGTGGGGTTCTTAAATTTCAACCGTACAGTCGTTGGCGTATTAATAATATCAGTTTTAGGTAATCCCGGAAAAACTATTTGCTAATCGATCTGCATTAACCTCTCGTAAGCTGCCGGCGGGCAGGTGACAGTCTGGAGGTTAAAAATAAAATTCGATGACATCTAGGTCAGGATTATTTTGATTCTTTATGTGGTTTAACCTTTACATACCTGAAGTTAAAAATTATGTAAGAAACCATGTAACTCACAAACATGGCTGCAAGTGCGCGGGAATTTCGAATTACTGAGCTAGTAATTATGGTAGTCTTCACTTTAACGAAGTCTTTCACAAGATTAACAAAATCAGAAATATCGCTATTAAATTTTAAGCTTGAGTTTTACATTTTGGGGGGATAGTATATGTAGTTGACGTGTGGAATGATAGATTGTGATATAAATCAAATAAGTCTGTACACTGTTTTTTATTTAAATATATCAAAGGGTTAACCTCTTGAATGTCGGATGACATTATTCCATATATTAATATCAGAGCATTCCGAGAAGTACTGTAATAATAAGCAAAGTCTGGAATGATATTGACGCAAGTTTGGCGCAATTCATTCTGATCTTGTCCTTGTACAGTTTCTTTATACATAAGGGTTCAAATTTTGAACAGTTTTAAGACACAAAACTGAATAGCCAACTAATTAGCATTATGTAAAACTACAGATATTTTCAGGATTCAAATAGATAAAATCACAACACTTTTATTTTAAAAAGACAAACTCTGGTTCAGCAGTCATTCATAGTTCAATCATTATAACTGCAGTTTAAGATTCAAGCTTTAGGTGCTTGAACTAATAAAGCATATTGTATAATACTCACGGCGGCTACTTGGTCATCATTCCTGGAAGCTGCCAGCATGAGTGCCGTCAGCCCCTGGTGGTTGAGGGTATTGAGGCCTGTGGCGGGGGGCAGCAGGGCGGCTGCCTGAGAGACCAGGTCTGCACGCCCCGATAGCAGGAGACGGAAGCTGAGCTCCAGCTGGGCACGTCCACCATCCTCGCATGATGACACGCCAGCCAGGCGCTTGGGCGGGAGGCATTCTTCAGTGCTGATGGGAAAATTAATGATGTTTTACTACTATTATGTTACTTTCTAATCACTCGAGCGATAGCTAAACAAATTTGGGTAGATGTAGATAAGTGATTTTTATGAATTAAAAAGAATTTATTTTGAACTTTCGCAATCAGATAATATGTTTACTTGCTAGCAGGTAAAATAACAGGTAATCTCGAAGCAGATGGCGCTGATGTAGTTAGATATCATTTGCTTGATATAAAAGCTATTTGATACAGTTTAACACTTAGAGACTCGCGCGTCAATTTGTAACACAGATACTCGCTACCGGGTGCGCTGGACCCAATATAATATTATATGTTTATTCCAAAACTGCTCAATAAAACTGAAACTTTACTTTCTTATTAGATAATGTGTGAATGAAAAAGACAATATTTAATCAAATATTGATGTTTATTGTTTTTACTTAACCAAAAAGTCACTACCAAAAATAAAAGGAAATTCACCATACTTTTATGAAAAGGATAAGACTATTGTTATGATTTATGTAATTACTTATTTTAAGCGAAATCTTCTATATTATCTTACAGTATTATAATGAACCTACTTAGACAAAATAATAATGAGAGATCAATCATTATAGAAAAAAAACTAAAACAACTTTGAAAATTAATAAAATATTTTCTTTGGAATAAAATGACATCTCTACATCGTTCAGTCTTTTTCTACTACAAATTTGAACAAAGGTGCTTCATGTACTCTCCACAAATTTTATACTGCATTTTATGCAAAAAAAACTTTGGTTTTCTAACATTTTTCCAGTTACATAGGCTGCAATGTACTTTTCGTCCACTCATTGAGGGGGGTAGGTTGGATGACATAATTGGTTCTACTTCTGAGATTATATTTCGGATACGGTTTTTGATACGCTGTGGAATATTTCAAAAACCTATTGGTAGCCATTTTCTATGAAATAAAATAATAAAGATAAATAAGTAGTAATAAAATGATGGAAAAAACACCTACGTATTTATTCGCTACCGGGTCCAGCGGACCCATTCATACCTTTTACGTCCGTACTACTCACACACAGCACGCATAAATAAACCAATCCCGCAGAGTGCTAACTGACGACTAAGATCGTCATTTGTCATTCTACACTATTGTTGAAAGGTACTAAGAGCGGCAACGTAGCAAACGTCAAAATTTTTATGTTACTTCTCAAAATATGAAGAACTGGGTCCGTTAGACCCGTTAGCGGGTCCCTAGTCCCTAAGTGTTAAAAGATAATCTTTTAAGGATTTAAAGGCATTTTTGAAACAATGGTTGATATTAAGTTAAGGTTGGAGTGTCAATGAGTTAATTAAATAATGAATTGAGAAATAATAAGTTTTGCTGTTTTCAGATTGGCAGCTTAAGACAGAAATAACAGTTTTCAGACGATTTTAACAGAGCCAACATATTAAAAAGTGAGGTAAACTCAAGTTTGGAAATATTGCTTATTTGTTTTGCTCAAATTAGACTGTATTATAATTATAACAGATTCCAGAAACTACAGTAGGCAGTTTATACGTTTCTTTGTTAATACATATTCGGATGTATGATTTTTCGAATAAGCGCATCCGAATTGTTAAATGTAAAAAATTGAATAGCAGATGATTATGACGCTCTTTTTGACAGCCAATAAAACAAATAATGTCCACCAACCCCACGGGTCTCGGGGGGCAATCCACTCCTGGCAGCAGTAGCCTGGCCGCCTGCATCAGGTCATCATGGTCGGCTGCGGGGGCACCCCTCTGCTCCGCGTGGGCCCCCGCCACCCGAATCCACTCCACCAGGGGGGGCAGTACTGCATAGGCACGTTCATACCAGAGCTCCTGGACACCGCCCCTGCTCCACGCTTGGGAGTGCTCCAACTGGAAGAATGAAGAAATTTCAGTGTTAGAACATTGAAACATTTTTTATGTAAATAAACATAATTCGAGACGTGAATATAAAACAAAGATAGCATGCAAATGAAAAACATTCTATTTTAAACTTTTTTGCAAATTTTAAATCTTTGTAACATTGCTGGTTTTATTTTTATTTCAACAAGATACTGCTTTGTTTATTATGGACTCACATTATCCGCTATATAGGTCATATTATATTATATAAAGAAGAGTGTCGATGGTTTATTTTTTTTCAAATCTACAGTTTGATTCCGAGTTTTATAAAATTTTGCACAGTTGACCCTCAAAACGAAAGAGAAAGGTCTAGATGAAATTTAAAAAACAACCCCGTCCTTTAAAGCAGAATTTTGAAACTACATGATGAAAGTTTGAACACTTGACATTCAAAATAATAGGAAAATTGCTGGCTATATCTGGGGGGTGAGTCTGTTTCTTTTGTGTTAGCTAACGCGGCATTAAACGAGTCTTGTGAAAAACTCTTCACAAAGCCCGGGCAATGCCGGGGACTTCGGCTAGTTTTAATGTATTTTTCGTGGAACCGCCATTTTGAAAAATATCTATCCAACAAAATCGATGCTTGATACTACTGTCTATCTATCCTTTCAAATTTCCTGAAAATTCAGTTTAAATGTGTTGTTCTGTTTGTATAATTGCATTTGATCTTACCTGAGAACACCTCATAAAGTAGAAGAGAACGTTGACAGCAGCGTGGGTGAGGGGAGTCATGTGGGGTGCCCGAGCCAGCAGGTCCTTCAACTCCCCCACAGCCCCCACACAGGTTGTCAGCAGCCAAGAATCAGCTGGACCACTTCGATCTGGAATAACACAACAAAATCAAGTATAAAGCAACTGTCTTTGTCTTAGCAAACACCCTTGAATCAATCTCCTTCTCTAATACAGTGGGATCTAATCTCGGCTAGCAAACATAAACAGCAGTTGTTTGTAGGTAAGTAACCACCTACTTTTATGACATGGCTAAGAAAATATAATTTATTTTGACAATGTCAATATCTTTTGGTTCTAATTTTTTATTTGACACTCTAGAAAACAAAAAGAAAAGTGGTGGAAAAGTAAATTTAGCACTTTTGACATTCCGGGGTCTCCTATGACAAAATATTTCAAAATAATCAGCGTGGAAAATGATTTGATTTTTAAACCTCTTGGATGCCTTGCATTTAAAATTTTCACACCAGATTAAATTGATCAGAAGATATGGTAATTTTGTACAATAAAGCTTTACAGATCTTAAATTTACCTGATCCATTTGAGTTCTTTCCAATGGATGGGTTTCCACCTGGACTCGCAATGGACTGATGGCTGATAGATTGTGCTAAGCCGCTGGCATTATGACTTTGATCATTACTAGAAGTGTTTGCCGAATTACTTGATCCTCCTGAACCGATAGAACTTAAAGACGCCCACCGAGGCATGGAAAGAGCACCTAAAAACAAAAACAAAAACAACATTATAATATTGTTTACTAAATTTGAATAATAAAAAATTTCAATCATCAATACCTACATTAGATATGCATACGATTAATTAAGTGTAATATAATATATTTAGAAAATGCTAATAAAACCCTTGCACTCTATGAGGCAACTTACACTTTTATGTTGTTGAAAAGATTCATATTGGAATAATTTCACCCAGTTTTTGGGCTAAATATTATTTTTAATTTATTATCTATTTGACTAGAATAGGTAGGTACCTCTCTGTAGTTATAATTTCATATAAAGATTTCTTTTACTTTTGTGTCAGAGTTAAGGTAGATTCAGACTGGGTCGACGTACGTATGCATCGCTACGCCAAACAATGCTTAGCAACCATACATTTTCTATGAAAATGGCCACAGACATCGCACGTCGCGATGCGTGTGGCCAATATGATTCTAAAACATAAATTTTCATAGAAAATGTATGGTTGCTAAGCAGTCCAGATATTGTTAGGCGTAGCGATGCGCATGTATGTCGACCCAGTCTGAATATACCATTAATTTACAGAGCGAAAACAACATGTGTTTTTATCAAATTAAAAAAAAATTTGTGCAAATTATTGCATTGATAGTATTATACTGTTGCTATTAATTTAATGTTAATTAACATATAATATTTCCTGTACATATTGTAGTATACCTGAAGCAACCCTGCCGGCGTTTAGATGGGCATAAGGCTGTAGGAGTCCCCAAAGATCTCCAGAGGCAGCGATGGCATGTTCCAGAAGAGTTGGAGTGAGACATGCCCCGGGGTCTGAAGGCATGCACAGCAACATTATCTCCTCTAGTAATGTTTCCATTCCGGCGCACAGGTAAATAGCCGCATATCTGTAAACATGAGTCAAAAACAAATAACAAAAATACTCTTGGCCATGAAAATCTAAAATCTTATCCCACTTCTTAGATGTTTGTCAAAAGAACTGAACATGGAAGTCGCTAACAAAAAGCTGTCAAGAGAAGCAAGGGTAGAAGTCCAAAATGGAAGGCTGATACTAACCCCGGGTATTTAGCTTGGTCGATCGACAAAACCCTATATCAATGCCATATTGACTAAATCCATCATCTATGGTTAGACGACCGTCCGTGGTCGAGTGGTAACAACACTTGACTCCCAATCGGAAGGTTGCGGGTTCGAACCCGGCGTGCGCAAATAAATTTTATTTGATTAATTTGTGTTATTTCACAATTAATTAATAAAAATAATATATACTACATTTGCGGCACGTTCCAGAGTGGAAGATACTGTCAGTATCGCCCTGGTGTAAGACCACCATTCAGAATTGAGACGTTGCTTAATAATGGCTTTAGCCGTGTTTAGTGACTAGATCTGAATAGCCAGGTACTTTCCTACCTTCCTCTTCCCCATCTCCTTCCCTTCCCCACTTTCCTTCAGCCTCACAACATACCCCAATTGGGGATGCCATAGTCTCACTGGCTCCAGACGGGAGCAGTTGGGACTCTTGTGAGGTATTCTCTATAAAAAAAAATTAGGCAGTATTTCCGAACTCGATCAGTAATTGATTTCGACAGCCGGCAGACAAAACTACATAATTGAATGTTTATTTATTAAAAGAATTTTATACATAGTGTAGATATTGTGTTATTTCGCCCGCCATGCTAGGGATGTCCTACAATGTGGGATGACATTTGCCCACATTATGGCCATGTACCAAAGAATATTACAAAGAATTCCGAGAAGCTACATTATTGAAATTAAAAGCAACGTCTGGAATTCTGACCTAGTCCTTGTACAGTTTATTTAAACATAAGGGTTGAAATCGCGTTTTTAAATAAAAAATATTCCCGGCCGGCGTCCGAGCGACAGATGACAGGTTAAGCATGTCATCTTGGCTGTCCTTAGCTCCTGTTAACTGTCAATATACACAACTTTTTAAATAATATCATTCGTTATGCAAAATTATTGACTTATCAATAAACGGAGGCTAATGAAGCTCATAGAATTGAAAGATGTTATATAAATGATCAATTCAATCCGTTTGAGCTTGGAGAAATGGAATTCAGAAAGTGGTTCAGAATATCACGAATTATGGCTAAAGACCTCATTGACCAATTAACTCCTGTTTTAGTGTCAAAAATTACATGCTGACAGACAATGTAGATACATAAAGAGAGTATTTTAATTTATTGTCAATTTATTTGTATTTTGATGTAGCTGTTTAACTTTTGAAGTTTAGAGAAATGTCGATCCATGTACAATACTTACCAGTATTGTCATCATAATGCGATTTCTTATTTATTTCATTATCAATATCGGTTTGGTTACCAACAAACCTAACGAGTGCAACCATACTCGGGAAATCGACAGCCTATCAAGCCGATATTGTTAAGTTATCGATTTGACTGTTCTGGACCCCTGTAAAGTTTAGAACTGGAAGAGTAAGAATGAGAGTAGACCGAATGCCGTAGAAATGAAATGATCTCTAAGATATCGTGAATGCTAAAGCCATGTATGACCGTATTACAGATGTGGAGATCCAGAAAGAATTCACTCCAACGACAGAAAATAACTAAATAATTAGGGAAAACATAGAACATACTCGTGTATAAATTTTCCAAGTCGCACGTCCACCATCCATCGATGGAAACGTCCAACGGATAGCTGAAGGGCGGCACGTTGGGCTTTACTTTGTCTAAGTCCACTGTCTCCTGATACTGCAAACATGGTAGCCGCTCGTAAACATGCCTGAAATCATTACATATTTCACATTTCTTAGCTTATTTTCATTGTAATTAGTACGATAATCAACTATAGTGATAATCACTACAGTGAAACTCTCGTAAAAAAAATTCCAAAAGACCGGAAAAAACTTTGCGGAAAAACCATAAGTTGTTAATTTTTCAAATACCAAAAATATTTAAAAAAAAATTGAGTTTTAGTTTATAAATTCATAATAATGGCTGCCTACTAATTGACGTTTCAACTTCAATAATTAGCTGGAGTACAATGTCGAATGGTTGTAAAACTAAAAAAAAAAAACAACATACATATTTCAGTTTGGCGTGAGAGTTTTCCCAATACCAATGTTCTGATACTTACTGTTGTTTATGTAAATATGTATATAGTTTCATTGTCTCTCAATATATGTCATTAGTGTAGGTAGTTATATGTTATTTTAATGTGTCTCAACAGAGGTCAGTAAAGTTGTACTAGATGAGAGAGTCAACTGTCTCCCTGCTATCTATTACGAAGATAGCTGATGATATCAGATCGACAGGTGGGCATCATCAGTGAGCTTTTCTCCTGCAACAGATTTACTGAGACCACCGTTTAGAACAGACGTTAAGTCCCGTTAAATATTAATTACGAATAACTTGACTCATAACCTCATGACTCATAACCTGACAAACCGAATTGTATTTTTCATCAGAGAAAACAACAGAACACCATACTTACCAACCCATGAATTAATATTATTCTGAGTTATTTTTTTACCTTGACACATGAATCAGCTAGTGATGGGCAGAGAACAATCCTAAAAGCCCCGGCTACTTCGTGTTTGGAACATAAACCAAAACCCTGAGACAATCTGTGCGCCTCCCGAGCCACTCTCACCAGAGCTCTAGAATATAAAGAACAAATAAACAAGTCAGTTCATGCATCATCCAAAATTTCATTATTATAAGCATCCGCTAAATGCCAAACAATTTATCAGCAGGTCAAAGAAAATAGATATAGAAGAATAACATACCAAGTGACAAATTACAATACAAGGGCAAAATATTTAGATGGATATAAAACGGGCAATATACTCACATACACACACTCAAAGGCACACAACATACACACACTCATAAGCATTTATACATAAGATTAAATACTTGCATACAATCAATTAATACTAATTTATAGATGCTTAGAAACAATTAAAAAATCTTGATCTGTGTATAAACCATTTTTTCACTGTAGAGATACGTCAACCTCTCTTAAGAAGTTTTCCTAGGCACCTGAAAAAACTTCTTAAGTGGGAAAACCTTATAAAGTGGTGTAAATTGGGTCATTCAGTCTCCAAGGAACCGAAAAAATCAAAACTTCTTAAGCATGAAACCTACTAAGAGGGAACTTCTTGGTGAATGTCAAAATAATTCATATTCTACGCTTTCGTAGATGGCCCGCATATAGTATTTTTACTTATAAACGCTTTTTACAAGTTATGCTTCGAAATATTAAGAAAAATTCATGGTTCGCGAAAGTACACAAGCAATATGAATATTAACAAATAGTTTTGTTAATTAAAAAACTTTAATCTTTCAAGAAAGGCTAACAAATACAATTTTCATCGGTGATTCAATCCAATATTGTATTTTTTAGCCTTTCTTGAAAGATTTAAGTTTTTTAATTAACAAAACTATTTTTTAATATTCATATTCCTTGTATACTTTCGCAAACCGTAAATTTTTCTAAATATTTCAAAGCATAACTTGTAAAAATAAATAAATAAAAAAGTGTTTATAAGTAAAAATACTGTACGCGCGCCATCTACGAAAGCGTAGAATATGAATTCTTTTGACATTCACCTTAGGCAAGTTTCACTGTATTTCACATTTCCTATAAAAAAATTTTTTGTTGCTAACTGCCAATTAATACATGCTAGAACATTACAATACTTACCACAAATAAAAAATGAGTTTGATTTTCTGAAAAGCTGAGTTTTATTATTGTTGGACTCGTTATGCATTTTAATATATTTGTATGGGTTTACTTTAAGCGTTACGCATTATTCATAGGTTGGGATAGTAATGAAGCTCACCTCTGAAGCAGGTATCCAACTCTTGGGATGGTTTCAGCAGAAATCCTGGCTATGTGGTCTCTACATCTTCCTGAATGCAATACTCGTTGAAGATCTGAGGCACTCCAGGGCAATTGCTGCAGTTCCACTAATCTGAAAATAAACAATATCTTTTTGTAATTGCCATGTTTTTATATACAATGCTACCACGTATACAATGAATTTATTTCTACATTAAACGCCACTGAATCGTCACTTTTGTTGGACAGAATTCTAACTTCCCTTTACTTGTTTAGGTGTCAAAGTTTGCAAAGACAATTTCTCATAATCTATTTTAGAATATACCTAAATGTGCAGATAGAACCATATGCAACCAGATAGGACTAATTCATTGCATAAGGTTCTAACTACATTTCCCTAATTCCTTTTCCAAGATAGGCCACATTCTAATGCAATATTTTTCTTAAAAATAATATGTTAACCTGATATACTTTACACAATATAGAACCTTAAAATCAGAAATTGTTAAATAGAATGAGAATTCATCTTTGCAAACTTTGACACCTCAGAATGCGAAGTTAGAACCCTATCCAACTAAAGTGACAAACTACACTGGGCTTCGTAAAAATGATCATCTGTCGGATACAAATAAAGTGGCAAAAGATTTAAAGTGATGTTAGAACTCGTAAACTAAATGGAAGCTTTAAAAACATGATGTTATAGTTTCATCAAACAAGTATCTACGGAAATACAACGCAGAGGACTCTGAAAATTATTTTAGTTATAGATATGAGCAAAATAAATGGTTTTGCTTTCAAAGTTCATTTTGAAACAAATGCCGCTTAGAACCTTGCCCAAATAAGGTGACAGAATGTAAATTGAAACAGTTAGAATTAAGAAAGCTTTCCTAAAAAAAGGAGTTATTTTAATCATTTCCAAACTAAATCTGTGAAGATAAAATATTGATTAACGAATATACTTAAGTATATTAAATAAAATACTCTAATGCCTTGTTCGCACTTGACAAGTAGTAAGTCGAGTGGCGAGTAACTCGCTATTTGACTCACCAAAAAGTGTTCCCCCTCCACGCGTCTCTGCGCACTGATAGCGCAGTCCATTCGTAGACGCAGATACGTGCGATATGTCGTCCCTTTGGAGCGAAAATTCTAAAATTCTCTAAAATTCTTTATTTTTGCGGCTATTCTATTTTCGTGCCAATGGTTTATTTATTTTCATCTCACTAATTTATTCTTCCACCTCTTCTAAAATAAGCATTACAATCAGCTTAATTAGCGTATTTATTTTATTGCGTTGCAGCGCGTGTTACGACGCGCCGCTTACTAATGAACTCTACTTGACAGTAGTGTGAATATTTTTTAGACTTACTACTTGTCAGGTGTGAACAAGCAGAGAGGACTTACCAATAAAACATTCTGTCTAAACGTTTATACAAAAATAGCGGCCAAGATGGAACTTATATTAATTACTTTTCATATAAATTGAATAATAACCATAGAAACCATTGAAATTTTTGTATAACTGTATATATGTATTTGCCTGGTATGCCAAGTTCTTCATTTAGGTATTTTGTTTGGTCATTGGTGCATACAATATAATATTGATGACATTGCACCTAGGTTTTATTCTTGTTTCTCTGGAGCGGAACTACTATCTAAATACTTAAAATAATGGGTTTTAATGGCAGAGCCTTAAAT
The DNA here is from genome assembly GCA_951813805.1 of Limnephilus auricula. Taxonomy (NCBI): domain Eukaryota; kingdom Metazoa; phylum Arthropoda; class Insecta; order Trichoptera; family Limnephilidae; genus Limnephilus; species Limnephilus auricula. Next base: position 37,654,862 of record OX638393.1, read on the forward strand.
TGGATAAAAAGTTATCTTAATAACAGATCACAAGTGGTAAAAATTAACCATACATTGAGCAAACCTCTTACAAGTGATTTTGGAATACCACAAGGTACTGTATTAGGGCCATTACTTTTTATCATGTACGTCAACGACATTTTTACACAAAACCTCAGTGGACGCGTTATATCTTACGCGGACGACACTATCATCATAGTTAAGGGTCAGGACTGGAATATTCTAAAGAAAAATGCAAACAATGACATGCAAATCCTTAAAAACTGGTTCGACACAAACCTGCTCTCAATTAATGCAAAAAAGACACTTTACATTCCCTTCTCAATAAATAAGTTCAGAACTCACCCAAACATCGATATAATTATACACAATAATAAATGTAACAAAACTGTCTGTAATAGTTCATGTAAAAAATTAAATCATACAACTGAAATAAAATACCTCGGTGTAATTGTAGACCAACATATGAAATGGAACAGACACATATGTGAACTTGTTAAGCGCATTAGGAAATGTATTTATATATTTATTAGATTAAGAAATATTCTCAAGGTAAATAATTTAAAAAAGGTGTACTATGCACTAGTACAGTCAGTAATTCAATATGGAATTATTGGATGGGGAGGTGCATATAAAAAAATTGTAAACCCTGTAAATGTGGTTCAAAAACTAATTATTAAAGTCATTTTAAAAAAACAACCCACATTCCCTTCTGCAACATTGTTCAAAATTTTCGAAGTTCCAAAAATTGAAGATCTCTATAAAAAAGACTCAATATTACAAATATTCAAAGATAAGACATTAAAAAATAATAAAGTTAACTCATTGTTAAGACGTAAATATAATATCCAAATTCCATTATTTTCTACTCAACAAATGCAAAATAATTATGTATACAAAGGGATAACTTACTTCAATAGCCTTCCCGAAGAAGTAAAAAAAATAAGAGATTTAGCATTATTCCAGAAAAAGATCAAACTATTCTTAAAAAACTGTATGCAATAAAACCATGTAACCTTAATCCTGTAAATCAAACCATCAAATATTGTATAATGTCCTCCTTAACCTAGTCCTTAAGATATTATATTAATTATGGACTAAAAATGGTATATTCTTACATAACTCCTACACCAAGCTCAAGAGCCAGTTCTCTTAATTGGTGTAGAAACCAAAAAAATGATGTTTTCACCTTTTTGTTATACCTTTTTATTATATTTTTGTTTTTATTTAGTTATTCTATTGTTAAACAATGATTAAAATGTAAAATTGTTGTGTGTAAGAGGTGAAATAAATTGAAATAAATAAAAAAAATAAAAAATAAAAAAAAAAAAATGAAAAAAGATTCTCTCATAATCATCGCTCTAGTTCGTTTTTGTCTAACAGACCATTTTTCGTGAACTTGAGTTAAGTATGCATTTGTTCTCAAAAAGCCTTTATTTATACGATAATCGTTCAAAAAATAATTATAAAAGATTATTTAAGGGGTTTTTAAAACGAATTTTGTCTTCCAAAATTTATGTGCTTTTATCGTAAAAAAAACATTAAACCGTCATTTCTCCCGATTTACATTTTGGTCTGTTGGATAAAAACGAACTGAAGCGACGTAATGTAATGAGTAAGTTACCTATTATGTGAATCTACCCAGACAAACTCGTCAGCACTAGTGACATTAGTATTGACAGTTTCCAGTGAGGAGTGGCTGACGAGGCGCGGGGCCCGGTTGACTCGAGGGCCCCCCTGTCCCCCGTCGGCCATGTCGGAGCCGGCACTGAGGCTGGAGTAGGTGCTGGTGGAGGTGTGAGAGCGAAGAGTCAGCTGCTGGATGGCGAGACGGATATCCTCTAGACCGCCAGCACCCGACCAGGGCACCTGCAACTGAATTTATGACAACACAAATTATTATTTTTATTTTTAACTTAATGAATAAAACCTCAAATTGAAGTAATTTAATGAATGAAGATAATATTAGCAAAACTCAATCGAAAAACTGAAACAGAAAAATCAGAAAAAGATACGGTCACAAGCCGTGCCGGGGCGGAACAATACCAACTGAGCTAATGTGTCCCTATCCGATTTATCGTACTTCGGCTCGGAACTACACACACTCATTTTCTTAACGCATAATTTTTTTTGGCTTCTATAATTATTTATTTATTTTACGCCCAGAGGGCTTTTACATAAATAAATAAAGGCAGTACCATAAGAAAGAAATAATATAAATATAGTTACGATAGATAAAAAGTACATATATGAAATAAAGTTAAAAGCAACGAAAATTACAGTATAAAGTAAAATTTATATTAAATGTTCAGTATGTAAAATTAAAAAGAACTGTGAAAATTAATAACAAAAAGTTAAGATAAAAAAAATAAATACGCAATATAAAAATAAAAGCAACAAATATTAAAAGTACAGTGAAAAATGATAACAATAAAGTTAAGATAAATAAAAAAAACAACGAACAAAAAATTTTAAGTACCGCAACCAGAGAATTACAACATAAGTATTGGTTTCGCATAGTACGAAACAACTGTTTCGAGGAATGAGCTAGTTGCAAAGGGATTTTGCGGTTACTCGGCTGAGTGACCGGTGGTGACACATAGAAGATTTTTTGTTTTGTTTTGAAGAAGAAAAAACATCAAAAAAGTCACAGGAGACTAATTATTAGAGCTAGCCCCAGCTATCCAAATATCTTAAAAAATAGTAAAAAAGTTATATATTTTTCTATTCTAATATTTTTGATTTCATTATAAACAAAAAAAAATAATACTCATTTTCATTTAAAAAAAACTTTGTCTCTCTGTTTCGCCCTTTGAAGGCATTATCAAACTGTGGTGAAGCCTTACAGACTATTGACATTTTTTATATCGATTTTTATTTTATTTGTGTAATTTATTTCAAATTCTTACAGGTCGCAAATATTTAATTTGCTAATCGTATTTTTTTACTTGCTTACAATTTTAAATAATAATTAATTAAATAAAAACAGGGATGGGAATAATTATGATGATTTGAAATAAATAAGAATTTACCTTATTGGTATTTCCGTAAATGCACTAATTACCCCTTACTCTTTGTACATCTCCTACTCCATAAAAAAAAAAATTTATTCACCAGATTTACTATGGGAAAAACTAAACCCTTTCATACACTTTTCCATATAAATGATCATCTAGTAAATCCACGTTATGCAAGTGTATTATATAAGTATAATTAATACAAAACAATACAAGAACAACACGTTAATCTACCAAACTATTAAATGGGAATATAATTCACCGTCTCCAGATATTTTCATATCAGAGGGTTCGGCTCTGTGGAATTACTAATTTGACCGATAAATCCTACTGATCCCTCAATATAAATATTTAAAAAATCTTTCGTAATTCTACATGTATTTAAAATGACTGATTTTTGCATTTTTATATACAAATTCTTTGACAAATCTAATATGCCTAAATTTTTAATAAGAGAGCCAGTAGCCGAAATAACAAAAGGTAATATTTTTATAGTCTGAGAATGCCAAATTCTTTTAATTTCATTTCCTAAATCTGTATACTTTCTTATTTTTTCAGAAACAGATTTTTGAATATTACAGGAATTTGGAATAGCTACATCAATAATATAAGTTATTTTTTTAATTTTGTCATGTAAAACTATATCAGGTCTATTATGACCAATTGGTCTGTCTGTTAGTATAGTTTTATCATAGTAAATTTTAAAGAAATTATTTTCTAAAAATGAATTTGGTTCGTATTCATAATATGGTACTATATTATGACAGTCAATCAAGTTATGTTTAATTACCAAACTTTGGTGAATTATTTTTAAAACCTGATTGTGCCTAAATGTATACTCAGACGGCGCTAATATAGAACATCCTGATATAATGTGTTCTATAGTTTCCGGAAAAGCCATACATTTTCTACATAAATCATCAATTTGATTTGGATCTTTGATTATATGCTTCCTATAATTTTTGGTATTAATTACTCTATCTTGAATAGCAAGCATAAATCCTTCTATTTCTGCGCTCAACTCTCCAATACTCAACCATTTGTTTGACGAAAGTTTGTCAACATACGTTTGGTTGAGATAATTGAAGTGTTTTGCGTGAATAATTTTATTTGACCAGGAATCTAATAATTCCTGATTGGTATTTATAAAAATGTTGGCATTCTCGTCGTATAAATTTAAAGGTGAAATATTTCTGTCTGCCTTGCCAATTATTTTATGCAGCTCTGAGCTATTAGCTTTTCTATGGAAAAAAATTCTTAACATGTCTACGGGATTTTGTTTTAAAGAAGTTATTTTGACTATACCTCTACCTCCTAAATTTCTAGGTAAATTAATTCGTTCTATAGCTGAATTTGGATGATGACAATTAAACTTTGTTAACGTAGTTCTAACTAATCGTTCTAAGCTATCTAAATCTGTATTAGACCATTTAATTATACCAAATGAGTACGTTAATAGAGGTATTGCCCAACTATTTATTGCCCTTACTAAATTTTTAGCAGATAGATTGCATTTTAAAATTTTTCTTATCCTAGTTTGAAATTTAATCCTAATATCATTTTTAATACTAGTATGATCTAATCTATTCGATTGCGGGTATCCTAAGTATTTATAAACCTCATCCCCTTTCATACTTTTAATTTTGAAATTTCTAAATATACCCTCATCTCCATCTATAATTTTGCCTTTCTCTATATGGATCGTTCTACATTTATCTAGACCAAAAGTCATTTTAATATCAACTGAAAAAATTTTAACTACCTTAATCATTTTCTCTAAATTTGATTCAGAATTTGAAAATAATTTTATATCATCCATATATAATAGATGCGAAATTGTACTACTCTCTCCTGTATTTCCCTTAATTTTTATTCCAAACTTGCTTTTTATTAACATTTTAAATAGAGGATTTAATGCTAAGCAAAACCAAAGAGGACTCAACGAGTCTCCTTGAAAAATTCCTCTTTTTATTGAAATGCCCGGTACTACTATTTTCTTACCCTTTAAATTGATAAATAAATCTGTATTCCAAAATGACATAATATTTTCTAAAAAGCTAATAATCATTGGATTAATTTTACTCTAAATATAAATATTCATGTTAGTTTTAATATTGTCTTGATGATGGAAGGGCACTTACTTCCGGAACCGGTCGATTAATATTTTAAAATAAAGTGGTCAAAAAAAAATCATTTTTAACAAACGTTATTTCCAACTTTTCTATCGATCAATCAGAGTCTTCGATCGGCTAAGTGATTTGTTTAATCGGAGAGTTGCATTGGGAAGAGCGTATTTGTGCATTTGAGGAGTGTTGAGCCAAAATTTCGGCTCACCAGTTGATCAGTAGGATTGGGAACAACGGCCGTAAAAATATGATGATCTAAATAAAGTTTTACCTTGGCAGGAGTCGCCCTGTGCCTGTTACGGGAGTGGTGCGAGCTTGCCCTGGATCTGGTGGAGCGCTGCGTCACCCCCGCGGCCAGGCGGTCGCCCCCCTCGGGACAGGCCCCCCCGGCGCCCCCTGCTGCGCCCCCACCACCTCCTCCTCCCCCGCCCCCACTGTCCGACATGGAAGCGTGGCCTGAGGATCGGTTCTCATCGGAGGAACTGTTGCATTCTCGGGCGGAGCGCTGGAATAGAACAAACTAAAAAGTTTTATTTTCGAATATTCAAGAGTAATGCCTAGAGCTCTTATGGTGGTAACTAGTAACTACTTTTAATTTTATCAATGGAAATATGCATATTCCGTTTTACATCTGCTTAGATTATAAAACATTTATCAACATTCAAAAACATATCATTTTCACAACACCAGGTTACTAAGCATACCAGGTTCATTTTGAAACATATCACGATCAAAGCCAGTAGAAATTTTAAGGTAAATAAATCATCAGCAAATAAGACATAATCACACATAATATTGAATCAAATTCATTACTTTAAAAAAAGTAAAGGGCCGAGATTAGACCCCTGGGGTACGCCCGAGGTTAAGATTGTAGGCAATGACTCATACCCGTATATTAGTACTATCTGTGATCTGTTTTCGAAATATGATTTAAGCCATCTAAATAGGTCACCGCGAATACACATCCCTCCAGGCTTCAGTAACAAAATGTAATACCTAGTTCACTTTTTTTAAATGCCTTTTTAAAATCTGTGTAAATTGCATCTACTTGAGTTATTTCATTGATTGCAAAATTTCAGCACATTGAGCCAACCCATGTTATTTATTTAATGGTATTGTTTATTTATTATAATATACTAGCGCATACGGGTGAAAAATCACGGGATATTATAATTCCAATTTTGTGAACGACAATTAAAATAATTTTATGTTAAAATATTATATTATAGGTACCTACTTTATCGTTCAAACAAGCAGTTCATGACACTCAAATTAAAATAAATTTGAGTTAATTGAAACAGTTTTCATATTTCATGCAGGACTAACTAATGCACAACACAGACACCCTAAATAAGTATGTTTGATGATATTGCGCAAAATAGAACAGTAATACAGGAATTATTCATAGTGTGAATTATGAAAAGAAACGAATTATAACATATTATTATTGTCATAAAAATTAGTATCACTTCCGTGAAGTCCTCAATCTCGTAGTGTATGTTCGCTATGTCCTACTTCATATTTACGAAAATACTGGTAATTCTTTACGTTATAAATCTGTGACTATTTACCTGCTCTATTGCGGTTCGTTGGCAAATAATAAGATGGTTGGAGACGGAGGTAAAACGTGTAACCAGATATTATTATGAATGTTAACAACAATTCGTGTAACTTGACCCTACACAACCTTTTGTTAATAATGCCCGTCGTGAATCTTAACTGTATCTAAGATCTCACCACCATTTCACTTGACATGACGTTCGCAATAATTAACAGCGAAGATAACATCCCTTTTACAATCATTTACAAATTACTAGGTGTATATCTCCTTTTACTATGCATTAACTCTGTGAAGATTGCTTTGCAGTCGGGAAGTGGTGTCATCCAACGGTTCGCACCGGTTCGCACGAACCGGTTGTCAGAATAAGTCATCGTACATTCCGACGAATTTATTGGCGAAGCTGAGTCAGATCTACACAATTGTTTTTTTGGTATGTTTTTTGTTGTTTAGGAGGCGCGACATTTTGGTGAGTGTTTATTGCGGAATTTTCACCTTGATTATGTTAATTAGTTGTCACTGTTGCATCCAAAAATGCTTGCTTCAGATGCACTTGTAATGTACTGTAATTACTAAAAAAGAAAGGAAACGAAATGGTGTTTGTTGGAATTAGGTGATGGTTGTGTATTAAAAAAAACAATTTGCGCAGCGGGCCTGACCGGGAGAGGGAGACCCTTTGACCTCTCCAGCTGGACTATCTCATCATTTTACACCGCAGAGGGAGGGATAGACTATATTTTCATTACTCCTGAACATATTGACCCCAGATTTACACATTTTTCCTTTCCAGAACTTCCTTTCACTTAACACAGCGTACCCAAAGATGATGATATATTCTCTGAGGGAAATTATTTTTTTAGGGCCTCCTGTGTGAATTTAATATAAAAAGCATTTTGTTGAAAATTATTATGCACAGCGCTAGTTCTACGAAAATCACCTCAAAACATAAAGTAAAATCTTTATTCTAATATTAGGTACTTACTTATTATGATCATTTTAGAACATTGCAGTTTCAATAGTTTATTTTTAAATGTTTAAAATTAAGGCGCTCCGCTGACGAGGCAACTGAAACCAAACTAAAACCGGATGGTTTCTATGTCTTAATTGGTCAAAAAGCTTGTTTAAACATAGACGAAGAACAATCAGTTGACAGCTGGCAACTGGCAACGGCCGGCCACGGCAATCAGCAGTGCGAGTCGTGAGTCACCGCTTGCGTTACCATTGACAACGGGTTTTGAGTGATTGTGTAGTGTGCGGGCCATCACATTGTCATACAAAGACAGTTGGCAGTTGAGAGTTTTCAGTTGCCTCAGTGGGCGGATCGCCTTACAGTTAATGACTTTATATGCTAGAATAGATTAGGTACTAGGAGAGTTTTTACGATAGAAGAAAAATTTGGTATTTAAATCGTGCTGTATTTTTTTATCACCACGATGGTGCAACGATAAATAATTTACAATCTTGTTTATATTTGTTAGTAACAAGTACCGAGCCATAATCACAATACGTTACGTTACATTACATTGTTACATATAATAGGAATTTGTATACATCGTATCGCCTTACCGACGTTCCATCAACATGTTCTGTTGGATGAGGAAGCATCATTTTTCATTATATTTTTAAATATTCTCAGACTCCTGATGAAAGAGAAAATGTACGGAAGTGCAACATCCATCAATCACTGATCGCTCTAAATCATTTATTATAAAGATCCGCGGTCGCTTCCTCTATTCATTGGTTTACAGAGGAACGTTATATTTCTTTATTTTTTATAGTACCTACCTATTCAATAACCATTATATTTTTTTATGAAAGGTTCTAGACTAATGGGATATGTCATATTATTTCAAAAAACAGTCTAATGAGTTCCATAACCCCAAAATATTTCCGTTTTACAATAAACGGAATCTGAACATCCTAAATAAAAACTAAAAACTGTTTTTTAATAATGATGAAATACGTTTTTAAATTTTATAAATCAAAATAAACATATAATTGAAAACATAAAAAGTTTTTAAAATGGTTCACTTTGCGTTTTTTCTAACTAAAATTACGGATAATGAAAAAAAAAATCACATACATATTTTATTAGTCAAATGTATTATAAACGTTATTGTCACCTCGCTTTTTTATTGTTCCATGTAAAAATAATTAATAAAAAATTATCAAAGTTTCAAAAAACTTTGGTTTCATAAAGGTGTACATTTTACTTCTTTTGTGGTTATTTTTTTAATAAAAGTAATATTAGATAATAAAGCATGGTATTTTCTCTTTCTAACACCTTTTATGTCATATTTCTTACTACGTTAGTAAAGGAGACACATCGTTTTCTATGAGACCTTTATGAATTGTTCCGAAAAGCGAATAAATTAGCCTGAGGGGTTAAACTCAGCACATTCACTTAAGGCGATTCACTACGTCGTGTAAATTTTGGAATGAAGCTTCTTGCAATAAGACTTCTTATTTAGATAGCGATGAAGTTGAAATTTTTGCTTGACATCTGCCGCCTGTTTTGATTAATGCAAGAAAAAAACGTCGAAAAAAAGTGTTTTATTTTATTTTGCGAAGTTCAGTAACAAATATTAAAATGTTTTCCCATCATTTTCTAAAAAATAAATAAATAAATAAATAGAACTTAATTGGCCACATTATACAATAAAACCGTAACCGAAAAGGGGTTTGCAAGTAGGAGATTTTGGTGTTTGTTGGAATTGGGTGATAGGAAAAACAAGGTATGCGAGGAAAAAGGAATGACTGATCACTTACCACTGTATGAACCTTAAAGCAGTTTTATAGGCCTGATACTTAATTTTTTTCTGGGCTTATAAAAAGCTTATCACATGCCAAAATGTTTTCTACTCGCATTATTTAATTAAAGCATTTAAAAATGTACTAAACTATCAAATTTTGAAATCGAAAACACGATTTTGCATTACTCGTAGTGTTTCACTTTAAGAATTAAAGAAAAAAAACGTAGAGTAAACAGAAATTGTTGAACAAGCGATGTTACTTTATAACGAGTATTTTCACCTGTTGAAGTAATAAATTAAAGAGTTGTGGAAAGAAATGAATGGCATCAAATTACTCCATCCATGTTAGTTTCTTTGTGCATATTAATTTGATCAACAATGAGGCATTACATATTTTATAAGGCAATAGGTACGCGGTGTTGTTCGTACCCACAGTAAGTACACATACAAACATTTCCTGAGAAAGTACTTCTCACGGAATGTGAAAGTTTATTTTTGTAATTTCCATTATCGTATTCGCAGCACTTAAAAAAAGGCATTATGAATTTTGACATGCTTTATTATGCCCTTGATCTAATGAGAAATAACGTTTAATGTTTTATGATCCATGGTACAATAATTGGCAATCAAGGAAAGGGCAATGGACACTTACTATGTGTAACGCATTAAATTTCACTTGGGGTATAAAAGGTTATTGCCCGAAGGAATCCTTTTACCAAAATCGTGTCGTTCTTCGATGAATGTATAAATTAATGTAATTAAACTTTCGAACTATCTTGAAAACAACAATTAAAATTTATTTTATAAAAATGTTATATAATAAGTGCGTACTTTATGAGTTCAATGTACCTACAACTCAACAATGTGGGTACCTACAACTTCATCACTCCTTTGAAAAGTCATTAAAAGTTCAATGTACCTACAACTCATCACTCCTTTGAAAAGTCATTAAAAGTTCAATGTACCTACAACTCAACAATGTACCTACAACTTCATCACTCCTTTGAAAATTCATTAAAAGTTCAATGTACCTACAACTCAACAATGTACCTACAACTTCATCACTCCTTTAAAAAGTCAATAACTCAGGTGCGGGGCCATACGTCATTCCTATGTCTACCTATGTTAAATTATCGTGAAAACAAGCTTATGTGTCCAAGCGGTTAACCGTTTAAAAAAACTTGGTTAAATATTTTACTTTAAATTAGGGTATGGGCTATTTACAAAAATAATTCGTCACTTGTAATGACTTTTCAAAAGAGTGTTGAAATGCCACTATTTTGAGTTGTCATGTAACTCCATACTAATAAGTTACCAATGTTCGTTACAAGAGCTGAAAATCTTATGTTAGGATTATTAAACTTAGCCATCAAATCACGACAGCTAAGCTTCAGCTAAGTTACTTCTGATAAGTGAAACCCAAAAAGTCATTTGTATCTAGTTTTAATTGTATGTAATGATTTCTGCCAATAAATCTAGTTTTAGTTGCAATTGTTTTTGCCAATATATTTAGTTTTAGTTTTAATGTTTTTTTGCCAATAGATCTAGTTTTAGTTGTAATAGTTTCTGCCAATATATATATCTAGTTTTAGTTGTAAGGTTTCTGCCAATATTTCTAGTTTTCGTCGTAATAGTTTCTGTCCATATATATCTAGGTTTAGTCGTAATGGTTTCTGACAATATATCTAGTTTTGGTTGTAATTGTTTCTGCCAATATATCGACTTTTAGTTGCAACGGTTTCTGCCAATTTATATATAGTTTGAGTTGCAATGGTTTCTCTCTATATATATTTAGTTTTAGTTGTAATGATTTCTGCCAATATATTATCTAGTTTTAGTTGTAATGGTTTTGCAAGTAGATTTCGTTTTAGTTGTAATGATTTTGCCGGTAGATGTCGTTTTAGTTGTAATGGTTTCTGCCAATATTTCTAGTTTTCGTTGTAATGGTTTTTGCCGATATATCTAGTTTTCGTTCTAATGGTTTCTGCCATTAAATATAGTTTTAGTTGCAATGTTTCTGCCAATATAAGTAGTTATAGTTATAAAGGTTTCTGCCAATAGGTGAGGGGTTTTGAGATGTTATTTATAAACATTTATAAGTAATATTTATAACCTTTCCCTGCTGTTTACAAGGTAAGCCTAATAACCTACCATTCTAAATTTTCCACGACTAATATTAATCAATTTTCGTTCATTTTCGATGCTGTTTTCTTAAAAAAAAAAGGAATTAAATTTAACGTGATTCACAATCGCCTGGCAAGTTTGACCATACGCGGTTAAGAGTGCGTAACGAATAATCTTATGCTGAAAGCAAAACCATGTTGGTACTTTTGACAATGTATGATGAATGAGATTTGCTGACGCGTAAGAGAAAAATTCTAAACAATTTGAAACGTATATCATGATTCGTATTCTAACTACGGCAGACTATTTTGCTTTTATCAGAGCTGAAAGAATGTATAACTTTCATGCCAATTAATTTTTAGAGCATTTTTGATGTTGATTAATGAAAAAGATTCAATTTGACCATCTAGTTTGTGAAGGGTAAATTGAAAAATGTAATTTATTGGCTCTCCGCTTAGAATCACAATATGTCCAGTGAAATTCCGTGACGTGACGTCGGAATAATATTATTATCACTACATAATATGCAATTTCTAATATTAATTTGGATAAGTGTATTCAAGAATACAATATCTACGAGAAAATAAGAACCGTCAGTTTTTTTTGGTACACTACAAAATAAACAAAATGTAAGTACAACAGTTGTAATTTCTTGATTTGCTGAGGTAAATAATTGAATAAGTTACCTGCAATCCACTCCTGACATCCTGGCCGATGTTGATATGATGGTGTTGTTGAGGCTGCGGGATGGGTCCATCCTCTGGCCCTCCCTGCACCCCCCGCCACTCCTTCCCGCCCACTCCCTCCTTCCGCCCTACCGCCATCCCCCGTTCCAGACCATAGCTGATCATCGGATTCTGGCTCTTCACCGGCGTGCTCTGAACCGTCAGCTTCGAAGGACTGGTCACGCTCTTGATCGGACCATTAACCTGGTGACTGGTGCTCTTCAACGGGGATGTTACCTTAGAAGGACCGGTGTCTCTTTCAGGTATCATGTTCTGCTGCTGCGATAGGTTACTCAAGTGCGTTTTAGTCATGATGTTGACGCAACTGCTTGAAACGTTGCTGGTTATCATGGAGCTCTGCGCGTTGAGGCTCAGAGAGTAGCTCTGCGGACTGTGTGAGGAGTGGTGCTGTTGATTGGGATCGTCGGTTATGAGCTTGGTGCTGTGGGTGTGTGTGAGGGTGTTGGAGGGGCTGCCGTCGATGGAGATGGCGTGGGGCACCAGGCAGAGATCCTTGGAGAGGCGATGGTGCGGCGTCACGTTGGCTGGCGTGTGCACGCGGGCCAGGGGCGCGGGTTGTGCCCCCTTGCCGCCCGGGGTGGCCTTGAGCCCCGTGCCCCCCGCGCCCTCGGGGCTCGCGCTGAAGGACACATCGCCACGGGAGCCATTGGGGGGTCTGAAACGGAATTAAATACAATTAAAAACTAGTTTACTCAACTGCGATCCTCTAACGTTATTCCTATGTTCCTTTGTCCTCAACTTAAAAAGCAAAGTGATCGATGCAACAATCTTGACAGCATTATCACGTGTTTATTATTTAGGTATTTATTTCATTGATTATTGAAAGACACAGACAAATATTTTGTTCCGTCGTTGAAAATATTGAGTACCAAAATAATGTTTGCAGTTTCTGCTTGATCAATTTTAAAAACCTTTATTAAAATTATTCGAAATTAGATTTTTAAGACGAAACTTTTATTAGGTCCTTACATATGAAATTGGCGTTTTGCCGTACTGGCAACTTTGATCTCAAATATCTTCTCTTTGGTTAGGAATACCAAATTCAAATTTATACAGCTATTTACTCATGTATTTGTGTTTCGAAAATTATAATTAATTTGTTTTTTCCTTAATTGTTTTTTTTTGCGTCACTTAGTTTACAAAATGGAAAACTTGAAATATCGCGTTTATAACAATTCACGAGTACGGAAATTCAGAAACGGCTCAAAGGATTAATGATGTGTATGGCGACGGTGCCGCAAAAGAAAACACAGTGCGTTTTTGGTTCCAACGTTTTCATTCTGGAACTTTCGACCGGCAGAACAAGCAAAAAGAAACAAAACAAGGAGACCAAAGTTGATAGTGAAGAATTGAAGGTTATTGTGGAAGCGGATCCATAGCAAACCACGTCCGAGTTAGATGCAGGCTGCGGTGTTAGTGTAAAAACTGTTTTAATCCACTTGAAGCAAATTGGGAAGGTGAAAAAGTTTGAAAGGTGGGTACCTCACGAATTGAGTGAAGGAAATCAACAAACGCGCGTTGACTGCTGCGTTGCGTGGACTGGTGCTGGTGTCGTTCACTACAGCTTTCTTTGACCTTGCCCCAACAGATTACCATTTTTTTCGAAATTTGGATAACTTCTTGCAAGGGAAAAAATTCAACTCCGATGGGGCAGTCCAAACCGCCTTCAAAAATTTTATTGATTCCCGTCCGAATGGTTTTTTTAGTAAAGGGATCGATGAACTACATTTGAGATGGCAAAGTGCATAAATTGCAATGGTACATACTTTGATTAAATAAATATATTATATTTAAAAAAATCGACTTTATGTTCCTCCCATACAAAACGCCAATTTCATATGTAAGGACCTAATATTAACGAGTTCCCCCATTTTCTCTTTGAATTTTGAGACTATTGCAAATATTTTATAATACAATATAAATATCAACAACAGTCATGTCTCTACGTTTTGCTTTTTTTAAATAAGTTAGGTGCTTCTTAAAGGAGTTAGTACCCTCCAAAAATCCTTGAATTTGCCTAGTACGAACACCATAAACAGATGTTAATTCGTTATACACATTTTACAATGTATTAAAAAAACATACAGATGATATAGATTATTCTGATACAGTTGATGAAAAAATCTTAAAAATCGGTCCATTTTTGGAGGAGAAAGCAGGGGACTACAAAACTTCTATTTTGACGATTTTTAAGGTATAATCTGCTTGATGGGCAATTTTCCCCTTTGTTCCTTATTTGTCTGCTGCCCAGAATCTGTGAGAAATAGTTAGGATACTGGCGAATTCTCCAGTCATCGTTTGGGTAATTGGGCATTTTCGCCAAAGTTTGTACACGTTATTATAATTTTCAAACTTTCCATATCGTCACTATTCCAGTTTTTTTATATTCACCAATACCAGATAACTAAAAGTTAGGGTTTTTCTTCTTCATAGAAATTCTGGGATTAACTAGGTACTATAATATGTACTTCTCACTGACCAGAATACTAATGTAGGGTTATAATGTGTATTCTTCCGTGGACATCTTCACTTAAAAGTGCAAAAGATTATTGCTGGGGCAGTTCAGTTATGTACAAAAATATAAATAAGAAAACTGAAGGAAGTAATAATATAAGTGTTTATACTATTATAAACTATTCCTATGTAAAAGCCCCTAAAAAAAGGAGTTGGAAAAAAAACATGATCAAGGAATGGAGATTTTATACCAGAAATGTTTAACCTGATTTTTTCGATGTTGGAGCAAATTTACGTAAAAACTGTATATTTTTCAAAAATATTAAATTATGTACACAGCAAAATTAATCTTATACAACTAAAATTAATTAGGCACTAAGGGAGACACAACGATTTCTATGGGACCTGTGTGAGCTGGGACAAATATGGTATCCTGTGATTAATATCAAAAAATGAAATGCACTTTTTGGTTCGACTTTTATCCTAGTACCAAATATCCACATGTATCATAGCAAGTTCATTTATTGTACGTTTTAAACTGTGAACTACAATATTGTTAATTATAAAAAGATATGTACATTACAACCATATTATAATGGAGTAACTCGTCGTTCTGTAAAGAGTGGTGATCCGACACTTGTTCCCCAGACAGTTAACCCATAGGTAGTTTTATCCTTGATGGATTTGAATAAAAATATATTTTATACTTTTGTTATTCGGCGGTACATCCTCTCTACCCAATTTAGGGGTATATGAGTTATACGATGAAATTTGTTATAAAACATGGGTGGGGCTAATTAAACCGTTTGGTCCAACTTGCCCCATTCCTATTTCCTACTGTAATTATTTTATACGTAACGTATTTATTTCGCTCTTCAACACATTAATAATACCGATTTTTTTAATCTTTCTAGATTTCATGTCAAGAGTCAGAATAATAGAAGAGCATGTATGATAAGATGTATGAATGTGAATGAGGCGAGGAGTGTATGCCAAGACCGAGTTGTTTGGCGGTCCGTCCTCTCTGCCTACCCCTGCGGGGAAACGGCGTGATGGTTAGTTAGTTAGTTAGTTAGTTAGTTTCTAGATTCATACCTACAAAAAAAGACGGGTCCAGGGAGGTAAAATTTGGAACCGTCTTTTTTTTTATTGACGAAAGCGACAGAATCAGTTATACATCAAAAACACAGTATCCGATCTACAGATAAACAGAATGATGTAAAATGTAACATATTGATAAAATTTAACACCAAATTTAAAAACCAAAGAGAGGCTGCGACAACGGGATATAAAACTCAAGTATTTTCTACAGAACAATAAAAAGAAATTAACTTGCTTCAACAATCAGCATTTTTTTCGGGTTTTCACCTTTTTTTTTACGTTAACTCCACACAGGGCCTATGTCATCTTTGAAGATGCTGTGAGGAGGGTCTTTTTGAGGAGATGAAGGAGTGAACGTGGGTCTTGAAGAGACCCATGTTATAGGAAGGAGGAAACACAGAGGCCGGCAAATCGTTCCACAGCCGAGCTGTTGAACACAATAACGAGTCGTAGAAGCGTCCCGTTCTCATGTGACAAATGTCAACTGTGTACATATGTTGGGCTCGCGTTTGGCGTGTTTCTCGACTATTCACCGAGGGGATCAATGACGCTAGCTCCTCGGAGCATCTTCCATTGAAATACCGGTAGAACAAGGATAGCATTCCCACCCGACGCCTGTGCTCTAAAGATTGCAATCCGTTTGTTAAGACAGGAGAATCTATCAAGCGGACCGCCCGTTTCTGCACAGAGTCGAGGGTGTTTTTCAGGTACATTGGGGCTCCAGATCAGAGATGGCTGCCAAATCCAACCGTGGGGCGCACTTGCGATTTGTACAGGGTTAGCAGTTGTGTACTATTAAAGTATCTGCGGGCCCTGTACAGTACGCCCAGTTTCTGAGAGGCCAACTTAACTCTGGCCTCGATGGAGCCCCCGTACCTGAGCTGGTCACTTAGAGTTACACTGAGCATATCAATGGAGGACCTGTTTGGAAGAATGCTACCGTTGAAGGAGACTAGATTGTCATTTCGATCCCTTTTAGACGTAATCAGACATGATTGGGTCTTTGAAACATTGAATTCGACGAGATTATTCTTACCCCAAGAGAAAATTAAAATATCTTGCATATGGTCAACGTATTACATCAATTCATGAATATCATTATAAAGCCAGATAACTAAAGTAAGTTGAAAAAACTAAAATATCTGTAAGAGTTTCGAGTCTGGGGTCAAATTAGCAAAATCGTGTTCAACTAGCCCGCCCTACCCTACTACAAAGTTGAAAAATGCTAATAAGAAAGTTCAAATAAATACGACGTTTTATGCATTTGAAAAAAATTATCTTTACTAAAACGGAGGCGAAACTTTACAAATAAACGAAATGCAAAACTGTCGAGTTAAAACATAACTTATACGTAAAATGCGTATACTGCCATCTGCCATCGTATTTTTATTCGAAAAAAAAATCCAAATATACCTACCTACTTGAATATTACGTCTCTTCCGTAGATGTAAACATAATTGAATAACTTCCGAAGCTGATGATACGTCGTAACGCTGCAGGAAAATAATTGGCAAGTGAGAAATTAAAATCTCTTTTTTCTTTATTATAATAATTGCGCTTTTACGGTAATTGTATAACGGTAATACGTACAATTTACGCCTTTGCAACAGCCAACGGTTCAGCTAAAGTTCAGCAAATAATCTATCGGGTAAAACCGGCAGACGAAATTAATAACGATGGACATTATTGGACACGATGGCTGCTTTTATATTTTAATACGAGTGAGGGAGATGCAAAAAAGTAATCATTTTTCTGCCTCTCCTTCACCCGTATTCAAGATATGAGATGGCGCTATTCCCGTCACTGTTCCATTTCCGCGGGAATACTAAAAGTGCCTATTTACTGAAAATAATTTCATTCGAACGATACTTCGAATTTCTGAGACACATATTTTCGATCACTAAATTCATAACACGAGTATTTCTATCATTTTCTAATTGGAAACTCTCTAAACATTCCACCCCTTATTCATGTTAAACAACTGTTTTGATGTGTTAATAATTATTGCGAAACATATTTTTATTATTACGTAGGAAATATTATTATTTTTAAAGTGAAAATAACTAAAAAGAATTACGTAAAAATAATATATAGCTACATGGTGTAATAGCATGTACCCAAAAGATTTTAACAAGCCATTCCTCAGCATATTTTTTTTCAATTAAAAACAAAAAAAGTATTTGCTATCTCATGTCGCCACTTATCAACTCCTACAGGTCTTGATCCAGGACAGGATCACGTGATATGCGCGCTGTATGTTAACGTACTGGTGGAACAAGACGGAGTACGTATCATTTGACCCGGCTAAGCTGCTCCCGACTACTTAGTTGGTATACATATTTTATTGTTTTTAATTTAACTAAAGTATCGTCGGACAGCAAAATGACATTTACATTTATAACACCAAATATGTTCTGGAATCGCTGACTAAAATCCTTCGTGTACATTAGCGTGTGTCGCTCTCCATAGAGAGAAAAAAAGGTTGCCTTATTTTTAAACGCCCGGGGTCTCGAAAGTTGCGTATGATCTGTAGCTATTCGAAAACGTAAAAATAAATGAAATTGGTGTTTACTATTAGCTCGCTCAAATGGCCGGAAGTTTTGAAAAAAATTACATTTCATAATATTTTAAGAAATCTAATAAATTTGATAGAAGGTCGGCAAACTTAATTTTTATTCTATAACTGTAGTTCAAAAAAAGAATGCAAAAAAATATATTTTTTGAAACATATGTGATGTGTTTGTTAAAAATACAAAAAGGGAAATAACACTTTTTCTGGATAAAATCAAGATACTTAACAATTTTTTTAATTTTAATTTATAGGTTTTTTTTACAATAAATACACAATTTTTACATTATATAGTGTTAAAATAGTAGATAATAATAGATTTTCCTCACCATAGACGAGGCTCTTGTGTTTGGTGAGAGAATTTTAGTTCAATTATATAATATCATGTGTGAAAGACTATAAAAAAAACTACACAATTTTTTTTTAACAAAATACAACGAATATGCTCAAAATTAAATGATAACATGTTGTGATATAAAAATAATATTAATACCATAATTTAAAAAATTTTGGTGTTTTTTCTTATTTTCAATGCAATTTAGCAAGCTAATAACCATTTAAAAAAAAAAATTATATGCAGTTCTTATTTGAAATAAGTTGAAATAATTGACACACCCAAAAGTTGAAATAATTGCTGTTTATACTCCGTATATTGCTCATCCATATTTTGTAAAAAATCTTCACGCTATTCAGATATTGTTCGGTGATATAAGGAATTTATCGAAAGATTTACAAATTTTAATTTCCAACATATTTGAATATTATTTTGTTTAATCTTCTTCATTTGTTTATTTTTTAAATCAACTCACGTAGGAGGCTCCGTGAAAATTAATTTCCCTCAGGGCCTATGTCATCATTGGAGATGCTGTGGTATAAGGAAATTAAGAAATGCAGTTCAAAGAACGAAAAAGGTATGAGGGGTGGGTAGGAACACGTCTCTCCTACTGCGGTGCGAGGCGATGGATGGGTCGAGAGAGTCCTGCTAGAGATGAAGCTCTTCCTCGACCAGTCTCTCCCGAACCACCACTGTATGTGGGCAGACACATCCGGCACCAAGACCTAGACAAATATCACCCCATGAATCCGGGTATTCCAGCTAAGTCACCAAACGTAGCGAACCTATTGGAGTGATTTTATTGCAGCGGTGTTGGTTATCTAATAAATTTTAAACAATATCCAGGCGGCGGTACCCATATGCGCCTCCCAAGTAGAGTTAAGTATTCCGAATTTCTACCGTTTTATAAAATATTTCTCTTGAACATTTTACGTTTTTAAGTTTCTAAAAAAATATATGTCATTTTTGAAAATGATTTCTGTACATTTGTAGAGTCGAAACGGTGGTTATATTAAATTCCGTCAAAAAAAAAAAAATTTGCTCTGAAAATTATTAAAAACATATTTTGTTCTGTTATCTAACTTGTTATGGTAATAAAAAAATTACAGTTTATCTTTAAATGCAACATAAGCATTTGTCGAGAGATGTTTGCTCTGTTACAAGTCGTGTTTCATTCAATATTTTCACAATTCTCGCTTAATTATTGTCGTTTTTAATATAAGAGGGCTCCCTTTAACATTCGTATTTGCATATCTCCCCTTCTTATTCTTTTTGAACGCTACCAGGCCTTAAGAGTCATTGACCAGTGGCTGAGAATAAAAGTTAAAAAATGCTTGCAACTGTACAGGGAGGTTCCGATAAGAAAGATCGATTATTCCCCGTATCAAATTTTTTAATTAAAAAATTTATATCGATTTACTTCATTCAAACCTTGCTTTAATATATACCTACATTCAAGTAAGCAATAAAAATGCTCAAAACGCACGATGATACATTATTAAAAATCGTATACTTCTTGTAAGTATTTTTTAATCGTAAGTATTTATGATTTTTTAATAATGTATGAACAAAATAAGTATGTAAAAAACAACTGAAATATTTTAGTTTGAAAGACCTTAAATAAATAGAAAAACTGAGATATGTTTGTCACAAAACACGTTCTCTGATTTATTTTTTAATGATTTTAATTTAAGTAAAATTAAAATTCCGGAAAATGTGTTTACAAGATTATGTGTTGATTTATTTTGTTGTATGATTATATAGTTTGAAAGTTGTATTGTATAATACAATATGTCGTTTGAAAATTTAATAAATCTGTCAACGACCAACGGTATAACCTTCGTAAATTAATAATAAACTTAGTTTTTCAAAATTTAAAATATGTGTTTACCAGACAAAATAACAATCTTTCAAAATCAATTTATGTTATTTTGTAAAAAAGAGTCAGTACGTTTAGAATTTGATTTAAAAATGACTAATTTCCGGTATATTCTCGTAATACCCTCTTAAACATCCGAATGAACACAATTATAATGTAAATTTATGTCCAATATTTGTAACATGCATTATTGACCACGCGTTACGTGTTTAATTCTTGTTTACACAATACTCGAGCTTCTATAACGGCAACATAAATAAACACTCTTTTAATTAGTGCCCACTTCCCTACACAATTTGCGTGCGACTAATGAGCGGATAAGTGAGGTTATGTTTTCCTCCATAATTAACGCACGAACATACATAGGAATTAACCTGTTTCTGATATAATATACATTTTCACTTTCAATATGCACTTCCATAACTTTTAACATAATTTATGATATTTCCAATGGAATTTAATCGAACATAATATCATACAAGATATCATCAAAGTTTCTGAAAACGTAACAAAAATTCACGAATGAAATATTATATAAACGATGATAATCGGATTAGGCTTGAATAGCCAGGTAATGTAACAATTTTCCACTTACCTATCTCCCTCTGCAGTTTGGACTCTTGTACGGTATTCGCGTTCAAATAAATAAATTAAAACTCTTAACAATATTTGAAAGATTTAGGGCCAGTTGTTTCACAGAAATTCAAATGTGATATTGTCATCAAATGGCCATTCAGCGACATTTTTTATGACATTTGGAAGGTCCCCGTTAAATGCCGATTCTAGGTGCGTTTCACCTTTCTATCAAATTGTAATTAGCTGACAAGCTTAACAATATTATAGTTGTCCTCTTCTGCTGATCACAATTTGTTTAAAAGCTGAAACCGACTTCGAATCGGCATTTAACGGGACCTTTCAACTGTAAAAAAAAATGGCGCTGAATGGCCATTTAATGACTTTGTCACACATGAATTTCTGCGAAACAGTTGGGCCTTAATGTCTTCAGTAGCATCGATCTTTCAAAGTTAGAGATGCTTTTTAAAAAAGTTAGTACAAAAATATAACAACTAAATTACTAATGAAATATTTGCGAGAGGTTGCAATTGGTTTAAAATGTTTCTGGTATGTGATTTTTTCAAAACAAATTATCTACATTAATCTAAAGAAAGGTATATAATGTAGCTCGTACTTCAACTAAAAGTGACGTTAGCATGGTGTTTGGTTTTGAAATGAAAATATGCATAGTTCCTACCGGGATGTCATTTTAACCAGTACCTATCTCTCCCCATCCCTAACCTTACTGGAAAAGCATTTTTGAACTTGGAACAATGACTAGCAACTTCGAGGGCATTTGTTTTTGGAAGCAAGTTCATGGCAAGTTCCCGCAAGTTCCCTATGAGCCTTTGGAGTTTGTTGTCGATTATTAACTATAATAAATAAGGTTTTTGACCATATCCAATTAAACAATTTCGTTTTACAATTATTTGTGTTGTTGTGGCGATAATACCTCGAGGTATCGAGGTGGAATAAACTATATTTGTGATTGTGTCGTGTTCTCCTAGAGGTAAGTGATTGGTTTTCCTTCTTCCTTGTATCCCTAGCCTTTCCAACACATATTATCACCGAATTCCAGCAAACACCATTTCGTTTACTTACAGTCCATTTCAAGTGCATCTAAAGATGTAATTCAGAAGTAGATTCGGATTCAGCACATGGTTTAAGAGGTAATAGCAATCTAGCAATCCATTATTCCGTTTTTGTTAACAGCGCTGCGCGCGGATGTTTTTACAACTATGAAGCTAAACGGTATTAGTTTTAAATTTAATGCAAAATGATGTCATTAAGAGCAGCGCGAACACAGAACCTCGCACGGCAGCATCTCAGCGGCTAATGAATCGCGAGAATTTATGTCTCGAACTGCCATAAAAATGATCAAACGAGAGATTGTAAATTAATGAAAATTATATACTTCTTCAAATTAATTTTTGATCAAAATAATTTATAATTTTTCAATAATGTCAACAAAATAAGTGTGTAAAAAAAAATCTGAAATATTTTAGTTTGTAAGACCTTAAATAAATAGAAAAACTGAGGTATTTTTGTCACGTTCTCGGATTTATTTTTTAATGATTTTAATTTGTCTAAAATTTAAATCTTGAAAGCTGTGTTGACAAGATTATATAATGATTTATTTTGTTTTATGATTCGAAATTTATGTTGTTTAATAGAATCTATCGTTTGAAAATTGAACAAAGCTGCCAACGACCAACGGTATAACCTTACAGCCTTACTAAAAAAAACACTCCGCGGCCGTTAAACGGTGTTTCTGTAGCACGTTGTGTAAAGTCTGTACATTTCGTTTTTCAAATTCTTACTAAACAAAATATATGGATTTGATCTGACAACGTCGCCATTTTACCAGCCTTACTAATAAACTTTCTGAAAAATTTGTACAATGGTCAAACAACCATGTATGAAGAATCCTTACTAATTAAGAACTGACAAAAAATTGTTCATGGAAAGATATGTACATTGCTTACACGGCCAAGGAGGGTAGTTTATCTGTTGTATATATTTGTTCCATTTGTAATTTTCAACGAATTTCGATTTTTTTTTTTTAATGTCCTATATATTTATTTTTTTTTGAGATGTCGTAAAAACAAATACCATTTTAGAACCAAAATTTAATTACCTTTAAGATTTTCATATCTAAAATATACTTAAATGTTTAAAAACTGTAGTATTTTAAGATTCAAACATCAAGTTGAAAAAAAAAACTCACTTACCCCAAACACTTTCTATTAAAACATTGAAATATTTGGAAAAATTCAAAATTCAAAAAACACAGTCCTTTTATTTAATGATTTTAAAATAAATCTGTCACCTCACTTTTTACTCCTTCAAACAATAAAAAAATATAAAAAAATCTTGAAATTATCTTTTCATTTCCAAAAATTTACAATAAAAAAACTCACGTTTGAATACATTGCTTGCACATCTTAAGGCATTAATTTCTTTGATACGTTTACTAAAATATGTATTAGACATTTTAGTCACCAAAAAACATCACTTTCAAGAATTTATAATAAAATAAAGATCTTAAAATGCAAATTATTTCTGAACATAACCTATGGACCATTTTCTGACAGCTTAATTTAGAACACACGATTTTAGTGCCACAATTTGACTTAAACTAACAAAAAACAACACAAATTAATAGCAAATATATTGAATACATGAATATAAGTGCGAATTAGTCATAAAGATTGAAATCATTAACTAAAAAATCATATTAATCAGACAAACTTTCGCGACCGACTTTTTTCCGTAGAGTATGCGTACGCGGTTATACTATCGGCAATGCGCAGGCGCATCAATCACACCACCTAGCGGATTATTATGAAAACTCCAATTTACAAGTAAAATTTCCAGCGTTGCCACATGTAAAGATTCACAAAAACACCGTTTAACGGCCGCGGAGTGTTTTTTTTTAGTAAGGCCGTTAGTATATATTATAAATACACTTAGTTTTTCAAACTTTTAAAACTGTGTGTACCAGATAAAACAACAATCTTTCAAAATCAATTTATGTTTTTTTGTAAAAAAGAGTCAATACGTAAAGAATTTGAATTAAAAATGACTAATTTCCGGTATTCTCTGGTAAAACACTTTTAGAGGCACAAAGAATCGAGTTCCATGTCGGAGGATGTTTTGAAATATAAGCCAATTTAAAAATGCCTTGGAGCCATGGGTGTATTTTACAAGGTCGATGTAACATTCTTGTGTTTACGTTAGTAACATAATATTGTAAAGAAAACAACGATGTGTTAAAAATGTTGTTGATTAGGTACTTTTGTCATATTTCCGAAAGTACCAGAAAACAGTTTGTCAAAATCAAACGTCGAGCGTTGGTTTAAATCCATTATTAAACATTACAACTTATACTTAGTAAAAATCATAATTAGATTGATTAGAATACTATCAAGACGGGTAGGTACTATAGGTAGGTAAGAATGTATCTGCAATATTATTTAGTTACTTATTTTCTGTTTTTTTTTTTTTCAAGTTTAATTTGTAGAACTTCATTTTGATTTTATGTTTTTATTTTTTTTATTTTCAATAATATTATTATTTAATTTATTAAAACAGTTTATTTATAAACACGTTCTGCTGTGTAATTAGTATTATGCGTGACACCTATTTCGCCTTCAGAAGGCATTATCAAACCTTAAATATTTACTTTATTTTTTATTAAAAAAATTAAAATAAAAAGCCAATTTTCAGTTTTCAATTTTATTTCGTTTGGGACCTTTTTTTCATATTTAATATAATATTATATAAAAAAATAAATGTTTATGCAATATGTACCGTGCTATATCCCTCCTTATAAGAAAACACATTATATACAGTGTTCTAGTAGGACCAGCAGGAAACTGGTGAACCTACATCACATGGAGAACCCAAAAAACTAAAGAGTTAAAACATTCTTTGAACCGGGTCGACGCTTCGACGAATTTTAAAATACATTAACGCCTTAGGCTTCGGGCATATTAAAATATTTCCGCTTTGCAATAAAATCCAAATAAATGGAATATTTCTAACGCTTCCGAATAGTAAAAACTGTTTTTAAAGATGATGAAATACCCTTTCATATTCTATTTTTAGAGATAAACATGTAATTTTTAAAATGTAGTGATTTTTAATCAAAACATAAAGGTTTTAAAAATCACTCGTCTTAGGTTTTTTCGAACTAGAATTACTGACAGCGAAAAAATAAGTCAAATCACTTACATATGTTATTAGACAAATGTACTTGTTACATTTTTCTTGGGATTCAGAAGCTCTAGTACAGTGAAATAGATAACTTTACAATATCGAATCGATAGCCATAACTTCCGACGCTTTTATATCGATATTCCAAGCACGGTTTCAGCGTTGACAACCGAACCGATATTGATAGAGAATAAATAAGAAATCGATATATACTGGCAAGACTGAAGGTGTAATAAATTGGCAATATTGAATTGAAACACTAATCTAAACTTGCATTGGCATTCCCATATACTTTTTGACACTAAATGAGAGTAATGAGGTCTTTAGTCATATTTCAACCACTTTAGTTTCTCAAAGATCGAACGGAATAAATTGTTCGCATTTTATTTGAATTATTTAAGCCTGCGGATCGCGTATACGACTTCTTTCAATCCTAAGACTTCGTTAGTTGAACTCGGTTCATTAATAAGCCAGCAATTATTGTGCATAACGAAGAAAATTATCCAAATAAATGCGTATATTGACAGTTAACTGAAACTTTCGAGATGCTATTTTTTTATTTATATGAACACAGCACAAGAGTCCCAATTGCTCCCGTCTGGAGCAAGTAAGACTATGGCATCTCCAATTGGGGAATGTTGTGAGGCTGGAGGTAATGGGGAGGGGAAGGAGATGGAGAAGAGGAAGGTAGGGAAGTACGTGGCTATTCAGATCTGGTCCCACGACAAAAGCCATTTCAAGCAACGTTTGAATTCTGAATGGTGGTCTTACACCAGGTCGATACGAGTATCTTCCACTATGGAGGTCAGGCTAAAATTGATCAATCGTCGGTCGAAATATCTCTTACCAATTATTGACCCTGATCGTAAATATCAAATTGACCACAGTTGACGAATTAGGTCGATATCATATTGATATAAGTTTTCGTGGATCATTCTCTAATACAGGCTTGTAATTCATAAACATATCCGTAACTAGATAGGTACCTACCTAAACCATTTTTATTATTTTCTAATAGTGTTGTGAACATAAATGACCCCAACATAACCCTTAATTCGCTATGGAAGTGTACCTAATAGGTAAAGCCATTCACAAACCATAGATTAATTCATTTCGTCCCATCATCGGAGTCTTTAATTCGCTGAAACCAGAGAGATAGAATTCCATGGGTTTAACTGCGTTTATAGTTGGAGCCCGTTGATTTAAAATCTTGAATATGTTTCAAATGAATACGTTTATTAATTACACAACAACTTTTATGTTCGAAGACTGAAAATAATAATTTGTTCTATCTAAGCAGCTAAAACATTTGAAGATTGTATTTATGTAATTCGGACTTATTTTTCAGAATGGAATGTCTAAGTTAACGTTAACTATTTTCAGGTCAAATGTCATTTCTGTCAAGAGCCAAGGAGCCTTGACAAATTTATAAAGCTTTTTAAATATTGGGACGAAGATAGCATTTTACATTGAGAAAAAAATCCAGATTGAATGCGCTTTGATTCAAAATCACAAAGTATCAACTTGTAGTTCAAATAATATAATGTTACTAGCGCAGACCCATGAAAAATTACGGGATATTATGTTTCCAATTACGAAAAAGATAGTTAAAATAATTTTCTGTTAAATATTATATTATTACGTAGGTACCTACCTAATTTGACAATTGTTTGAATCCTTCACAATTCCAATTCCAATTTTTCAAAATGACACTTAAATTCAAAGTAAATCAGAGTTCACTGAACCAGAGCTATGCTGCCATAAGACAGACACAACCGAAATAAATATTCTTACCTACAACTTATTAGAAACAAAAGATAAATTATAAAATAACAGGAAACCCTTTCAAAGACCTTTGACTCACTCTGGCTGAAACGTTGCGATAAACATTTTTTTCTGGAGTAGGTTAAAAAAATATCTTGTACTTGATAGTTTTAACTATCATTGTCCATTCTCCATCATTTGATAGAGACTTTAACCAAGATATAACTGCAGGCATCAAAATATAACGCATTTAAGCAATAGGTACCTATTACGTATGATATAATTATTAGATGTATTAAATTGAATTTCATGAAAGGCACAAATCTTGAGTTGAATTTACTGTAAAAGATACTACACGTGGTTACCGTTTTGATTAATTTGATTTTCAATAAATTAAAGAAAATTTTAATCATTTCCTCGTAAAATTTGATAATATATGCTTTTAATTTATAGAAGCAAATTTAATTTCACCGACAAACAAGTATTTAGTGGTGAAATAAACATCGTATATGCGAAAATAAAATTTCAGTATAACAAAAGAAAAGCAAGGTACACAAAGGTACACAAACGGAATACAGATCAATAAAAATATCCTTACAAAATATGCAATAAACAGATTTAATAACCACTTTAAAAAAAATTATCATCTATAGTTATCATCATGTATAATTTGTAGAACCCGTTCAAAATTAACGCTTTACTTATATAATGTTTAATTATTTTATTATTAAATTTATAATTTTTATTTATTTATTATCAAGTTCTGCTATGAATTTCTTATTACGATTGACAGTTGTTTCGCCGTCTAAAGGCATTATCAGATATTCCGCACACTTGTTATCTATACAGGATATTCAGGGATGTACGTGACTTACTTTAACCAGTGATTCATGACATTATTTGGAGTAGAAAATGTTAATGAAAATTTGGTCTCCAGCCTATTTTTTTCGAAATTTTCCGCACTCAGTCGAATAACCGCTCAATCCTTCACCCGCTCCTAACTGTCCGATACCAAGTGATATTTAATGTTTTTAGCTGAAAAAAAATATTAAAAATGTCATCGGTGACCAAAATTTCGTTCATATTATTTACTCCGAATGATGTCAAGAATCATTGGTAAAGTAAGTCGAGTACGTCCTTAACACTCTGTATAATATAACACATTCCTGTATTTTCGTTACTGTTCATGTAGATATTATATAGAAAATGGACGCAGTCTGTTATACACAATAAAATAGAGATTTTTCATGATTTAATATTCATTATTTTATTACGCACAGGTAATGTAAACAATGAAGGTACCAACATGTTGTAGCCAACTTAGGCACGCAATTTAGAAAGTGTTTTGTGATAATTAAAATATTCATATTTTAAACTAATAATTTTATTGTGGATGTCTACTTGCTACCTAGATCTAAAAAAAATTATTTGTGCGAACAAAAATAAAATAAATACGACTCAATAATGAATACAAGAATTAAAACACTTTCTATGTTATACACACGATCAGCTGGAAGCCCATTGATTTTATATTTATGTGCTTAGAGATTCTGGAAAAACTTCATGCAAAAATGTTAGAAATAAGAAAGTGAAAAAAAAAATGCTTGTGTGAGGTTACTCTAATAATGGATGACTGAACGTGGTTGGCGCTAACAAAAAAAACTATCCAAAGAAGCAAAATTAGCAGTGCACGATGAAGTGCTGGTACCTACCCTGATGTATGGCAGTGAGGAATAGAACTGGCAGAGGAAGGATAAAAGTATCCCTGAGGTAAAACTATGTATGATCGTGTGAGAAATGTGGACAACCACAAATAATGCAAGGCTCGAAGAAATGAGTGTAGGGAGAGCAATGGGAGAAGAAGTCGGTGACACCCGAGGAAGATATGGCGCAGTCAATTGAATCAGATTCTTGAATCGGGCCATGTCAAGAATCAAAATAATAGAAGAGTATGTATGATTCAATGTATGAATGTGAATGAGGCAAGGAGTGTGTGCCACGACTGAATTGTTTGGCAGCTCGTCCTCTCTGCCTACCCCTGCGGGGAAAAAGGTGTGATGGTTAGTTGGTTAGTTCAATGGAGAAATAATATACCTAGTTTATTTTATTTGTAAAATGTTGAATGGTTTTTTCCAAAGTCTCATAGCTCTGATCTGAAAGTCGTTGTAGATTGAAATTAATGGTAGCTTTGACCTAGAAATTCCAGACAGAAAGAATGTGTGCACATTAGCTCATGAAAGCGTAATGAAATCATGACACTTTCATTAGCTAATCGTAGAAGTAAAGATATTATTTAGATGTTTCATTACCGCTTTCGCCACCCCTGGACAAAGCTCCAGTCCAACGTTTCGTCCGCCTCGGGAGTTCCATCATCGTGCTCTCCATTTCCGTTGATGATATCCACCCATCTGCGCGCGCACTCGAAATTATCCCGAAACTCCACATTAATCACACCGTCTTCCAGGTGTGTGGCCACCATGTTGTTATTATTGTCGTCTTGACTCACTTTGCTGCTACCACCAGCCACTTCATCACCGAGGATCACACTTTCATCTGTCCCAGGAGGGTTTCTATCGTTGTAAGTTATTTCCGAATAGATTGGCTCGTTTTCGATGTTGATTTGATTGATAAGGTCGGCGGTTGCGCTTGTTTTGGGTATTTTTGAAATCCCGAGATTTCCCGTCTCTTCTAAAAGCTTCTTGGCGTATATGTCTTCCTTGTTTTGATGAACTATTCTGGAATACTTGGGAGGTTCCAGGGGGATCTGATTTCGCAACATGGAGTCCCCGAAGTAGATGACGACTTTGTGATTGTTGTCCGCCAGCCCCGCGCTAGGATTGATGACCCGGTGGCGTTGTTCTGACGGGGTGGGCGTATCCTGTTTCCTCAATTCGTGTCCACTTTTCTTGCTCAGCTCCTGAAAACAGGCCGCCAAGTCTGTCGTGTGTTTCTTAGTCTGAACCTTGACCGAAGCGGGTTTTCCGCTCCGGTCTTTATCAATTTTTTTCTTGACGTCTTGATATATTGGCGAAACCTTGCATCGACCTTCATTATCAACGAATTTCGGTTTCATTTCTGTGTACGTGTTACCGTTATATTTGGGATTGGGTTCATACGCTGGAAGCGGGATGTACTTTTCGTGAGTATTTTTTGAGTAAGTTGCGTCGTCTCTCCTTCTCTTCATTTTGGCCTGATCTTTCCCGGTGTACATGTCACTATTTTGCGATTTACCTACAAACTTGGATTCGGAAATAATCCTGAATAGAGGTTTACAATCATTTACCCTGTTTTTGGATATTTGCTCGCAGCTGGGCGCCTTGAACATCTTGGAGGAAGAGCTGTCGGGGTTGACAGTGGCCTTGAGAGGGAAGATTTGCTCGCAACTCGCGGCACGAGAGACGCGGGGCGGCTGAGTGCCGTGGGAGGGCGCGGGGCGCTCCTTGTTGCCCCCGGCGCCCTGCCAGTGCCTGACGGACATGCGGGCAGCCCCACGGATGAAGCCAAGCGCGCCGGAGGGTTTGAAAGCCTCCGCCTTGCGCAGGATGAAGTTGTCGCTCACCTTCCCCTCGGACTTCTTCATGTCGGATTTCCTGTTTTTCGGCTCGCAGCTCTGAAGCTCGCGACACAATAAGCACGAACAATTTTTGGAACAGATCATGGTACGGCCTGGCGTCACATGGTTAATTTCGCGCTCGATTGGCGGCACTCGTTAA
Source organism: Limnephilus auricula (assembly GCA_951813805.1). Taxonomy (NCBI): domain Eukaryota; kingdom Metazoa; phylum Arthropoda; class Insecta; order Trichoptera; family Limnephilidae; genus Limnephilus; species Limnephilus auricula. The sequence goes on from OX638393.1 coordinate 37,685,773, forward strand.
GGGCAATGTCACGTTACATCCGGAGCACCGAGAGCTGCTGCAGGCCGGGGAACACTGAGGCATCCGGTTGAATGACACGGCCGTGGAGGTCTCGCGGGGGGAGGGGAGGTCCCCACCCACTCCCGCCGCGGCTGCTCCATTTCCCATCATTGTCTACCCATCCAAACTATTCCTTTCCATACCTTGTGTACATTCGGCCACAATTTAATTTCGCTGATTGACGATGCGCCCAGTCCGTCCGTCATGCGTTGTTTCTCTCTCGCAATTAGCGGGACCTACGCTCAAACCTGTTCAATGATATTATTTACCAACGACCGGGCATTGCGTGGAATGCTAAATAACAAGATCGTAGTAAGTAAACTGCATTTCTCCGCATTTATGTAGGCTAATATAATACTGTCCTGCTATAACATATTTGCAAAATATAACTTGTGGAAGTTGCGCGAGTTTATGTATTATATAATAGGGAAAAGCTAACGAGTAGCTAGGTGCTGCGTGTGCCGCGAGGACTGTTAATCGAAAGATTAAAAAGAAGATTAAGAAGGTGGGAAACTCGCTAGTGATAATAATCTTCTCCTTGTTTGCGAGTCAATTCAAGATCGCACCAGATATTTATTTCTTGTAGAAAACATACACTGCGAATTGATTAATTGCCTGGTTCCCTGACGGAACACAAAACTAAAGTATATATTATCATGCTGAATGAAATGTGCTAAATGATTTTAATGATGTGAATCATTTTCAACTTGTCAGGATATATTACTTTCGTTCATTTGATAAAATGGCTAATGACTCTGAAATAAAGTATAACAAAGGCGTGAAAATATTTCCATTAGGTTCCATCTCGACTCGCGACTAATTTTATAAATGAAACCGAAATATGAACTAATTCTATTGTGATTGTAATGCCCGGGTAATTGTTCTTAAAGGTGTCGCATAATGTCACAGGACAGGTTTAGGTAAGACAGGTGATAACAAATCCAGGATATTGTTCCTGATGTGACAATATTTATTTATTTATTTATTAAAGAATTTTATACATAGTGTACATATTGTGTTATTTCGCCCGCCATGCTAGGGATGTTATATTATTAGATAGGTACGATTATATTCATGAAACTGAATATCAATATTTATTTTTGGGGTGTTAGACCGTGTTGTGCCACCTCGTTTTTAGCCAACGTTTCGGACAGCGTTACAGTGTCCATCGTCAGGGCAGATGTTCCAGACATGATTATAGATTTTCACGGCCAAAAGTATTTTAGTTATTTATTTTTGGAGTGTTATGCCGTGCTGAGCTGTAACGCCGTCCGAAACCGTGGCTAAAGAGGGGGGTAGCGCAACACGGCATAACACCCAAAAATAAATTACGAAAATACTAATTATACATTTTTTTGTCTCACTAAACACTCGCAAACGATTCTAAATTTCCACCATGATACGTGGAGATTTTAAATATTCCGTTAACTGTAAATAAATAAGGTAAAACGTGACCATTACACATCTGCCCTGGTGATGGACACTGTAATACTGCCCAAAACGTTGGCTAAATAAGGAGGTAGCATAACACGGCATAATACCCTAAAAATAAATCACGACACAACACGCACTATTTATTCCACGCATTATTTTCGTGTAATGGTTTTGTAGCCGACTAACTGTGATTAACTGATATTATTTAACTAAAAACACTAGTTCCATGTCAACTCAGAATCGACTCAACACAACAACTCTTTAAAAAGTCGTTAAAAGCTATGAAAAATAATAATTTTAAAATAGCCCTTACCCTAACCTAACATAACCTATTAAACTAATTTTTTATATATTTTTTCATAACTTTTAATGACTTTTCAAAGGAGGTGAATTCATTCTGAGTTATTCGGTCATCTAAAACACTTGATCGTGATTTATTTTGAGGTATAATGCCGTGTTGCGCTTCCCACTTCTTTAGCCAAAGCTTCGGATAGTCTCCATCATCAGGGCAGATTTGAAATTACACAACTGTCCTGACGATGAACACCCGAATGATCCGAAACGTTGGCTAGTAGAAGGTAGCGCACCACGGCATAAAAAAAATTTGCACCCCCAAAAAAAATTTGCCTTCAAAAATCTCAAAACATGTGTAAAAACACTTACTTACTTAAAAAATGTATACTTCTTTCTACCTTAAATTTACATTTAAAAAATACGTCGAACATATTTTTTTATTGCAAAAATATATATATAAAATTTATTTTTAAATAAACCCCTAAAAAAATATACCCCGTGTAAAAACCAATAATATTCTTCGATTTGGGTAGTTTTTTAATCGTTTAGTTGCTTTATTTAGATAATGACAGCTAATTTGACTACCGTCATACGGGCATGTGTCTAGTGCGGTAGTCGTTTTCGACTGAATGTGAAAAAACTGTACACTAAAATATTTTACGAATAAAGGGAAAAATCAGAGCTAGACAGCACAGACTATTTATTTTTCCAAGAGGCAGGACTAACCTACCAATGATTATGCCTTTGAAGGAGAATGACTACTTTGCTAAACCACATTTCTTCTGTGATTGACATTTGCAATTATAAAAAAGTTCATATCTATACATATTTATTTTATTTATATTAACTAATTAATTAGACTTACTTACACGTTTTGTAAAAATAAAAAAAAGAGAGAAAAGAAAGAATACATTAAAACGGGTTACTTATGTTTTGTTTTGATTTGATTTTGTTTTGTTTCTGTTTCTGTATCTGTTTTTGTTTTTGTTTTTATGTTTTGTTAATTTGTAAATTACTTTGCTTTAATATTTTGAAAAAACAAGTAAATTAAAATAATAGTATAATTTAAAAACAAAATTAATCGTATTTATTATTAAGTTCTCCAAGTGTTTTAGTTTAGCAGAACTTAATAATAAACATTATTAAATTTAATTTAAATTCGATTTAAAAAAAATTAAATGGAGTTCTACGAATTAAACACAAGAACAATAAATAATATTATTAATGTACATTCGTGTTTAAATCTATAAAAAAACCTACGAAAATCATTCAATTTTTATAGAATACGAACCAATACAAATGAATTTGTGTTTATTTTGACTTCTGCTTTAACGGGTTTCTTTTTCTTTCATTGATGTCTCCAACAAACAAAGATACATTTGGAAGAAGTTTCATTTCCGTTGTATTAATAATTTTTTTCCGATAAAACTGGAGTACTTACCTACAATCATACATAACTAAATGGGGGAATTCATTGTTTTACTGCAGGTGAAAGTTTTCCAGACGTAAAAACTCTTAGAAGAAGGTACCAAGAATTCAATGCTTTTCATGGATATAAATATTTATAACGATGATAATTTATTAAACTCGTCATTTGTGTTATTTAGCATTGTTAATTATATTTATGATAATATTATGGAATAACTCCGCTCGGAAATAACAATATTTATAGGTCGCTAACATTTAAACAAACTAATTATATTTTTGAATAATATTCGAGAGTGTTGTCGGAAAACCAACAATAATGTTTCACACATACACGCACACACACACATAGTTACCAACACACCCTCATTTATTATGCATGTGTAACGAGAGAAAGCCGAGAACGTCTTTGAGACGGAATAAATATATTCATATAAGCGAGCTGTGCGTTCTTGTATGCACGCGATCAGCGATATCATCTAACGGAGGCAATTAATAAAGATGACTGATTACCTCGGAACTTAAAAAATACTTGTCACATAAATGTTCTGACGTTTATGTGTGATGGTCGTGAAATTAATATTTAACGAAAGTAGTTGTTATTATGTCAGTGAAAAATATTTTTGTTCAGAATCGAAAAAATAAAATAAAATATATATTTCTTGATTTTAACATTCCTTCGTCATCATACTTTCAATAGTTAGCTATTGCATAAATAATATAATATAAACAATGTGTACTCCAAAAAATCAGAAGTTTAAAAATATTTTTAGATAAAATTGTTAACATTCTCACAATTTTATTTTAACCAAATTGTTTTGTTTAGATCCTACATTCTGCTTTTTAGGTAGTGATGGTAAAATAATAATAAAAAAATAGCAAATAAATTGCATTGAATTTTTTTTCTAATTTTCGTATATTTTAAGTTTTTGAAGTTTCAGTTAAGAGGTTAAAAGTTGTGAAGAAAGGAAGGAGATGAGGAAGAGGAAGGTGGATATTGAGATCTGGTCACCAAACGCGGCTAAAGCCATTTTTGAGCAACGTTTCAATTCTGAATGACGATGTTTCACCAGGATAAAATTGAGAGTATCTTCCACTCAGGATATTATGTTCAATACTCAGTTATGGGAAATATTATCAGTTTTTGCAATAATAGTGTATTTACATTGTTTTATTTTTATAATCGAAAAAACTGAGAAATGAATACAATAATGTAGGTATTTTTATATTTGAGGAATACATTTTCTATAACGATTTAAAATGTGACATTTTCGTTTTGCTGCCAAAACGACATGTTCGTTTTTATTCGTGAATTCAGCGGCGTTGACGTCACGCCGGGCAACGTTGGTGTCAGCCGTCTTACAAGTGTTCCTTGCAAGTGGCGGTTTCTACGTCACAATGAAGTTGTAGCCAGTTGGAACTGTTTCGGAATGTACAATTTTTTAAATCAATAATTATTGATGAAAATTTTAAAATTTTTCCATTTTAGTACCTACAACTATCAGAAAAATAAACTTTAAATCTTCCACATATTTTAATAGTGTTCATAGTTTGTGAAATGCCCCATCGCAGCATTTGTAGGAAAACTGTCAACAGGCACGGAATCAAATGTGTCCGAGAACCAAAGGTGTAGTGTATCCATAATACACAATCCAGCAAATGATGTTGATAATAATGATTTTGTTACAAACAATGCACACTTTAGGAATGGACGCGATGAATTCACAGACACTTTGCAAATACTAAAATATAAAGTGTCAATGCAAACAATGTGGTGGTCAAAATAATTTGAGGAAAATACGAGTATCTATCAAAACGAAGAGGGAAAGTTGTCATTTGATAATATCAAAACATGTAGGGGAAACCATGAGAACTTTCACTCTTATTATATCCCATGACCCTTTGTCAAGATTTATCTAGCGATTTGACGATCTAGATTACGGCACTGTTGAGTGGGCAACAGACAACTTGCACCAGACAAGCCGTACGGTATTATGCTCACCACTCAGATTCCGCGGAGTCTAATATAGGGTATTTCAATAAAGACGCTCAGTTTTAATATGTAAATAAAACAAGTTGTGTGTGAGATATCCAATCAATTGATTATTTATTCGAGAGTATATTTTATTGCAATATGTGTGGAATATAATGTCTTTCAAATGCCCGCCGCGGCTTTGCTTGGTGGTGCACGAGCGTTTCGAGGGCATGGTTATCTCGCGCTGTAGCGACGTGAACTGACCACCGAGATCGTGCGATTTAATGCCTTTAGACTTCTTCCTTTGGGGCTATCTTAAATGCAAGTCTATGCAAATAAACCGCAAACAATTGACACCCTCAAAATCAACATAAAAAACGCCATCCAGCAAATTCAGACAGATTTACGTGACAAAGTTATTAAAAATTGGACCTCCCGAATACTTGCCACCAAGCAAAGCCACGGCGGACGCTTGAAAGACGTTATATTTCACACTCATTGCCATAAAATAAACATTAAAAAAAGTAAATATCTCACACACAACATGTTTTATTTACATTTTAAAATCGAGCGTCTTTATCGGAAGACATTATACTTAACGTATGCAAACGTAGAAACGTACATTATATTTTTCCGTAGTTTAATTTAAACTGCTACCTTTATCATCTGCAGAAAAGCACTTTTTGTTTTCTTACACCTTCTTAGAATTTAAGATTTGTTTGGAAAATTACCAAATAGTCAGTAATATAGAATGATGAGTGGACACATCAAGATTAACGAAATTACACTAATCGAAGAATGTTTTGGGGGAATCAAATGGGGGATTGAATGTTTTGGTGGAATGAGATGAGGGGACTGAATGTTTTGGTGGAATCAAATTGAAGGATTGAATGGTTTGGTAGAATCAAATTAGGGGATTGAATGTTAGTGGAATCAAATTGGGGGATTGACTGTTTTGGCGGAATCTAATGGGGGATCGAATGTTTTGGTGGAATCAAATAGGGGGATTTAATGCTTTGGTGGAATAACATTTAGGGGGATTAAACGTTTTAATGGAATCAATTGGGGGGGGGATTGGTTATTTTGATGGAATCAAAGTGGGAGGGATTGAATGTTTTAGTGGAATTAAAGCCATTAATTATATTTATCATCAGACAACTTTTAAAGGAGAAATATTATATTGCTTGCTATCTTTTTGTTTTTTTAAATTACGCCTTTAACATTAATTCTTCATTAAATTTTACAAATGGGATAATAACAACACAGACTGTTATTTTGCTCTATGTTTTAAGGCATTTATACAGTTACTCTTTTTATACCTAAAATTATACTTAATTTTTAAATCTCCTATTAACCATAAAATTATAATAAATTCAATATTATACCCACGCTCAGGCATTTGCCTTTGTGGGATTTTTTTGTTCATACAATATTATATTTCAGTATGTTATATACATTTTATTATTTTATGTAACATTGTATCAAAAAAAATTCAATAAAAAATTTAAAAAAAAAAAATTAATTTCGGGATTGAACGTTTCGATTGAATCAAATGGGGAGTGGGATTGAACGTGTTGGAAGTACCTGACTATTAACTGACACTGACTATTCGTTGGGTTTCTGGTTTTTTATATTTTTTTATCGACGCCTATTATAATGCTTACAATAAACACAAAGAAAATCTATCTACATAATGCAGGTAATGAAGATTATATGTTAGTACCTTTGTTTTTGTACAAATCTACAGTTTCATTTCTAGAGTGTTGAAATTTTGCCCGCGTCACCTTTAAAACAAGAGGAAGGAAGGTCAGTATATAAATTAAATATTTGTTTGGAAATTAACCCAATAATCAATGTACAATGAATGAACGAATCGTGAATATCGAGGTAACTGAGAATAAATGAGGGAGGATTGAAACATTTGGAAGTACCTAGCTATTCAGGTCTAGTCTTGTTTCGTTCCTGAATGATACCACGTTGGTAATATCTAACTATTTCACTTTTAAACCATTCTAAATTTTATATAAGTAATAATCAAAACAATTTTTAAGGCTTCTTATAAAAAAGAAATTAATAGAAACTATTGTAAATTATATTTTCTCAACCGTGAATGATTCCAATTCATAAAAGTTATCACTTGTAATACTTCTTGCATTCAACTTTTCCGCGAGACATTTAACATTTAACGCATAGATCAGTGAGAGGTGTAGGTAATGGAAGAGTAGGTGTTTGTATGTCTGGGATGATTGTTGTTTGGTTGGCTTGTGCGAACTTGCGCACTAATCATGCGCCGCTATAATAGGAAGAAAGTGTGAGAATACAACACCGGCTCATCTGGGAGCCGAAGCCGGAGCCTTTGTTCCGGAGAAGCTCATAGCCCAGCCAATCAATTCATGGGACCCCGAGATACATCTCAATTCGAAAGTAAAACGCGAGCTTAGCCATTTTATTACACGAAAAGAAAGCAACTCTGAGAAAATACGAAAAAACACGAGATTCTCGAACATTCTGTGGCGGATTTTTCCAGCATTTAAAAATTATTGTTAATAGGTAGTTACTTTTATTGTTGAGAGATGATTGAACAGAAAAAAAACATATCGAATCGAAGATTTAATTATACTCTATAATGGGTCTTTAATTGTCTGAGTAAATGTGTGTTGTTTTTGTGGGTCTTCCTTTCACTGTCAATGTGCTGCACGTGATACAGGTTTTATAATAGGTACCTACCTAATATCGCTGATTCCGTAGAAAAGTGTCGTAAGTCAAAAAAGTTAATTGAATGAATGATGAACAAGCGGTTCCGTTGAAAAGAGATATAAGCGACATCTTACGAGATGGAGTAATCTAACTTGAATTCGATTTTCGTGTGTCAATTTTCAGGGGACACTTTTCTATGGAACCAACCTAATATGTTTTAACATATAACAGGTATGCATGTACCTATCACATTACATTTTAAAACGATATCTTCCATGTGGAGCGGTTGGATCAAAAGCCACTGGTTAATTTCTCAGCGAATTTCAAAGAGGCATATGTTATAAAACATGTTAATGCTTCATCACAATTTTTTTCAAATAATTGAAAAAATGTACAATATTGGTTCAGCGCTTCGATCAGACTGGAAGATTGAAAAAAATACGAGTGTGCTTTAGACCACACGACTGAAGTAAATACTTCTTTAGTAATCTAATCTAATTTTCGTTCTGGCATCGAATAAAACCATTCCAATCATCAGTGTATAAGAATCTATATTGAAGATTCGTTTTGATTGTTACCAATCATCGTGACAAATCAGTCATTTCAATGCACTGAGTTCGCACACTCTAAATGAAAATTTGATTAATTTTATTATGGGAATTATGCTTAGAATGGGATTTTTAACTTAACTCTTACAAAGTTTAAAATAAGTTAGAGAGTTAGTCAAACGTCATTACTATGGATTTGAGCACTGTTGTTACGATTAGATTGTGAGGAATGAACCTCAAAATTAATTTTAATTGTACGCCTCTGAAACGTTCGTAACGCCCGATATTACACATATCGTAACGCTGTAATTTCCGTAACGCATTCGCCAGTTTACCCCTCAAGTCAAGGGTGTGTAAAGAAGTATTTAGTTAAAAAATTTATTGAAAATTTATTTGTACAAAATGTAAACTTAATTGATATCTTTTCGTTATTTATTTTTGGGTGTTATGCTGTGTTGCACTTACTCATTCCTTAGCCGACGTTTCGGTCAGCGTTACAGTGTTCATCATCGGGGCAGATGAGGACACTGTAACGCTGTACGAAACGTCGGATAAAGAAGGAGTTAGCGCAACACGGAATAAAACCCCAAAAGTAAAAAACGAAAATATTTTTGGCCGTGAAAATCTAAAATCGTTGATATTATCAAATAAACATAATAAAGCAAAGATTTTTTTATACGCATTACTATAAAATTTCCATGTGGGAGAGGGTATGAAAAGGCATCTTGTATAACGCCCACTAGGTGTGCCTCTCTCAAATGATTGTCTTCAGAACTTTGTTTAATGGCTCTGGTGATCAATCAAAAACAGTTATAGTTTAGTACACTGATTTGATCTGAATAGATTGGTATCCCATGCACCCCACTTCTTCCCGCCTCGCAACATACTCACAACGGGGATGCTGTAGTTCCAATAGGCACAGCGAAGTGGATTACAACTTATTCATCATAATATTAGTAATTTACGTAAACCTGAATGTTTAATAATTTTTTGTGTTAGGAAAAGTATTTGAAGTTTGGAACAATGGCAAGAAAGCAACAATGAGAAAAAATAGTGCAAATTCGAGTGCATTTGTTTTGAAAAGAGAATAAGACTTGGAACTACCTTCGAAACAAGTTGTTTGTGTTTTTGGTGTACACAATCTCGTTTTAAGTAAAAATAAGATATTTGACCATCTTGGAATTACATAATATCGTTTTGTACTTTGTTGTGGCGATAATTACCAGGAGGTATCGCTGTACTATATAATTATATATTGATTGTGTTTTGTGCTCCTTAGTAGAGATACAGTGTTAATTGGTCATTCCTTTTCCTTGCATACCTTGTTTTTCCTACACATGTTATCACCCAATTCCACCTACAAATACCATTTCGTCTCGTTTCGTTTTTAGTATTTACAGTCCATTACAAGAGCATCCGAAACTGAAATTCGTAAGCAATTCTGAAGATAATTGGTCATCCCTTTTCTTTGTTTTTCCTATACACAGTATCTCCCAATTACAAAAAACACCATTTCGTCTCTTTTCGTTTTTAGTATTTACAGTCCATTACAAGTGCATCTGAAGCTGTAATTTGTAAGGAGTTCTGGAAGTAATTGGTCATCCCTTTTCCTTGCATATTTTGTTTTTCCTATACACAGTATCTCCCAATTATAATAAACAACATTTCGCCTCGTTTCGTTTTTAGCATTTACAGTTTATTACAAGTGCATTTGAAGCTGCAATTCGTAAGCAGTTCTGGAAGTAATCGGTCATCCCTTTTCCTTGCATATCTTGTTTTTCCTATACACAGTATCTCCCAATTATAATAAACAACATTTCGCCTCGTTTCGTTTTTAGCATTTACAGTTTATTACAAGTGCATTTGAAGCTGCAATTCGTAAGCAGTTCTGGAAGTAATCGGTCATCCCTTTTCCTTGCATATCTTGTTTTTCCTATATACAGTATCTTTCAATTACAATTAACACCATTTGGCCTCGTTTCATGTTTAGTATTTATAGTCCATTACACGTGCATTTGTAATCAGTTCTGGATGTAACATATACAATACAACAAGTCATGAATGCTTTCTTTATAAAAATATGTTCAGCTTGAATAAATTATAACTGCTGCCTAACTACATGTGAAAAGCCTGCCACGTATTAGGTAAATACCTCCTCTCTCCCAGCGGAAAACTAAGCATGACATGACATGATGTTTTACTACATGGTGATATCGGTTAATTAAAAAATCCTAGAAGTGTTTAACTTTCCAACGCATGTAATTTGTTCATTAAGTCAGAAATTATTATTGAAATACGAGTTGGAAGTCGTGAAAGGGAATTACGAGTGTAAATGTTGCAAGTACCTAACTCGTGGAATACATTATTCCTAAAGAAGTTCTGATTCATACTAAACACTGCTCGGGTTATTGCCTTCGATTATAATTCGCACTGTTTTATGTGGAAAACAATGGATTATTAGATTAACATAAAAGGTTTGTAATTAACGTTTGATTAGAATCTAAAGAAATTTGTTTTTGTAGAGCTTAGTGTGAACTTCTTAATTAACATGTGAAATGATTTATGAGAGCATTTATTTTTTATCCGATGAATCCTATGCAGTATGTACGCAGTAACGACAAATGCAAGGAAATATCGTTTAGGGGGACTCTTTGACCTCTCCAGCTAGTCTCTCTCGATCCATCGTCTAGCACCGCAGCGGGAGGGATGGATTCATACGTCACTTCTGGATTACTACCCATCCATCATACCTTTTCTTTCCCCGAACTTCCTCTCCTTCCTTTCATTAAAAAGACTCCCCACGCAGCATCCCCAAAGAATACCTAGACTCTAAGGGGAAATTAGTTTCCTCGGGGGGCCACCAGTGTGGGGTTAATGTAAAAAAAAGTATGTACGTTCGTAAGTCTTGGTATATAGATGGGGAAAAAGATGCATTTGTTGAAATCTTATTTTTTGTAATATTGGAACTGTTATTTATAATAAGATTAATTTAAAAAAAATGAAAATGCAGCCACAAGCGAGATTTAAAAGCCTTTTGAAGCCTTATAACTCAGACCCGTATTTCAATTTCATGCCAGTAGGGAGAACTATCTTGTTGTTAAATAGAATCACTTCGGATATCGATATATTTAACAAAAACGAAACACAATTTAGACGCAAGCTTTATTGCTGCTAGAATAAAATTGATGTTACATATTCAACCGCTTGCTGATGGGCATATTTTGGATTTTGCACAGCTGATAAACGGCCATTTACGACACATTGATGGTTGTTAGTCAGCAGTATAAGGTTAGGATTAGGAGCGAATTTATTATTAGGAAACTTATTGTTTTCCTTTAAAATTGTATCTTTAACTATATCTTATTATTGTATTATTAATTATTATCTTTTATTAACGAATCGAAATTTAAAATTTTAAATGTTATTACCATGAATAAAGAATTAATTTTCAAAAAAAAAAATTAAAAATAATAGATATATTTGTTAGGTGAATACTTAATATTGGAGTATAAAAGTAGATGAGCGATTCCTGAGCATGGAGTATAAAATTAGATGAGCGATTCCTGAGTATATTTGGAGTATAAAAGTAGATGAGCGATTCCTGAGCATATTTGGAGTATAAAAGTAGATGAGCGATTCCTGAGCATATTTGGAGTATAAAAGTAGATGAGCGATTCCTGAGCGTATTTGGAGTATAAAAGTAGATGAGCGATTCCTGAGCATATTTGGAGTATAAAAGTAGATGAGCGATTCCTGAGCATATTTGGAGTATAAAAGTAGATGAGCGATTCCTGAGCGTATTTGGAGTATAAAAGTAGATGAGCGATTCCTGAGCATATTTGGAGTATAAAAGTAGATGAGCGATTCCTGAGCATATTTGGAGTATAAAAGTAGATGAGCGATTCCTGAGCGTATTTGGAGTATAAAAGTAGATGAGCGATTCCTGAGCATATTTGGAGTATAAAAGTAGATGAGCGATTCCTGAGCATATTTGGAGTATAAAAGTAGATGAGCGATTCCTGAGCATATTTGGAGTATAAAAGTAGATGAGCGATTCCTGAGCATATTTGGAGTATAAAAGTAGATGTCATTTTGCTGTCTGTTGATATATGATTATTCTATTAAAAACAAATCATCAGACTTAATTAACTTTTAGTATTTCTGTCTGGTTTCGCAGCCACATTTTTAAAATCTTTGAAGAAAATATATAAATTTATAAGTAGTTTCCAACCTTAAAAATTTTACGAACCCTCGATTAATTAATGTAGGTATAAGTAGGCCGATGGTTTTTATTTACTTTCATAATTCGCATTAATTGATAATAAAGTAATTTGCAGTTTCCATGCAAAATAATTCTTGTGGAAAAGTCATTAAAATGTTTTGATCTCACTAATAATTTTTGTGAACACTTTTTGATTTTTAAGTATGCTCAGAAAGACCTGAATTTGAAAAAAAGTACACGTTCACTTTTATTTCTATTCAACTTCAAAGCGATCTGGTATCATTATACAGACAGGTACCATAGTAATGAAAAAAGCATTTTAAAGTAAAACGATTTTATTTATTCTACACAGAAAATTTAATTATTTCGAACGAAAACTGCATATCGAGTTGCTATGTGAGTGACTACATTTGATTTCGTTCCATGTTCCTAGCAGGACAGTTTACAAGACATTATATTAAAACATTTCTTCTTCAACGTCGCAATATTATACGCCTTTGAGACGAATCTAAAATTTGGGAAACCTATACTCCAATGATATAGATAACGACTATATTTAGTTCAAAAAGCTGTGAATTGACTTTCAGAAGGAAATGTATGCTAAAAAAATGGTTATGTGAAAGAATTTTTTTGTACTATCCTTCGTTTTTCTAATTTTCGTTTTTAATGTTTTTTCCATTATTACAATCTTTTTTCTTTTTCTTTCTTTCGTTTTTCCTCTGCTCTTTATTTTACATATGTAAAAATATGTGGATGTATGTAGGTATATATAATGTAATAATGTGTATATTTTATGTACCTGTTTAAATTTTCTAAAAAGTAATTGTTAAAAGATCCCTTTGACAAACTGATATAAATCAGTTTAACGGGACTTAATGTGGAAATATGTAAAAAAAAAAAATGTTAAATAAAAAATAAAAAGAAACATTTTGCATTATAAGCTGGCTTCAATAAATTTTGTGTATAGAACAGATTTACACGGTGAAATTGTTTAATTCTGGATATAAAAAAGAACATCGATGGCTGATAAATTTTAAAAAAATCTGTCTTTATTTCTGGTTAATTTTTATTGTCATGTGTACCTGCAAAAGCCCTACGAGCCTTAAATTAGAACCAAATATCTTATTATTAAAAAAATATTTTCCGTGAATTCAAACAAGAAAATCAATAATTAACAATTATGTTTCATCCGCAAACTCAGCTCGCATAATCAGCTGCCATAAAAACGCTACAATCTCATTTGAAGAAGACGAATGTTTGTTTGTTGGTTCGCCGTCCGCTGGGATGCGCGGTGCGTAATGCGCGATGAGGACTTTAGTACCTATGTCGGTTGGAGGGTGTCCTGTTGACCCGCGAAACCTTCACAACAGTCTCACTTTGATTGAATCCACAAACGTATCACTGTGGCTATATACAAAACACACACCACTACCTTTACACTATACATCCAACAAGCCCCGTTAATTCCGGTATGTCGGGGCGTAGGGCTGGCTGGACGGTTGGTCGGTTGGTAAACTGCCTCCGGTTTTGGATACGGCAGATAACGGGTTCGCGACAATATGTCCCAAAGTATTGGACAGAGGAATGCAGACGGGGAAGGCACCCATTAAGGGAAGTCAAAAAAATCGTCTGTCAATTTGCTCGTCACGCATAAAAGCTTAACGGAGTTATAGGTAACAAATCTCACATTAACGGATTTTACAGTTAGGGAGAAGGGTACATCGCAGTTGACATTATTTTTTAATGAAAATTTATCGCAGCTAAAAACCCAAGGTATATTTCATTACTTTCGAAAGTAACATTACTTGAGCAAGTCGTAAAAGCGTTTAGGAAACAAATCTTTAAATATAAAAATCTCGCGTCACGATGTTTGTCCGAGATAAACTCCGAAACCACTAAACCGATTTTGATGAAATTTATCGTAGTGTTTGTAATTTGGTCCAACTTAAAAGTTAGGATAGTTATCTCGATTATTGACCTCAATATTTATTATTGCGAATTAAATTTTCAATGTTTGTTATGGGTCAATGATTTGAAATTATTTTGAAGTTCCATAAGTTTCTGACAGATGGCGGAGTGCGTTAATTTATTGACACAACACTAATGGTAGATTCAGACTGAGTCGACGTACGTATGCATCGCTACGCCTAACAATATCTGGGCTACTTAGCAACCATAGATTTTCAATGAAAATTTATGTTTTAGAATCACATTGGCCACACGCATCGCGACGTGCGATGTCTGTGGCCATTTTCATAGAAAATGTATGGTTGCTAAGCATTGTTTGGCGTAGCGATGCGTACGTACGTCGACCCAGTCTGAATCTACCTTAAGACTCTAGGTTAAGCAATTATCAGATGGCGTTGTGTTTCGTTAGCCACAGCAACGCGTGGGCGGGTCAGCTAGTGTTTTAATAAATTACGAATTCTTGCCAAATCAGTTTTGTTCGGCTGCTACAGTGTGTACTCTCTGAATAAATAAATGGCACAAATCTTATTGTTTTCAGCTTGGTACGTATTTTCGTTATCAAATAATTGATCAGGCATTTTACCAACTTAGATTGTTTTACTAACTTAAATTTACAAAGAATAATATTGTTAGTAACAAAAATAATATGATGATCTATCTACCCTACCAAAAACCATCCGCATCATCTCGTGTTAAGATTTTTACCACGTCTTTACGATCGGCGGTAATGTAATTTATGCGAACTTTACTTTTAAAATACCAACATCAATGATTTCCTGTTCTGTTCAAATTTAAAAAAAAAATCCAGACAGAAACCTTACTTTGTAAGTCGTGAATGATTGTTATTTCCGGTACAAAGTATTGGTTCGTGGGGCCAAGCCTAGCAGTACGACATGCACCAGAACAATATTACAATTCATGTAGGTACATTATAAACCCATGTTTTCTGTCAAGGTACGGGAAATGGCATGAACACACAGCGTGACAGAATGTGGGTTGAAGATAGTAGAAGGGGGGTTGGAATCATGAAAGTATACAGTGTTAGAATGTAGATGTGTTTACTAATCGCGTAGACATTCAAATCATCTAAATTGCTTATCGCATCAGTGTTGGAAAGTATACTGTGTTAGAATGTAGATGTGTTTAATAATCGCGTAGACATTCAAATCATCTAAATTGCTTATCGCATCAGTGTTGGAAAGTATAATGTGTTAGAATGTAGATGTGTTTACTAATCGCGTAGACATTCAAATCATCTAAATTGCTTATCGCATCAGTGTTGAAAAGTATACTGTGTTAGAATGTAGATGTGTTTACTAATCGCGTAGACATTCAAATCATCTAAATTGCTTATCGCATCAGTGTTGAAAAGTATACTGTGTTAGAATGTAGATGTGTTTACTAATCGCGTAGACATTCAAATCATCTAAATTGCTTATCGCATCAGTGTTGAAAAGTATACTGTGTTAGAATGTAGATGTGTTTACTAATCGCGTAGACATTCAAATCATCTAAATTTCCTATCGCGGTGTTGGAAAATATACTGTGTTAGAATGTAGATGTCCTTACTAATCGCGTATACATTAAAATCATCTAAATTGCTTATCGCAGTGTTAGAAGGAAACTGTGTTAGAATGTAGATGTGCTTACTAATCGCGTATACATTCAAATCATCTGAATTGCATATCGCAGTATTGGAAAGTATACTTTGTTGTTACGCAGTAATCATGCATATTTTCTAAGCATATTATAAACCTAGGAACATCCCTCCGACATTCTACGCTACTAAGAAACTACTTTTATTTAAAAAAAATAGTTTCTTAAATTAATAATTTTATTTTAACAACACCTATTATGAGTTTTTAGGTCTTTAGAGACCTTTATGGTCTTTAGGTCTCACTGAAATCGTTGTGCCTCCCTTGCTATCAAGGTAAGAAATATGATATAAATGGTATTAAAAAGAGAAAACATCACGCTTTATTTTCAAAATTAAAAGTTAACCACTAAATAATTAAAATATACACCTTACGAATCCAAAGTTTCCATAGAACTGCAATATGAAACAAAATTGCGAAATTTTGGGATTTCTTTGTTAATTTATTTTACATGAAACGACAACAAAGTAAAGTGACGATGACGTTTATAATATATTTCTCTAATAAAATATATGTGTGTTTTTACTTTTTTTATTATCAATAATTTTAGTAAGAAAAACGTAAGGTGAGTCACTTTTAAAACGTTTTAATGTATGCACTTAAGAGGATACCCGGCGGTGATTTTTCCATACAAACGTATTCCCTATTTATCTCTCTGGATTTTAACCCTAGAGAAAATATTGTTTTTGCATAAAATAGATATCAACTACTAGCGTGTCGGTACTTTTTGTTTTTTTTTTGATAAGTTACTTTTTATAGAAGTTATGACCTTCCAAAAATCAATAAAATTGACTGGTTTAAACGCCGTCAAAAGATGTTCAGTATACAAACCAGACAATGTTTTTTTAAAAAAAGCAAAACGTACAGACATAGAATAGTTTTTTCTTATGTAGTTGGTAAAAAAAAAAATTGAAAATCAGTCCAGTTTTGGAGGAGAAAAGTGGGGAATACAAAACCTCCATTTTAGTTAGGTGTCAGTGCATTGTCCCTTTCGCTCAATATCCGGTGGAGTAAGAGCAATAGTGACAGCAATATTTTAGTAAAATCTATTTCTGCACCACCGGGTATCATCTTAAGGCCCATTATCCAGAGGCCGAGAATTCAAATTTCAACTTGCGGTCGTGCCCTTTCGAATGTAATATTATTCTCCGTACCCAAAAGTTTAACTAATAAATCAATATCGTCTTTATTTCATTAAAAAATTGCTTTAGTACGTACCTACATTCAAGTAAGCAATAAAAATGCTCAAACGCGTGATGGTACATTTTTTTTATATCGTGTACCTCTTGTAATTATTTTTTGATCGTAAGTATTTATGATTTTTCAATAATGTCTAAGCAAAATATGTGTGTAAAAAAATTCGAAATATTTCAGTTTGTTAAAACCTTAAATAAACAGACAAACTGAGGTATTTTCTCTGATTTATTTTTGTCTCTTTACTAGAAGTTCTTAAAGTGTCTTAACTAGATTATTTATTGATTTATTTTTCTGGATGATTATATGATTTGAAATGTGTATAATACAATATTTCGTTTAAAAAATTAACAAATCTGCCAACGACCAGCGGTATAACCTTACTATATTAAAAATAAACTTAGTTTTTTTTAATTTAAAACATAATTTTACCAGATAAAATAACAATCTTCCGAAATCAATTTATGTTTTTTTTGTAAAAAATACTCAATACGTCAAGAATTTGATTTAAAAATTACAAATTTCCGGTATTCTCTGGTTGGAATTTAAAAAGTTTTTAGAATTATAACATTTGAAAGCGTGTTTTATCACCTGTCAAAAACGGTTTTTAGTTTTCGGATACGTTCAGAAATAATACCTTTATTTGGATTTTATTGCAAAGCTGAACAATTTTGAACTTCTTACAAAATATGCCCGAGTCCTGAGGGATTAAATAATAACCAACACTAAGGACCTATTTTGTAATATAAACTAGGCTTTTTGGTTCAAGTTTTTTCTGTTTTTTTTTTGAGAGCAGAGCAAGGCATTGTGAGAACGCAAGTGTAAATACATACTCCTTACATCTAAAACGATACAGCGTTAATGCACTATGAGTGCGTTTCAGCCTTGTACATTGATCGTCTAGTTGATTAGTTAGCCATCTCCAAATACTAAGGTTTCAGATAATTAGGAAAGTAATATTCGAATGCTCACCAAAAACCAAATATTATTTATACGTGTCTGTTTTTTTCATATTAAATATGCGGTAAAATATTACCGGAGGCATAACGGTCCGGTACATTAGTGTGACATTTTAAAATATCCTATAAGTGACCCAGAAAACTCCAATTTTCTGTTTTTTTTTATTTATAGATAAACTTCACAAGAGTCCCAACTACTCCCCTCTGGAGCCTGTGAGACTATGGTTTCCCCAATTGGAGAATATTGTGAGGCTGAAGGTAAGTGGGGAAGTACCTGGCTATTCAGATCTAGTCACTAAACACGGCTAAAGCCATTATTAAGCAACGTTTCAATTCTGAATGGTGGTCTTACACCATGGCGATACTGAGAATATCTTCCACTCTGGAACGTGCCGCAAATATAACATATATTATTTTTATTAATTAATTGTGAAATAACACAAATTAATCAAATAAAATTTATTTTGCGCACGCCGGGTTCGAACCCGCGACCTTCCGAATGGGAGTCAAGTGTCTTACCACTCGACCACGGACGGTCGTCGTTTGATTCATTACAAGTTTTTTTCTGCATTATTATTATTTTGGTGGTGTTTACGAGTAATCTGAGTATTGACCAATAGGGGGGGGTAGGGTAATATTGTACCAGAGAGAGGGTAAACTTTTATATTCATGCATATTCAACATAATTGTTTTAAAAACGTCTATTTGTTTTAAAATCTACGTTTTCTATAACATACGAAACATCTTAAACAAGAAAACTATCAAAATCGTCTATTATGCATTAATTCAGTCCTTATTACAGTACGGCATTATTGGTTGGGGAGGGGCCTTTAAGGCTTCCTTACAGCCCATAATTACAATACAAAGAATAATTATTAAAATCATCCTGAGAAAACCATACGACTTCCCTACTTTAGAGATATTTCGGGAATTTAATGTACCATCTATCACAGAATTGTATAAAAGAAACGCCTTATATCAAATTTATAAAGAATATTTTATTAAAAAAATACACCCCTCAGATAACATAAGCAATAGATTCAAAACTAAAGGCTTAATAACCATCCCTATGCTTAGAACCACCACGGCTCAGCATCACTACCTGTATTTAGGTGTGAAATGGTACAATTTATTGTTGTCCAAAAACAAAATTAGTATAACCGAAACTTTGAAATATGAACAATACAAAAAACAAATTAAGTCCCTGAAATTGGATAATGATATATTGTAACCTTAATTTACACTTAGTTTACGCTTAGTTTAATCTGCACTATTCAATGTAAAAAAATATATATGTATTATTGTCTTTCAAAATTATTATTGTCTTTCTAAATTGTAAACCTATGTAATAATGTTTGTATTTATCTTATAAGTTTTTGATTATTGATTACAAATTTAATTAGAACGTTATTTTTTGCTGTAAATACTCCTCCCATAAACACGAGCTCTTTGAGCTCAACTTATGGAGTAGTAGAATAATTATGTATAATTGTATAACTTGTCAATATATAACCACCTGTATGTAAAATCTTTTTCTTATTAATAAATAAAAAAAAAAATAAAAAAATAAATAAAAATAAATTTCGATTTTTCGGAGAAGTCTGACCAATCAACTAAGCATTCGTTATATAAAAAATACGGAAAGTACACGGAGAAAAATGTTATTTGAAAAAACGAACATTTTAATAGAAAAAACGACGATTTTAATACTAAAAACGGTTAAAAACGGGACTGAAGTTCTTACGAACAAATTAACAAAGTTTCAATGTTTCTTGGCGGGCACATTAAGAATAATTTGTGGGTATACGTAATTTTGTACGTATTTTACCGCCAATAAACATTGAATCACTGTCAATTTGTTCGTAAGAACTTCAGTCCCGTTTTTAACAGTTCATTTTTCTCCGTGTAGGAAATATAATGCTTGCGAATACTTTAGAAAGAACTTGTTTTTTATACTTCTAAAACTATACGTTACTATAGTGTGTACTGGCCTTTTTTAATACTTTCAAAATACTCAACCATGGCGCACAAACTAAAAGCACTGTTATTTACTTGTACCTCTATGTGTATGTCAGTTTCACGGGTCGACACGATTGAATTCTTCCGAGGGGTTAGGTTAGTTTGGGTAGGGCTTCTTCCTACCATGAAGTGATTTTGTTGAAGGGTGACACGGTACACACTAGTTATATTGTACTGCCAATGAAATACAGTAACTTTGTTTTAAAACAACTATTTATTATTTAGCTGCCAACCTGGTTACGCTTGTACCAAACTTCATCAATGCTCTAAAATTATAGAACTCAGTAGTGGTATGGCAAAGTGTTATATCTGCCGTTGACGCATTTTTTCAGGATAGCAAAAACAAAGATTTAAAATCGATTGTATACTTGCACAGGTTTAAGGATAATTTCAAGTTTCACATATGAAAAGACGCGTAATTAGCTTCTCAAGAGAACCTCGTCATTATTTTTCTCAAACATGTTGAGGTTTTATTGTTATTTAACGTTTTAAGCAGGTGCATCTTTTTGCCATATCTAACTTACTCACAAGTGGCACCTTAGAACTCTGACTACAGAATGTAAATATAATTGCAACAAAAATCTACTTTTCAATATCATTTTGTATTCGTAACTGCTTATCACACTCGTTCTAAGTCAGCGTTACGAGACAAAAAAGACAAAAAAGCAAAATCCGCCAGATGTCGGAAAGCGTCAGTCGTGCAGTATCGGCTGTCAAATTTCTGTTATTTTCTATGGTTTTCAATGAATTGTCTATGCCTGTTGTGCGCTGATGCCTGTTGGTGTGGATTAATTACCTACTTAAAAAACACTATTTATAAAAACTAAATAATATTTATTAGTTATTACAACTATATACTTATATAAGCCTAATAGGCGTTCATAAATGAGTAATCGTTTGTAATATTTTGAAGTTTGTACGCGATGATATTCGATTCACAATTTTTCAAGTGACTAACATCTTTTAACGAGGGGATTTTGTGGCAAGCGCGCCATCATTTCTGGCGTTAGCGTAACTACTTTTAAGAATTGGTGTATTAACACAAGCGCAGTATTTAACTCGATAGGGCGATACGGAATATCGCAGTTAAGAAAACTGTCAAAATGTGTCGTATACGGCCAATTTAACACGCGTTTCAGAATCTCGCTTCAGGACTAAATCTTATCGCATCGATGATTACCTATTTGTTTGCAAAACAAAACTACATAATATGACACTGCTCAAGTGTATAGTGCATAGGACAAAATATCCCAAAGAAGTTTGTGTTCAAGAGAAATCTGGATGGCAAATGTTATGTTGTTAAAACAAAGTTTCTGTATTTCAATTACAATTCCAAACCACACAGCGTTGGTGTTCTATGAACATAATATATTATTACTGTCCTCATTCGATGCGCAATATTGCAATTGTGCTGTTTTATGCTTGAACAACAGATTCCATGCTTATGGTAAATTCGATAAACACATAAGACGCTTGATTTATTTTGTAGAAGTACCGACATTGTTTTACGGTCCGGCAGTCTCATGCGGGTTGTCTCGTAAACTTTTTTTTAATAACACAGCAAAGATCCGTTAAATGTACCTTTAGTAAAAAATATTATATTAGTGTATAAATCAGACGTTTCCATATTGTTTAATACACGAAGTTGCTGTCGACCGTATAATGGACCAAGCAAGAGTACTAAGAAAGATTAACCAACCACCTCTGCTATAAGTCACCCCAAGTGCTTCACTAAGGTAGAGTTTTGTTCAGGTCTAGATGTTTTTGCTCACCAACTGCACGGAGAAAAATGTTATTCGAAAAAACGATCATTTTAATAGTAAAAACGGTTAAAAACGGGACTGAAGTTCTTACGAACAAATTAACAGGATTTCTATGTTTATTGGCGGGAACATGTAAGAATAAACATTGAAACACTGTTAATTTGTTCGTAAGAACTTCAGTCCCGTTTTTAACCGTTTTTACTATTAAAATGATCGTTTTTTAGAATAACATTTTTCTCCGTGTGCGTGGAGGGACGGATCAGGAGAGTTCGTATGGAGAAGAAATTGTTCATACTGAACAACTACCGCCAGGGTCGTCACCACTACTTGCTCTGTATTCCGCATGGCAGAAAGGACGTGCTGGCCCAGCATAGCATGAGAAGAGGTATGGTACTGATAATGATATCTCTAGGTCTCTTGACAGCTTCTACTTGAAGGTTTTAAGAGTAATTCTAGACAAGAACTCTAATATATATATTATTGTAAAAATGTTCATTTATTTATTTATATTTGTATATGTCATGTGTATTGTAATAGGATTTGTTAATCTGTAATACACATTAAAAAAACTCTCCAGCCGGACTCTTTCGATCCAATCCAATAGCTTAAGTTGGCGATTTATACGTCACTCCTTGACACACTGATCACCAAATTCCATCCAACCCTCATAATGTATTTCTTTCCAGAACTTCCTCTTCTTTCTTTTCTTAAAAATACCATCTACACAGCGAAGTTGACATAGGCCCCGAGGAAAAAATCTCACTTAAGACCTGTGTGGAGTTAATAAAAACTACTTATGTTTCTTATGCCTACTTATTATCAGTTGTTGAATTTTCTAAAGTATAGAAAGAAAAATATTTAACGAAAATACATCTCTGTAAGAAATTGTTCAATTAAATTAAATTGCATTTAGTGTAAGTCGGTAATTTGTGTTTGAACTAAAGCACCTTCAGTAAATTGGATTTATTGGAATAAATTTATTACGCCTTTACAGCGTTCGATAATTACTTCCAGATTCAAAGGGCAATTGGATATACGTAAGCCCTCGTACCTACACCAATAAAACTTGTGTCGTTTACATAATCTAACGGGATTTTGAAATTACGGGCTATTATCTTATATTTATTCTGAAGGATCATTAAATATAATCGTTATGATTTTTAAGTTGGATACCCACCTTGAGATAATATCAATTGGTTAGTGCAGGAGTGTACATTATACCTAATTATCACTAAAGAGTACATGCGTGTATATATTTTCAATGTTTTCAGCATATCTCTGGAACATTCTTCTTCCTTATGTGCCTTATCAGGTCCCCTCAACGTTGGCGATCACTCTGGTGAATATATATGTCTCTTGCGCTGCCCGGAATAGCTCCTTCAAACTTCTAATACCGGTTCACTCTCGTACATTTCGTAGCCAAGACATTTGTCTCCTACCAGTCCCTCGGCGACCCCCTATCTCGCCTTTAAATATTAGTTGGAGGAAGTGATATTTCTCCCCTCGAAGTATGTGACCCAGATATGAAATTTTCCTGACGACTTTTACTGATGTGAACATTTTTCTATCTGCTCTAGCCCGCCTGAGAATTTGTATGTTGGTGATCATGTCGGTCCATGGACTTTGAGCATTCTCCGGTGAAGCCACATTTCAAAAGCTTCTAACCTGTTGATGGTATTTACTTTCAAAGTCCATGTCTCACATCCATACAGCAAGACCGACCTCACATAAAATTCTCTGTTTAGTTTTAAATTGATATTGTCATTTCAGAAGACGGATTTCATTTTACTGAATGCAGTTCTTGCTGCTTCAATTCTGCACTTAACCTCTACATCTGGGTCAAGAGTCTCTGTGAGAATGCTGCCGAGGTATCTAAATCTTTCCACCTTTTCAACATTCCAACCATCTGGAACATTAACGAGATTCTATATAATTTTGCAAAATTATTTACCGATTGAATATATGCATATCTACAGGGTGTAATAGCACGTACCCAAGTAATAGAATACTCAGATGACATCAGCAAATCAAGTAAAATATGGAAAACAACGATCGAGAAGGCAAATTCAGGACTGAACAAAATTAAAAAAGGGCTAGCCTCCTTAACCTAAATAATCAAAAAACACAATACATTTTTTTTAATCCGAAAATTCACTCTCCCAGAAAACCTTCCTAAACTAATCATTCACTTTGGTTTTATATATTTTACAATTACATACTTTTATGTTCTATACTTTTCATATTATTTTATATTATACTATATTCTTCCATACTCTTTTATATTACTCTGTAGTCGTTTACATTATTTTGTATTCTTTAATATTCCTCAAATTTCTGTAATATTCTTTAAAATTATATAATTTTATATATTTTTATATTCTCTCACATAAAAAATCGACCACCATAACACGGGCATGTGCCTAGCATGGTGGTCGAATTATCCTCAATTAATGTAACAAACAATTCAATGAATAACGAAAACTTTAAAAAAAAGTATAATGCCGAAAAACTTGTAGCGGTTTAAACAATATGTTGGTTTTCTGAGTCACCAGTAGGATATTTAAAAATGTCATAGATACTTATACACCTCCCAGGGCCTCCTGGTCCTTGAGGTGCTTTTCACAAAAACGGCGCTATAAAAACTATATTTAAAAGCGACGCTACCGCTACCTGTAATACAATTTTGCTAGTACAGCGCCTAGCGACGATTTCAAACACTAATAATAGTATTGAAAATACAGTCGAGCGGCGATCGCGTCGCTTGAACGTAGCTCCATGGAAGAACGGCGTTATCAACTGGACGATCTATATTCGAATAGTTAGTAACGACGATTAAATAAATTTTTCGGTATCTCAAAAAATGACGAAGTTGTGAGCTTTCAAAGTGAACATTGGTAAAATGTATTCAATCGTATCTCGTGACGTTTTTGTTCACATTTTTTTCATACACCTAGTAGGTAAGAATACATTTCACGAAGTACGAAGCACGTGAAAATGTACAGTCTAAAAATAGGTATAAAAGAAACAAAAAATAATCTTTCTAAATATACAAATATTTAATTTTTATTTATAATTTATCCTACGGAAAGTTTCAACCCTTCTGGTTTCCTTTACAGATTTTGGGGTCCGTTAAGCGTTTGTACGAATTGTACGAACCAACTGGCGAACATACTCAACTCTGATTTTGATTTTTGGGAGATGTCTGGACAATCGATACAAAACATTTTCATTTTCAAAAAATGAAAGAAAACCTCTTTAAATCCATGAAAATGCTTGTAGAAGCAAACATAGTTTTTAATAAGCTTTATTTATATAAAATAAATAGTTAAGATTTACTTAAGATTTTTTTATAGCCCCATTTCGAAGAATTTCACCTTACAGGCACTGACTTATTGAAAGTAAGGAGAGATGTTGAATTCGCGACCAATTGCATGAATATATTGGTTTTGGATATTTTTATGTTTTCATTTTGCGTGCAGGTGAATAAATTCTAATTGGTTGGTTTTCATAGAATCGTATATTATTTTCAGCCAGGGGAAAATACTAGAAGTAAAAACAACATAACAATGCCTCTGCACCGTGTAAACTTTTACCCGAGAACTGTGATTAAATCTGCGGCAGATTATGAATAGAAAATTGAATGGATGATCTAAAAACTCGAACAAGAAAATATTTTTACGGTCGTATTTACATGAAATTAAGATTAAAGTGAAAACTATTATACTAATGTGTGACTTCTTCTTGGGTTAATTTCACTTTTAGGGCTGCCCATTGTTTATTATATATTGTTTGTGTGAAATTAAAAATTTGCATGGATGGTTTTAAGATTATTCGTAAAGGTTTTTTCCTAAGTACCCAATAACTGTATGTATGTTTAAAATAACTACGTTCATTTTATCCTGATGAAGAAACCATTGGTTTCGAAACATGTTGATAATTTTGGTTAAATAACTGGTGTATACAAAGCGAATGGTTTTCATATAATTGAAAATTGGTGGTTCAATTTAATAAATATCCTAGCTCGTAGGACCAATGATGGTGGCGCTGGTTTTACAATTACTTCGGTTTCTTTTACATATAAAACACAATAGTTCTATTATTCTATAACACAACCACAAATATATCCGTCGCGGCGGTTCAAAACAGTGTTTTGGCGGGGTACAACAAAATACGACGAATTACAGCGGATAATTTGATTATTATCAAATAAAACAAGAATGTTTGCGGTGCGGTTAACAGTAATCCATATTGCGACTTTTTTCGGCGTGTGGAACGAAACGGGGCTTCATTTGTTTTCGAAGTGCTCATTTTTCAAAAGTCTCTGGGCAAAATAAGCGCCTCCGCCCACTGAGGCAACTAAAAAAAAACTAAAACTGGCTGGTTTCTATGTCTTGATTGGTCAAAAAGCTTGTTTAACCATAGACGAAGAACAATCAGCTGACAGCTGGCAACTAGCAATGGCCGACCACCGCAACCAGCAGTGCCAGTTGCGAGTTACCATGGAGTTACCGCTTGCGTTACCATTGACAACGGGGTTTTGTGTGATTGTGAAGTGTGCGGGCCATCACATTGTCATACAAAGACAGTTGGCAGTTGAGAGTTTTCAGTTGCCTCAGTGGGCGGAGGCGCTAAAGGGAAGGGAGATATGGAACATTAAAAGGCTATTTGAATTACTCTGATTAATAGCAATCGAAAGTACTTACTCAACTCGCGCAAACAAAAATGATGCCACAAAGTATATTTGCGATTATTAGGGAACTATTTTTTTAAACTTTCACTCGTACCGCAACATATATATTTACTTGTATAATTTTATCCTGACGAAGAAACCATTGGTTTCGAAACATGTTGATAATTTTGGTTAAATAAGTGGTGTATACAAAACGATTGGTTTTTATTTAATTGAAAATGATGCCACAAAGTATAATATTTGCGATTATTAGGGAACTATTTTTTTTACTGTGAAATGTGTGTTCATGAAATTCGTTCGCCAATCGATTGATCGTGGTTGAAAACATCATAAATACAATAACATATTACAATTATCTGAAAATAAGACTAACCTTCTAGGCTTCGGCCTGACGATCTCGTGCGTGGCATCCGTGATGCAGAGGGGGCTCATGGGGCCCACCCCGGGCAGGCCCCCCCACGAGCCCCCTCTCCAGCCGCCCCCCGCAGCCCCAGCGCCGCCGCCCTCGCTCATCGGGGGTGCTTAAGCGCCCCCCGGACGAGCCAGGCACCAAACTACCATATCCATTAACCACACAGCACAGGCTAATTATATATCTCACTTTGTCACCAGGTAAATTTGAAAAAATATTAAAATTTACGATTAAACAATTGAATCACTGTACAAAATTATCGCTAATTATTGTTGATTTTACACACATAAAAAAAAATTCTCGTCACTAAAAAATATTTTAAAATTGTTTATTAACTGAACTTTGTGAATTTTGTATCCGTGTATATTCGATTGGTTCGTATACTTTTTTTATAGTATCAGGTAGAGATGGTGAATCTGGATGATTGTTGTTGGAGATTACCTGTAATTAAATAAGAAATATATTAATACTTAGCCAAATGTTGGGAGTAGTACCTCTATAGACTATAATACTAAAATGGAGTGTGCTGAAGTAGACATTTTAGTCGATGATTTTTAAAGATTCAGAAAAAATATCCCGTCCATACGCATTAATAATATGTAACAATTATAACTTAAATATGTTACAAATATATATTTGTGTTGAGCTAATTATATTATTATGTCTCTTTGTATCATTTGTCATTTGAGTAAGTTTTTTATATCATTTTATAACTTTTGTAATTATATGAAGATATCTTGTTTTTTTTTAATGTGAATAACGCACAAGAGTCCTAGCTGCTCCCAACTGACTGTAGCCAGTGAATCTAAGGCATCTTCAATTGGGGTATGTCGTGAAGCTGATGGTAGTAGGGAGAGGAAGGAGATTTAGCAAAAGGAATGCGGGGAAGTACCTGGCTATTAAGCTCTGGTTATCAAACACACTTAAAAGTCACTTCAAGCAACGTATCCAATCTGAATGGTGGTCTCACACCAGGGCGATACTGAGAGAATATTCCATTCTTGAACGTGCCGTATATACAGGTACTTTATATTATTTAAGTGGAGGGTGGGGAAGTACTTGGCTATTCAGATCTCGTCACCAAACACGACTAAAGCCATGTCAAGCAACGTTACGATTCTGAATGGTGGTCGTACACCAGGGCGATACTGAGAGTATATTCCACTCTGGAACGTGCCGCAAATATACTATCAATTAAATAAAATGTATTTGCGCATGCCGGGTTCGATACCCGCGACCTTCGGATTGGGAGTCAAGAGTCGGTGCCACATACCTATTTTTAAATTATTAAAATTTGAAATAGGTACCACAAAATCAATCAAATAAAATCTGCACCCGTGACCTCTAGATAGCTAGTCAAGAGACTTGCACCTCGTCCATGGAGAACATCCAATGAAATCCTCTATATTACGTTTACCATTTAAAGGATAGGCTTTTATTTTACGGTATGATGTGTAAAATACCAATTTAGTAAATATATATATATAATTTTGCAAATGTCTCGCATCAGAGGTTTTACCAGTCGATGCTGCGTAATGTCTTGTAATCAGTAAGAAGTTAATAGCTTTAAATAGCCGCGTACACCTTACAGACCAACTCGTAGAGAATGTGTATCCATTAAAATACTTTATTGCTGACCAGAAATGAATAAATAAAATTATAAACGCACTAGTGTGCAATGCGCAGAAACCGTTGCGCGGTGGTCTGTTTAAATTCCTGTACAACATTTCCTGAGTTAGCCATTCCAGCAGTGTCCTTCGCTGCGTTTTATCTATCTGGGCAGCGATTCTCCAATAACGATCAAGAGTTACTCGATACTCGCCATCTATGTATGAAAAATTACTCGTCGTCTCGACAAACTTTGTCGAATGTTTAATTTTTACGCTTTCTTCATTGTCGAAGAGTTGAAGAGGTGATTATATTGGCAGCCCTGTGAATATCGTCTATGTTTCTGATGATTGTGACGTTTTTATGATGTGAATTTGAATTTGAGAAAGGGACGCTCAGATTGTGTGGGCATGTAGAGCGAATGAACGAGGAAAGTATTGTAAGGAAAGTAGAGTATATGACGCAAATGTGAATGGTAGAAGAAGTTAGGGACGCCCAAGGAAGACATGGTACGGCGAAGTGAATCAGATACTTCAGTCGGGCCATGTCAAGAGTCAGAATAATAGAAGAGCATGTATGAGACGATGTATGAATGTTAATGAGGCAAGGAGTGTATGCCAAGACCGAGTTGTTTGGAAGTCCGTCCTCTCTGCATACCCCTGCGCAGAAACGGCGTAATGGTTAGTTAAATGGTCAGTTAGAATTTGAAATTACGACAACATTTTCTTCGAAATGGCTGGTTATTATTATCTTAAAACATGCGAAAGGACATTGCAACAGATCAATTAAGAATTTAATTTTTATGTGAAAACTGTCTACCCTCCGGCGAAACATTCTTGTTGGCCTCAAAGTATCTGCTTCAGTTTACTCTACGTTATGTATTGCAGCCAATATTGCCGCTAAATCAGTCATCATTCATTATATTATTATGGAACCACAAAACAACTTCGAAGAGTGTGAAACGATCTTGGGTTGGGATGCTATGTACTAGATTTTGACAGTTCTGTCGGTGTCGGCTGTTTCGACCCACTCGTTTGAGAGGAATGACTTTTGAGGTTTGTATGTACCTTCGACGAGACTCGAGAATAAACAAGTCGACAAATGTATCTACTTTCGACGGCGATTGCGAGCGACCCCGACTGGAGAATCGAGCCCCTGGTTCTTAACTATATTTCGTTTTTTGTTGGCATTGCATAATTTAGGCTTTGGATATTCAAATCTTCTGAATTCAAAAATGTAGTTTATAATTGATAATAAGTATACATTACTTGAGACAAAAAACCTTAATGTAGGTCTTTCGTTCTTAATACCCACTTGTAAAACCAGTTGATCTTTCCGCATGCAACAGGGACCGGAGTGGGACATTATTGTCTGAATATATTTATAATATTAGTTTCATGCAATCCAATGTAATCTATAGGTATGTTTCTTATATATTATGTAGTAAGTGGGTTTTTTTCATTCATCCGTTCTTCTAGACACATTGACCCTTATAACCTTTTTCCTTTCCAGAACTTTCTCTCCTTCATTTTCTAAAAAGACCCTCCACAGAGCATCCCCAGAGGTGATGTGGGTCGTAGGAGTAATTATTATTTTCGTCAAGGCCTCCGGTGTGGAGCTAATGTAAAAAAAATATCTGCTTCTTTGCTATACTGCTCCGTAGACATATTTTTATATAAAAACATCGCTTCATTTAAAAAGTGTATCTGTATGCAAATAATATGCTACAATCCTTAATGCTGTTATTATGTTTTTGTAATTTCAGGTCTTATTATTTAACTTTCTATATATACATATATATTTTGCTAAATTGTGTTATTATTATCTTTATTTTTATTAATTTTTTATTTTTTTTATGTGTAGATTCTACTTAATATTGTTTTTTTTCTAAATCTCTTTCTACTAATTATTTCTTACTTATCTTATATAGAACCAACTTTCTAGTATTTAGCTAATTTGCACTAAATTTTGTTACATTCATATGTGTTGCTTTTTTACAATTATTACAACTGCATTTTTATATTTAATTACTGTAACCAATGTATATTTTTATTTATTTAAAGGATAAATAAATATACTCTAAAATAAAACAAACGTTTGTGCTCGTGATGTCTATTACGATTTAATTGGACGTAATAATAAGAAACAAAATTGATATAAATATATTATATATTCAACGTATCGGACACCATCTACCTTGATGATGGACACCGTAACTCTGTTTAAATGGTTAAATGATGCTGATAACAATGTAACGCTGTATTTGGTTTGTTTAAATGATTTACTGATGCTTAGATTGATTAATAGACTGAACATACGTTACCGAGAGAAATCGTGTGGTTTCACTGAAATAGGTCCAGTGGACATACTTTCGGGGACCGTTCACATAGCTATTTCATTACTTTGAATGGCTATCCTTTTCGTAAGCGGTGCAACATTTTTTGCTCGATTACTATGAACATAACGTGTATTGTATTTTATATGTCGTAATTTTTCAGGTTTACTAACATTTGAAATGTAAATTTCTTCTGTTGAAAGGTAACGATTCTGAGGCAAATATTTTTTTCAATAAATACTTCACAAATCATACAATTATAAAATCACATAATTTTTTACGGGTCTTCACTGGTTTTTAATAATGTTGTTTAATGTGATTAATATTCATATGTATTCAATCGGATTAATAATTGTACCAGTGAATTTTAATTTTGATTTCACATGGGTAGAAGAGGTACATTCACCTTACTTTGATAAACAAAGATAGTAAAATATATCATGTGACCAAATTTTATATCTGGTTTTCAAGCCAGTAAAAGAAAAGTAATTAAACGTCATTGTTAAGTCGCAGTTTCCGAATTTCTATCGATGTCTTACATATTTTCCGCTCTTAAAAAATGTTATTTTAAGATAGTATCTATACATTCCCCACGCCGAAACGGTAATTATATGAAATTCCCTTGATAGAAATAAATCGCAAAGGATGCTCCGAAAATTACTATTTACACGTGTGTTACTGTTATTTTACAAGCTACTAGCTGACCCACCCAAGCGTTGCCGTGGCTAACGAAACACAACGCCACCTACTGGATCAATAATATAACTTACAACGCCATCTGTTAGAAACTTTTGGAAGTTACACATAATTTCAAAGGATTGTCCTATAACGATTAATTCGCATTAATATTGAAGTCAATAATAAAATATAGTATGGTGTTTAAAATTTTATTTTATTAGGAACATTTACAGATTAATAACATTACATGCATAAAAGAAAACAATAGATTATAATAATTAGGTTACAACCCAAAAACAAATTAATGTTCACATCATGCCCAAATAATAAATTAAAAAGTCGATAATTATTAACTTTTTTTTTAGCACTTGTAAAATAAAAGTTAAATGATAGTACTCACAAGAAAAAAAAATTGTAAAATATATTGTACGCATACGGGTGTTAAGCATCGTACTTGAGTTACTTTAACCAGTTAATCCTGACATTATTTGGAGTAAAAAATGTATTTGAAATTTTGGTCTCCGGTGACTCTTTTGATGAGATTTTTTTTTTCAAAAATTTTTTCTTCAAAATCAAAAAAAAAAAAAATCTTTCACATGTCGTCGCTGGTCTCTAAGCTAACTAACCAACCAACCCCTCACCCCGCCCCTAACTTCCCAATACCTGCTGATTTTTATGTTTTTGTTGAAAAGAAAAAAAAAACTTCAAAAATGTCACCGGAGATAAAAATTTTATTTACATTTTTTACTTAAAATAATGTCAGGAATCACTGGTTAAAAGTAAGTCAAGTACGATGCTTAACACCCTGCATAGACATATATGTATTACATTATTTTTAAATTTCAAATACAATAAAATACATGAAAAAAGTATGGTATCAATTTTTAAGTTTGGTTACAACGAATTAATCTACAAGTATTTGGCATTAATCTACGCCGAAAGGTTAAGCGTTCAAAAACTAGAAGAAATGGAGATATTTTACTAATTTTCGGAGCGTACTTCGCGAATTTTTCTATCGAATGAATTTAACATAATTACCGTTTCGGCTCGTCAATGTACAGATATTATATTATATATATAATTATGAACTGTCCGCTCTATGTAGGTACACTGACATTTAGAGAAAAACTTTAAGACGCGGCATTCCGAATTTCTACCGATTTATAACATAATTCTTTACTTTCTAAAAATATATAATATATATATGTACACTGACATTTAGAGAAAAACTTTAAGACGCGGCATTCCGATTTTCTACCGATTTATAACATAATTCTTTACTTTCTAAAAATATATAATATATATATATATACACTGACATTTAGAGAAAAACTTTAAGACGCGGCATTCCGATTTTCTACCGATTTATAACATAATTATTTAGTTTCTAAAAATATAAAATATATATATATATACACTGACATTTAGAGAAAAACTTTAAGACGCGGCATTCCGAATTTCTACCGATTTATAACATAATTCTTTACTTTCTAAAAATATATAATATATATATATATATATATATATATATATATATATATATATATTTATATATTATATATTTTTAGAAACTATATATATATATATATATATTTATATATTATATATTTTTAGAAACTAAAGAATTATGTTATAAATCGGTAGAAATTCGGAATGCCGCGTCTTAAAGTTTTTCTCTAAATGTCAGTGTACCTATTTATATATTATATATTTTTAGAAACTAAAGAATTATGTTATAAATCGGTAGAAATTCGGAATGCCGCGTCTTAAAGTTTTTCTCTAAATGTCAGTGTACCTACATAGAGCGGACAGTTCATAATGGTGAACGTATTACAAAATTGTATATAATGTTTATAATTATTTCACAGAGGCTTGGCTATAAAACAACAGGTCAGGTTGCATTCACTAATAAATATGTTGGTTGTACAAATTAATCTGACACAATGTTATCGCTTATCTAATCGGTAAGTTAAAACGGAGTAGGTATTGTAATATGTAATCATTTGAATTGTTAGGGTTTTCAACATAAACACACACACACATATATTTAAGTGGAAATTATTTTTTATTAGATGAAGTCCATGGCGTTGCCCTACTTTAGGCCAAGTTTTTTCAAAATCAGATGTAGAAAATAATATTCTTCTTTTTTTGAACGTCAGTTGTGTAAATTTTTCATTAAGGGGATACCCGGCTATGATTTTTCCATACAAACGTATCCCCTATTTATCTCTCTGGACTTTAACCCTAGAGAAAATTTAACGTTTATACATAGAATAGTTTTTTTCTTATGTAGTTGGTAAAAAAAATTGAAAATCAGTCCACTTTTGGAGGAGAAAAGTGGGAAATACAAAACCTCGATTTTAGTTAGGTATTAGTAGCCCGAGGTGCATTGTCCCTTTCGCTCAATATCCGGTGGAGTAAGAGCAACAGTGACAGCAACAAAATAGTAAAATCTATTTCTAACTATCTGTCTATCCCCACCCAAGTGGTGGAGGGTATCATTTAAGATGATGTACGTTTTGCTTTTTTTTAAATAAAATTGTCTAGTTTGTATACTGAACGTCTTTTGACGGCGTTTAAACCAGTCAAGTTTATTGATTTTTGGAAAGTCATAACTTCTATAAAAAGTAACTTACCAAAAAAAAAACCAAAGGTACCGACAAGCTAGTAGTTGATAT
The DNA here is from genome assembly GCA_951813805.1 of Limnephilus auricula. Classification (NCBI taxonomy): domain Eukaryota; kingdom Metazoa; phylum Arthropoda; class Insecta; order Trichoptera; family Limnephilidae; genus Limnephilus; species Limnephilus auricula. The sequence goes on from OX638393.1 coordinate 37,720,366, forward strand.
CTATTTTATGTAAAAACAATATTTTCTCTAGGGTTAAAATCCAGAGAGATAAATAGGGAATACGTTTGTATGGAAAAATCACCGCCGGGTATCCCCTTAAGAAGTAAGATTAACCCATTTAATCATAGATGCTAAATTTGCCCCAGCTCACATAGGTGTCAATCAATATAAATCGCTGTATCTTCCTTACTGTCATGGTGAAAAGTATAATCTAAACAGTGTTAGAAAGGAAAAACTCTACGCTTTACATTAAAGTTATTTTAACCATAGAATAATTATAATGTGCATCTCTATGAAACCAAAGTTTCCGATAAAAATTTGAGATAATATTATAAAGTTCTTTTTCGAAATCTTACACAGACAGTGGCCTTCCTTTAGTTTTAAAGGTCAAGTGTAATACATTTCATTAATTTCAGAATAAATTGTAGATTTGTTTAAAAAAACAAATCTATCACAGACACTCTTCTTCGCACATATAGATTTTCGTTCTCTCAAAGTAGGTAAATAGATACTTATTTAATTGGTGCTTAATTATGTACCCAGAATCCTTCTATTTGGAAAATTATATCTGGGAATAATGAATTAGATTTTTTTATTTTTATTATTAATTATATTTTTTTAAACATCATCTCAACACAAGAGGCCCTGCGGAAAATAATTCCCCTTTGGGCGTATGTCATCTTTGGGAATGCTCAGTGGAAGGTCTTTTCAGGAAATGAAGGTTAGGAAGTTTTGGGAAGGAAAAAAGGTATGAGGGGTTGGTAGGAGTCTGGGGGTCAGTGTGTACAGGAGTGAAGGACATACGAATCTATTCCATCCACTGGGGTTCAAGGCGATATTTCGAGAAATAAATCAAGAAAAAACCAGTCTCTCCCGATCCGGTGCAACGCAGTTGGTGGGCAGACGAATCCACCGCCAGGATACGAACAAACCTCACCATTGGAATTTGGAATTGTTCAGTGGAACCCGGGCACTCCTGCTAAGTCACCACACGTATCGAAGCAATTGGGGGGACTTATGGCAGAGGTGTTGGTTAAATACATCTTTCCCGGGGCCGCGGTATCGGTATAAAAGACGATTTGTTTGTAGTTTTTATTTTGGGTGTTTTTGTATGTTTACTTGAAACTATAAAGCTAATTAAGACAGAAAATCTGTGGCGTTCTATTTTCTCTGCCCACTCTTACGGAGACAGAGCGTTGTATTGGAGGCTGAACACATTATCGAGTAAATGTGTGATAATAGTGCAGTAATTGTAATAAATTCCTATAGCCTGTTATTATTACGTCAAATCTGAGAACTGCGCAATCTCCTGGTCACACAGTTTCTGGTTTAACAGTTTGGGGCCAACATAATCTACATAATTATTTTATTAACTTCGCATACTTAATAAAGAGCCATGCAAGTATAATGGTACCAATGCAGGAACCGAACAAGTTAAACAGGGCCCAATTCAGGACCCCAAAGCCCTTGGAAATGCAGCCGGAAACTGTGTCTTTTTTTACATAATGAGTAAAACCTTAAATTGGAGTATTTTCAATAAATGACTAGTTGATACCCGGTATGCGTTGTAATGCTAATTAAATAAATAAATTGTTTCTCCCTTCGTGTCATTTCCAATCCGTCACCGTTCCCCTTCCGACTCCTCTTCCTCTTCCCCTCCCGCATCCCCTTCCCCTTCCGCGTTCCCTTTTTCCCCTTCCCGCTTTCCCCCTCCCCTCTCCCGCTCCTCTTTCTCACGAACCCCCCCCCCCCCCCCCCCTCTCCACTCACGCATTCTGCTTCCACCTTCATCGCCTTCCCACATCCCTCGTCCCGAAAGTAAGTTAATTTAAGTAAGAAAAGTAAGTTGAAAATTACGAAACCTGATTTATAAATTAACCCTAAAAATTATAACAAAGAAATGCACATTTTAAATAATATTCCATTTTTAAAACATCTGGCTAAAAACGGTTACATTTTAGGTACATGGGTACTTTATTGCTTTACTTTTTTTACTTTATTATTCACACAATTAGTTCCAGAAAAAAACTCAGTTCAAAATAAATTCAAGTTCATCGAACTAAAATCACAGACACATTCACAAATAAAATTATTATTTTTGATAATATTTGGTTTGGGTAAAAACAAACACTCCAAAGTCAATTTAAAACGTAAACTTGAATTTTAGAATCATTTCTATTCAGTTGTACAAAATATATTATCGTAAGTTTTTTTTAATTTGTTAACTATTTCTTTATTCTTTGCATAGTAATTATAAAATTATGACCACCATACAAGGCACATGCCCGTGTTATGGTATCTCTTAATTGTTTTTCAATCTAACAAAATAATAATAATTTGAAAGACGAACATACGTAGATTGCAAAAAACATTATTTATTGATTGTCTAACCGTAATGGGACGCTGGCATCCGATCTTATCGACGTTTTATTATCCGAATGGACAATTATTGAGAAATTAAATGGATGAACCCCGTAGATATCTCAAATAAAGCGGGTGCGGGGACGATTAGATGCAGAACACAGATGTGTTTATTGCACATAATTATTTGCAATCAAAACATGTTCTCGATGTTGTAGAATGTACAAGATCTTTCGAACGGCATACAACTTTTTTCCAAACTGCGTCCGATCGTAATCATAATTATACATCAAAAAGGTGATTTGCATTTATACCAAAATCTTTCGTGTATTAGGGCCGTCTGTAACAATGCTTGCTAGACTAAAATAAATTGCTAAAGTTAAATTACACATATATGTGTTTTTTAATCCATTAAACCGCTTGTTTTACGTCAATTTTTACTTTTGCTTTTGCTTTTCGTAAGCCACTATTTACTCCAGAGTTATTTCGCCATTTTGACAGTTCTGTTGGAGGTAAGTATGAGAAAGTACGCTTCAATATTGATTATTAATTATGATTAATATTATAGAAGATGTCGATACTGACGAAGAATTCCTTCAACATTTGACCCCGATGTTAATAATATGGTTATTGGGACGATCCCGAATATTCGGCAGTGAATCGCACGTTAAAATATCTCGTAAAATTTTGTGATACATCAAATTCAAGGAAATATTACAACTACTGTACAGTAAATTGTATTTTTCCCATGTAATATGCTATATATTATAACTGGTGGTCATTTATTTAAAAAAAAATGATATTATGTAAGATCCTACAACTACGTGAAATAAAATAGAGCGGGATATTTTGACAGTTGTTGCGGTTTTTAATTTTTGGTGTGACCGCACCAAAAAATTATGCGGTGCGATTTTTCAGATATTTGGCGAATATTCTGCTCTTTAGACTGGCCACACTATTAACAATTATTTTGGCAAAAGTACGCTTGAAACGGCATTGTTCCTATTGCACACCCTTGTTACATTAACTAACGGTTAAAATTTAAATTTAGTTCACGGTTTAGCTTTCTGTTGTAACAGATGGCCTTTAGTTGAGAAAGTATTGGTCAAAACTAATAACTTATTCTTATTTTAACAAATAAATTATTAACACACCTACGAACTACGCGATAAATTTGAATGGCATCCGGATCAAAAACTTTTAAATTTTGTTGAAATTCCGACAACACTATAATCATTTTATAATTATTGAGAATTAGTTATAAACTATGACAATATTGAAATTTTATTGGAATTTTGAATCATAATGAGTTTTTTCGTATGTGATCATTTCCATTTGCCGAATCCATTTTGACATAAAAGATCCAATTAGCAACTAATGGAATGGCTTAAAATATTGAATAAAAATTATGAATTTCCAAAGAATTAATATCCAAATTTGGTGGTAAGGAATGTAAAAATTAAAAATAGAGTCTGGCTTACTCAAGAGGTCAACACACTTCCGATATTTAAATAACGATGATATGACGGCCTGCGTGGCAATCAAAAGGTGGCGGGATCGGATCCCGGCGTGCGCAAATACATTTTATTTGATTGATTTGTATTATTTCACAATTAATTATTAAAAAAATAATATATAGTATATTTGCGGCACGTTCCAGAGTGGAAGATACTTTCAGTATCACCCTGGTGTAATACCACCATGCCTTATAACATACCCGAATTGGTGAAGCCACAGTCTCACTAGCGTACGGAGCAGTTGGGACTCTAATGCGATTTTCACAGTAAAAAGTAATAATTTTTCCATTTCAGCTTGCTATGTGTTGATGATGAACTTTTCTCATTGTATCTTTAAAAACGTTTACGGAAAGACGTTTTTGTTAAATTGAGAACGTTAAATTTGGGAGATTTATATAAACTTTTCTATTGTACCAAATTTAATTATAAACGAAAGTTTTTTGTAGAATTAATTAAAAAATATATTAAAGTATCTGGATACTGACTTAAATTAAAATAAGCAGTAATAATTACTATAAATCTAATTAACAATGGATTATAGGTACATTTCAGAAAAAATCACTTGAAAGGGTACACGACCTCAAAGAATGAGTTATCAATTCTTGTAGCAGAGTTTAATTGTTTTCCCATAGCTTAAATCACCAACGTACATAATTCTACCTTAAATAATTGAAAAACTTCATAAAGATGTTAAATTCATGCAAATTTCGACAAATTTAAAAGTTTTGCATTAATTTGATTGCCTTTATAATAAATGTGAGACCCTTAAATAAAACTTACGCTGGCATTCTGTAATGCATCGAAGTGCCTCACAAAAAAGGCAATTAGAACCAGGCGATAAGCGCCATTATGTGGGATGAAATACAAATGATTTACGGAAGAGTCGATAAATCTCACAGGTTATTGCACTTTTGGTCTGAATAAATCTTCAAACTCGTTTTCGAGGCTATTTTTAATTTAATCATAAATAATAGTGTGGATTTTCTGCGCACTGTAAACACTTAACCTCTCGAAGGCCAGGTGTATTTGGAAAAAATCGCGCGAAATTATCTTCTTTATTATTATCTTAATAATAATTATCTTCTCCCGGCTTTTGCTCAAATATCGTATAAAAACAGAGGAATTGTTTTTTTTGTGATTGTTTTCTGTTTGCCAGATAATGTACTTTATTATTCATATATATTTCATTATAATATCGTTACAAGTTTTCCCAGAATAGCTATTTTTAACAAAAAAATGTGAAAATATTTCCCATTTGACAAACAAATGTAAAAAAAATATATTCATACGAAAATGATCAATTTTTTTTATTTCTCTACAAACCTGAATAGACACCCTACATGAAAAAAAACCAATTCAAAGGTGTTTTCGAAGAAGTAATGACATAAATACTTGTTTGAAAATGAAATGACAGTTGAAAACCGTTTGTAAAAGTGACGCCAAGTTGACCATAGATATTTATTATAAATTATTCAGATGGGTTGGCGCTATGCGGATTTTGCTATGTCAAGACCGAGAACGGCGCAAGCGATTCTGACCTTGTTCTTCATTCAACTTCTTTATACATAAGGAACAAAATCGCTTCAAATTTTTTTTTTTTAAATTTCGACCCGCGGCCACCGGTGGGCGAACTTCAGTTGAGAGGAAAAGCTGTTATTTTATTAGTAAAAAAAATAACAGCTTTTGTTTGTTTTTTTCGTTGTTTGTTTTTGGGGTGTTATGCCGTGTTGTGCTACCTCCTTCTTTAGCCGACGTTTCGGACAGCGTTGCAGTGTCCATCATCAGGGCAGATCCGGCAGATCCGTCGATGTGAATTTGTAGTGTTAAGTGTGTGCTTATTTAGTTGGAAGCGATACCGTGCCGTTAGCTTTATTTCAGAAGAAAGTGAACTACTTTGACAGGGAAATTTGGTGAAAGCGCAGTATTTACGTTAGCCTGGGGCCCGTCCACGGAGAAATGTAACGAAATTTCCAAACGAAAGTAGTGTCATCTTGTGGCGAATTCTAGAAATAGAAAAAACCAATCTGAAGCGAATGTAGCCAATATCAAGGTATAAACAAATGGTTTTATACTTTTGTATTGAATTATTATATGTTATTAAAGTATACTTAGACATGGTTTTTTGCGATTAGCTTTGGTGTAGCCGTCAATTACCGGATACCAAGAGCTGTTGAGCTTAGCTCCGTCGTCTCTATTAATATTAATTGGATTTTTGTAGATTTCAATTGCCTGAGGCGTGATCTATAAGTTTTAGGTCTTCCCAGGACCTCAGGAACAAATCCAAAATAATGGCCGGTTTCAATTAAGTGCTCGGCGATTGCCGATTTATCAGGATGGCCAAGTTTACAAGCACGAAAGTGTTCTGCTATCCTCTTGGAAATCGTCCGCTCTGTTTGGCCTACATAAACCTTGTCACATCCGGAACAGCTGAGTTTATACACTCCGTCTGCTTCCAGAGGAAACTTAGTTTTTGCAGACCTCACTCAGTAGGTCTTGGATTTTGGTTGTGGTTCCGAAGACAGTCTTGATGCTTTCTTTTCTCAACATCCTGGCAATTCTGTCTGTCACATTGTGAACAAAAGGAAGGAAAGCACAGCCTTTTGACTCTTGTTCAACTCTGACTTCCTTCGGTGTAGATTTGGCTCTTATAATTTGCCTTGACTGCCTTGTCGGGTAACCGTTGCGTTCCAGTGCATCGGTCAGCTTTATAAGTTCTGTTCCGAGTTTTGTTTCTTCGCATATTCTGGTCGCTCGGGTCACCAAAGTATGGATAAGACCTCTCTTCTGCGCTGGGTGGTGATGCGAATCGGCATGTAGATACCGATTTGTGTGCGTAGGTTTTCTATATACTGTGTGTCCTAGATTACCATCTTCTTTTCGCGTCACCTCCACATCTAGAAAAGGCAGGATTTTATCGTCGTTTTCCAGCTCCATTGTGAACTTAATTTTACTATGGAGTGAATTTAGATGATCCAGAAATTCGTTCAATTTCTCTGTTCCATGAGGCCAAATGGCGAAGACATCATTGACATGACGCCACCATACCTTGGGAACAGCCGAAGCTGTGTCTAGTGCCACTTCTTCAAACTTCTCCATGAAAAAATTGGCTAGTACTGGCGACAATGGACTGCCCATCGCAACTCCTTCCACTTGCTCAAAAAGTTCATCCTGGAATGCAAAATAACCCGTTTTGAGGCAGTGTTCAAAAAGTTTGCAAATGTCTTCCTCATAGATCTCCCTGAGCATTGTCATGGAATCTTCTAGTGGCACATTTGTGAAAAGGGACACTACGTCAAAACTGACTAGGATATCTCCTTCCTCAGTCTTAACCTTTTTGAGCTTGCTGATCAGATCTGCGGAATCCTTAATCCAGGATTCAGTTTTTCCAGTTTGCATCTGCAACAATCTCGAAAGATGTTGGGAAAGTTTGTACGTCGGTGCACCTATAGCACTGACAATTGGTCTCATTGGGATATCCTTTTTATGTATTTTCGGAAGACCGTACAGGGCAGGAGTTCTGGAGGCTTTTACGAACAGCTTAGATCGATCCTCTTTCCTAATGCTGGAAGCTTTTATTAACTCCCTAGTCTTCAGGTCAATTTTGTTGGTGGGATTGTTTTTAATTTTCTTATAAGTGCCGGCATCGCACAATAAGTTTTCCATCTTTTTAATGTAGTCTACCGTATTAATCACGACAGTGGCATTTCCTTTGTCAGCTGGCAGAACCAAGATGTCCTCATTGGCACGCAATTCTTTTAGGGCCGCAAACTCTCCTTTTGTGATGTTTGGGCGGGGTATTTCAGCCCTTTTCAAAATATGGCATGTGGTGTGGAAACAGCACTACATACAATGATGAAAGTACACAAAATGTCAGAATCGCAAGCAGAGAACATACGACAAGAGACTTGCCATCTGCCTCAACACTGCCTCAAAACGGGTTATTTTGCATTCCAGGATGAACTTTTTGAGCAAGTGGAAGGAGTTGCGATGGGCAGTCCATTGTCGCCAGTACTAGCCAATTTTTTCATGGAGAAGTTTGAAGAAGTGGCACTAGACACAGCTTCGGCTGTTCCCAAGGTATGGTGGCGTCATGTCAATGATGTCTTCGCCATTTGGCCTCATGGAACAGAGAAATTGAACGAATTTCTGGATCATCTAAATTCACTCCATAGTAAAATTAAGTTCACAATGGAGCTGGAAAACGACGATAAAATCCTGCCTTTTCTAGATGTGGAGGTGACGCGAAAAGAAGATGGTAATCTAGGAAACACAGTATATAGAAAACCTACGCACACAAATCGGTATCTACATGCCGATTCGCATCACCACCCAGCGCAGAAGAGAGGTCTTATCCATACTTTGGTGACCCGAGCGACCAGAATATGCGAAGAAACAAAACTCGGAACAGAACTTATAAAGCTGACCGATGCACTGGAACGCAACGGTTACCCGACAAGGCAGTCAAGGCAAATTATAAGAGCCAAATCTACACCGAAGGAAGTCAGAGTTGAACAAGAGTCAAAAGGCTGTGCTTTCCTTCCTTTTGTTCACAATGTGACAGACAGAATTGCCAGGATGTTGAGAAAAGAAAGCATCAAGACTGTCTTCGGAACCACAACCAAAATCCAAGACCTACTGAGTGAGGTCTGCAAAAACTAAGTTTCCTCTGGAAGCAGACGGAGTGTATAAACTCAGCTGTTCCGGATGTGACAAGGTTTATGTAGGCCAAACAGAGCGGACGATTTCCAAGAGGATAGCAGAACACTTTCGTGCTTGTAAACTTGGCCATCCTGATAAATCGGCAATCGCCGAGCACTTAATTGAAACCGGCCATTATTTTGGATTTGTTCCTGAGGTCCTGGGAAGACCTTAAACTTATAGATCACGCCTCAGGCAATTGAAATCTACAAAAATCCAATTAATATTAATAGAGACGACGGAGCTAAGCTCAACAGCTCTTGGTATCCGGTAATTGACGGCTACACCAAAGCTAATCGCAAAAAACCATGTCTAAGTATACTTTAATAACATATAATAATTCAATACAAAAGTATAAAACCATTTGTTTATACCTTGATATTGGCTACATTCGCTTCAGATTGGTTTTTTCTATTTCTAGAATTCGCCACAAGATGACACTACTTTCGTTTGGAAATTTCGTTACATTTCTCCGTGGACGGGCCCCAGGCTAACGTAAATACTGCGCTTTCACCAAATTTCCCTTTCAAAGTAGTTCACTTTCTTCTGAAATAAAGCTAACGGCACGGTATCGCTTCCAACTAAATAAGCACACACTTAACACTACAAATTCACATCGACGGATCTGCCGGATCTGCCCTGATGATGGACACTGCAACGCTGTCCGAAACGTCGGCTAAAGAAGGAGGTAGCACAACACGGCATAACACCCCAAAAATAAACAACGAAAATGCTTTTGGCCGTGAAAATCTAAAAACGTATCCAGCTTTTGTTTGGTTCTCGAGCACCTTGCGAATTTTTTGCAATACATGAGTTAGCTATATTTAAGGCTCGGTAGTAAGCTTTCCAAAAGAAGAAGAAGGTGTTTTGGAAGGGAGATGTGTAAATAAGAATGTTAGAGAGAGCGCAATAATATTTAAAAATGACAAAATATTCGAAAATTGTGGAAACATTTAATAAAATACTACTCTTTTAAAATAGAAAAAAAAAATCTCTTGACAAATGTATAAAGGAGCATTTAACAAAACACTGTAATGTTCATACATATAACCTGTAGTACAATATAACATTGCTTGCATAAGGGTAAACGGTGGTTTTACGGGGTGGTTTGACATCATAAAAGGTGTTAAGCAAGGTTGCGTAATGTCACCGTGGTTATTCAATCTATACATGGACTATTGTATGCAAGAATTGAAAGAGGCGGGATTGGGCGCGAAATTGAATAATCTGATAGTATGTTGCCTGTTGTATGCTGATGATGCGGTGCTGATTGCTAACAGTATAGAAGATCTGCAGTCTCTCGTGTCTAGGATGAACGAAGTATGTATGAAGAATGAATTAATGATGAATGTAAGTAAGTCTAAAGTCATGGTGTTTGAAAGAGAGAGTCAGAAAACGGTGTGCAATATAGTTGTAAATGATGAATACAGCAGGTGGATGAGTTTGTATATTTGGGAAGTATGTTTACGAGAGATGGGAAGGCTGATAGGGATATCGAAAGAAGGGTGAATGCAGGTAACTCCATTAATGGAGGATTGAACGCCGTTGGAGCCAACAAAAAGTTGTACACAGAAGCGAAGTTAGCAGTCCACAATAGACTACTGGTACCTACCCTGATGTATGGCAGTGAAGCGTGGAAATGGCAGAGAAAGGATGAAAGTAGACTGAATGCTGTAGAAATGAGATCCCTGAGGCGATGTGTGGTAAAACCATCTATGATCGTGTGAGGAATGTGGAGATCCGAAAAGAATGCAAGGCTGATGTGAGCGTATTAAGTAAGATTAAGAAAGGGACGCTTAGATGATTTGGACATGTTGAGCGAATGAATGAAGAAAGGAGTGTAAAGAGAATTTATGACGCGAATGTGAACGGTATAAAAAGCCGAGGACGCCCGAGTAAGACGTGGCACGATCAAGTAAATCAGATACTTGAGTCGGGCCATGTCAAGAGTCAGAATAATAGAAGAGTATGTATGAGAAGATGTATGAATGTGAATGAGGCAAGGAGCGTGTGCCAAGACCAAGTTGTTTGGCGGTCCGTCCTCTCTGCCTACCCCTGCGGGGAAACGGCGTGATGGTTAGTTAGTTAGTTAGTTAGTTAGTACAATATAACAAAATGTGTTTTTAATACATTTTTGAGGGAATTTCATATACTTACCGTATTGGCTCGGCAAATATATAGATATTTTCTTCAAAACTAACATATATTTTTTTAGAACCTAAAAACTTTTTTTTTTTAAATGTTCGAGGAAATATGTTCGCAGATCATTTATTGAAAATGATCATACTTTTGACAAAAAAACTTAGGACTAAAAAACACTTCATACAGGTTATAAGGCTTTGCAGATTGAAATTTTGGAATTTTAGAAATAAGAATTTTTTTCTATCAACAACGCAGACATAATGTATACTTATATATACAGCGCCCTTGAGGTGATTTCTCACAAAAACGGTGCTATACAAATTATCCAATTATTATTATTATTATATGTATTTTTTTTAAGAAAGACAAACATTCCTGGGTTACGAATAACCTGACAACATTTGAAAATCTCCTACTACGCCACCGCAGTAAGCGGAAGATGTTGCTTGTGTAATAATAATAATAATAATTGGATAATTTGTAGAGCGCCGTTTTTGTGAGAAATCACCTCAAGGGCGCTGTACATCTTATTATGACTTCTTAGACTCTACCTAGAACTATTATTTACAAATGGACACAGAGAACATACTTACCTGGCAGGTCACTTCCGATAAACACACTTTAATTAGAAAGTTTATGCTTGGAGGAGATACGACTTTGCACGCGGAGGACACTATATTAAAACACTGGACATTGCATAACTTTACATTTGCTACACCATCATTTTTCATATTACATTTATAAGAAGATAACTGCCAAAAATGGAGTTAATAAATTGAAGTTATTTCGAAAGACTTGTGAATTTAGGACTCATTAGGACTGGAGGATTTGAATGAAATTAGATGTACAAATAATTCACCATTAAGAATTTGTTAACATTTTTATGCAATTACTTATTTACTATGTCGCGGGCTGAGAAGGTGAAAGTGAAGGTTTTTGTTTTTGGCTTTATGGGTACGACTGTCTAAAAAGGTGAGTTTTAAGTTTAGCTCTGAATTTCGCCGAGTCTGTGATCATTCTTAAGTCATGTGGCAGTCCATTCCAGGCTTTAGGTCCCGACACTCCGAAAGCACGCTCACCGAACTTGTAGTGATGGAGGACTTAGCCAGTCGACACACACGGGACGCCTGGGTGGGACCCAAACGCGATGGGCACTCAACCACTGACCGGTTGAGCAACCGTTTAAAAAGCAAAAAAAAAATTGTAATCCCTCTTTTGAAAGTTTCCACCTCAACTGGTCTTTCTCTTCTAATGACGTTGAAATCCCAAATTCTAATAAACTTCCCCCACTCTTACCCCTCTCATATCCTTCTACCCCTTCATCTCCATAGGTGATTTGTAATTATTTATTTTTTTTACAAGTTTTTTATTCCAGAAAAAAAGAAAATAACATTTTCACTTACTTAACTGGAACTTTGAATTATATAGTTTTCACATTACATTACATACGTTTTACATTTCATTACCTTAAATTACATTACATTAAAGTATAATTACTTTAAATTATATTACCATACCAAAATTATTCAGTTTCACTATTTTGTTTATTTTGAATAAAAATCAATAAATTTTTTTTTAAAACTACCAGCTCTTTTTCATTTTTAATGTTGTCCGGAAGGCAATTATATAAGTCGCCAATGAATTGTTTACCATACTGTTATGTGTGGTTGGTGTTAAAATGTATGTTATCGTGTAAAATGTGATTAGACAGATTTATTTTAGTTTACTTTTATAAGTTTTTATTCCAGAAAAAAATAAAATAAAATAAAATATATATTTAACTTACTTAACTAGAATTTAAATTACATTAAATTACAGTATATTAATTAGCATTACATTATATTACAATACGATATTATTCACCTTCACTCAAATGAATACTTTTTTTAAATATTTACACACACTTTTTTCAATTTTAATATCATCTGGAATGCAATTATATAAATTTCCCGTCTCGTAATTAATGGATTGCTTACCGTAGTTAGTATGAATGGTGTTTAAATGTTTGTCGTTTAAGATGTTTGTGTACTTGGGACATTTTAATGAATTCTGTATTTGAATGTATGAGTTTATTATTTATTTTGTAATTTTTTTTGTAAATGTTTTGGATCCGGAGTGAATTTTTTTCTTGATAACCTTGTTTTGAATTACCTGTAAATTCAAATGACCAAATTCATTAATGTATGTTTCATACGCATTTCCCCAGATTTCATTTAGGTAATTTAGATGTGAGTGTACGAGACTATAATATAAACTTTTTTTAAATTTAATTGGTAATAAATATGATAACAGGCTAAAAACCCTAATTAAGGGTATGATTTTATCTTTAAAATCTTGTAGGTGTTGTTTAAAAGTTAAATGCTTATCGATGCACAGTCCAAGACATTTTTAACCTTAGTGCGTATATTTAATCCTGATGCTGTGAAATTAACCTTTTTACTACAATAAATAATGTTAACACAAAGTGAAAACTTCTCAGAAGAAGTTTTCTTCGAAAAATTATGGGAAACATGTTACTAATCGGTAGAAATTGGAAGGAATGCGGGGGCTTAAATCTATCTTGTTACATGTATTATCGCCGTGTTCTAAGAGGAAAATTTCTCATTTTCAATGAAAGGCTTAAGCGAATAACTAGTTTAAAAAAATGTATGTACTCTATAAACTTTGATAATTAAGTAAATAAATTAGTTTTTTCAAATAAATACCACGAAAGTTGGATACAGTGAACACTGCAGGAAAAGCTCTGCCGTTTCTTAGGTTTAGTTTCTGAGAAATATAGTGCGGAAGAATTAAATTGTAGACAATGGTTAAATCGAAGACAATTGTTAAATTGTATTCAATTGTTTTTTATGTTAGTTTAATTATGGTTATTAAGGTGATAGTGCCTCGAATTATTTTTCAATTACGTAGTTGTTGCACAAGTAAAATTATTTATGTATTCGTTTCAAGTCTGCAAGGTATCGATTGCCCGTCACACGAATTATCAAATAACCTGTAACATAGTTTAATGTTTAATATCTCAGTCGATGAAGAGTGATTAAGGCTCGCTGGAAACGGAAGCTGGTGGGCCATTACATGTTACATGCGCAGACATGTACGGGTATGTGGCGTTCTGCGCGTGTAGGAGGGAGAAGATGGTATCACCATTCATTCCGGACAACCGGTAACAATAAATAATTCCTTACTTTTGAGAAGCGGTCAATCGAACCACGGTTATTCGGTTAGTTGCCAACTTTATCAGAGAACATTAATCTCGTGGTTATTTAACGTGTATACTGTTATATCAGTATGTATTTAAGTGCTCACATTAAAATGTAAATAAATCATTCCCTGGCTACCAATTTCATTTGGGTCGAGTTATTGGCGTCGTATACAGCACAAATACTCTACATTCCGATGCATGCCTATCCAATAAAAACAATATACACTTATTCATATAGACCGGCACTGTTGAGTATACGTTGTGATAGGAATTTCATTTGCTGGTAGGTAGTTTTATCAGAAAGTAACTTGCAGGAAACCTTTAAATTATTTATTTATTTAAATGAAACAAATCACTTTGTGCAAACCACTACAATCACATGTTAAAATATTTACATGTTTCAAAACCGATGCAACCATAACATGAATAATCGGTTTGAATAATCGGAAACTGTAGATATTATAACATGTGGTTATAGTGGTGTACACGAAGTAATTTATTTAATTTGATTAAAATTATGCCACAAAGTAATTTCGCAAAGATTGAAGAAAAAAAATATTTATTTATTTAAATACGCTATTTTTAGGGGCTTTTACATTTGAATAGTAAAAATTATACAGTATTTATTTTACATAACTTAACTGCCTCAGAAACAACGTTATATATTTGTTTAGTTATATATTGAAGATTTCCACTGACTTGGTATCATTATTTCCATTCATTATTATTCATTATTATGGGTAAAGAGGAATATATAGTCCCAGAAATTCATCACTTATATAAATCCCAACGTCTAGTATTACATAGTGAAATTCGAAAGCTTATCAATGCAAGTAATTCTGAACTAAACTTATCTTTTAAAGATAAAACAAGTAATGTTCTTTTCCTCAAAGACAGCAAACTTATTTTGTGGCACCATTTTAAACCGAAAATTATATATTACTTCGTTTAAACCAAGTTTATTGTTTAAAAAATCAACATGTTTCTAAGCAAGGCTTACTTAAGCTTAGTTTTAAGTAAATCCTGATGAAGTAAGCATTGCTGAGGAAACATGTTGGTTTTTTAAACATTGAAGATGGTGGTTAAAACTAAGTAATCTATTAATTTCGAAGTAAGATATGTTCGTCATCAACACGCAAAAAATCGAGAAGAAAAATTAATATATATTTTTAAGAGCTTCTTCATAATGTTTTTAATAAGCAGAACCGTATTTGCGTAAATTATCTTGTTAATGGCGTATTCATGCTCTTGGGTTTCTAAGATGAAGGTCGCTCCAAACCATAACATGGATATTTAGATAAATGCCTTTGTTTTAAAAACCTTACTTAATACCTTCACACTAATGACTTCATTGCCGGCCAACAAATTGTGTCTTGTGAAATAACATTAAAACTACTGAGACATTGAGACTGTCGCCAATATCTGCTCAAAATTCCTGAAATGCGTAACGGATTTTTAATTTTATGAATAATTATTTAAGGATTAAAATTCACTGCCTCTTTAAGCAATTAAGGTCGAAACCTTCCTAAATGCTTCGACTTAAGTTTTATCTTGAATTAATGTCACGTTTCAAAATATCTTGACGGTATTATCACCGTCTCGAGGAATTCAATGATTCACAACATTTAAGTCATCTTTAATGTAAGATTAATTTCGATATATTAAATTGCAGTTACGGTACTTGAGTTTTGACTCAGGGTAAACCGAGTATAAAGAATTTCAATCATTGTTTCCACAATGCACCTAATTTACGGACTGACAAAGGAATTTGACTTTAATGATAGCGCAGTACCAGCGAATAACGCAGACGAATATTTTTGAAATCAATACCTTCCACATACCGTAATTACGTTCATAAAGCAATAGTCATGGCGAATTCTTCCTACATTATTGGATTACAGTAAAACTAGCTATAAATTCTTTAGGTTGAGAGAGAAATAAAGGCGAAGATCCTCCAGTCCAGTGGCGTAACGAAAAACTCCCACTCCCAATAATACTTGTACTTTTGCTAAAAAAGTTAAATTGTCAAAATGTTACGAAGATTTGATCTACAATATATAATTATTCACCAGAACATTCGATTTTTATGTTGATTTTTAATCGAAATGTGTCTCTCACAGTAAGGGAAAATTAGTTCCATTTAAATTATTTTTTTTCACGACATACAGAACTATTCCACACGCATAATTACAAAACAAATGCAGCACCTCATTCGCCAATTAACCGTGCTTTTCATACATTCAATAATATTTGCCTAAACATTAACATCGACATTTTCTCAGATTCACTGCCCAAATTTAAAACGAGCATCATCTCATCAGCATCACATTCACACACCTAAACACTACGCACATCACCCGGTAATTACTAAATATACATACCAACAATAAAACACATTACAAAGAAACATATCATGGGTACCCACCATGAAATATTACTTAATATCTGTAAATTTGTTTTATCCCTGTAACCAGTGTACTGTTTGTATCTATAATATAAAAATAAAATAAAAATGTAACTTTCTTCATAAATATCGCCACACTTAATGAAAATTAGTTAAAAATCAAGAACAAGAAACGTTTTCCCAACATTCTAATTTGATTCCAACTTTCTCAATTCAAGAAAAAAAAATCAATAAAGGTTCATTTAATGGGTATTTCTCTACAAATGGAAAACATTGGTCTGCTGATGAAGCTGTTCATTTTATTTGTCCAGAAAACCAACGCATCTTCCCAAAGAGATTTTTTTGGGGAAGTATTTCATATATTTAATGCAAAACCTATATTTGTATACGTTTGTCCTGATGGCGGACCCTTCAAGGCTCAGCTACTGGTGGCGGGTTATTCCCGGCCGGCCGCAGTGGTCTTACGCCACTGTCTCAAAATATTCATATTTTTATATAAAATGTAGTAAATTACATCAAGAATGTTCCTTGGAGTGGTATTGTAGAAAGCAGAGAAATAGATAGATACTAATCAGTAATCAGTCATCAAAAGAGGAAAAAATAAATTGCCTCGAATTAAAAAATAGGAAAATTTAAATTATGGGAGATTTTTGTGGTATGTCGTAAAATGCTATTTCCCTCTCTTGGTCAAACTTGTTTGAAACATTCCTTCTTTCCCGTATTCGAAGTTCAAGGAAATGCTAGCACATCGTGCTTTTCGGTGTTATAGCATGTATGTTTGTAGATTATTAAACATAGTAATTTCGGTTGTGCCTTTGAATGTAACCCAGCTTCAATGAATTCCAGAACTGTTGCTTTGAATATCAGTTCAATTTTCAAAATTGGAAGTTTTTGTTTGGAGGATTCAATAAAGTACTTACCCACTATATAGTACTTTTAATAGAAAATTATTATTACCATTTTTAAAATTATCGTTTGCGATAGCGTCTCTATGGCCATCGCATGATTTTTCACGTATCTGCGCTAGTAATTTCATACTGTTTCATGCTCAAAATAAAATTCTTAGCCGCTCTCGATGCAACACCAATTTAAAATTCTACTCCTTCATTTATCGTGTATTACACATTTTCAATACATACTATATACAATTTGACATTTTTAACTCTGCACTAAACTCTCCTTAAAGTCACACGGGCGATCTCTCGATACGTCACAACAAAAATAGATAATTATCTAATGCTACCACCATCATATGAACTTAATTTTTTGTTATGCATATTGTTACTACATACTATGTATATACTATACCTCTTCTAGAACGATCCTCTCCCCACCCTATTTCCATTTAAACAACTGTTATGTAATCTTTTGAATCATTTCACTTATATATAATACCCTTGTGGAAATTTGTAAATGATACAGTTAATGTGACTTAGACACTATTATGCATTGTTATTAATGTGAACCATTGGTCTCCGAATAAAATAAAAAATAAATAAAAATTGGTGGGTCCGCCAGAAGCTTGCCCCCACCTGTCCACAGTGACCACTAAGTCATAACCTCAGCGAGGAATGCGCCCAGTGGAGTGAGTGGAGTATGTAAACGGTAGTCCATCAGTAGTTCGGCCGGGACCGGTAACAGTTATCTAATTTAAATAACTTGAGCAATAAGTGGAACAACCATCCGCCTTCCCGCGCCGCTCCGAGCACCCCGAGGTGATCTTGTGGCGGAAGATTCCTCAGCGAAATAATCTAACTTCATAATATATAAACAGTCTAGCTTTGCTTTAAGGACTTTCCTTTTGCTTTTTAAGGACTTTCATTTTGGAACTATCTACATAGAGTAACCATAAACGATCACTTAAAGCCATACACACGCCAAACATATTTTATTCGTCTCATTGGTTCGTAGCCAATCAGAATATAATTCCATCATTTTGTCACCTCACCATAAAACTCAGATACAAAAATATCGAAAGAATTAAGCGATTCTACGATTTATTAATTTTAAGTTAAATTTCCCCATAAAACAAATTAACTACACTTTTTTATGAAATACCTTGAAATACATATACATAAGGATCGGCGAAGGATAAGCGACCTACCTTTCTTCATTAAAATTATAAATTCGGAGCTCTACTGTTAAGAATACCTACTCGACTCACAAGGTATAAGGACCTATTTCAATGTCATAATTGACAGACAAATTATGTAGCAAACTCGCCAATTCCTCGGTTACATGGTTTAGCAAACAAATATACAAATGATATCGACATTTTTTAATGTAACAATTTCTTTGTTTAAATGTATTTAAACATTTTTATTTAGGTTAACGTAATATTTCTGATAATTTTATTTTATTATATTGCGAATTAATTTATTTTCTTCAAACGTGTCCAACTGCGCTGTAATATAAGACATTATTTTTATTAACCCATGATACGAATTAATTATTTAAATAAAAAATAGTAAAATAAAAAAATCTTATTGAATTATTATATTATTATTTTCTATGTTGGAGGCAGATTGATTTAAAAAATGTGTTCGTCAACAACGTTCCACTGGAACTATTTAAATAATTAATTCTCATCGGTCGAATTTCAGCACAATCCACAGTGCAATATTTATTGCAATATTTAAAAATGTTTTAAAAAAATATTTAAAATATTTAAAAAAAATGTTAATGCCTATTTGTCAAATGCGTACAAAAATTCAATCGTGAAGAAGTCTTATTATAACTCAATGTGAAAGGTACCTTCAATCAATCTTCCGCACATCCGCGAGGAGCGGGTTGGCGCAGCAGCGAAGGGAGACAAGTCGCCATAAGTCATCGCTGAAAGTCATATTGGAAAACACGCTTGAATTCCGCTGCAAATGCAAACGCAGGAAAGTAACATCAACGCACGGTAATAGCGAAACCCGGCGAGTGCTATTAATTCTCCGCGTCCACACTTTACGATGCCTATCTATCTATTTGTGGATGTTAAAAAACATTACCATTTTTATAATACTCGTAGGTACTCCAATGAAAAGATATTTGATTTTAATTTACGATCGGTATCATAAAAGGTCATCCGCCAGGTATAAAGGTTTTTTGAAGTAAAACTTCTTCAGGAGCGATATGAGGCTTTTAGGCTTCTACCATGATATGTCACGAAGAACAGTGATGCAATTGCTTTATTACTATGTCTTTTCATTACAGTAGGTAGGGTATAATTTAGTGTAATTCGGAGGACCTTTATATGATAATTTGTAATGAACTACCGCACAAGGAGAAAATATGTCACAAAAGGAAGGAGGGTATACTTGGATGCATTTCAATCTTACCTAATTAATACTTCTATATATGTCACGGGAGTTAAATGAGAAGATGAATTAATTATTAACAGAGATTCACTTCATTTTAAAATGTTGTAAACACAATGTCGTGACATAAATTATTTTCAGAAAGTGCGAAAGGGATTATTAGCAAAGCGACTGACAGCCAGGAAGTTCGAAACGGAATAATTTGTAGCTGTGTCCGAACCTGAGTTCGGCTGTGCTTGGTGTTGTCAACCGCCACAATGCCAGTGTATAAAAACATTAAATATTTCACTAAATGGCTTGCCAGTACCTTGCTACTATCGATTCACCATGTAATTTGGAGTAAATCGTCTTCTTTCCAGATAATCTTTACGGCTCATAAAAGCGGTCTTGATTAATACAGTGGTATAATGTTTTTAGCGGCGGGCGCGGGAATTGATCGCGGACGGAAATGCGTAATTCGGCAATATAATGTTTATTAGGCGGAATCAATTGATGACTGACAATGCGGTTTATGACAGGTACACACAGGAGCAGGGTAGGAATATGATCAAGAATATGCGATAATATTATCTCCCTAGTATAGCGGTTTACGAATATGGTGTGTACATAAATGTAAGTGCATTGTGTATCAGTATGTATTGTTGGTGTTACTTCCTAATTTTAATGATTTTCACATCTTCATGTTTAGTCAGCCATATTTTTATTTCGTTTTTAAACTTTTTTATCTCCATGGTGTTTTTAATTTCATTTGCATTAGGTATATAATTTTGTAGCACGAAAATTATGGTTTTTCTGGACATAAGTTGTATATGATTTTGGGATGTTCAGTAGATTTGAGGTTTTCGTCCTTGTAGTTTAAGTGTGTTGGTCAGTAAGGTGCTCATTTTTGCCTTTAAATTTCAGTAGAGCATTTTTTGAGCGGAGTTTTACAATACTAAAAATAACGATAACCCAGTGTCGACCTGGTGTATGACTACCATTCAGAATTGAAACTTTGCTTGAAATAGATTTAGCCATGTTTAGTGACCAGATCTAAATAGCCAGGTACTTCCCCATCTTTCTCTTTTCCATCTCCTTTCCCTCCCCACTAATTTCAGCCTCACAACAAACCTCAATTGGGTATGCCATAGTCTCACTGCCTCCAGACGAGAGCGGTTGGGATTCTTGTGCAGTAATCGTATAAAAAAATTAAAATATATTTTTATAATAAAATAACTACTATCCACTAGGTATAAAGAAAAAATAAAATTAAAACAAGAATGTTGTTCAGGATCTTGAAACGTTGCTTGAAACGGATTTAGCATTGTTTGGTGGATAGAGCTTTAAAGCCAGGCACTTCCTCTTCCAAATCTTTTCCCCTTGTGCACAACTTACCACAAATGCATAAATTACAAATAAAAAAAATTAACAAAATAATGATAATGATAAGGTAAACATGACCTTAAATATTATATTTTGTAAAATATATATAAAAATGTAACCCATATGTTTTATATTACAATTTAAAAAAATCATTCACAAAATACAAAATACATCAAATAACAGCATTCTTAAAAGTGATCTATTGCAAACGATAATAATGAGAGCGAAAACTTTACGATTTTATGGGCATTGTTAAAATATGTTTTATGTTTATGGTTAAAAACTTGTCTACGTAAAAGATGGAAGATGAATTCTACTAATTTATTTCTACTTTACATAATATTTGCCACAATTATTAAGAGATGGATATCAGAGAAAAGCAAAAGTTTTTAGAATAAAAGGCCATTGTTCTTACTACTTCTGTTGTTATTTCCAAACGAAACAATTATAATTATTATCTTAAATAGTCTTAATAAATAATCGCTAGCGCACTTATCTAGGGGAACCTAAACCACTTTCACCTTAACTATAAAAAAACTTAATTTATATATTTAGTTATGTATTAGTTTTCAAGGGAGAGTACGATTTCCGTGGCACCACCATTTTACGATGGATTTCAATAAATCGACCCAAAATAAATCGAAAATGAAGAATAAAATTTTTCTTCTTTCTAAAAAGAAAAAAATCTCGCTTCGTTTTCGGGATATCGACACTTTAAAGTTTTAGTAATTATTTTTTATAAAAAATACATTCACTTTTGTATCACAAACTATGTTACACAAACCTTGCGTAGGCGCTAAACTACTTGAAAACTGGGATGTTTTTCTTGCCATGACGCGAACAGGCGCTATAAAGAGGCACTTTCTTTTGTATCATAAACCATGTTACACAAACCTAGCGTAGCCGCTAAATTACTTGAAAACTGGAATGTTTGTGTAACATGGTTTGTGATACAAAAGAAAGAGCCCAAAGTGCAAAAAATATTTCATTTTTTTAATTGTTTATTAATTTTTATTTATAAATCCTTATCTAGTTTATAACGTTAAAAACTTTAAAGAGTATCGAAAAATGTTATTCTTCATTTTCGACCTATTTTGGGTTGATTTATTGAAATTGTACTCGTGCCATTTTTCTCATAAAATAGACCAAACGGGGCCAGGATATCATTAAGGTGATGCTTTAGTAAGTAAAGCAAAATCATGTGTTTTTGGTTTGAAAATTAGATTTCTTTGAAATACTTCAGATGCTTTAGTTAAATACTGCAAGTAAAATACATATTTTGCCTTTGTAATAATCGAGTACTTTTTTAATTAGTCATTTTATAAGCACATAAAAAAATAAAGTATTAGAATATAAAAACTGCTTAAAAGTTCAAAATTTCTTACTTACGAACCAATTTTCGGTTATGGTTTTATTGTTTAATGTGGAAAATGAAATTCTTTAAAAAATGATCGTGAATCATTTCAATGTTTGTGCCTGAATTTCTCAAAATAAAATAAAACACGTTTTTTGACGATGTTATTTTAACAGGTGGCTGGTATTAAAGGGAAATTTATGCCTTATCGCCATCTACATAAGGAGTGTTATTGTTAGCGGCTATATCCCGGTTTTTTACCGAATCACTTAAGAGGAACGGTTATGTGGCCGGTTTCATACAAAACGTAGTTTTGGATTTGAGGTCAAAATACCCAACCAAACTGAAATATTATTTTTGTAATAAAAAGGTATGTCAAATATCTAGCTCGGGCAAGAGCTGCTTTTTTCTTTTAAATGATGAAGTATAGTTAATTAAAGAAATCAGTTTTGGTTCATTTTAGAAGCAGCAACACACAACACATCATCAAAGTTTCATCGTAATCGGATCAATGGTATAGAAACGCATCCGGGACAAACAAAGGAACCATTTTTTATATATCAACCTTTGTTTTGAAGAGTTGTATTTTCTATGCACATTTGTTACTTCAATTTTTATTCTGTTACCGGTTTCGACACATCAATGTCATTCACTAGCAAAGTAAAAACTTTGAAATTGAAAAGTCTAAAATTCCTTAGCCACTGGAGTGACCACGCGAAATAAATAGATTTGAATCGATTGCTCGAGATTTCCAAACGATCATTTTTAAAAATTTGTCGCCAACATTAAAAAAATTATATCTTCGATTTTTAACGAAGAGACACAAGGACTTATTAAAGTGCTATATGGCCAACAAATTAAACCCTATTATACAGTTGTTTGTAGGATTTATAATAAAAAAATATTAAAAAATCGTTAAGTTTATAACAGCGCGGTTCCCGCGTGTTTGATACTTTGAATCTGCCGTCAGAGGTTGATTCGAGTCAACATATAAAATTTTAAATTTCTGTATGTTAATTGTAGTATACTTGATAATGAAAGGTAATATCTTTAGAAAAATAACTTAATTTTAACCCGAAACAGCTGATCAGAAATTTTGCGTGAAAAAATATTTGAAAAAATTATTTTTTACATCTTTCTAAAATAGTCAACGACGTTCGAATTTGGAACACCTACGGTTATTACAGATAAAACATTTCAATAGCTTCGTTTTAAATCACAAACGTGGGAGTTACAAATATATACCTATATTTTTTTAATTTTGCTGAATCAAGAGATAATTGGTTTTTTTAAACCGAAAAGCAATCCTAGACATTTATAATGGCGCATATGTAAGTCAAAAATTGCTCCAGTGGATGCGGGCAATAATTACCTATTTTATCCTTAAAAAAATTAAATCTAAATCCGTCAAATGATTTCTTTCAGGTACCGGATCTTTGGCTCCAGTTTTTACCAAAGTTCCTAGTTTTCAAATGAACTAAAAGAAACCCGTTTAACTGTAACTTTAAACTTAACAAATTAATCAGAATAAACGATTGGGAAAGACTTCAATTTATTACCCTTTTTTAAAAATTGTTAATCGCCTTACTTTGAGAGTAAACACTTTAAAAAGTTCAACGTCATTTAACAGACTCGTGCTCTCGGTCTTACGAAGATAAAAAAAGTTGATTAATATGTCCACTTTCAGATAAAGTCGTTGACACTGTTACGTCATAATTATTTAAGTTGTTTACAGTTTTTTTTTTATTAATAATGTAGAAGTTTGGTAACATGATCGAGTGTTAATTTATTATAAACTTTTGTTATACTTCCAAAAGTATTTATTTTTCTATTTAAATGTTTAAATCATTTTAAATAGACCTTTGCTTATGTAGTTGTGTAAAAAATAAATTAATAATTAGTTTATTTTGATTATGTATCTGAAAAATGAAACAAAGAGCATTTTTGAACTTAATCGCGGGTTTTCAATGTAATCGGAAATGATAAACGTCGCTACGCACCCAGCATCTTTGAACATTTGCGGGTTTGAGGGGACTGTGGAAGCGTGTTCCAATCTAGTTTAATTTATAATCCTAACCAATGAGATTATGGCATCCCCAATTGAGGTATGTTGTGAGGCTAAAGGTAGTGGGGAGGGGAAAGCGAAAGGGGGGAAAACTTGACTATTTAGATCTGGTCACTAAATCCGGCTAAAGCCATTTCAAGTGACGTTTCAATTCTGAATAGTGGTCTTACACCGGGCGATACTGAGAGTATATTCCACTCTGGAACGTGCCGCAAATATACTATATATTATTTAAAATTACTAAAATTAATCAAAATAATATTTCATGTTTGTAACAAGTATTAACTTTGTGGCTCGCCATAATTTACAATAAAAATAAAAATATATTTAGTACAGTTTTAATATTCTCCTGACGAAAGAAGGGTTCTTCCGAAACCAGCAGAGTTTAATTAAAATTAAAGTGGTCTAAAACAAATTTAGATATTTTTATTGTAAAATTATATTTATTTGCGCACGCCGGGATTTGAACTAGCTTCCTAAGAATTGCCAGTCGAGGGTCTTGCCCCGAGATCACGGAGGCCCTCAAAAAAGCAACGAAGGCTGTTAGAAAAACTTTTTTGAAACTTTCGATACTTAGGACCAGTTGTTTCGGAAAATTTCAAGTGTGAATTTCCTTCAAATCGTCATTTACCGAAAAATTGGGTTGTTTCAACTTGTCAGAAGAAATTCTTTAAATGTGATCAGTCGAATTCTAACGTTTAGCGTTCAATGGGAGGCGCATGTGATTCGGCGGGGAAAACTGAGTGAAATTTTCAAATTTATCGAACGTTATTTTGGAGATGAAACAACCCATTTCGTATTTGAAATGAAAAAAAGAATCTTTTATTTTTTTGAAATATTTCTATGAAATTTTCATTGAAATTTCTTCTGACGGAGGTTGAAACAACCCAATTTTTCGGTGAATGACGATTTGAAGGAAATTCAAACGTGAAATTTTCCGAAACAACTGGTCCTTAGTAACATTCAAAAGTTTCCTTTTTAAAGTGATTGACTAAACACAGTTGTTAATAAAATTGAGTACCGAATGTTTTTTGATTTTGGGTCTTTTTAATAGTAGTTGTTTTTGGATTATGTATTTTATAGAAAAGAGAGACGAAAAAATACACATTTAAAACAAAAACTGCTTTTTTCTAAAAAATTATTTTTAACCAATTAAATGCATACCTAAAGACCAATTAATAATGTTTTTAAATATGTCCAAACTAATAAGATTACAAAATATGTCTTCTGCCCTAGCCTTTCTTTGCTAAGACCGATTTCTTTTTTTTTTTTAATGTCACGACTGGGTGAATCTTCACATAAAGAAAACTAAAAACTTTGACCTTCAAAATATCTCCTTATCTATGTATATATTTTTCGGTATTAAACTGGCAATTAGCTGGAGTTGCACTTTAGCGAGGAAGCTCTTAAGAGCTTTTAAATGTATGATAAATAAATATATTTTATTCACCAATTTATGCATGGGTGGCCATAATTATGTTTTTTTTTTAAATATATCAATATCATCGCATTTATATGTAACTGGCGAAATTTAACCGTAGATAACTAAAGTTATTTGGAGTAAAGAATGTATCACCACAGATTAGGGTATGATGTGAGGCTATAGATATTGGGGAGTGGGAGGAAATACGTAAGAGGAATGTGGAGAATTACCTAGCTATTCTGATCTAGTCACCAAACCCGGCTAAGGCCATTTCAAGCAAAGTTTCAATTCGATATGTTTATTTAAAATAAATTAAATGATATTCACCAAAACCAATTCTTTCGAAGATAATTTTTATTTTCTCTGTAATATTATTGTTGCTGTATGAAATTATGACTGACTGAAAATGGGTTGAACTAATCGACAGATAAACAGGTTAACATGGTCGCAATCCAAGCTACGTGGAAATAGTTGCTTGGATACAATAATACATAGAAAAACTGGATAAGATTTACTTTTTATGGTGAGATGCAGTTTGATGAAGCGATTATAATAAATTCTTTAAGATGATGATTTTAAATAATAAGTCTTCTATGCATTATCTTTGTGAACTTTTTCTGAACTGCTTTGGTAATTATATTATAAGTCTCAGGTCTTTACAGTAATATATGATAAAACGATGTAATTTGTTTAACAGATGATTGTTTTTTAGTGTTTCGTAGATATAACGATAATTACGATAATTGCCGATGGTTTGGATACTGAAGCTTTAGGCGATCCGCTCACTGAGGCAACTGAAAACTTTCTGATAATATGCTAAAAAAATAAACGTGGGGATGTGAAACATGTCCAAACTTTATGAGGTGACGTGTTCAACAATAATGGAAAAAGCATGAATGGCGGAATAAATTTTATTTTATTTATTATTTTTATTTGTTTTAATATTTTTACAATAGTTCCACACAGGAGGCCCCGGGTACAATAATTCCCCTCAGGGCCTATGTCATCTTTGGGGATTATGTGTTCTTAGAAAGGAAAGAGAGGAAGTTCTGGAAAGGAAAAACATACGACGGGTGAGGAGGAATCTGGGGGTCAGTGGTCCAGGAATGACGGACGTAGCAATAAAATCCTCACACAGCAGTGCAAGGCGACGGGTCTGAGAGAGCCTCGCTGGAGAGGTCAAAATGACTCCCTCAACCAGTCTCTCACGATCCGGCCCGCCGTGCAGTAAATGGGCAAACGCATCCACGCAAGACCTAGACAAACCTCACCCCATGAATCCGCGCACCTCAACTATGTTACCAAACGTAGCGAACGACTTACAGTGACCTATGACAGGGGTGTTGTTTATCCAATAAATACTACCCATATCCGCCTCCTACATTATAATTCCAAGATAAAACCTTTTTTATTCGTCAAAATCGCGAAAATCGGAGAAAAAAGTGTTGACACGTCCTCTGAGATACCATCTAGCGGTCAACAGGTGCAGTTCCCGAGGAATTCCGCAAATTAGGCGGTAGACACAAAGACTTGAGTCGCATCTGCCACGGTCGAAATGCAAAATGACATTGGCTTCCAAACAGAACCTACAGCCATTACCTCCAAACGGCCAAACTAGAAATAAGCCGGGGAATAGGTTTATGTGATTCGATTCACGGTGTTGTTGGGATCGGTGGGGATTTATTTAGCCCTTATTAGTGCAATTCCTGTGATATCTGGGACTTGCGTCGTAAAAAACTAATAATGGCTTTGCCATGTTTAGTGATTGGTACTGGGAATCTCGAATACCTTTTTATGCTTTGCAGCGTAATATGTTTCCAGGCCGATGAGCGTCACATTCCTCGGAATAGGGAGCGCTAACGATAGTTGGCTTGTCTGAGCGTTTGGTAATAATATTATATTTCAATTTCATGGAATCATTTTTGCGGATATCATCTGAATGGCGCTTTATAAAGCTTAAAGAAACTTTAAACTATAGTTTTTTAACAGAAGAACACAATATTCGAATATGCAATGCGGGCTTGCTTCGTGACCCAACAGTACATGAGATTTTCCTTTAAATTTCAAATACAGAACTGTGTTTTGCCATCATAATGAAATTTTACTTTGGATAAATTATGTGTATGTAGGTAGACTTTGTAGGTTTTTGTAATGCACTGATACTGTAGAAATCTAAGTAGGTATTCCGATTGTAGGATTCTGTATAGCAAAAAAGAGCATTTACGCGATTCTAAGCAAACCACTATTTTATATTTAACGATTTATCCGGCTCGAAGGACCAAAAAAGGGGCTAGCTATGTTAGAAATATTTAGTAGGAAAGGAATGTAAGAAACTCACGGAAGGCAGGATTGCACCTTTCATCAGCAGCCTCCAACTGCACCTACACACGCGCGGTTCCTTCTCAAAACCGAAGATTTCTTTAACTCAAAACATTAGGCACAGCACCATGTTCGTTACAAGGAAGTCGCCATTACACTGGTGTAACATTATACTTAGGATTAGGAGTAAAGGTAGGTGGGTAGGAAAAGGGAAGATAATAATCCTGAACAATATGATGTCAGGCAAGTGTAAGCGAGACCAATCGCGTGCTGACATATTTAATCGTAAAAATTGAAATAACAAAGGGTTATAAATTTAAAGGATACTGGAATTTACAAATTTCGTGGCCTATAAAGGGATTCATATCCATGGGAAAATCTGTAGAAAGTCTGTTTAGTTTAATTTCCACAAAAGTATGAAAAATTATCAATAATTTTGAAGGTTTTAGGTGCTACTGGATATCTCCGAAATAAGCGTTTAATATTTAATATGAATTATATTCAGTTTAATATATTATGTGTTAATCCGTGTGGGAGTTTATTGCAAGCTTTAGTGCCTAATAATCTGAAAATTCGATCTCTGAAATGAACATCTGTACTTTACTTTGGTTTTAATTTTTTTTTTTTTGGATTTTAAAATATTTTTCTATCTCAGATTGTGTACCTCGTGTCATTCTATGCCGTGTCGGTATGTCCCTTCTGCTACGTGGGATACATAGAAGAACATTTTGCCATCCCTGGCAGTAGTTGTAGATTACATTATTATTGATTTTACACGTCAAGGGGCAATATAAAATATATACTATATGCAAGGGCTCCACTCCTCCTCGACTGGATACTTTGGTAGTGCGTTTTAGCGAGCAAATCTTCGTAATGCATGAATCGCTGTAAAACTTTGTGCATGCTCATATAAATGTATCTAAGAAACATTTTTTGAATCTATTTAAATTTCTCAATATATTTTTGCTCATAATACCTTGAAATAGGTAAACTATTACCAAGATCTTATGACAAACCCTAATCAACTGCAATATACAGCGTATATAATAAAATGTACAGCGCCCTTGAGGTGATTTCTCAAATCATTTATATATTTTCATCAGCTCGTGATGAAATTGTATTTAATCGATTTGTAATTTAACACAACCTCTCCTGTCACAAATCCCCATAAATTATTTGAAATCAGCAAAAAGTAAACAAGCGGCATGTTTGATGCATTTTTGAATGTCATCACTTAAAATTACAGATAGTAAAGGCCTCAGTTTTGACCCCTGTGGTACTCCAGACAATGTAGAGAATTCTCTAGACCCATATCTGTCTATGTATCCATACTTGTTCTTCTACATTCTTCAAGCTTCCCACTTCCCATTGCTGATCACATTCGCTGATGACGTTGTTGACATGACAGGTGTATCTACGCATTCTCTGCTTTTTGTTTTTGTTTTTGTAAATTAGATTGACTTGTCCGTGTAACAAAATGCAAGAAATTTTTTATGGCAAAATTATCTGAATGTATCTTTTCTAGTCAGTTTCCACTACTAACCACATTACAAAATTGTCAAATATCATTCTCTTTAGTTTACTATCTCTTTTGACTGTATAAATATAGTATATCTTTCCATGAACTGTTATGTTTTTATGGCAATTAAATGTTCGTTTTTTGGTTAGGTTAGGTTAGGTTTCTATTAGAAAGATTTTCACACACATGGAATAAAATTTTCATCATGTTTATGTACAGAAGCTCCCGCTCTCCATTCATTTTCATTATTTTTTACATTATATTGAATATTTTTGTAGACCAAACGAATTTTAGACATGAATAATAATTATTTTTTATCATAATATACTTACCCACACTGTAATATATCGGAATATTACTTATGGTTAGTTCTATTTCTGTTTCTGTTGTTTATGCTACGCTCGGGTCGCGTGGTGTCGGTTACGATGTGTGCCGAGCATAGCCGATCTGAGAGTGCCAAGTCATTCCTTTTGCAAGAGCTCTTCAGACAAAATCTAGCTAGCGAGTTATAAGGACATGTATCCTCTTAAAATATATTTGTATTGTGCGTAAAACAATAAACAGTCACTCTGATTTCAAAGAATCAAAGTCTTTTACTAATACTAAAGACATCAATATCTCTGTAAAGGTAAAGGATTAAAGAGAAACAGACATTACACAAATATTATCTCAAACCGACAGAAAAATGATTTTTTTAAGACGTAGAAGTGATTTATTTGGCCACCTTTGCACACCTACTAATAATAACAAACACCCGCAAGGTAACTTTACTTGCCGGCCGCTGCATACCTCCCCATGTACGAGCTACGTGTTTGTACAATAAGTCAGCAGGTATATAGCAGGCATATAACATGGTATCCAGTATTATTTATACCTGCATGACCTGTCCTGTATATTTCGCTTTATCTTTGGGATAATTTATCGCCAGCTATTGTCAGCGCTTTATCTCCTGTTCGCGCCGACCCACAAATCGTAAACATCACTTTTTATTCGTATTTAATTTAACCCCTGAGGTGCGTGCTACATTCGCGATAAAATTAATTCACATTTTATATCAGCTGTCAGAAATTAGAAATTGATTTTATAGATCATATTTCTACTTTATGCATCCTGTCTTAACACAGGCAATAGGCATTATACTATATTTACTATTAAAGTTAAAAAAAGATACCTGCCTACCTCTTAATTTAAAATTTTATTCAATTATTTGTTTTCTTTTATTTTACGCCCAGAGCGCTTTTACATAAACATATGTAGTATAATTTTAACATGAGATATAATTTTGAACTTATAATAAGATAATATAATTTAAATAAAAAATTTAAAAAAAAAACAAGTAACCAAAAATTAATAAGTATAATGTAATGATAGGTTTAGAAAGAGATAAAAGAATTAAGAATAGCGATGGAGTAGGTTTTATGATTCCACGACGATTCAGAATAATGCAACTTCAACACATCTTTAAATAATGATAAATCGCCCTTAATCTAACTTAACGTAACCTACTTAACTATTTTTTTCATCACTTTTAAGCCTTTTCAAAGGAGCTGTTAGGTCACTTTTTAATATGATCCATAAAATTAACTTTAAACATGTCAATATTATCTAAGTATTGGTCTCCCATAGTGTGGGCTTTACTGGGTGTTTATAAAATAAAATTAATATGAAATAAAATAAAATACATAAAGGTACGGTTGTATATAATAATGTATGTTTTGTAATGGTATTGTGTATTACGTATTCCACAATCGAGTGCTGGTACCTACCCTGATGTATGGCAGAGAAAGGATGAAAGTAGACGAAAGTTGTAGAAATGAGATCCCTGAGGCATAGGTGTGGTAAAACCATGTGTGATCAAACCATGGAGATCCGAAAAGAATGCAAGGCCGACGTGAGCGTAATACGTAAGATTGAGAAAGGGACGCTTAGATGGTTTGGACATGTAGAGCGAATGAATGAAGAAAGGAGTGTCAAGAGAATATATGACGCAAATGTGAATGGTAGAAGAGTCGAGGACGCCCGAGGAAGACATGGCACGATCAAGTGAATCAAATACTTGAGTCGGGCCATGTCAAGAGTCAGAATAATAGAAGAGCATGTCAATGAGGTAAGGAGTGTATGCCAAGACCGAGTTGTTTGGCGGTCCGTCTGCCTACCCCTGCTGAGAAACGGCGTGATGGTTAGTTAGTTAGTTAATATTACGTATTACGTTGTTTTACTCTTTTACGTTACTTAATTCATTTTTTAATTTTGTATCTGATTTTTTTTAGTTGCCCTTATTTTTTGTATCGAGTGAAAGATTGTTGAATGTTTTGCCTGGTATTTGGGGTGCCTTTGTCCAAAGCTTGTGTTTACCGTCGGAGTTTGTTTATATTCTTTTCGTACGCTTGTCTAACTGTTCTATTAAAGATAGTTTTTTGTAATTTGTTTTATTTGTTAAAATTTTTTTTTAAATAATGTTTTTATATATAATTGGCGCATATCTAGTACGTCAAACATGTTTAGTATGTTGAGTTGACAGCTGAGTTTTGGTTCATCCCCAAACAATGATTACATATTCTATTATGGATTGACCAGGTGCAATATATGTTGTTTTCATTAGTTTTTTATTTATTTATTTTTAACGGGGCCTTTCCACGTGGATAGTAAAAATTATTCAGTATTGTTTGTAAGTAACTTAATAGCCTCAGTAACAACATTTCGTTTTTTTTAGTAACGAATTGAAGACATCCACTGACTTGGTATAATTATTTCTGTCCATTAGTATTCTGTGCAAAGAAGAATACATATTGTAGTTAGTCCCAGAATTTTTGCACTGAAATAAATACCGTTAAACGGAGTGGAATCCTAAAAATATTTCGATATTTCATAAGTTCTTCTTTGGGCCGCCTTCGCAGAATTTTAAACCTATTACATACCAAGGTAAATGATAAAACAATTATTAATTTTCTTTATCATAATGCGTTCGCTTTTAGTTGTCTTAGTTTTATTGTGTTATATTATACTCAGTGTCTATTGTCTTCCTTATTCACAAATATTACATTTGAAGCAGAACAGACCCCTTAAATCTTAGAAAATAATATCCAGGTAAATTTACCGTCCCTAAAAAAATGATTAAATAGGTAATTACTAAGACCTTGGGGTATATTTTAAGGGACCAACGTTTTTTACCTTTTCAGAAGCGGTTTCCAAAATATTATCTCATATGTAGGTTATAACATTATTTCAGGTTCAAAGGAATTGGTACAACTCTTGAAGCACATATTTTGTTTGACACATTTAGAATCTATTTTTTGTTTTGTTTGCATTAATTTCTAAAATGAGACCCCGAGGAAAATAATCCCCCTATAGTGTCATATTGAAAAAATAAATTAAAAAATTCCTGCTAAAATCTAGGGCGAAGGAGCCTGCCAATACCAAAATTAAGATGGAAGGACAACGTCCTCAAAGACCTTGGAGCTTTTAAACTGTAGAGAACTACTACAAAACAGAGATGAGTGGAGGAAGACTCTCGAGGAGGCCAAGACCCACCAAGGGTTGTAGAGCCAATTGTGATGATGATGATTGTCATATTTGGGACTGCTGCGTGGAGGGTCTTTTTAGGAACGGAATTTAGGGGTCAGTGTGACGGGCGTATGAATCCATTCTTCCCACTGCGGTGCAAGGCAATGTCCCGAGAGGGTCCTGCTGGAGAGGTCAGAAGGTCTCCCTCAACAAGTCTCCCCCGATCTGGCCTGCCACGCAGTTGGTGGGCATATGAATCCGCCGCCGAGACCCGGTCAAACCTGGTTCCATGATAACTCATAATCAACTCTAATCAACACCTCTTTAAAAAATACAATAAAATCTGTGATTTTTTTTTGGCATACAGCCCATAACCTAATCTAACGTAAACTATTTAATCAATTTTTAATGTATTTTTTTCATTACTTTTAATGACTTTTCAAAGGAGATGTGAGATGAGTTGATTCTGGGTTATCATGGACTCGGGCACCTCTCATACATTTAAATGCTAATTTTTTAATTGCCTCAATTGAGAATATTACCTACATTAATATTACCTACACTATTTCACATGTATAATATTAAAAAAGTGGAATAGGTAATTACATTTTTGAAATCTTTCTAAATCGAGGTAATAAATAATTTTGCATTGATAAAATGTGTAGATTCTAAAAACCCCATTGACAGCGAAATAAATATCGAGCCATGAAATTACGCAAATACGTCTACTATAATAAGATAAAGTACTTTGCTTACATTAGGGTTTCCCAAACTTTTTTTGCAATGGAACCCTTGGCTTTTTTTAGATTGAGTAATTCCTAATATTAAAATTTAAAAAAAGTTATTAAACACAATATTTATTTAACAATTTATTTAGGAATATAGACAAAAAATGGAACATACACAATAAATGGAATAAATAAAGCACCTAATGACTTTAAAGATTTTGAGTCCGTGAAATGCATATCAGGCACAATATTGGCAAGTTGATTGTAATATTTGGTGTGGCGTCGAGCCTGCTCCTGCATTTGACTTGTTTGCAGCATAATTATAGAATCCCGCTTCGCATAAATAGTTGTAGAAAATGGAAATAAAAAATAATAGTTTGTTTTGATAAATTGGGGAACTCTTCTGACAAATTCGCCCAAAAATCATTTAAAGGCTGATCTTTGTATTTTTGTTCCAAGTCAGAGTCACTAATTAAATCAATTAGATTTTCAAACTCACTTGCGCGCGTACTGGTTTAGCTGTAACGAAAAATCGATTCCGAACGCAGGAATCGTCCTTACTAGTTTTCGGAAAACATTGCAAAAGATTTGTTTTCAAGTTATGTAGGTGTTTTAAAAAATCTTTGGTAACCTCCTTATCTACATTCAGATTTAATTCATTCAAACACTCCCGTAAGGCGGGGAAAAAATCAAAATGATTGAAATCCAATGTAATTTTTTGATTTTACATAGTTTATCACTTTCACGGTTTCATCCATGTTTCATTCATCCAACATTTTTTTAGTCAATAGCGTCCCCAGATGCAAAACATAATGACTGTCGGTGGCTAATGTAGCTACTTTCTGGATACGTGATACAACACCTTTCATCTTTCCTGCCATTGCTGAGGGGAGAAAATCCATGTACAATTATTAAAAAAATAATGGAATGTAAAATATGTGTACATTTTATTTAATGAAATTCTTCCGATACATTGTCGCGGAACCCCTATTCAGGTTCTGCGGAACATTGGTGTTCCGCGTAACACACTTTGGGAAACCCTGGCTTACATTATAAATGTTAAGGCAGATGCGATTTAAAGATGCTGATGTATTGCTATTTAACTGATGCAATAAATAATCTTGGTTGGAAGCTTTATCTCCTGGATCTAAAGAAAAGAGTTCTGGCGCAAAGGGGTGCCAGTTCTCTGGTGCAAATAGGTGCCAGTATCTGGTGCAAATAGGTGCCAGGGCCCTGGTGCCTGTGCATTTGTCTATGTATCGGTGTGCCAGTATTGGTTGGCCGGCTGGTCTGCATTGTATAATAAACACGAGCACTTTAGTATTGTATGAATTGTATTGACGCCTGTGGTTTCTGCCCCGTGCCGCCAATGGCAATGTTACTCGTATAAACCCGCTCCGCCTGGCGAGTTGTTCGGACCAGGCCAAAACAGAGCCTGCGAGTGGAGCCTGCCGTTCCATAATTGTGTAAGTGCCAAAAAAAAAAACAAAAAAACAACCATAGTTGACTGAGTGTAGCGAAGTCCTGTTTTCGTCTGACTGCAAATATGTTTGACGTTCGAAATGGTGGCCGTTTAAATGGTTAAAAAAATATGCTTTTTAAATGTGAAATTTATGTGTTTCTTTGAATTTTTTTGAGTTATTATGCCATCTTGCGCTACCTCCTTCTTTAGCCAACGATTCGGACATCGTTACAGTCTCCATCGTCAGGGCAGATGTGATGATGGACACTGAAACGCTATCCGAAACGTTGGCTAAAGGAGGTAGCGCAAAAGGGCATAATAACCCAAAAATATTTTTGGCCATAAAAACCTAAAATAATATCTTATTTGAACATTCTTATTCGCATTTCTCCAATATTATGGTAGGTACGTACCTGCCTGAATCAAGTTTAAAAAAAATAATTGACATTAAGACGGTGACATTTATTTGCGCCAAATTAGATAATTCCTAATTTGAAATTGTTAATGAATGCAAATTAGATAATGAAGTGTCCATCATCAGGGCAGATGTGTGCTCTGTGTGATGATGGACACTGTAACGTTGTCCGAAACGTTGGCTAAAGAAGGAGTTAGCGTAACACGGCATAACATCCCAAAAATAAACAACAAAAAATGTGGTATTTATTTTAATGCCTACTTTGAAATTTTACGATTTCAGAGGAAATTTTAGTTTGATTTATTAAATAAGAGTAAATTAGAAACACACTTTTTGGGAAGGGATGTCAACTGTACACAGAACTAATGGTTTATTATTTTTTTATGTATCTAAAATTGACACATAAAATAACATTAACCTTTTATTTAACATGATGATATCTATTTTTTTCAAAACCTTTTTCCGTGGTTATGTATAACGCGTAAGACCCATGTGAAAAGCAAGCATAATATCATACATGTAACTACTATTTAAGTTCTTTGATTAACGATGAAATAAAAATTATTTATATAGTGTGGAACTTTAATTAATGGTAAAGTCAAATATTTATACTTCATTTCGCCACATAATGTGGGCATTGCAACTAAGACGACTAGTTAATTAGCGTAAAATTAACTTAACTAAAATAATTGTTTTATTTTTAATTATTATTATATTATTTTACTCTTTATTATTTCAAACAGACATGTTTGAACTATGAAAATAATATTTTATTTTCGGAAAATCATATGAAAATTAACTTAATGTGATTGTGGGTTTAAAGCACGCGTGTTGTCTGATTCAAATCCCGAGTTTAGTCACGGAAATATATATATATATTATGTTATATATTTTCTTGTTCAAACACAGCAAACTTATTTTGTGGCACCATTTTAAGTCAAAATTAATAGATTTATTTTAACCACGTTTATTGTTTAAAAAACCAATGTGTTTCGTAAGTAGTAAGCATTACTTCATCAGTTTTAAGTAAACCCTGTTGAAGAAAGCATTTCATAAAAATGGATAAAACTAAGTAATCTATTATTTTTTGTTTATCATTTTTGTATAATGTCACATTGCAGCTTATAGAACGGCATCAGTCAGGTGCTAGCCAACACGACATCACACTTTAACCACAAACAGAATCCAGCATTCCTTAGGTGATTCAACATTTACTCACTGAGATGAAAGTGCAGGTAGGCCTTCTCACAACGTGCACCACTGCACAGCGCACTGTCACACCACCACACCACAGGACACAGGATCTCTGCTCTCCACTCCTCGTCCTCGGTATCTAGTCCTTTTGCAGCAGGCAGATGGCTCCTGTTCACTCCTCAGTCAATATGTCAACACACCGTGCACCAATACCATCACTTGACGAATTCAATGGCGAAACACACATCTATACACCCGCACCCATTCCACTTTTAATTCGTTCCTTTTGCGATCACTTTGTAATAGGTACGCTGATAAAACAAATCAATTTTAATATATCACGAATCGACTTCACTTTCAAATAATCAAATATTGTTAGGCGTGTATGATTTTTATCAAAGTGTGGCGTCAAATGTACAACGATGATAAGAACTGTGGGAAAGTATCAACAAAACAAATCTTCATTGTTTAAACAATACACCATTGTCAAATTGCGCGAAAAGTTGTTTTTAAAACAAACAACACGCGATGCACTATGTTATACACATTCAACTTGTGATTTTTTATTTATTTATTTTGTGTTACCATTATTCTTTGATTCATTAAGTTTTTATTATCTGAGGAATTTTGGTGTGTATTTAACACGCAGCATCCGAGATATTCGCGCTTTTAGAACATTTAGTTTGAGATCCTTGCAAGTCGTTTTGGATTTAGTATTTGATCGAATAAAACACACGTTCGCGATCACAGCGCGTGTCTGAAGGTGGCCAGAAGGCTCTACTCACTACTGACACTGAGTGCGACTAGTCGGGCCAGGCTGGCTGGCTGGTTGTCCCGGGCTCCACTCGAGACTCGAGGCACCGGACTGTCCAAAAGCCGCTCAACGAGTCCACGAAAGCTCGATACTAGAGACAACTTCGTACAGCGGTAGCGAGCCAAACTTTATCGAAGCTCGAGGACCGCGCGGCGCACGTGTGACTCCTCCGCACAGGTAGATTGCAAAGTAAAACCACCGAAGATAAAGATTCTAAGAATGCAAACACCTTTTCAAGGAAACTCAGGATGAAGCGCCCATTTTTACAAAGAACCCCAAAGTTAAGATTGATTGTTTTTAAAGTCCGTATGGGCCTTCATGGATTATTATTCCCCCTCGGGGACGCGACCGCTCGCCCCTGAAGTTTGATCTTCAAATTGATGGCCGTTCAAAATAGTAGCGAATAAAACATCGCCGGAGGGTAAAAAATACCATCTACTCCGTGACAGCGGTTGCTTATGACAATATGGTGGTGTTTTATTGTGATACCTTTTGCTGTGTGCCTGAGCCGAGGTAGTTGACTCTGTTCCCGGGACTCGCGCAGCCTCCACTGAAACTACATTCACTGAGGAAAAGGGACTGCACTTTATCGCTTACGTCATTAAAAAGGGCGAATATTGTACATTACTTAAACAGTAGTTATTTCGTACAATTTCATACTTTGAATCAGGAGCAAGTTGCTGGATACATGTACATGGTGCCGTCCAAGGAGCCATTTAAAGGAAGCAAGGATCCAGATTTTTCCAAGACAACGGCAACTGACGATGGAACGAGGACCCTGCGTCAAACAAATTTTATCAAGCAGAAAGTGTGTGCCAAAATGGTGCCAAATATTCTCAAGTTTTAACAACAAGAGATCGCATAAATGTTTGTGCTGACACTTTATACTGCCTTATTTGCCGGATCTTGCGCCGTGTGACTTCTATATGTTTCCTAAGGTGAAATCTGCATTAAAAGAAATAAGATTTGAGTCCGTTGAAGCTGTGAAACATAAAGCGGCAAGAATCCTGAAGGAGCTGGTCAGTGGTTGAGTGGGCATAGCGTTTGGGTCCCACCCAGGCGTTCCGTGTTCGATTCCTCGGCTGGCTAAGTCCTCCATCACAACACAAGCAACATCTTCCGCTTAGTGTGGTGGTAGTAGGAGATTTTCAAATGTTGTTGGGTTATTCGTAACCCGGGAATGTTTGTCTTTCTTTTTAAAAATTAAGAAATTAAGCTGTCAGAAAAAGACGTTTAGCATTGTTTCGAATAATGGAAGATTCGCATGGATAGTTGACAATAAGTAGATAAATATGCATGAAGTCAAAATAAAACGTTTTACAGCTTCTGTCTCGTTATTTAATAGCATGTGAATGAATACATTTAGAATGTAGCTGGCGATTACTCAAGTGAAACGATTATTAACCGAATTTTAATTATTTTATTACCTCGAATTTGTACAAACAAAATACATTCCTTTGATTTATTGGTTTTCACATTGAAAGTGCGACGTAATTTATTTTAAGGTATACAAAATGTTTTCACTTTATTTGAAACTGTAAAAATAAAATTTAATAACTTGTCTATTAAATACTTTAGAATTAATACCTCGTCCTTTTGACTGTATTAGTAGGGGAATGTTTTGATCAAGCGATCCGTCTATTATTATTATTACCAATCAGCCCGCCCTTTCTCCCGCTCCCGAGGAATTCTAAAAGGATCCGCGTTCCACGACGCGCGCCCCTCATCCTTTTTTACTTTTTATTCCTTTTTCAAATTTGTTTTCATTCCTTTTTGAAACGGATCACTCCTCCAGGCTGACAAGACGGTAATGGCGCTGACACGGACGCGTCTTCCTGTTTTGTTTTCAGGCGGGGGCCGTTGATTTCGCCAAGGAATAAAAATGTCTGGCATTTTTCTGCTCCGATTAAGCTACAATTCACCAGGAAATGCCAGGATTACAAAAAAATATAATGAAATACCATTGTGGCCGTATATAAGATAGGGCAGCTAACTCAAATAACGATTTCAAATAAACTTTAAAATTGCACAAGGTTTTACATGGTATTTTATGGTACCTTTCAGCGGTGATGATTTATTATAAATAAACAATACATAAGACAACATGTATGACGAACAAAGTAATACACCAATTTCACAATACCGTAACCAAAGTAGCATTAAATGAGGTACTATATATTTATATTCATAGTTTCTATTTATATTTCTACCTATATTTATAGTTATTGTTTTTATATTTTAGCAGGATTAGTTCAAGACATGAGCGCGGTGTATATTCGTATTGTCGTATAATATAATGTACTGAAAACATGTTTTAAATCAGTGAAAATAATCATGATTGCACATAATTTATTACACATTGTAGTTACAACGCTTAAAAAAAATCATATATATTATTGCATACATAAATTATATCTAATATTGTAAATTTTAATGTACTATGTATTATAAGCTCACACTTCTAAACTCATAACCTAACATTACTTCATATTTTTATGTTTGTAAAATTTTTATAATTCCTCCATCTTGTTATCAGGTACCTGGTTTATACTTTTCAATACTACCAACTTACCTATTATATCATACTCTGTAAATCTGAATATATTGTATGTTACCAGGTTAATTCGGTAAATCCGAATAGAATATAATATGCTACCAGATTACTTTTCTACGTCACAAAAAAAAATGTATGAGAAGATACTCTTAGTATCGCCCTGGTGTAAGACCATCATTCAGAATTGAAACGTTGCTTGAAATGGCTTTAACCATGTTTAGTGACTAGATCTGAATAGCCAGGTACTCCCCCACCTTCCTCTTCCTCGTCTCCTTCCCTTCCCCACTTACCTTCAGCCTCATAACATACCCCAATTGGGGATGCCATGAATAATAAATTCAAAGGATTATACATTGACGGCCTTACTAAAAAAAAAACACTCCGCGGCCGTTAAACAGTGTTTCTGTAGCACGTTGTGTAAAGTCTGTACATTTCGTTTTTCAAATTCTTACTAAACAAAATATATGGTTTTGATCTGACAACGTCGCCATTTTACCAGCCTTACTAATAAACTTTCTGAAAAATTTGTACAATGGTCAAACAACCATGTATGAAGAATCCTTACTAATTAAGAACTGACAAAAAATTGTTCATGGAAAGATATGTACATTGCTTACACGGCCAAGGAGGGTAGTTTATCTGTTGTATATATTTGTTCCATTTGTAATTTTCAACGAATTTCGAATTTTTTTTTTAATGTCCTATATATTTATTATTTTTTGAGATGTTGTAAAAACAAATACCATTTTAGAACCAAAATTTAATTACCTTTAAGATTTTCATATCTAAAATATACATAAATGTTTAAAAACTGTAGTATGTTTAAGATTCAAACATCAAGTTGGAAAAAAAAACTCACTTACCCTAAACACTTTCTATTAAAACATTGAAATATTTGGAAAAATTCAAAATTCAAAAAACACAGTCCTGATTTTAAAATAAATCTGTCACCTCACTTTTTACTCCTTCAAACAATAAAAAAAAGGTAAAAAAATCTTGAAATTCGCTTTTCATATCCAAAAATTTACAATAAAAAAACTCACGTTTGAATAGATTGCTTGCACATCTTAAGGCATTAATTTCTTTGATACGTTTACTAAAATATGTATTAGACATTTTAGTCACCAAAAAACATCACTTTCAAGAATTTATAATAAAATAAAGATCTTAAAATGCAAATTATTTCTGAACATAACCTATGAACCATTTTCTGACAGCTTAATTTAGAACACATGATTTTAGTGCCACAATTTGACTTAAACTAACAAAAAACAACACAAATTAATAGCAAATATATTAAATACATGAATATAAGTGCGAATTAGTCATAAAGATTGAAATCATTAACTAAAAGATCATATTAATCAGACAAACATCCGCGACCGACTTTTTTCCGTAGTGTTAGCGTACGCCGTTATATTTTCGGCAATGCGCAGGCGCATCAATCACACCACCTAGCGGATTATTATGAAAACTCCAATTTACAAGTAAAATTTCCAGCGTTGCCACATGTAAAACACCGTTTAACGGCCGCGGAGTGTTTTTTTTTAGTAAGGCCGTATAAATATATCGCCTTTATAATTTGCCTTATTTACATGTTAGTTATTAACTGTACTGTTTAATGTTACGTGCTGATTAATGTTGTCTATGCTTTCTATACAAAGATTTAATTAAATTAGCGCTATCTATGAAATAGCAGATTAATTGATTTAATTTAATTGTCATTTGTCATTTTAAAAATTAGAACTGATTTGTCAAGAATTCAGACTACCGCATGATTTTTCCCGGGTCTAGTGTCATACATTATTAAAACGTGATTAAAATTCAAATTCATCGTTCTAAAATCAATATTATTTTCTGGTGCTGTCTTATCCGATCAAAAACGTGACAATGATTTGACAAATTGTTTGGTCTAACTGGTCTAATGACCCAAATCTACACCGCTGTACCATTGTTACCTATAACACATACAATCACCAAAGGAATCTATGCCTCTTCTATGCAATGTTAGTGCCAGAGTAAGCTCGATTCCGGTTTACACAAAAGCTACTCGATATTTTATTGTGCTATGCTGGCTGCTCGGGCTTCAAACCAATATTATATTATTAAGATGATAGACTTCGCTTTTCGGCCCATACAAAAAGGACGCCCGGGAAAAAACACTTTTCTACATCGAAAATTGCACAAAATAAATATATTTTTTTATACTGTCTTCTACAGGGTGAAAACTATGTTGGTATGTTTTCAAATTTTCGATGCGTTTCGTATGAACGTAAACATTCACTGTCAAACATGAACGATTTATCAAAAAATATTATTTAAGGAAAAAGTGCTGCTAACTCAACTCTCATAAAGAAATATAAAATTATAAAAAGCTACCAACATAGCTTCTTCTTTCTAAAAAATATATATTTTTTTAAATTTCAATTTCGTGAAGGTTTCGGTGTAGAAAAGTGTATTCTCCATAAACCCCTTTTCGAGCGATTTCTGTAGGTAAATTTGAGCGTTGTCTCATTCGCACATTTCGCATTCGCATGTATTGTAAGTGTGCGTGAGCTTATTGTGAGCGGGACAGAATGACAGACGCGGGTGTTCCGCGTGTGGTTCAAAGTTTAACCTCTTAAGTACTTTATTTCAGATCAATTCAACTTTTACCAATCGATCGATCAAACTCACGATTTAGCGTTTACTTTAGACATAACTTAATGTTGTTTCTTTTGATTCATAAATGTAAAGATAGCAAATGAACAAATCTTTTATGTTAAAATATTACTTATGAATTTTTTAATATATTTTTTAAATTGTATCCAATTGTAATCCATATGAAACATTCGTTTATTACTAACCTTTGCGGCCTCCGTGGTTAAGGGGTAAGGCTCTCGACTAGCAATGCGGAGGTCGCGGGTTAAATTTCTTTTTAGCAAATAGCAAATAAATTTTATTTGATTAATTTGTGTTATTTCAAAATTTAATACGGCACGTTCCAGAGTGGAAGATGTTCTCAGTATCACTCAGAGGCAGCACACTCGATCGATAACCATTGATAGGATAACTATAGGCAACTTCTCATCTAGGCCAACTGCAAATTTACAGTTAATGTCGAATATGTTAAGGATACTTAGTCATTGTGAACTGTCACTTATTCGTTGGCGATCTGTAGTTATGCTAGGGAACGATGAGAAGTTACCGATAGTTATCCTACCGATCGTTATCGATCGAGTGTGCTAGGGCCTCAGGTGAAAGACTATTATTCAGAATTAAAACGTTGCTTGAAATGGCTCTAACCGTGTTTGGTGGCCAGATCTGAATAGCTCGTCTCCCCCTCCACTCCATTACCTTCAGCCACACAACATACCCCAATTGGGAATGCCATATTCCACTGGCTCCAGACGGTTGGGATCAGTTGGGACTCTTGTGCAATATTCACATTAAAAAAATACAATTCTTTTAAATGATTAAATTAAATTGAAAGAAATTCTAG
Source organism: Limnephilus auricula (assembly GCA_951813805.1). Taxonomy (NCBI): domain Eukaryota; kingdom Metazoa; phylum Arthropoda; class Insecta; order Trichoptera; family Limnephilidae; genus Limnephilus; species Limnephilus auricula. The sequence goes on from OX638393.1 coordinate 37,764,189, forward strand.
AGTTTATTGAACCCGAGAAAATATCTCTCTAACTATAGATATAGCTTTATGACAACTACCTATGTACATACCAGTTTACTCTGTTTATGTCACAAAGTGTTGTTAAAATCAGTGATTTCCTAGTATATAGTTAGTAAGAAGTTAACATATTTATTACTAGCTGAAGTCCGGGGTGTTGCCCGAGCTTTGAGCAGATTTTCTCGAAATCTCACACATAGGTACTTCCTTTCGCTATGAAGGTTAAGCTTGCAAAGTTTTTTCAATCTCGTAAGAAAACTGTGGATTTGTAAAAAAAATTATATAGCCCACCAAAGGCAATCTTCTTTACATTAATAGATTAGTTTTTTTTTCTCGGTTTGTAAAGTGTCTTTGATATTTCTCAAAGGAATTCTATCAAACCTTTAGAACATGGTCGATGTTATTGTGTGTCTAAAATTATTTGAGTTTTTTTTAAAACAACTAAACTTTGGTAAGTTAAAATAAAATAAAAAAAACATGTAAACAAAACTTTCCTAAAATATATTATTTTATTTCCAGAATCTTACCCAAACTAGTGCATACCTAATACACGCACACACATACACTAGCCCTGCGTTTTGTTGTAGTATCAGGGTATCTAGCACAGTCGATCGATAAGGACTGAAAGGATAACTTTCGGTAACTTCTCATCGTTCCCTAGGACAGCTAAAGATCGCCAACGTATAAACAACGACGTCTAATATATTAAGAACACTTAGTTGGGAACTGTTATTTATTCGTTGGCGACCTGCAGTCATGCTAAGGAAAAATGAGAAATTACCGAAAGTTATCGATATAATCCTGATCGATCAACCGTGCTAGGCACCCAGAAATTCCAACATAACAAAATGACAGAAGTTATTGAAAATGACCGTCATCGCATTCGATGAAAGCATTTTTCATTTTACTTAATTTAAATTTTGAATGCAGTATTTTCCATCACCCTATATGCAAATATTGTATTTTATAGTAATTTAGGTGAATCAAAAGGTGTTTTTTCTAAAAAAATATGCGTATTTAGCGTGTCCAGCGATATCGAAAGTTTACCAAATAATCAAACTGAATATTTATTATGTTCAGCTACATAAAATACAATTATCGTAAAAAAAAAACTGAAAAATTTCCTATTTATACATGACAAATGATGACCAATATAATATTTTGTAAAATATATGTGTAAAAATATAACGCATACCTACTCTTTATTTTAGATATTTTTTCAGTCTGTCTAAACTATCTTCAAAGATTTAATTTGAAACTAAAAATAGTATTAAATATAAAAGGTATTTTTTAACGTATACTATTTTTGATATAATTTTAGGTTTTTTACTGCCAAAAGTATTATCGTTATTTATTTTTGGGGTGTTATGCCGTGTTGAGCTACCTCCTTCTTTAGCCAATGTTTCGGACAGCGCTACAGTGTTTATCATCAGGACAGTGTGGCAGGGCGTATGTGGCAGATGATGGACCCTGTAACCGTGTCCGAAACATTGGCCAAAAAAGGAGGTAGCAAACACGGCATAACACCCCAAAAATAAATAACGATAATACTTTTAGACGTAAACAATCTTAAACCATATCAAAAATAGTAGGCGTTAAAAAATACTATCCCACTTCATGGTTAGAGGACGTTCAAGATACAGTTAGGTTGGTACGTCTTTTAGAATTTAATAAACATAAATCGTACGATTTACAATAATCATAATTTATTATGATTAGAACACGCCAAATTCTCGGAGCTGGTCTGCCTCAATGGAACTTGTTGCCATTGTGTCGTTATTTTCGATCAAATCAAAAACTTGTTCTTCTAGCGGAGGTAGGTACCTACGCAAAAATGCGGTTATTTCATCACTAGTTTTAGCGCACATGGCCGCTCTGGTACTCGATTCTCCTCTCGAGGCCGCTCGCAATCATTATGTACATTTGTAGACTTGGTTATTCTCGAATCGCTCCGAAGTTACATATATGTACATAGACACCAAACGTCAAAAGTCATTCCACTCGAATGGTGGGTCGAACCAGTCGACACCGAGGTCTTCGCCATAGCTGTCAAAATCTAGTATTATGGTATCCTAACCTAAGATCGTTTCCCTGACTGATTGACAGGTATCGTACATTTTTACAAAATTGTTTTAAGGGTCCATATAAATCAAAAACATAAAATACACACATGGATAGTTAACAAGGGCATTGTGTACTGCTGACAGATAACGTCGACAATATAACACAATCAACGCCTGTATTTTTCTCTTGTCCTCACAATAATTTCGTTCTGTCATATTTTATTCTATTTCTCTTACTTATTTTCTTTCTCTTTTCTTTTTGTTTCTTTCATTCTACTTTTCTATTTAAATTTAAATTCAAAATGTATACTATTTTATCCTCTAAGATTGAAATATCAATATCAAAACAAGTTGGAATTCCTGCCACTTCGTAACAGGCTCTCAGCCTAGTGAGGTGGTGTATTTGTAGGTATGTATTGTAATTATCTTGGTTAATAAATAATAAAACATTTGACAAAGTCCGATGACGAGAAACTTTTCATTCGTTGATAACTCTTGATCGTTATTGGAGAATCGCAGGTCTGAGCCGAGCACTGAGCGCCGAGCACCGATCAGAGTTCCGAGGCTTCGCTGTTCATTCCCTACATTAGTTGGTTTCGCAATTGTAACAAGAAACAATGCGGTCCTCTTGTCGGACCGAGAAAGGATTCTCAGACTGGCTGTTACTCTTTAGTGATCTAGGATATCGTGGAGCAGTAAATTACAAAATACATCATACTTTATGGAGAATGCGGATGGCTTCGGTATAGAATACACAAGGATGGCCTTTGCGTTACCAACATGACTCAGCACCTACCCTTTGCACCCAGTAGCGTGGCGGTTATGTCAATTGTGCCAATTCGCCTTGATTTGTCGTCCATTACGTTAATATGATTTTAAATAATATTTAACTTTTTTAGATTAACTGCTAAATCTGCTGGTTTATTGCAATAAATATTAATTTTAAAATAGGTATTCCAGCAATTATGTTGAACGACAATACTCTTAAGTGATATATGTATAATATGCTTAAATCGTCAGATTAGATCGGATTCCATTACGTAATACTAGAATACGGGATTTATTTCAGTGTAGAAATTCTTAGATACCGTATGTATTTCTCTTTGCCCAGAATATTAATGGAGGCAAACAATTTTGCTAATTCAGTGGACGTCTTCAATCTGTCCCTAAACAAATACAAAATCTTGTTACTGTACAGTAAATACTGTATATTTTTTACTATCCATATGTAAAAGCCCCTAAAAATGGCGTTAATAAATAAATAAATAATAAGGTCTATAAATTAAGTGCATGTCCATATTAATGCCCTTATTTTGTCTTATAATGCCTTTGTTTACTTGAATAATTTTAAACAAAGAATGTTGAAAGGAATCGCTTATTTCCTACTCAGGTGTGCAGTAGGTAATTTAATATACAAAAAATGCCATTAATTGCTAAAAAATATATATATAAATGGTTGCCTTGCTGAAAATTCCGAATAATCACCAATTTGGGACGTGCATATGGGTAACGCCGCTCCGGGAACCGTTAATTATTTATCTTCTGCCATAGGTCACCCAAAATGGTTTGCTAGGATGCTGTCTTAGCAGGGGTGCTCAAGTTCATGTAGTGAAGTTTATCCAGATCTTGGCAACAGATTTTGCCCACTAGCTGCGTATGGGTAATCCATTTATTATATTATGATTCATACGTCACATCTGGACACACTGACCCACCCATCAGACCTTTTCGTTCCCAGAATTTCCTCTCCTAAAAAGACCACCGGATAGCATCCCCAAATGAAGATTGTTTTTAAAAAAATAGATGCGAATTTGTGGAATTCATAGAAAGTAGGTAAACCTGACAGGAATAACATGACAATAACGAATTATAATTATAATTGATTTCCATTTTTTAATAGCCGATAAATTTAATATTTTAATAGACACTAGTAAATGCTATATCACTGGTTGGGAAGCATTGTATAAATACTGGCTAATGTTTAGCACTAAAGATTGTCAATAGAGTACTTAATACATACTTTTATTTATCTATAGACGCTATTAGTCGGTAAAGTAAATACTTGCATAATTGACAGATCTCACAGAGTAGAGAGGTAACAGACATTTATTAGATACTTTATCAGAATCGTGTTTAATTCTAGGACTGGATGAATTTGTGCTGTATATTATTATAGTACAACTCAATATTCGGATTAAAATATAATATAGTAAATATTAGTACATATTTTATATTAAGAGCAATTGACCAGCGACAAGATTGAGAATAAAAATTTAAAAATGGTTGCAACTGTTCAGGGAGGTTCCAATGAGAAAGATCGATTATTCCCCGTCTCAATTTTTTTAACTTCAACTCAAAACTTGCTTTAATTTATACCCACATAAAAAATGCAAAAATGCTCAAAACGCACGTTGATAAATTATTAAATATCGTCTACTTTTTTTTCTTTTTTTTTTATCTTAAATATTTAGGATTTTTTTAATAATATCTAAACAAAATAAGTGTTTAAAAAAAATTTGAAATATTTCAGTTTGTAAGACCTTAAATAAATAGAAAAACTAAGGTATTTTTGTCACAAAACACGTTCGCGGACTTATTTTTTAATTTAACTAAAATTAAAAATATGAAAACTGTGTTGACTAGATAATGTATTGATTTATTTAGTTGTATGGATTATATGATTTGAAATTTGTGTTGTTTAATAGAATCTATCGTTTGAAAATTGAACAAATCTGCCAACGACCAACGGTATTACCATAGTATATTAAAAATACACTTAGTTTTGAAAAATTTTAAAAATGCGTGTATTAGATAAAATAACAATCTTTCAAAATCAATTTACGTTTTTTTTTTAAAAGAGTCAACACGTCTAGAATTTGATTTAAAAATGAGTAATTTCCGGTATTCTTTGGTAATAATACCCTCTTAATAATGATAAATATATTATATTTTTCAAGGAGACTCGTTGAGTCCTCTTTGGTTTTGCTTAGCATTAAATCCTCTATCCAAAATGTTAATAAAAAGCAAGTTTGGAATAAAAATTAAGGGAAATACAGGAGAGAGTAGTACAATTTCGCATCTATTATATATGGATGATATAAAATTATTTTCAAATTCTGAATCAAATTTAGAGAAAATGATTAAGGTAGTTAAAATTTTTTCAGATGATATTAAAATGACTTTTGGTCTAGATAAATGTAGAACGATCCATATAGAGAAAGGCAAAATTATAGATGGAGATGAGGGTATATTTAGAAATTTCAAAATTAAAAGTATGAAAGGGGATGAGGTTTATAAATACTTAGGATACCCGCAATCGAATAGATTAGATCATACTAGTATTAAAAATGATATTAGGATTAAATTTCAAACTAGGATAAGAAAAATTTTAAAATGCAATCTATCTGCTAAAAATTTAGTAAAGGCAATAAATAGTTGGGCAATACCTCTATTAACGTACTCATTTGGTATAATTAAATGGTCTAATACAGATTTAGATAGCTTAGAACGATTAATTAGAACTACGTTAACAAAGTTTAATTGTCATCATCCAAATTCGGCTATAGAACGAATTAATTTACCTAGAAATTTAGGAGGTAGAGGTATAGTCAAAATAACTTCTTTAAAACAAAATCAGGTAGAAATGTTAAGAAATTTTTTTCATCGAAAAGCTAATAGCTCAGAGCTGCATAAAATAATTTGCAAGGCAGACAGAAATATTTCACCTTTAAATTTATACGACGAGAATGCCAACATTTTTATAAATACCAACCAGGAATTATTAGATTCCTGGTCAAATAAAATTATTCACGCAAAACACTTCAATTATCTCAACCAAACGTATGTTGACAAACTTTCGTCAAACAAATGGTTGAGTATTGGAGAGTTGAGCGCAGAAATAGAAGGTTTTATGCTTGCTATTCAAGATAGAGTAATTAATACCAAAAATTATAGGAAGCATATAATCAAAGATCCAAATCAAATAGATGATTTATGTAGAAAATGTATGGCTTTTCCGGAAACTATAGAACACATTATATCAGGATGTTCTATATTAGCGCCGTCTGAGTATACATTTAGGCACAATCAGGTTTTAAAAATAATTCACCAAAGTTTGGTAATTAAACATAACTTGATTGACTGTCATAATATAGTACCATATTATGAATACGAACCAAATTCATTTTTAGAAAATAATTTCTTTAAAATTTACTATGATAAAACTATACTAACAGACAGACCAATTGGTCATAATAGACCTGATATAGTTTTACATGACAAAATTAAAAAAATAACTTATATTATTGATGTAGCTATTCCAAATTCCTGTAATATTCAAAAATCTGTTTCTGAAAAAATAAGAAAGTATACAGATTTAGGAAATGAAATTAAAAGAATTTGGCATTCTCAGACTATAAAAATATTACCTTTTGTTATTTCGGCTACTGGCATTATACCTAGCTCTCTTATTAAAAATTTAGGCATATTAGATTTGTCAAAGAATTTGTATATAAAAATGCAAAAATCAGTCATTTTAAATACATGTAGAATTACGAAAGATTTTTTAAATATTTATATTGAGGGATCAGTAGGATTTATCGGTCAAATTAGGAATTCCACAGAGCCGAACCCTCTGATATGAAAATATCTGGAGACGGTGAATTATATTCCCATTTAATAGTTAGGTAGATTAACGTGTTGTTCTTGTATTGTTTTGTATTAATTATACTTATATAATGCACTTGCATAACGTGGATTTACTAGATGATCATTTATATGGAAAAGTGTATGAAAGGGTTTAGTTTTTCCTATGGGAAAAACTAAACCCGTTCCTGTAAATCTGGTGAATAAAAATATTTCTTATGTTGGTACCTACACTTTCACGGTGTTCAGCCGTGTCACAGCTTCGTCCTTCATTGTAAATCAACCTATCGGACAGATTTATTTTATATTATTTTTATAAGTTATTCCACAAAAAAATAAAATAAAATAAAAATTTCACTTACTTAACTAGAATTTAAATTACATCACATTACAGTACATTAGCATTACATTATATTACAATACGATATTATTCACTTTCACTATTTTGTTGTTTTTGAATAAAAACAATTTTTTTAAATTTATATTTACACACATGGTTGAGCGTAAAATCATCTATTATTTTAATATTGATTGTCAGGATATTATTTTCCGGGTTGAACTTAAAATCATGTATTCTTTTAATATTCCTTGTCAGGATATTATTTTACGGATTGAGCATAAAATCAAATATTATTTTAATATTCATTGTTAGGATATTATTTTCCGAGTTGAGCTCAAAATCATGCATTATTTTAATATTCATTGTTAGGATATTATTTTCCGAGTTGAGCTCAAAATCATGTATTATTTTAATATTCCTTGTCAGGATATTATTTTACGGATTGAGCATAAAATCAAATATTATTTTAATATTCATTGTTAGGATATTATTTTCCGAGTTGAGCTCAAAATCATGTATTATTTTAATATTCATTGTTAGGATATTATTTTCCGAGTTGAGCTCAAAATCATGTATTATTTTAATATTCATTGTTAGGATATTATTTTCCGAGTTGAGCTCAAATTCATGTATTATTTTAATATTCCTTGTCAGGATATTATTTTACGGATTGAGCATAAAATCAAATATTATTTTAATATTCATTGTTAGGATATTATTTTCCGAGTTGAGCTCAAAATCATGTATTATTTTAATATTCATTGTTAGGATATTATTTTCCGAGTTGAGCTCAAAATCATGTATTATTTTAATATTCATTGTTAGGATATTATTTTCCGAGTTGAGCTCAAAATCATGTATTATTTTAATATTCCTTGTCAGGATATTATTTTACGGATTGAGCATAAAATCAAATATTATTTTAATATTCATTGTTAGGATATTATTTTCCGAGTTGAGCTCAAAATCATGTATTATTTTAATATTCATTGTTAGGATATTATTTTCCGAGTTGAGCTCAAAATCATGTATTATTTTAATATTCATTGTTAGGATATTATTTTACGGATTGAGCTTAAAGTCATCATCATCATCATCATCATCATCATCATATCGACACATATCTGCCCTGATGATGGACACTGTAACATTGTCCGAAACGTTGGCTAAAGATAAACCCCCAAAAATAAATAACCAAAAAAAGTATAGTCATGAACTATTTTGCTTTCAGATAATGTTTATAAATTTAGTTGACACAGTAGATAGTTATAATTCGTACATTCTCTTTTAATACCCATTTTGAAGTTAATAAATGTTCGTGTTAGTTGTGTATATATTTTGTCTATTAAATGTTGTGTAGGATTTTGATATTTACCGAGAACACTCCTCGTGCAGAAGAAAACATAATTATGTATAATAATATTGAGGGGGGAGTCTGGTCCAACCGATCCAAAAAATCAACCTTTTTATTACCTACAAATCGTCTTACAAATGTAAAGAATACATTCCCAAAGTTATAGCATCAATTTCATTCTTAAAATATAGTTAGGAGCGGTGCACGCCAAGCAGGTAGACCAGAAAACGTAGCGGCTCGATTACACGCGACAACTTTAAACGCGTTTTTCTCAAAACCAAATTTATCAAGTCTCATCGAGTTTTCGTCCGATTTGTTTCATTCAAAGTTTGACAAATTAAATTATTAAAAATTATTATAATAGAACAAAGTTATTGCAAAATGAAACTCCTTTTTCGTAAATTATTATATTATGTGCACCATTTTTGCAATCAACAACTTTTTTTGTAAACTGTGGTTAATGCGCTTTCTACATTCAAACTTTAACAATTTTTTTTAAATTTCATGTTACAAATGATTTCCAAAGACTCCAGCATTCTAGCCGATTTGTTCGGACCCTGTGCTTGCGAACGCTATATCTATATGTATATAGAAAATCAAATTAATCTTTCAATGGTGTTTTTTTCTTGGTCAAATGTACAATTTACAAGTAACAAAAGCTTCGTGGACGAAAATTAATGTTATCTTTTCTCGAACTCTGATGGACCGGACTCCCTGCTTATTCATTTCTCCAAACTCATTTAATTTATCTTAAATGGCTCATTAGATGCATGAAAATGACGCCATTGCCTATGGAGTTAATTACCCATCGAAAGACTAATTTGCCTGGGGGCCTAGTCTCTATCTTTCGGTTTCACAAACAAGCACGTTTGCCGTTTAACCTTTCTTGACGGTGCTGTGAACTAAGCTGTCACGGTTTGTATTTACTGAAATATCTTTGTAAATATACTAAACATAGAGTTAACATTTTAGGTATTCCTCCACAATACATTTATGTATTGGATTAAATAAATACATTACACTAATATTTACTGAGTGTACAGCATCGGAGCGCGAGAAAGTTTTTAGCACGGTCAGAGGAGGGTTAATACGGATTCGTGACGTAGCTAAACCCGCGTTTCGGGCGCTGTGAGAGATATAGACTAGGCCCCCTGTACTAGTTTATAATACTTTCGTAGCGAGAACTAAGACACAAAGTATTAGTTAATCAAAGGCCTTTTGTTTAGTAGATTACTTCGTTAATCAAATTTTGCTTAACGTTAAATGTTAATGGTTTATACACGGAGAAAAGTGTTATTCTAAAATACGATCATTTTATTCGTAAAAACGGTTAAAAACGGGACTGAAGTTCTTAGAACAAATTAACAAGGTTTCAATTTTTATTGGCGGGAACATGTAAGAATAATTTGTTGGTATACGTAATTTCGTACGTATACCAACAAGTTATTCTTACATTTTCCCGCCAATAAACATTGAAACACTATGAATTTGTTCGTAAGAACTTCAGTCCCGTTTTTAACCGTTTTTACAAATAAAATGATCGTATTTTAGAATAACACTTTTCTCCGTGTACTTTGTTTTTAATTCCTATTTGCAGGGTAGTATAACATTATTTTTTTATTAAATAATTTTAATAACACTACACTTTTCAAGGCATATATTACATACTGGAATGTAAATATAGTATGTTAATATACGTATACGTAATGATTTTATATTAGGTATACTAGTTATTTTAACCCTGCGGCTTGTATACGAGGATTTCTGGGCATTCGAACCCTCCCTTAACAAATACAATAGTCTGTAATATATAGATCACATTTCACAATTCTTGAAAATATTACATTATATTGTACGTATATGGTACGGGTACGGGTACCGCCGCCCCGGAAACCATTTATTGGATGACCAACACCTCTGCCATAGGTTTGGGGTGACCGATGGAAGACCGCCTTAGGGCAGAACGCTACATTTGGCGACTTAGCAGGGGTGCCCGGATTCGCGGGGTGAGGTTTGGCTAGGTCTAACTGGCTAGGGCTACTGCGTGGTGGGCTGGATCGGATTGTGTATACTTGTGCAACGCACTCTCGCGAATTACAAGTAACTAATGTAAATTAAAATTGCGGGATTGCAACGCCAAAACATTATATTAACGCGACTACTAATACGTATTGATGAGGCGTTATTTTCGTTTATTTTTAGTTTTGTTTAATAAATGATTAACTACCTAGGTTCCAATTAAACCTAATAATATATTATCAAATAGCTAATTAGCAGAAAATCAATCGAACGGAGATAAGTTTGATTATTTGTAAATTTGCGCTCTGAATCTCGTCGATGATATCAGCAAATAAGCCAAGAAGAAACTAGTCTCTAACTAAAATATTATTTTATTATAACAATGAAATGGTAATGGAGTTATTTCTAAGCGATTATCATTAAAATAATCTTTACGGTTATCGATTTAGATTATAACAATGTTGTAAAATATTTCATTCCATAAATAAGATTGCATAATTCACAAATAAGTACGTACATTTAAAAGCGCAGTACGGAATCTCAAGTCGTGATTCACAATTCAAAAATAAGCTCGTGATATTAATATTTTATTTATCTGAGTTATTTCCGAAGCAGTGGCTGTAACTTATATTGTAGGTATAAACTTTAAGTCTGTCAGGTATTATATATATATTTTGTAGTAGTTCATTTCCATTTGTACCAATTTAGAGATCTTTATGTATATTATTTGCTACGATAAAACGTTTGACATTATATTAAAACTTATTTTTATTTGATATAAAACATTGGTTACATTTTTTTATATATATTTTACAAAATATAATATTTAAGGTATATGATTGGTCATGTATGCCTTATCAGAAAAGAGGAACAAAATTAAAAATTATTTAGGTACTTCATTTTTAATGGTTTTAAGCCGCGGCATTCTGAATTTCTACTGTTTTGTAACATATTTCTTTTGAACAATAATTTTTTAAGTATCTAAAAGATTGATGTTATTTTTTAAGATAATATCTATATATTTTCAACGCCGAAATGGTAATAATATGAAATTCCTTCAATTGGAAAAAATCGCAAAGTATGCTCCGAAAGTTATCATAAACACGTTTTTTGTGTTATTTTACAAGTTTTATTTATGAAAAAATCACAACGTTTCTTTAAGTGCTATTAAAGACATTTCCTGTGAGATTTCTGATATATTTGTGGTGTTTTATTAAATTTAAGCAATTTTCACAATTTAAGCTTAAGTATTATCATTTTTAATATTAGCGCTCCCTCTAACATTCGTATTTACGTATCTCCCCTTCTTTTTCTTTTTGAGAGCCTACTGCCGGGCCTTAAATACTCGTATGTATGTTAATAAAATTATGTGTATTATAATACATCTGATTCTCTAACTATCTATATTTTTAACATATAAAGAACAGAACGGCGTGGTTTTGTTTCTTATACAAATCTACAGTTTTATTCCAAGATTGACGAAATTTTGCACACTTAATCTTCAAAACCAGAGGAAGGCTGCTATTCTAGACCTTTAACCCAGAATTTTGATACTTTATGAAATTAACATTCAAAATAAGTTGAAAATTTATGTCTACATCTGATTTAACAAAAACTCCGGGCAACGTCAGGGACTTCAGCTAGTAGATATGTATATAAGACTGATGACCCGACATTTGATCCTCAGACAGTTGACTCCCGAAATTAGAATTATTATAAAATTATAGATTTTACTGCATTCTTTTTTTTTTTCTTTAATTTATATTTTTTTGTTTTACAATAGCTCCACACAGGAGGTTTTGAAGAAAATAATTCCCCTCAGAGCCTATGTCATCTTTTGGGATGCTGTTTGGAGTGTTCTTTTTAGGAAAGGAAGGAGAGGATGTTCTGGGAAGGAAAAAGGTATGATGGGTGCGTAGGAATCTGGGGGTCAATGTGTCCAGGAGTGACGGACGAATGATTCCACCCCTCCCACTAAGGTGCAAAGTAATGTTCCGAGAGAGTCCTGCTGGAAAAGTCAAAAGGCCTCCCTCAACCTCCCTCCCGATCTGGCCTGCAACGCAGTTGGTGGGTAGACGCATTCGCCGCCAAGACCTGGACAAACCTTAGCCCATGCACCAACTATCGTGGATCATGAGTAGCATGAGTCAACTATCGTGGATCAACTGCTATTGAATCGTCTTGGCCTGATATTCATCACTCATTTTTTTAATTGAAAAAAAATTCAAAGATTAATTTTGTGTTTTCTCTTTTTTGACGGTTTAATGGAAAATTTTAAGACTCCGCTATTGAATAAAGAATAATCGGCTAAAAACAAACAAATTTCCTGCTTTTTAGTAAGTTTTACCGATATCTAATAGGTAATGCAAATACCTACACCATTTTTCGTTGTTGGTTTTTTGAATATAACGAATTTATGGGTCTATAATAAACAATGTTAAACACAATCAAATACATATCTATTACCAAGGATACAGTAAACTTAATTTACAAATTTACCGACTATAAAAAAAAGTTACGAAATCTTCTTAAAATCGTGTCTTTTTCATGTTCTACGTGTTTTAAAACAATTAAAATAACATTGTTATTATATTTTATTTAAACGCCTTCGAAATATAATTGTTGGTGCCTGCCTTACCTATTTATATAATATTTATAATCAAAATATAGTGCATTTTATATACCCTGTTAAGATATTATAGGCAGCGCATTGAAAACATGGTTCCAGAAAAACTCCACCTTACTTGCAGGTAAATTAGTTTTTTCATAAAAGGCCTTTATTAAATACGAATTTACGAGAAGACAACCGAGGAACAGGGCAGAACTAAGGTATATACTATTAAACACATTTTATTGAAAAGTTTTTTTTTTTAGTAAGAATTACTCTCGTTAAAATACCTTATTAGGTAGGTTATAACTGTAGTCTTTTTAATCCCACATAATATTTCTGAAATAATTTTTAATTAATCCATTCAAAACCTTATCTTTAAATATGTTTTCAGTAACCAGAGAAACTTTTTTATGTGTACAAGTGCGATGATCCAATAACACGTATATGTGCGCAGTATAACACATAATTTCATAATATCGATTTTCTTCACTAATCTTCAGAAATATCGAATCGAAGTAATGCGTACGTTTTGCATGAGTAAAAAATGTATCCAGAGCATATTCTATCCATATCTTATATGTATTCCTTTTCCCTTTACCTTCTTGTTAGTTTTAAGGCAAAATAAAACTCCTATCTCTAACTAATAGGTACTATAAGAAACATTGTTAACTTAACCTCAATGCTAAGCGTAGCGAAGTCTTGTTTTAAGCAATCGGCATTTCGTATTGTCTGTTAATTTGTTTGTTACTTTCCGATTTCAAGATGGTGACCGTTTTAATGATTCAGTAAAGATTCTTTTGTTCAAATGTTATTAATAAATGAAGTAGGTGTATATTTCAAATGTGAAATCGTCGAGTTTATTAATAAATCAAATAGGTGTATATTTCAGAGGAAATTTTTGTTTTCATTTAAAATAAGAGAACATTGGACACATACTTACAAAACTACTAGTTTAACCTCCTATTTATATCCAAACTTTGATAAAAGCTGTATTTGTCTTACAAATAAATACATATCCCCTACACAATGAATTCAACTGAGTTGAAGATAAAACAAACATAATATAATATAATTAAAAATATTCAATTTTTACCAAGACGTCAGGCGTATTCATACTTCCAAAGCGATAAAAAACATTCCTTCCATAAAAAAAACCATGAGTAAATATCTTCAAATGTGGCTTGTTTACAAAATACGTTATTTTTTAGGCTGACGCAATCTTTAATTTGAGGCCAACTAGCGCTGGTCCTGTGTTGCGCTGGATGCGAAGGGGTGAGGTAGTGTAATGACGAAACGCTGTGGAGTGGAGGGGGGGGGGGGGGGGGAGGAACCTGTTTGCCCCCACCCCTGCCCCTCTAGCCTCGGGGTACCCTAAAAGCCTGAATAGCAGCGTGCCTCAAAAGCCTTTTCAATGTAGTATAGGCCCACCAGAGGTTGTCAACCCGGGTATCATTCATTTCTTTCAAGCAACAATAGCAGAGCTCTAACAAGATATATAACTTAAAGTTCACGAGCTCTAGCGCAGTAAAATCGATAACTTTACAATATCGGATCGATAGGCGTAATTTCCGATGATTTTATATCGATATCCCTAGCACGGCTTCACCGTTGACAGCCGAGCCGATATTAGGAGGGAATAAATAAGAAATCGATGTACGATGGCAACACTGATGGATCTATTAAACGATAGTGAATACTTAAGCAATGTTGAATTGAAATATACTCACCTAAATGCGCATTGACAGTCCGCATTTACTTTTTGACAGGAAACGGGAGTTAATTAGTAAATGAGATCTTAATTCACATTACAACCATTTTCGTTTCTCAAAAATCTAACGGAATAAATTGATTGCATCAAACTCCGTCCGTTCGTGGAGCTACATAAAAGCGACTCGAACATCATAGCGGCGTGTACGAACACTAGCAAAATTGTATGGCGGGTACTGGTGGGTGCTATGCACATGATGCTCGAGTCGCTTGTAAGTAGCTCCATGAACGGACGGCGCGGCGTTAGATACATTATTTAAGTTTATGGATCGCGTATAAGACTTCTTTCATTTCTAAGAGCTTCGTTAGTTCAATAGATTCATGAACGGACGGCGTTAGATGCATTATTTAAGTTTATGGATCGCGTATACGACTTCTTTCATTTCTAAGAGCTTCGTTAGTTCAATACATTCATTAAATAAGCCAGTATTTTGCATAACGAACGACATTATCCAAATAAATGCGTATATTTACAGTTAACCGAAACTTATCTGATACTGTGAAAATAGGGTCGAAATACCTTCATCAATTGTTGACCGTGATCGTATATATTGATAAACACCGGAGTTGGCCAATATCGGATTGATATACGCTTTTATCGATCATCCATGCTATGTACCCTGAGACCCAAAAAATCATTCGTATTCTGTAATTAATTTCACTCGTGTTTTATATGTGATGCCGATGACAGTCTGCTCTTATTATGTTGAAGCCTTAATATCATGTCCAAATTTACAAAATATATATCTTTGAATATAGGTATACATTTATTTTCATTTTGAGATTAGACACAATTTATAACGTGGATTTTTTGTACAATTTGTGTGCCAGATATTTTTACCTGGAATTCCGCTAAAAGCAACAACTACTTATAAGCCGACCGACTGTGCCTGTGAAAGAGAAAGGAATTATTTTCTTATGGTTGTTTTTGCCATCTAATAAAAACCAACGATGTTTGGATAAAAACAGGAAGACAGGAAGCAAATCATCGCTATGCTTGGGGGAAACATTTTATCCGGTACAAAACTTTAAAGTTTCTCTTTCTAAAGGAAGTACCTTTATTTTAAAGAGTTTCATTTCATCTGTAATGTTTTACTTACCGGTTTCGACATATCCGGGTCATGCAATCCTAAAACTAACTGAAAAAGTCATCATCACAATTAGCTCTGCAACCCGTGGTTGGTCTTGGCCTCCTCAAGAGTCTTCCTCCACTCATCTATGTTTTGTACCAGCTCTCTCCAGTTTGGCAGCTCCAAGGTACATAGGTCTTTGAGGACGTTGTCGGTCCATCTTAATGTTGGCCTTCCCAGGCTACTTCGCCCTACAGGTCTAGATTTTAGCAAGGACTTTGGTGCTTGATGCTCGGTCATTCTTTCCACATGACCCAGCCACCGAAGTCTTCCCAACTTTATGAATTTTGTCACGTTTGGTTCTTTAAACAGAGTATAGGGCTCATTTGTATCGTCTTCGCCAAAATCCATTTTCTAGAGTGCTCTCAACTGAAAAAGTACAGGTATAGAAATGATTACATTTTATTAGGTGGGGGTAGTGGAAGGGTGATTTTGGGAGAGGGTGAGAATGGTGAGAGGAGTCAGCATAACAGAGGAACATAGTCAATAATGGTGATTTACAGGGTACTACTATTTTGTTAACTGAATATATTTTTGGTTTCTTTATATAAACATTTCTTAAAATACATTGAATTTTGGCCCATACGAAATGACCTGTCCTGTAAGATTGGCTTGTGATGAAAGTAGATCCGATGTTCCTACTAACACCTACCTCAAGGTTTAACGGTTAAACTTGGAATGTCAATGCGATGAAACACTTTTTCGCGCATTTTTTTTTCATCCTTGTAATCGATGAATAGTTGAAGTAGTTCCAACCGAATAACTTCTCAGATTGCTCAGTAATTAATTTATTCATAAGTCAATCAAGTGATGGCGAGGCGCTAACACGATTTCCATAGATAAAAAAACAGTTAGGTTCTGGTAATAAACAATATACTTGCAAAAATGGCGTTTTTATGTTTAAGTTACGTTGCCAATGAAATAACTGGATATCGATGATTACATCGTTAGAAAACAGATATTATCAAATTTAAAAAATTATTACGCAGTACTTGTTTTTATTACGTATTTTCGTAATAATTAACTGTTTGTTGTGACAAATGGTCGTGAATTTTAGCAGAGCTTATTATTTTACCCACTTGAAGTTTATAACTTCTCTATTGGTTCTTCCATGGATGTCAATCATCGATGTATGAAATATAGTTTTGTGTTTGATGGTTGGTGATTGGTCCGGGTGAGCCCTAGAGCTCAGATTCAATTCCTGGACAGTCGTAGCCGGTATAAAGACTAAGAAGCAATGGAAGCGTAATATATTTGAAAAGACTTAAATATTGTAAGTAAATGAAGAGCTCAACACAATTACTAATGTCCGCCTGTGGATAAGGCAAACACTACATTTTTGAATCACGAATACTGGTTTTTAGTTTTCCAATATGTCGTCGGAACCTATGAGAAATAAAGTGGTAAAATGAATGCAGTGGTTTACTCCTGGAATACCTTTCGTCTTCTTGGTCTCTTCACCTGCCCTTTGCTTCCCTACCATCTTCGTACCTTTCTCCCTCCAGCCCCGGGGGCCAGTTAGCCTTGAGAGCGAGCGAGACGGAATGCCCGCTGTAAACAATCGGGGTACATGCATTGTGAATAAAAAGTTTCGATTTTTTTCAGCATTTTTTAGATACCTCACTGCTAATAGTTTGTTTCTGCCATGAATTATTTTTTACATTCTTCGGTCCGTTCCGTGTTCGGGATGAAGCGGATTATCCGTATATTATATTTATTCTTTCAAGCCATTGATTCGGATTTCACAAGTTTGGCCCTAACGGTGCAAATATTACAACAAGCAAACAGACTTGGTACTGTCACTATTTGAATCCAGCGATTTATTTTTCTACGACTTGTCGCGTATTCTTATTTTTAATGCACAGTGTATATCTACATAATAATATAAAGGAGCAAATTAAAATGATAAAAATACATTTTCGTGTCTGAAAATTTTGACCTATTCCAAACTACGTTACTTGGGCCCCTAATGTACTTTATATACATAACACAGTAGTTTTATTTTATATGAAAAGAATCGCGAAACCACTAAATACTCATTTTTATTGGAATAACTCTTGTTATAATAACTTGAAGGTTATACCCATTAATGTAATATATCATTGAAGAAAAAGATAACACTAATAAATATAAAAAAAAAGAACGAGACACAACTGTCGCAACTGGGACACGAACCCACGATCTCTCGTCTTACAGGAACAAGTCCTTATTATTTTTCTGTGTCTTGCTCTTTTTCATATATTCGTTAAGATTTATTAATATTATCTTCTTCTTCAAATATTTATTATATAACCTCCGAAAGTTATTTATTATAAGCAGAGTTATTCCAACAAAAATTGATTATAATTATTTATACTTTTCGAAAATGGTGTCCCATATAAATAAAACTGTTATTGTTTATCCGAGACCTATCTAGGTTACAAACTAATTATTTAGAACTTTATAATCATTAACAAAGTAGCAGCCAAAAATATGTGGAAAATTAGTCGAAGATAATATTGTTAATTCTGAATTTGAAATGTGAGTTCGACAAAAATGACTTCAAAATAAGAGGTCTCAATATTGAGTTGATTAGTTGGCCCCTGTTAGCATTGTATTTGTCTATGTCTTGTTCTTTTTCATATTATCTTTTAGATTTATTAGTATTCTCTTCTTCTTCAATGATACTAAATATTATTTTTAAAACGATTTACTCACTTTCTTCAGAAGATCTAATTAAAGGATGGAATAGTATTATGCCAATATTTTTTGAAAATCCCGTTCTCTATTCTATATCTTTTTATATTATATCAAATACTAGCTGACCCGGCAAACTTCGTATCGCTTCAGAATTAATAAATGTTGTGTTTAATTTATTAGCTGAAATAAATAAAATTTTTATTAAGTTAAAATAAATACTCTAAATTCAAAAAATTTAATTAAGCTGTTGACTAAGCACGAAATGTTCGGCACACTACATACACCAGTGACAGTTCGAATTGATTCAAATTATGTCGACCAACGCACATTATTTGAAAAGCCGTTCCATACAAAATATATGAAAAAATTAATTTTCTTCATAATTATTTTTCCCGTGATTTTTTCCAATGTTTTAATAGTTATTCTGTTAATCGGAACGGCGACAAATCCAACAAATCAAAGATCATAAAAATCGGTTCAGCCTTTCTTGAGTTATAAATGGTGTAACTAACCCGACTTTGTTTTATATATTAAGATTATGTTATGCATTTAGTTATCTGCACACAAATAAATTTCTTGATTATCCTCTCTGCGGTATTTTTATATATGTATCGAATCACGATGAATTTACGTACATTATACATGCACTTTTATTTTATTATCAACCTTTACAAAAAACGCCACAACTGAATCATACCTGTACAAAACGTTGTTATAATATCTATAGATATACCTACAACCTGTAACACCTTACACTCCGGGTAGGTATTAACATCTATCAATTATTTCAAGAAACAAGATCATATATCATTCTGATCTAGTTAAGCCGAACAATTGCACTTTCTAAATACGATCCTTGAGTACAGGGTGCTGATGTTAGGTGGTTTCATAGTTCTATACAAAATTTTTGTGTAGTACCATTTTCCATTTCATCTGTCTGTAAAATTGTTTGTTACGCTCCGGTTCCGGTTGAGGATGGTGGCCTTGTTGAATACTACAATTTTTATCCCGCCAGATAACGATTACGAGCTGTCAAAACGGTATAATCGGTATTATGGTACCTACCGGCCTAAAGAAAGTTTGAAATAAGAATTGTCATTGAGATTGTGACATTTTTTGGACAAATTGTGTAATTATTCCTTATTTTAAATGTAAAATAAGTGTTACACAAATATGTAGATACGGTTGATAATTAAGTAAGTACTTACTTACAAATCTTATAATTAAAGAGGAACATTTGGTTAATTTAGAGGAAATTAGAAAAAAAACTCTTACAGTTTACCTTTTTACTCATTCTTGTTTGTCACTTACTTTTGCATATTTAAATAATAATTTTTTTTGTTTTTTTGTTAGGATTTATGTCACACATTGAAATTAAATCACCCATGTTTGTAAATTTTTGAGCAACATGCCTGTTTTATCTGCTAATATAAAAAAATAAAAAAATAATAAATAAATAATTCTACTGTTCACAAAACTACTAATAATTTGGTGAATATTTAACAGCATTAAAAGGAGCAATCAAGTTAACAGCTGTTATTATTTAGATATCTTTCCTATGTAAAAATGATTAGGGACAAAAATGAAGAACAGATTAAGGCGACACAATACCCTAAATAAAGTCGAAATCTTGACGATGGTAAGTGAAGAAGGTGTGTACAGAAATATTCTGTTCACGCCTGGCGTATTGGATGGACCTACACTAGAATTCACCCTAGCATGTATAGAATATTGATCTTTTCGCTTGACTTTTTAATTTAATTGTAATAAACTTATTACAAAATTCTTAGACGTATCTAAACTAATACGACGAAAAGTTACTAATTCGTCGTCTAGAAAAATTAAATCTTATGTTAACCGTTAATTTTATGGTAAAGTTTTATAAATGTTTCAAACCGTTTTACGTTAAATATTTTAATGGTAAGGCACAGTTTTTATTAATCTTAAATATAAATAACTTACATCAGTGGGTATCGGTCTGAAAAAAAAAAGATATTATAGTTACGAATTTGTTGGAATTTCTTAAAATGTGAGCCTCGAGCATTAGAGTTATTATTATTGAGTCGTGTGCTGCTTAGATAACAAACAAAAAATATGAAAAAGTAACTCGTTTATTTATTGGTTGGTGATTATTTAATTAACGTTGTAATTTTTAGGATCTTACCATCACTAAACTGGGGACATACTTTATCACAAAAACAAACTGAGAGTACAGTACTTACAATATATATATAGTAAAGCTTTTGAAGGTATATATTTCACGTTTGATTTTTATTGACTTTAGGCTAACGTGGTTCCATGTTGATATTTATAGAATGACATTAAGGTTTTCATTAATTACCATCGATTGATGTTGAGATTAATATGTTTTTAAGGACTGACGCTGAGTTTATTAGAATCACGTTGAAGTTTATAGTTTAAACCGTGGTTACTCGTATTAAAAAATATGTATGGTTGTTGATGTATATTTTCACACAATAATAATGTCTATTAAACATACTAATTTCGGTTGTCGGTGCATGCGTGCATGTTGTGAAGTATTCCTACGTCTTCTTGCCCAAAACGTGAAATTATCCGAGTTTAATTTACTATCTATTTTTAAAATAGGAACTGATAAAATAAAGATATTAATTAACAAAAAATAATTCCAAAACATATGAAATGTGTATTTCTTTTGTTAACATTTTTGATAGATATAAATCTTAATACCTAATGATTTTTTACGTGTCTGCGCTAATATTATAAAAAATATGTAATAAATATTCGCATATATACAGGGTATTAAGGGACGTACTTGAATTGCTTTAACATTATTTGGAGTAAAAATGTAAATGAAAATCTGGTTTCCGTTGACTTTCAGAAGCAGAAAAAATGACATCAAAAATTCACAAGGAGACGAAAATTTAATTTACATTTATACTCCAAATAATGTCCGGAATAACTGGTAAGTAAGTCAAGTACGTGCCTTATCACCCTGTATACCATTTGCATTATATACCATTTGCATATATACCATTCGCTAATATAGCAATTACATGCATTACCTAAATGTTTGCATGTTCGATTTGACCAAATGGGTCGAAGCATCCTAGCCAATCTCTGTGTTAAGATTAGTATTCTCTAACTCTAGGTTATACATACGAGTAGGTATGTATTTAGTCAAGAGGCGATGGAACCTCCGCCTCACCTTGAAGTTAACCCGTGAGATGGAATGATGGATCATCTACTTCGGGTTGGATCGCTCAGACTTAGGGCTCAGTGAACGTTTGTTAAATGAGAACATGCGCATTTTTGCACTTTCAAAGCCAAATCACGATGATACGATACTATTGAATAATGTTCAAACAACCATTTCCACTTTCCAGAATTCCTGTAAAACGTTAAAAACCTTAAAATATTTTAACCCCCAGTGTGCCAAGAAAACCACATTGGATTTATGACGTTTTTACCGGTAGCATCTTGCTAATAGAATCAATCGCTTAATCCAGCGATTTGCTAGTAGCTCAACGCAATGGCCTCAATTTTATTGTATTTTGAACCTTCAAAAAATGCTCCTAGCTTACCAAAATATATTTTAATCGCATGGCTAGGATATGATTGTCATTTTCTAAAATGTTTATTTTATCTGTGGTAAAGAACGCCGCAAAACTCTATGTCCAATGTCATAATTCAGTTTTTCAAAAGTCATAGTAGTTCATGTATTTATGGGAAAGCCATTTAGGTGGTCCGCTCACCGGAGAAACTGAAACCAAACTAAAACTGGCTGTTTGCTATAATTTCCAACCAAACTTCTATGGCGGCGCTATTCAATTTTACGATTTCAGTTTATTATCTCAACTTGTTTAACCATAGACGAAGAACAATCAACTGTCATCGTAGCAACTAGCATGGCGAGTTTCGAGTCACTGCTTGCATTGCCATTGACAACGAGTTTTTGAGAAGTTGTGTAGTGTGCGGACCGTCACATTGACATACACAGGAAAGCGAGTTTAGTTG
Organism: Limnephilus auricula; assembly: GCA_951813805.1. Taxonomy (NCBI): domain Eukaryota; kingdom Metazoa; phylum Arthropoda; class Insecta; order Trichoptera; family Limnephilidae; genus Limnephilus; species Limnephilus auricula. The sequence continues at coordinate 37,786,810 of OX638393.1, forward strand.
AAAACCGTTTTTTTTTTAAGTTTCTCCGTCAGCGGATGCGCTTAAACTCATTCACCTGACACTGGCTAGAACACTCCTTTGGGGTGAAATGCCATGCAAAAAAAACTCCTATTTATTTATTTGTAAGGCTTTTAAAAAAGATGGAATTTTACACAATGCAGAAATATAATATACATAAGAACATACTATCATAAATATAAACAATTACAAAAATACTTTACTTATGAAGACATACATATAATGTATGCTTTCGTTATTTAATGTATATTTTTTAATAAAATAAGAGAGAGAAAAAACAATTCTCGGAATCTACTTAGCTATCCCGAAGAAACTATATAGTATAGATATTACATAACAATATAGATACATAAATGTATGTTAAAAAAATAACTAGTAAGACAGTAGGTACGATTTTCTAAAATAAAAAGTGTCAACCGGCTTTAACCTTACAATTTTACCCCTGGCACACTAAGGACTAGGTGGCGTGAGGATGGCTTTCCTAGGGTTAATTGAAGTAAACTCTTTCAAAAAGAAAAATCAGAATGATTAAAAATCTTTTTTGTTGCCTAATTATATTAACGAGTATAATTTTTATAATGCAAAATAAGATCAGTTTTCTTTTTCAATTAACTTCATAGTTAACTTTTTTCAATCTAATTGAAATTATGATTACATTATGGATGATCTAATAAAGGAGCACTAACCGTCTTGCATTTTTAAAGCCAATCTCAGGATTCAATATACCTAAACCATTAAAAAATGATTTTATATAATTCAAAGAAAAGTGGGTACAGGGACCATCACAGTAATCCCTCTATCGTCAATTATTTTAGAAGCATACAATTTCTTTGTTCCGTCGTCATATTTTGCCTCGTCCGTAACACCCAACCAAACAACAACCAACCGGAATGTAGCCTTAGGAATTTGAGTCATTTGATTTCGGGGTCTCGATAATTATTACAACAAATTATAGGGACCAGGATGACTAATACGTACAATCATCTCCGGCCAAATGCCCTCAAGGGACGATGAAGGTCACACGTTTGTAATTGAATCGAATAGGAATGCTACATTTCGATGACAACACACGTCTTATTATTTACCAAGGTCAGTCAAAAAGTGATGTCTCCTATTTTTTTCTCCTTTTAATTGTCAAGAAATTAAAATGCAATTACACAGATTGAAAACCACACTATTGACGATTAATTTGTCACTTTTCAATATAATCTTAACCCATTTCCAGCGTTTTGGTCCACCTTTTAGCAAGGGCATGTATTCCAGCGTGGTGAGAAGCACTGTCATGTTTCCTACACTCGTACTCGTTTTCACGGCCTCTGCATTTTCAAAGTGAATCTCATGATGAGCTTCACATCACACTGCCTTTACCGAGAATGTGTCACAATTCATCTGTAATTATCCGGAGGTCACCGCGAGTAATGTCATCGACTTGCTGAATGTTGCATGGAGTCACTGCTTTTAACTACCAACCGCTCCGTTTTTCGTCGGGACACGGCGTTTTTCCTTCAGCTTCGTTACAGCAAAGAACCCATCATCTAACAGTGCTGACATCCACTGTTGCATTACCGGACATATTTTTCAGTCTTTAATGATTGCGAATGGGCGTTTCACCTTCTGCATTCAAGTATTAAATCACAGAACGCTGTCTAATACGAACACCGATGTCGGCCATTTTCCTGTATGACGTTATTACCACAGTAGATTATATAAGAAGGTTGGAGGAATAGCGCCAAATTCAAAATATTTAATTACCTAACTTTATTTAAGTAGAAAAAAATAGGAGGCATTAATTTTTGACTGACCCTCGTATGTTGGGCTGTCAGATGGGATATCTAAATATGTTTTAGTGATCATTTCAACATTCTTATGGAAAAGCGTGAGAAATTACGAAAAACCCATTTCGTTTATGAAATAACAAACCATATAAGTTCGGATAAAAATTTGCATTCAAAAGTTAGGTAGATATTAACATAGAATTACAATTTTAAATATGTCGATGCATGGGAATACATACATAACCATTCTTAATAACCATTTATCGGATAACCAACAGTCCTTCCATAGGTCACCCCAAGTGGTACGCTATGTTTGTTGAATTAGCAGGAGTGCCCGGGTTCACGGGGTGAGGTTTGTCTAGTTCTTGAGAGAGACTGGTTGAGGGAGATCTAACCTAGAACTCTCCAGACAGACTACTTCTACCCATCGCCTTGCACCGCAGTGGTAGGGATAGATTCATAAGTCCGTCTTTCCTGTAAACATTGACTCCCATATTCCTGCTCACCCCTCATACAATTTTCCTTCACAGATCTTCACCTCCATCCTTTTCCCAAAAAGACCCTCCACACAGCATCCCCAAAGATGATATAGGCCCTGAGAGAAGTGTCATTCCTCGGGGCCTACTAGTGAATTACAGTCACTTTAAAATAAATAGACAGGAAATCCAACTAACTAGATACTCTAGAAAATTTGCCTTAATCACCGGTGATAAGTACCTACATGAATTTAATACGGTGTGTAGGGTGATCGTTTATGGATAATACCAATAGTTTATTTACTAGAAGGTTTAACAATAATTGCCATAATACCTGTGTAATTTACCTGGTTTCTTAGGCAAATCAGAGCGTGCCTGCTAACTGGTGAGCTAAGTATAAGTATCTTTTGAGCAGTTTTTTTTCGATTACTGTAAAATAACGTCTAGGCATTTCAAAAAAATTATGTTTTGAAATCCTCTGTATTAATAAATTGGAAATTCATATGTCATACAGTATTTATTCTGGTTTAGTAATGTATAATTTCTATATCTTAAGAATTTCAAAAAAATATAGTACTTTAGGATTCATAATATTATGTTTTATACTAGCTTATAAATGTGGAAATTCTAACTATGCAATTGTAAATGTTCTCCAAAATGCCCTGGAAAGAATCTCAGACTTGTTATCTCCCGAAAGAAACCATTCATCTGTTCTGTATGAAATTACTAATGTTATCCAAAATGACCCTGGTAAAATAATTACATCTTGGCGATTCTTTCAAGGAAAAAGAAACAATCCCGTCACTACAAATGCAACTACTAATGTTCTCAAAATTTGTCTTGACAGAATCGCCATTCCTTTCCATTGTAAGAATATGTACTAAAACACAATTTAGCTGTCCTGAAACGGGAATCCTTCCCAGTTGGACAGACAAAGGATCATCATGTATTGTATGTTTGTATTATATAAATAAATAAATAAATAAAATAAAAAAGTGAGTTGCCTAGGGAAGTGCGCATCAAGTGAGGACTTATTAGGTAGGTATTGGACAGTTAAGGCCGTGGTAAGGAAATGTGGAATTTTTTTTTTGTTAGGTTTGGAAGAAAAAAAGTAAAAAATTTAATTTACTTTTTTTACTAAAAATAATTTTGTCTACTAAAAAAATCTCGGGTCACGATGTTAGTCCAAGGTCAACTCCGAAACTACTTAACCGATTTTGATGAAATTTAGCTTTCTGAGTGTAATTTTATCCAACTTAAAAGGTAGGATAGTTTTTATCTCGATTATTGACTGCAATATTTATTAAGATAAATTTATTTATTAATAAATGTTTGTTGTGGGACAATGATTTGAAATTATTTATAAATTCCATAAGTTTCTGATAGATGGCGGTGTGAGTTAATTTATTGACACAACACTTTGTTATCTAGGTTAGGCAACCTTTCAGTAGGTGGCGTTGTGTTTCGTTAGCCACAGCAACGCATGGGCGGGTCAACTAGTATATATATATCTCAGTCAGTAGTAAAAGTTTTACTTCAGTCGTTTGGTCTAAAGCACACTCGTTTTTTTTTTTTTAGATAAGTTAATTATTAATTTAGCAGTTAGGATCATCAAAAAATCGTTAAATTGCCTAGTTTGAATGCCATCAACAGACGTCCAGTATACAAACTCGAAAATGTATTTTTTTTAAAAAGCAAAAAGTTCAGACACAAAATATTTTCTTCTAATACAGTTAGTAAAAAAAAAATTAAAATCGGTCCAATTTTAGAGGGAAAAGTGTAGAATACAAAACTGCGATGTTAATGATTTTATTTAGGTATTATCAGCCTGAGTTGTAGCTGTCCCTTTTGCTCAGTATTCGGGGGAGTAAGAGAGACAGTGACAGCAACAGTTTAGTAAAATACGTATTGCTATCATTTCTCAGCGTCCGGGTTCTTAAACGTTGCTGCAGCAAATATATTTTACTTCACATATCCTACAGTTATAATATCCCTTGATTTTTCACGGGTCTGCGATATTGTTTTAATATTTCGGATTATAAATTTAACGACGGAAAACATTTACGTAAAATATTTAACACCTTGGGAATGAAATCCAAACATCGTTCTTCCAGAAGGTTCTTGGAATTAAATATTTTAATAGGAACATTCGTATGCTAAAAATTAAACCGTGATGCCCGAAGGAAACTTTCAATTCATAAAGATTGATGGGCGACATAAATTTGGTAAACGGATAGAAAACCTGTTACAGCATATCTCATACCAAATTTTATGAATAATGACTTTTCGGACGTAATTTTATAAACGATTATATTTACATACCTGGACATTACCTTTCCAAATTATTATTCAAGTAAAATTACTGAAATAATGATATGGGAACTTATTTTAAACACTCAAAGAGTTGGGGATATTTTACTTGTTCAATTTTTTTAAACATTAGCTCCACATATGAGAACGGGTGGTGGATTATAATATGAGTCTGGGACGTATCAATAGTCCCAGATATCTCTTGACGTAATACCCAAAAATATATATATTTTTTTTTTTTAAAGAGCGGAGACGGTTTACTAGTAGTTCCCGTGAGGCCATAGGCCCATTGTGCTGTCTCCCATTTTACCTCATTCCTTTAACAGTAACCCAGCCCCTTTTATAAAGTTCACCAGGGTTGTCATTGGATAGGAGGCCATATCCTCTGGTTCCACAGTGTGTTTCCCAGGTCTCATCTCCTCTCCACTCCCCCTTGGTTCCCTGAAGGCCCAACAGGGGAAGAGCTACCCCCTTGGTTTCTCGAAGGCCCCATGAGGGAAGAGGGCCTAGTTTCTCCCCTCCACTCCTTAGTTCCCTGAAGGCTCCAAGACGGAGAGTCCACTCCCCCTTGGTCCCTTGAAGGCCCCACAAGGGAAGAGTCCACCCCACCCTGTCACCCTGAAGGCCCCACGAGGGAAGAGGGCTTAATATCTCTTCTCCCCTCCCTAGTTCCTTGAGGGCTCCACGATGGAGAGTCCCCTCCCCTTTGGTTCCCCGAAGGCCCCACAAGGGAAGAGTCCACCCCACCTTGGTTCCCTGTAGGCCCCATGAGGGAAGAGGGTCTAATATCTCCTCTCCATTCCTTAGTTGCATAAAGGCTCCACAATGGAGAGTCCACTCCCCTTTGGTTCCATGAAGGCCCCACAAGGGAAGAGTCCACCCCACCTTGGCTTCCTGAAGGCCCCATAAGGGAAGAGGGCTTCATCTCTCCTCTCCACTCCTTCTTGGTTCCTTGGAGGTCCCATGACGGAGAGTCCACTCCCCTTTGGTTCCCCGAAGGTCCCAAGAGGACCACCCCACAGCACCTGGTTTCCCTGTAGGCCCCCTGAGGGAAGAGGGTCTAATATCTCCTCTGCACTCCTTAGTTGCCTGAAGGCTCCATGACGGAGAGTCCACCCCCCTTTGGTTCCATGAAGGCCCCACAAGGGAAGAGTCCACCCCACCTTGGCTCCCTGAAGGCCCCATAAGGGAAGAGGGCTTCATCTCTCCTCTCCACTCCTTCTTGGTTCCTTGAAGGTCCCACGACGGAGAGTCTACTCCCCTTCGGTTCCCCGAAGGCCCCAAGAGGGAAGAGTCCATCCCACCTTGTTTCCCTGTAGGCCCCATGAGGGAAGAGGGCCTCATCTCTCCTCTCCACTCCTGCTTGGTTCCCTGAAGGTCCCACGAGAGGGAGGATGTCATCTCTCCACTCTGCTCCTCCCTGGTTCCCTGAAGGCCCCACTACGGAAGAGTTCACACTCCCCCTTGGTTCCCTGAAGGCCCCACAGGGAAAGAGTTCATGAAAGTGGCCCAAGACCTCCTAGGTTCTACAAAGGCCCCTAGTTTGTAATGGTTCAATTTTCGTCCCACGAGTGTCTAGGGAAATGGAAGGTCCACCCCAGCAGAGCCCCGAGTGCTGGGGTAAGGTCTAAATACTCCGAGATGCGACCCTGTTTCTCGGAGGCACCGTTCGTAACACTGTTCCCCAGGTCATTCAGCCTGAGCACGGTAGCTAACACCTTAGCTTGGGTTGGCTATTGCAGGTCGTGTTTCCACTCCCTGAGCGATGGGTTCGCCACACTCCCTACGCTTCAAAAATATTTAATTGTGAATTTATTTGCGCGAACAATAATATGTATATCACAGAAGAATGGCTGTCTGTACAATTTCTATTGAAAAACAGAAACACTAACCTTTGATTGTCGTTCTCTGCAAGTATAGGAGGCCTCCCCTTTTATTCCAAAATGTAGGTACAGAATATCAGCACAATTCCTGATATTGATCTGCAAATGTTCCGAAGTCAACCTTTACACTTCGGAAATATAATTCAAAATCCAAAAAGCATGTGTGCTCAAAATCCAGCAATGATGAAGAGAGCGTTTTTTTCATAATAACAATTTCCATGACGACATCCAAAGAGAATTTCCAAGAAAGAATTTCCATGACTACAATACATTATATTAATGTTTCTATTATCAACAAATACTGTCAAACAACCATTTATGTAACATCAAAATATTTTAATTATTTTTTCCAACAAACAAAACAAAACATATTATAATGCCTAACCAGGTGGCTTCTACGACTCGTTCTTGAACTCAACAGCTCGGCTTTGGAACGATTTCCAGGTCTCTGTGTTTCCTCCCTTCTCCAACAACTTTTGTTTCAAATATGGGTCTCTTCAAGACCTCCTCAAAAAGACCCTTCACACAACGTACTCAATGGAAATGATTTTTCTTAGTACCTCCTGTATGGAGTTAATGTAAAAAAGGGTTGGAATCTGGAGGTCAGTGTGTCCAGGAATGACGGACGTAAGAATCCATCCCTCCAACTGCTGTGCAAGGTACGGGTCGACAGTCCGGATTTTATTTTAATTTTTTATATTAAGTCCACACAGAAGTTCAAAAGAGGTTAAAAGGCCTTCCTCAACTAGTCTCTCTCGATCCAGCCCGCCAAGCAGTAGGCAGCATACGCCGCCAAGACCCAGACAAACCTCACCCCATCAACCCGGTGAATATATATTATGTTTAAAATTTAGGTACCTAACTATATCTGTATATCAGAAAATGTAAGATCACTTAATAGTGACTTCAAATAATTTAAATCACAACTAAAAAAAATAACTGAAAACATAAAACTCAAAAAATATAAACAGGCTAATGATTTTTTTTTTCTTAAATACAACGAAAAAAATATCGGAAATAAAAATCTTTATGAAACTAAATACTTAATCTACCATACACACAAATTTGTTTGTTTATTGATGGGGATACCTACATCTTTCTATCTTGTAATGGACTTTTATTAATAATGATTTTTTATTAATATTTTGTAAATTAATTATAAATTTCTATTAATATTTTGTAATGAGCACTATAGGATTATTTTAAAGTTTATTTTAGTTAAACGCATTTGAAGTGAAACCACACAAAACTGCGCTATAAAAATGTTAATGTTATTATTATTATCTTGGAATAAAAAATATAGATATGAGTACATAATTATAAAAATGAAATGTTACAAAACATTAAACGACATGTAAATTATAAATCATGTTTATACTTTTGAATAAATATATTTCTTTTAAAAAATGATGCCTTATTTCTTTATTTGTCACTCTTATTCTGTGTCACTTATATAAATTAAACCTGATCAAAATTTGCATTCCGATTTGAATTTAATCAGGTTAATTAAATACACGTCTCATCTGCCCGGAATCCTGAATGACCGTGATCTAATAAGATCGCCGATAAAAGTTTTTTTATTAATTCGTTCAAAAACAATCAGCACAGTGAGTCCGAAGAGCACATGACAGGCAGGAGAACAAGAATGAGATGGGAAAAGCTGGCCAAAAGGGGCTATGTGCCTCCACGGTGCCGTGGTGTCGCGGTGTCGTGGTGCCACGGTGCCACGGTTCCACGGTTCTGTGGCGTACGGTGGGACGCCCACTCCAAAACTCCAATCCAATTAACTCGATTAATATTACTTGACCAACCTGTTTTAGGAATACAAAACCAAAGGTTTCCAGGCACCAGCTCACGTAAAGAAGTATGAATATAAAATACTTCGCACCTGTAAATAGTCTCGACCAACTGAGTAATTCCGAACGACTATTAGGGGGGGGGGGGGGCTTGGTACGATCGAGACCACTTCTGTTTTAATATTGTGTACCGGGCAATTCACTTTTTATTAATTTTTTTTTCTTTTGTTCTTCGGCTGTATATCAGTAACACTCCAATGTGCCCTAGATAGAATCCATATATCATTATGTACCTACATAACATTTAACATATCTTTTATATCCTTCTTACTTTCACATTTTATTATGTGTGATTGATTATCATGGTTGTATTTAACTGCTACCTTTAATGAACGTACATAAATCTGTTACAGAATTACCTTTCGAATCTCGTGATTTAAGTAGTGTATTATTCAAGAATGGTCGGGTCCTTAAGTTACACTAATTAACATAAGTACATGCATACACGATATGGCAAGCAATCCATTAGCTGCGAGGAGGGCAATATATATATTACAGACGACAAAAAAATGTTTAAAAAATTAGGACATTGGTCGCAATTTTCATTTTATTTTTACGCTATCGAATAACTTTTCTATAAGTGGCATTTGGTTTTCCACCCAAACGACAGGTTTGTTTTTGTTGGTGAATGTGAAATGCTATTCGTTCACCCACGAAAGAAATAATTTAAATTAGATTATTAATAAATATTCGTTTAGATTATTAGTGTTATCTTCTTCTTCAATGATAAATTCTTAATATTTATTAACTTTAGATTGAGTATTACGTTCGTGTGTCAATTATAATTATCTACTGCGTCAACTAAAATTATTAAAATTAAATAGATAAATAGAAAATGGAATAGGTAGTGATCTAACTTGTGTATGTAAAATCATAATTATCATCAGCCAACTCCGCCATTTCCCGCATCCTTCAAACATTCAACTCAATTCAAACAAGCACAAATACTGATATATTTTTTGATTCCCTCCCTCTATTTAAGAAAAACTTTTCTATCACACTAAATGCGCACACATACATCCACACACACACGCACACATAGACACACACAAACACTCACATATACCTCTCTCCTTCCATAATATATTAACTAACTTAATTTTGGTAAAATGTATAATAAATAACAGCGACATGTCATTGATACAAATTATTGTATTAACTTCTATAACTTTGTAACTATTTTCTGCTATGTAATTATATTCCGTTGGTTTCTGCAACAAATAAAATAAAGTAAAAATAAATTCAAATTGATAACCCTGAACTTGATTTCTTTCCATATACCTCGCAAACCAACTTCGAGGCAATATCTACCGTAATCATGGAATCACAATTATATACTCCAGTTCGCCGAATACAGAATTTTGGTAATGATTATAAGGATATTGTTGACATATTTAACGCATCAATCAGGTACAAAATAAACAGATTTAGTAGAATTTATATCGGCAAGTAGAACAAGATATCTAACTCTGGCTAAGTCTTCCATCACAACACAAGCAACATCTTCCGCTTAGTGTGGTGGTATTAGAAGATTTTCAAATGTTGTTGGGTTATTCGTAACCCGGGAATGTTTGTCTTTCTTTTAAAATAAAAGAAAAATAATTTATCAAACTGCCTAGCTAACTTATTTTCTTTATTTTTAATTGATAAACTAATGTTTAAGACAAGATTTTTATGCATAGCACAAAGGGTAAAAATTATTATTAATATGGGTTCGAGTCCCGTCGGCGGCATGTATCTTTTATCGAAAGATTTTTCAATGTGGATGAGTATTTCAGGTTGATAATTATTGCTTATAATAATTGTTAACTTATTTTCATTTATTTATTTTGCTAATATCCTAATCTACTATTTTTCCGTCTTGCATTGTAAGTTTTGCAGAGTGTTTGTTTTTTTTATGTTGTGCTCATTTAGATGTTCTTTGTATTAAAAAATAAATGAACTTGTAAAAGCTTAGCTGGGCGTGAGATTCAAATTTAAAAAAAATAATAATTATGGCGTTGCTGAACATCATGCCGACCAACATCGGTGACAGTCGTCTAATAAGCCAGTAGCGTTTTTTACGTCATAATGATGCTGTAGCCGGATAAAATATTAATATCAGAAATATAAACAACATTTCATCCATTTTGACGGTACCATAATGTGTGAAAATACCCTATTCCGTTTAAATTTGAACCCACGATTCAACTCCACAATGTTATTTTTTTTATTTCATTCTTAAGCTTCCTAACAAAAACTAAATTATTTTGTATCCATCTAGTAGACCTCTTACACAAGCAAGGATCTCTTTTAAATGATTTTCTTGTACCTACTCTACAATCTGAATTTGCAGGTACCTACATAATATATTAAAGCAAATATATTTGAAGATATTTTTTGTCTCGTCCTTGTGTGACTTCCCCTACTATAGATTTTCTTCTTATTTTTTATGATGTTTTTATCTGTGCCATTCAACTCGAGAATTATGTTCGTGGAACTCGAGAATTAATAATAAAAATAGTGGGAGACCGGTTTTGTTTGTATCACATTAATTTATTTTGTGTTTTGTTATTTTTAAATAGGTAATTAATTTAATTTTTAATATTTAAGATTTACTTGTTACAGTCGCTGAACTGTTTAGATTCATGGCCTTGACATTATATATTAATGCATTTATTGTTGTTTTTAATGACAATTTATTGAATAAACAACACCCCTGCCAAAGGTCACCACAGGTGGTTCGCTACGTTTGGTGACTTAGCAATGGGGTGCGTTTGCCCACCTTCTGCGTTGTGGGTCGGGTAGGGAGAGACTGGTTAAGAAAGACCTAACCCAGACCTCTCGAGGCGAGCTCTCTCAACCCATGGCCTTGCAGCGCAATGGAGGGATGGATTCATACGTCCGTCACTCCTGGACACATTAACCCCCATATTCCCACCCATACCTCATAATTTTTTCCTTCCTAGAAATTCTCTCCTTTCTTTCCCTAAAAAGACCCTCCATCCAGCATCCCCAAAGATGACATAGGCCTGAGGGATTTGGTTCCTCAGAACCTCCTGTTTGGAACTAATATTAAAAAAACTTTTTCTAGTTGTACAAACTTTATATTTAAAAAATATAAATTATCAATTTAGATACACGAGTAATTTCAAAAAGGTGGGAATGAAACCGTCAATCTCTCGTCGATATAAAAAGTATATTATTAAAAATTATTGAGTACAGTTGACGTCATCTTTTGGCATCATTATGGTATTTTTTAAAGTGAAGTCATCAAGAAGTTCACGTACAATATAATATTATGAAAGCCATCATAATATAATATGTTTTGTTATAAAACAATGCGACAAACTTACACAAACTCCCCTACATAAAATAGGTACTTTCGTATATTTTACTTTTATCCCATTTAATTACTTTTTATATCAGTTTAGCGGAAAACAGTGTCCTTGATTGGATACCCTTTCAATCCAATATTTCCCACCCTCCGTATCTTCGAATTTCTACCGATTACTTACATATTTTTCCTTAAAAGCTTGAAGTTTTTAAGCTCTTAAAAAAAATGTTATTCTTTAAGAAAGTATCTATACATTCTCCACGCCGAACGGTAATTATTTGAAATTCTCTCGATAGAAATAAATGGCAAAACTCCGAAAATTTATTCACACCTTTGTTTTGTTATATTACAAGTTATATATATGAAAAAATTACAATGTTTCTTTAAATGCTACTTAACACAACCCCCGCGAGATTTTTGTTCTTTTTCAAACGAGTCGTGTTTTATTAAACATTTTCACAATTTTCGCAAGAATTTTATCGTTTTTAATATTAGCGCGCTCCCTCCAACATCTCCAACATTCGTATCGTCGTTAGTGGGTTAGCGCGGCCTTAAATTATTCCCGCCAGTTCGGAATGCTAGATAAAAAAGCCTAACTAAATTTTTCAATAGGAATAAAGATTACATTAATAATAATGTGTTGTCAAAGTCAGAACACAAACACAATTGAAAGGCGGTTAGCCCGATGAAAAATGTTATTAAAATAATATGAATAATTGCCTGCTGTAGAAATGATTCTCATTAGAAAAATTGTTTACAGAAAATTTACATAATTTATTGCTGTTTTATTCCAAATAATATTACTCTTTTTAATATTTATTGCTTTTCTGTTCACATGGTACGCTGTTTGTATTCGATTTGCAGACACTCTGTAATCGAAAATTGTATCTTCATTTGAATAATTTCATGCATTTAAGATCGCTTTAATTCAAATTCGAACTATTCCGAGATTAGTTTCCGATGATTGGTCCAATCTCCCTCGGGCAGTAGCCTGATTATTCTATTAGATACGTCTTTTTTTAGCTTTTTAAAATCCATCTTAATTTGGGTACTGAATTGTATGGTGGTTAAATACAAACCTGCTCCTTGTTTAGGAAGATATTAGAGAGTAGGGTGGTATATACATCATGCAGACAGTGGCGTACACACAGTTTTGAATCGGAATAGGCAGAATGGAAAATAACGAATTCGTTGAAACCACGCAAAACATCCCCGTACAACTCAAAGGGGAAAACATAAATACACCTAATAACGTAAAATACTTGGGACGCATCATTACTGAAGACCTCTCGGACGATGGTGGTAATGAACGACAGATGAGAAGTATCAGAATACTGTCTAACACGATTGCCAGAATATTCTTTCAATGCAGCAATAATGTTAAAAAAAACATTGTTCAATGCATTTTGTACTAGCCTATATACGTGTGAAACATGGTGTCACTACCAGATCAGCTCGATGGATGTACTCCGGATTCAATATAATAGCACCTGCAGAATTATATTTCGATACAGAAGGTACAGCAGCGCTTCGACAATGTTTACGAAATTAGGACTGAATGGACTCGCCGGCCTGATGAGACACCAGGTCACTGGAGCCAGGCTGCAGTTTATGGCCTTCGGTAACCGTAGACCGTAGCCTTCCAGCACAAAGCGCCACTCCCGACTGAGCGTTGGGCCCGAGCTCACTCAAGCCCATGACCTACATAATCATATTTATTTTTTACTTTTTAATTTCGTTTTTTCTATTATACTTGTTTAATTAATTAAAAATTACTGTACATGTTTTGTATAACTATAAGGGACTTGGGATTGCACTGTCCTCCTCACATCCTTAAATTAATAAAATATAGGAATCCTATAGGATTACACGCCTCTGCATACAGAATGTGCGTACGATCTCGCGTGGGAAGATGTTATCCTGAATATGTGACACTTGACACAGAATATGGCGGATTCCGACACAACGAGATCTTCGATAAAATATTATTATTGTTGTTATTCGATGGAAATTTGAAGGCAGGTACCGAACAGGTGTATTATTGGATATAATAATATTTACGAATATTAGCATATTTACGAATTCATGTTCCGTTAAAGATAAGAGCTTAATTTATTTTAAAAATAAAAACCATGCTATCTTTTTAATCTGGTATCGATCAAGAATTCTTTCAACACGAATTCACTGGAAATATGGCATATCCGTTATTCGTCATTTTAAGTATTAAAGAAAGTGGGAAATGCGACAGGAACGGGAGTAGGCGGATTTGTCACTAACATAGCTAAAACCATATCAAACCCCTCAAGAAACATTTCGATTCTGAAAAGTGAACAACATAGGTTTTTAAATTTTTTTAAGGACTATTCATCCCCAATTAGGACTATGTTGTGGAGCTGAAGATAGCTGGGAGGGGAAGGGGATGGGGAAGTGGGAGATGAGGAAATACCTGCTATTCAGATCTGATCACCAAACTGATCAATTCTGAATGGAGGTCTTACACCAGGGCGATACTGAGAGTATCTTTCACTCTAATATATTATTTTTAATTATTTAATTGTGAAATAACACAAATCAATCGAATAAAATTTACTTGCGCGCGCCGGGATTTAAACCCGTGACCATGCTAGTCGAGAACCTTACCCCTCGACTACAGAGGCCATCAAAGGTACGTACCTATTTTATAAAATATATACATTTAAATGTGAAAACTCGTATAAATAGTTATTTTATTAAAATTATTTGAAAACATCTGGATTTAAACCCACGACAACCGGGATCATAGCCATGGAGTCGTTCCGCTCTGCCACGAATGTTGTATTAACGTAAATAAATAATACCGGTTTCATACAAACTAAAAATTTCCCTACGCATTTTTTATCTAACACTCTATGCTGTATTGGATCCATGATAATTCAGAATCAAGTCAACTCAACACCTCTTTGAAAAGTTATTAAAAGCTGTGAAAAAAAACAGAAAAATAGCTAACGTAACCTATTTAAACAAAAAAAAATCTTAATCTCCTTCTATCGTAGATATGTTGATGACATCTTAATTATCTGGACAGGAACACACAGACAATTAGATATTTTTCTAAAAGAAATCAATAAAATCAATAAGTCGATCCAATTTACAATGGAAATGGGGGGAAATAAGATTAATTTTCTTGACATAGGTATCGAAATCGTTAACAATAAATTAGAATTTTCAATCTACAGAAAACCAACATATAGTGATAACATCATACACAACACATCTAGACACCACATTTCACATAAATTATCAGTATTCTATTCACTCATTTACAGACTTTTACATGTGCCCTTGAATTATATAAATTATACTAATGAATTAAATATTATAAAAACAATAGCAAAGAACAATGGATATAAAAGCGAAACTATTGATAGTTTATTAAAGAAAAAGAATAAAAAAATAACATTAGCAATCATGTCACAAGGCTTCGTAAATAAAAATGAAATCACAAAACAATGGGTTAAAATTCCTTATATTGGCGAAATATCCACAAAAATATCTCGATTAACTAATAACGATAAATGTAGAACAGCATTTTATAATGTAAATTCTCTAGGGAGAATTTTAATTAATAATAAAGATAACAGAGAAAAACTGGAAAACTCAGGCGTTTACCAAGTGAACTGCTCTAATTGCCCGTCATATTATATAGGCCAAACGGGAAGATCATTCAAAACCCGTATAAAAGAACATTTCACAAATTGGGTGAATGATAAAGGTGAATTGTCGAATGTAGCGTCACACCTACTAGAAAACCAACATTCGTTTGATAAAGACAGAGATATTAAAGTCCTCCACACTTGTAATAAGGGTCATAAACTTGATAAACTAGAATCATTAGAAATAACCCGCCTAACAAAAAAAGTAGACCCTATATTTGTAATGAATAAGAAATTAGAATCATCTGCAAAATCTCCACTATTGTCTCCATTGTAATTTTCTATCATATATGTTCCAAGTAAAATATGTACTTTGTTTGTATTAGGTCCATTATAAGAATAATCCTACTCCAACGTATCCCCCTTTATAAAATCAATTGTTTAATAAAAAAAAAATCCATAACATCATAAATATAATAAAGATTATAATTAATAATAGACTTGACAACAATAAAATTAGGTGCTAATAATTCACATTACTTGTAAGGTATTTCCCAAACAATACTAAAGTATGTAAGCTACCAACCCTATGTAATTAGCCTACTTGGAATAACCAAAAAAATAATTAGATAGTTGGACATTCAAAACCACTTAACAACAAATGTAATAAAATCCATAATTGAATAAAATCCCTGTAGACCACCCCTCCCTCCCCCCCCCCCCCCTCCCTCCCCCCTCCCTAATATGTTTTGTATAAAATCCCTAGGTTAAGAATATTTTTCACCAGTCTGAGGATGGCTTTGACAAGCTGAAACCGGTTACGGTCAATAAATTAAAAGTGGAAAAAGTTTTAAATTTGTTTTATTACACTATTATAATGGAATTCCACCACGAATTATTAGTTTCAAAAATAGAAATATTAAAAAAAAATCACGATTTTTTATGACTCTCCAAAGGTGGTGTTGAGTTGAATTCATTACGAGTTATCCGGTCACCGCTGTATTCTAGGGACATTAATTTGTACGACCTATAAGATAATTTTACTTCTTCAAACAAAGCAAACTTATTTATTGGGGTAGGTAGAGAGGACGGACCGCCAAACAATTCGGTCTTGCCACACACTCTTTACCTCATTCACATTCATACATCGTCTCATACATACTCTTCAATTTTTCTGACTCTTGACATGGCCCGACTCAAGTATCTGATTTACTTGATCGTGCCATGTCTTCCCCGGGCCTCCCCTACTTCTTATACCATTCACACTGTATTTATTTATTTTTATAATTATTTTATTATTATTTTATTGCGAATCTCCACATTTCTCACACGATCATGCATGGTTTTATCACACACACGCCTCAAGGATCTCTTTTCAACAGCATTCAGTCTACTATCTTCTTTCCATTTATTTAGTTGAAACCACGTTTACGGTTTAAAAAACATACATGTTTCGTAAGCAATGTTAAGTAAACCCTGAACTAGTAAGCATTGCTTACGAAATGTGTTGGTTTTTTAAACAATAAACGTGGTTAACACTAAATAATCTATTTATTTTTTTCTAAATATTTTTAGGTTTTAGATTCGAAGTATTTAATTTACAAATTCTATTTCAAGGGATTGCGTGACTGTTTTTTTGTCATACTGATTTGGTCTCCCCAATTTCATTCTTTTCCCGGTAAAATTTCTGTCAGTCATTGACCCCAAGATGGTGGCGTTCAAATTGAAAATTGCCGGATAGGGATGTCCTTTGGCGTCAATTAGCGGTCCTGCGCATAGCGGCTGCGCGCGGCCCGCTGCGTGTCTTGGCCGATGTAAATACGCATCGAGAATTCGTCAAATGGATTCGAGGAATTCTCGATGTGAACATTTTTTATAAATTTACACCACTTAGGCGGAGAGAAAAAAACATTTGAACAGATAATTACGGCTCATTTGATAAGTATGTGTGTTTTTAAAGTTATTCCTTAATTGTCTGAGAATCACGTAGCTACCTACCAATCCCCTTATAAAACTAAAAATCGAAGATATTTTTTTCCCGCCATTATAAAATTATATTTCTTCAATCTTTGGAAAATTACTTTGTGGTATCATTTAATTTGTGTAAAACACTAAATCTATGATTGTAGATTACCTAGATTAATAATTGTTAGAAAAATTCTAATCACCTCAAGGGCGCTGCACACATTTATAATTTATTTTTATAATCTTCTGACTACAGACTAGACAGTGACCGGACAACTTAACAAGGCGACACTTCATCACTCTTTGGAAAAGTGATTAAAATCGATGGAAAAAACTAGGTTAATAAGGTTACATGCACGGAGAAAAATGTTATTCGAAAAAAATGATCATTTTAATAGTAAAAACGGTTAAAAACGGGACTGAAGTTCTTACGAACAAATTAACAGTGTTTCAATGTTTATTGGCGGGAAAGTACGAAATTTCGTATACCAACAAATTATTCTTACATGTTCCATTACATGTTACATTGAAACCCTGTTAATTTGTTCGTAAGAACTTCAGTCCCGTTTTTAACCGTTTTTACTATTAAAATTATCGTTTTTTCGAATAAAATTTTTCTCCGTGTGGAGTTGGTTGAGGGTTTTTTTGTCTCTTTTATTTGACTAATATTAATTTTTCAAATTAGTGTTAAAGTGACACTTTGTTGAGTAATCATGGAACCAGTTTATACATAATCACTAATACAAGACCAATGGACGTGAGGTTGTGTAAAAAATTACATTTTATATTGTTTTTTTTATAATCTGTACAGGCAGAAAATATACAATACCATCTTTACCTGGAAGGTCTCTTGAGATTAACACTATTTATTAGAGATATTTAGATACAATATGCACGCAGAGATTATAAATCGGAACACAGTTATTGGAAATGCTACTATTAATTAATCCTGGTATATATTTTGATGAATGTTTGATGTTTGAAGCAAAAGCAAAGTTTTAAGATGGGCGGTACAATAGTAGGGTTGGGCGGGGCTAGTTGAACCATGGGGCTTGTTGAGTCACGCAAATATCTTGGAAGCCGAAAGACTTGAAATGCCGAACATGTTGTGGCAAGCTAGAAATGTGGGACCACCCCATCAAGCATTATGTATGGGCATAGCGTGTACACGGGGGTTTTGTGTGATTGTGCCAAAGAAAAAAGGTACCAAGTCAAGGCAAGATTATCTTAAATTGGCGTTTACCTAAC
Organism: Limnephilus auricula; assembly: GCA_951813805.1. Classification (NCBI taxonomy): domain Eukaryota; kingdom Metazoa; phylum Arthropoda; class Insecta; order Trichoptera; family Limnephilidae; genus Limnephilus; species Limnephilus auricula. The sequence goes on from OX638393.1 coordinate 37,805,289, forward strand.
TTTATCATGTCAATGTTTTATTTTTATTACATTTAAGGGTACATGAGTTATCCGAAGAATTTTTTTGTAAAACATTGGTGGGGCTAATTGAACCACTTGGTTCAACTAGACCCATTTTTATTTCGCTCTTCAAAACATTAATAACAGATTTTTTTAAACATTCTTGACGCGCACCGACAATAAAATAAGAATCGTGGCTCAACAAGTACTTGCTTCAATTATCAGCAATTTTTTTCGGGTTGTCACTTAGAACGTTATGTAACCTTTCTTTATTTCAATAAATTTAGTTGAATACCAAATTTAATTTGTTTATTTTTTTTTTAAAGAAAGACAAACATTGCCGGGTTACGAATAACCCAACAACATTTGAAAATCTCCTACTACCACCACAGTAAGCGGAAGATGTTGCTTGTGTTTGATGGAGGACTTAGCCAGAACGCCTGGGTGGGAACCAAACGCGATACCCACTCAACCACTGACCGGTCATGTGTATGTTAATAAATATTTGACTCTATATTGTTCAACAAGCCTCGTAGGGTGGTTCAACTAGTCCCATCTATGGGGCAAGTTGAACCATTTCTCATAATAAACGACACATGGTAAACAATTATCAACATATTACATTAATTCTTCAATATCATTATAAAGCCAGATAACGAAAAAATCATAAAAAGTTGAAAAAACAAAAATATCTGTAAGAGTTTTGAGTCTAGGGTCAAAATAGCAAAATCATGTTCAACTAGCCCCGCCCTACCCTATAAGGATTTGATGAGAATATTTATCTTCCTAAATGTGTTCGTCCCTCGGTAGGAGACAGATTGAGGTGTAAGACTTCTAACAATGTTAAGCCAATAAGAAAAGTGTGATTAAGCAATATTATAGGTAGGAAAAAAATATAGGTACTCTCAGGTAGGTATATTTAATTTATGGATATGAGAGCCTAAAATTGTAAGTTTTTAGTTTGGCCCTAAATTCTGTTGGGCTTGTTATGCGTCTTAGTTCCAGGGGACAGCCGGCGTGGTCGAGGGGCAAGACTCTCGATTCCCAATCCGAAGGACGCGGGTTCGAATCCGACGTGCGCAAATATTTTTTTTAATTAATTTTTGTGTTATTTCACAATTAATAATTAAAATTAATATTACAGAATATTTGCGGCACGTTCCAACTGGCATGGTATCTAAGTAGGTGCCTACCTACTACATCAAGTTTCGGCATATAACGTCCAAGTGGTTGAGTATTTTTCCGAATTTTGTAATAATTTGTGACCTTTTTATGCACAGGTTCGATCACACAAGGCAATCAGGTAACGTTTAACAATTTTTGATAACCAGATATGATATGAGATTTTCACAAGTTGTTTTTATGCTGTGTTGGGCTTCCAAGTGCTTAAAGTGCTGGGAAAACCCAAAACGCATCGATCTTGCCTAATTTATGAAGGAAATTTAAATCCACAAAAACCGCGTTCATGGTAATAGGGACAACGGAACTAAGCATAATTTATTTATTTATTTATATATATACATTAACATAATTGACATAACATATAAATAGTACAGCAACATGAAGAATAACAGTATAAATGTAAGTTAAATATAAAAAAAAGGTAAAAAGTAAGTAATAACTAAGGTAATAAATAGCAGGTAAAGGTAAAATATAAATATAAAGAGAAAAATATGGTATAAAGTATAAGTATAATGGGCCCAACAGACCTAGCTATAAAAGCTCAAGCTTTATTTGGCTTGGCCTACTTCAGCATATCGCTCGTCATACAGCATATCATCGCCATTGGGAATGTACGGCAACCGATATACCGAAATACGCCAAACCAAATAATGCTTGAGCTTTTATAGCTAGGTCTGTTGGCCCCATAAAGTGTAAAATATAAAGTACAAAAGATACAAAGATTTAAATTTAAATTATAAAAAGTAAGAAATCCTCATAGGAGCAAAGAAAAAATAATATAAAATAGATAGGATTAATATTATGGATTATAAATATCAACCGATACAATACATTTTATAATTACCTAAAATGATTTCTAAAATTCTAATGAATTGATAATTCTAGAGGAATTTTTAATACAAGTACTGGTAAGCATATTATGTTTACATGGTACTAAAAGAAAAAAATATTTTTGTAATAGTTGGGTATCCGGTATTAGACGACTACACCAAAACTAAACGCAGAAAACTACATTAGGAGGCTTAAAATTTACAACATGGAATCATTTCTACATACATTGATACATTCTTTGCCACAATCTTCACAACTGCCCTTATGATGGACTCTGTGATGATGACCAAAATGTTGGTTAAAAAATAACGAAGCGCAACACGGCATCAAAAATTAATCACGATAATTTGAGATAAAATTTTCAAAAATTTTATTATTTTATTATTTGATATAAGTACATACTGGGTACACAAAATCTTTTAAAAGTTTCCGGCATCTTCATTATAATGCACGGGACAGACGCGAAGTTCACATCAAAAGATACTTTATAACACAATATCTTTTCTACCGACACACTACGTTATAAAAGATTTCTTCCTACAGCATAAGAGGGGGTCAGTTGAATTCGGAAGCAGCCGATGGAATATCATTTCTTTGTACTGGATATGTCAACTTGACGGCTGACAGCAGCTTGAGCACGGCGCTCCGTGTATTTAAAATGACCCTTTCTCCTATTTACGGTGGAGGGGGGTCGCATAACATTTCAAATATCGCGTTTCTAGCGGTTACGGAGAATAACGCCGAATAGCGAAGACCCGAACCGCGCTTATAATAAACACATCATCTTTTTACGTGTGGCGGGTTTGTATGGGATTGTATGGCGAGCGCTATTGTGTTATAAAATATCTTTCGATGTGAACTTTCAAGGCAAAGGTTAATTCAATAAACACAAACGAGATAGTAGGACGACTTTTTCTGAAAATCGTAAATATATCGTTGATCGCGTGACGTAGTTAGGTAGGACATAGTAGGTACCTAGGTTTGAAACTCATGCGTTGATGTCTTTTCCAAAGGATTTTGCGAAGCTTGGGAAATTAATTATTCTCCGTGAACAAAATAGAGAAATTAGGTATGTACCTATTTTTTATTGAATATTTAAGTGTATTTTATTTAATAATATGCGACTTTTAGTAGTGTCAGGGTGAAATTAGATGGGTGAAAGGGTGAGATGGAGAAGTGCTTAAAAGTAATCTTTTTAAATTTAAGTTATTTTATTTGGAAGCCAACAGTTACAATATTTTATTATACATAGTGAAACATGTGTAAATTTTTCAACCAATAATAGATTTTTACTGAAGTAAAAAGTAAACGTATAAAAAAGGGTGTTAAGCAAGCATGGCGAACACCGGATGAGCGTGGATTTGATTGAAAAATCTACAATTTTATTCCGAGATTTATGAAATTTTGCACACTTGACTTTAGACGAAGGTCACTGTCTACGTTTATTTTCGTAAAACACCGTCTAAAGCCCGGGCAACGCTGGGGACTACAGCAAGTTACTTATGTAGAAATGGTGCCCCAAAGCATGCAATGTGAATACCTTACAAGACTCAATTGCTTCCGTCTGGAGCCAGTGAGACTACGCATCCCCAATTGGGGTATATTGGGGAGAGGAAGGTGGGATAGTACTGGGCTAATTAGATCTAGTCACCAAACATGGCTATAGTATCTATGTATATATATATATATATATTTTTTTTTTTTATTATTATTATTTCAGCTTCATATAGGAAAATTACTATGGCCTTTCCTCACCATAGATAGATAAGGATATTGTGTTTGGTGAGGGAATACTAGCTAAAAATAATAAAATCATCTAAATAAGTCATACTAATAACATAATATTGTAAATAAATAAGACAAACACAAGATTTATTGATAACAATATTTTTCATAATAATAACAGACATGAACTCTTACATAATCATTGAATAAGAAGATAACAATAATAATCTTTTTTTTTTTTTTAATTTTTTAAAATATGAAAATGAACAAGACACAGAAAAATAATAAAAGATAACGGTCGCAACTGGGACTCGAACCCAGAAAAAAATAAAATAAAACGTATAAAATTAGTTCATATTTAAAAAAAAAAATTATTATTGTTATCTTCTTCTTCAATGATATATTACATTGATGGGAATAACCTTCAAAACTTAAAAAGAGAGTTTTTCTTATAAAAATATGAATCTTACATAATCAACTATATAAAAAAATGTAGGTACCTAGTATTTACACATCTATATAGTATTAATATTCCTTAAAAAAATTTAAACTTGTCTGATAAGATAGATTTCCTGTCCGTTGAAATTTTAGAACGTTTCACGATTTACATATTAAAATATCGTAAATGACATGTAAAATATTATCCAATTAAATACGGCATAATACGCCGTAATAAATTATCTAAACAATAAAATAATGTATTTCATAACCCACATAGTAAGTTTTACAGCATTGACAACACTCTTTATATCATAAGGTCATAAAACAACAAATAACTCATTAACGTTCATTCCTACCATATAGTTCATAATTTCACATTTTTTACTTACGACGCCCGAAATTATAAGATATATTTATTTTTTAAATTAATACAGACCTGTACAAATACAGTTATGACTAACGTAGCGTTAAAACGATCTGTTAAAGGCTGCACCTACATGTTGATCATAAACATTTGTAGTTAAAGCCAAAATATTTAGGTATTTTATTAAAGTAATAGTTATTCTGTGAATAGTAGTCCTCGCGTCCAAAAAAATAAATCGTTAAAAATATATATTCAAATGTATTTTTAAACTTTTTTATTTGACTGAGGTTTGAACCTTCCTACCCAGTACTCGGAATCATCCGGGCTACCAACCTTGCCAAATTCCGATTTTTAAAAACCGACACTTTTCGTATTAAGTGCTTTAATGTAATTAAATTTATGGAACATACGTATATTGCCTTGTTCGCACCCGACAAGTAGTAATTCGAGTCGAAGAACGAATGAACTGCGCATTTCAGTGCGCAGGGACGGGTGGAGGGGGACTCTACCCTCCCGAAATAATAGAACCAAATGGATTCAATCTACTAAAGAGCTGACTATGAGCCCATAGTCTACTCTACTAAAATTGTGGTGTTTGGAAACGTTTAGTTACTCGCCCAGTCATAACGGGGCATAAGTGCGTGTGGTTGTGAGTAATTGCCACAAAAAGTTAATGGAATGCATTGTCATCGACAACGAGTCTATCTGCTGAGTTTCAGCTCGATCGTATTTTGTATGTTAATTTCTACTTCCAATATTGCGCTATATTCAATCATAAATTCAATTCCAATCCAAAATATTCTCTGAAACTATAAGATGTGTAAGTAGGTGATTTATTACCAGAACTACTTATTTATAAACCAATGCTACGCAGGTACTTAACATTTTTTCATTTCAAATAAATTGCACAATTTGTCAAAAGAAATGTCGCCATTTCCATGAATTTTTTTTTCAAACTTTCTTCAAGCGGGAAGGACTATATTGATTAAACCGATTTGACGAATCCTGCTAATTCTCGCAGGATAAAATGGTAGTATCAACACACGGCCACCATCTTGTTCCAGAACCGAAACGTCGAAAAAAAATTACAGACAGATGAAAATCCGAATGGTCTAGAATGTTTAATTTGTTTATTTAATTTCGTCACGAAAATATATATGTCATCGTATGCCATAGAAATATAGATATATTTGCCTCCTAAATGCTATCTGGTTTTGCAAAGGTACCTTCACGGTATATTTTAATTAATTTATTTGCAATTATAATGTTATCCAACGAATTCCTACGAAGAAGCGGCAAATTGAATGGATAGCTAAAAACCTACGCAGAGATACACATCTTCCAAGTAAACTGAAGGTAGGTACTGGATTTTCTTCCTTACGATATTATTAACGATGTTTCCGCTACCCGCTACCGTTACTCGCGCATAAAGGCACAAATAAACTACACGCATACCTCGTGAACCACCGGGCTTCTGAAATAAATAAGATGTGCCGGATCGGCCGCTGCTTTACGATGCTAACCCTTAACCTCAAAATTGAAAAAGGGCGGGCTTTGCATTTTTTCTTATTTTACATGTTTATGGCTGTCGAGTGTAAATTGTTTCCAACCAGGTTTGACAGTTAGTGTCTTTCGAGAAATTTGCGCCGCGTAGGTACCCCACCAAGTACAAACTTTATGGATGAAATAAATTATTAATTTATGGGACGTAATTCACATTAAGGTTTTCAACGTTTATTAAAAAAATATATAATGTACTTTTAATACAAGATATATGGTTCGAAAATCATTAATGATTAACAATATTAATAAGTGGCTGAGTTGGCATAGCTAAGTCCTCCGTCACGACACAAGCAACATTTTACGAAAAACCTGTATGTGGATTACGTGATAAGCTCATCATAACCACCAAGCGAGGATAAATAGAAACTGATTTATCAGCCCTAACGTGAAATGTTTTTTGTACTCGTATTGTCATTTTTTGTTGTCTATTCGCAAACAAAGGGAGGTTTGGTGAAGGGCCGTTTGTGTGCCCACGGGCCTACTAATTTAAGGGGTATATATAGACAATGATATAGACTACTCTAGATGAAGCTTGTTTTAATATTTTTTTTAATATTAATAATTTCTTTAGTTTTAGGAAGCTGGATTAAATATTATCCCTTATTTTGAGTATATCTGTTTTATTTTTCACCTCTTGTTTTATCTCCGTTAATCGGTTTTAAGATCCCACAAGTCGTAATAGTATGTTATGTCCATAGTGTGAGTTGATTGATAGTCAACCAACTCGATAGTTTAGGATCAGTTTCAATTTCCTAATTTTATTTCTTATAGATGATTTGGCCCTATTCCAACAAATACGCTTAGTTGTAAAAAATGTAAAAAATCAATGTAAAAAACCAATGTAAAATATGTTCAATAAGAATACATTAATTTGTTGTAGACCACTTTAATTTTCATTAAACTATACCGGCTGCGGAAGAACCCTTCCTTCGTCAGGAAAATATTATAACTAACATATGATAAAAAAATATATATTGACCGACAAATACAAAAAAATAGGTGTTTGAGTGAGAGGTAAACAAATGGGAAAGGATAATTACGGGATTTCCGGCAAAAACTTTACTGGAAATCTATAAATCTATTTAAATCTAGAATATGACTAAAGGATAAATTAATTTGGGTATTCAATATAGTAGCGTTATTATTTAGGGATTTTTTAATTTCAATTACTTCTAGTTTATCAAATTTGTTGCTTTATTTTTTACGGTGAAGAATTAAAAAAAATGTTTAAACCTGTATATATTTTGTATCATAGGATAGTTTTAATCTTCCCCTAACGAAGGAAGGGTTCTTCCGAAACCGGTAGAGTTTGATTAAAAACAAAGTGTTCTATACCAAATTTATATATTTTAATTGTAAATTATGGCGAGCCACAAAGTTAATGCTTTTTACAAATACGAGTATGTAAAAATATATCTACCTTTATATAAACTCTTTTACAGATTTTCTTGTTTATCTGTACAGCTTTAGTGTTATGTTAATTCGGTTAGAAGTTCAGACAAACACAGCTAACGGAAGGGATGTACTGTAAGTGTTGTAATTTTTTTTCTCCGTTGTCTAATACTGCGATATCTGTGCCAATGTATAGATGACAAAGTCTAGTTAACAGTATAACCAGACTTTGTCGAAATGCGATGTGCTGCAAATTCCTATCTGTTGCATTCCATGTCGACGGAGGCTGGTCGCAGTGACGGCGCGCGCCCGTTGTCACACGTCACACATTCCCCGCGCAGTATTTGCTTTGTCCCGCCGGGGGTGGGAGGTGAGGTTGGGGGAGGAGGGAAAGGGATAGGGCGGTAGGGGAGGAGGTAGAAGGTAAGGCAGGAGTAGGTACCCCCAAAGGTGTACCTCGGCCACTGACCCCGGCCGAGAGAACAAAAAGTTGCGATTGAAGAATCTTCCCTTTCTGTCCCGTGTGACGCGGGGTACGCAACCAATAAGGACCTTTTTCATTTTATTTAAATTCTACTTACAAGGCGTTTTATAAGTTTTGTGAAAATCACTGACCCTGGAGTCAAGGATCCCCTCTTTCAAACAGAGGTCGTCTAAGATGACTCTTTCTCTCTCTTGTTTTTTTATTAATAATCACTAGACATCGGATTACATAATTGCATAACGAATATTCGGGCCTTTTTGGTTTATTAGTGCGTATTTGATCCATTTTATATCTTTGGTGTCTATTTTAGCCTAAAATTCCTTAAAATATGAGCTGTTTACATTAGAAATTGACGGCATTCTTGTTCGTTTTAAGGAATGTGAAATTTTTTCGACAAGAAAAATGAAATTAATAATATTTTTGAAGAAATTTGATGATTTCGAAGTACGACTGATCTTACGCATTTATTTTTATATTTGCGGCTGTCTTAATACAATGGAAAAATTAAATAATACATGTGATACGAAAATACATTTCCAACATAATATTATACTATGGCAAATATTCAGTAAATATATCTATTACTTAAAAAGTACACTAATCAATTTCTTCCCTTTGTCTTACACGGGTCGGAGACCCAACACATCAATAAGGGTCGATTCTCTAATCGAGACCGCTCGCAATCGCCGTCAAAAGTAGATATATTTGTCAACTTTTTTATTCTCGAACCCAAAGACGCCAAACTTCAAAATTCATCCCACTCAAACAACAAGTGCGTCGAAGAAGTCGATACAAACAAAAATGTCAAGCACGTTGTATCCTAATCTAATATCGTTTCCCGCGCGCTCCGAAGGAATTCACAGACATCGAATATTGTTACAAAGTTGTATTAAGGTTATTAATTTCAAATTCACGCCATAGAAACGTCAACAATATCGGAAACATGGACAATATTCAAAGGGCTACCAATATAATCATCTCTTCAACCCGACATTCAAGAATAGATACCTACATAAAAAAGAAATATTGTGCAAAGTTCGTCGAGACGACGGGTAATTTTTTGTTCGCAAATGGCGCTTAACGAATACATCTTGATCGCAGTAGGAAAATTGAGTCCCTGTTCTGCGCTACTTCGTTCATAGCAGTATGTGGAGTTTTTTCTCCCAACAATGTTGAGGTGGCCCACTGCACGTCTTACCTGTGGTATAGCACGTTCATGTTCAGCAAAAAATTCAATCCTTTGGCATTCTTAATTCAAGCCCATGTCACCATTTGCAACTTTACTATAAAGAGTAACAGTGGTTCGATGTTGACCTCATCTCAAATCATCGAGTTTCTTATTCGATCTTATTTTGTAACTCCCACTCAAAAATCTCATTTCGGCAACTTGGACCATGATTTGTTCATAATGTAAATCTGGAGTCCGTATAGGTGTGGGACAATTTGTACAATGCTTTCTTTGCCTCAAAACTAAGCTCAGCTTTCCATATCTCTGAGCTGCAAAGAGAACGCAGCACACCGCTTGCCGCACCTATTCCACGATCAATTTCTCTGTCTTTCCGGCCATCGCTTGAGAAGTAGACCCCAAGGTATTTAAAATGGTCAACCTGTTTCAACTGTACTCTTGTGGCGAAGATGTTGCACTAAGTTTGGTCTCTCCCTGTAACCAAAGTGTCTGTTTTTGAGAAGCTCATTTTTATCACTGCCGCCGTGCATGCTTCGTTGCATCTTAAATTGATATTGTACAGTACAGGATGTTGATATTGTGGCTCCTCCTGTGATGCGGTTAATATTAGCGTTAGGGCCCGGTAGTAAGCGCTCAAAAAGAAGAATAAGGCGAAATATGTAAATACGAATATTAAAGAGAAAAAAACAAAAATAATTAAGCGAAAATTGTGAAAATGGTTAATAAAACACGACTCGTTTAATATAGAACAACAATCTTTTGACAAATGCCTACATTGCATCTAAAGATGGGCTGTGATTTTTTTCATATCCATAACGTGTTAAATAACAGAAAAAAATGTGATTTTAATCATTTTTGGAGCACAATGCGATTTTTTTTCAATGGAATTTCATATAAATACCGTTTTGGCACTACAAATGTATAGATGTTATCTTCAAAAATAAAATATATTTTTTGTAGAAACTTAAAATCTTAAAATGTTCAAAAGAAATATGCATGTTTCATAACGGTAGAAATTCGGAATGCGGGGTCTAAAGTACGTTTCTAAAAAACTCAATAAAATGGTATGCTGGAAATGGTTGCCTGCCTCTGGTTTACATAATGCGCTGTTTTCGCCGTAGCCCGGTCCCGTAACTGCACTTACAAAGTGGGCAGGCAGTAGGTACCCGTAGCCCGATTCCAAACGGAAAAATAACCGATGACACTTCGCTCCGTGCTGACGCTTCCGAATCAATCTCAGGCCTCGCACCTGCAACCACTCGCACACCGCTCAGCGCTCAGTTGCATCGCAATTCGCTACTGCATTTCTGCATCTACTTGTCGTATTTCAACACAAATGGTAAGGGCGCAGTTAAATCCACTTTTCGTACTGATACTCAAATGGTTATGGCTCAGTACCCGTAGTGGTCGCATTGGAATTCAAATGGTAAGGGCACAGTTACGACTATTTTTCACATCTCAACACACGTGGTAAGGATGCACTTGCAACTACTTGTCGTATTGGTCGATTGGAAGTAGATCTACTTGTCGCATTGGAACTCAAATGGTAAGGTCACAGTTACGTTTATTTTTCACATCTAAACACGGTCACAGTGTCACAGAGTTAAGAGCGCACTTCATCTACTTGTCGTATTGGTCGATGCTCAGTACACCTACTTGTCGTATTGGGACTCAAGTGGTAAGGGCTGAGTTACCTCTATTTGTCACTTTTCAACACAAGTGGTAAGGGCTCACTTAATCTACTTGTCTTATTGGTCGATGTTACTTGTCGCATTGGAACTCAAATGCTAATTTTAATAAATAACTCAAAGAGCACGGTTAAGTATATTTGTCACATCTCAACACAAGTGGTAAGGGTGCACTTACTTCTACTTGTCGTATTGGTCGATGAGCAGTAGGTACACATGCTTGTTGCATTGGAACTCAAATGGTAAGGGCTCAGTTACGTCTATTTGTCACAGCTCAACACAGTGGTAAGGGGGCACTTACATCTACCTGTCGTATTGGTTGATGTGCAGTACACCTACTTGTCGCATTGGAACTCAAATGGCAAGGGCTGAGTTACGTATATTTTTCACATCTTGACACAAATTTACATCTACTTGTCGTTTGGAACTCGAATGGCTAGGGCGCACTTACATTTGCTTGTCGCATTGGAACTCAGATGGTAAAGGCGTGGTTACATCTTTTTGCCGCTTCTTAACTAATATATTTGTCGCATTAGAACATAAATGGAAAGGGCGCCGTCACATCTACTCAAGGATGAAATAAAAAGCCAGAAGAACTTTTAAGCAATATCTCTCAAAATGGAATTTATGTAACTAGGCAATAAAATGCAAACAAAATGGATTTTTCAAATGAGAAAATAAATTCCAAATCAATTTTAAATTTTAGTTGTTTTATCAACTTTTAACCCTCAAACTCTGGGCCTGATTTAACTGCTCTTCCACGAATCCACCATCAAGCTACTATGAAGGTAGGTACACGACTGGCAGATTAATATACTAATATTTTTAATTTATTCAGTAACGTCATCTGCATTGTACATTATAACTCTGTCAGATTTTTTTTTTTGTTTTTTGTTTTTGGGGTGCTATGCCGTGTTGCGCTACCTCGTGCTAAAGAAGGTAATAACAAAAATGCTTTTGGCCGTGAAAATCTTAAATCATAACAGAATAATAATTATTTCCCGAAAATCAATTAGGTATAATTTCCAATAGCCATAATTTCCGTGAATTGGGGTCATTATCAATGGAAGTTTGTCATTTATAGCATTTTTAAATAAAACATAAGAATTGTCTTTATTTATAAATACCCATTTGAATTCAATCCCGGGGATTATCACTTTTATTTTTTTTTAAATATATTTTCATAACCTTCAGAATTTCAATGACAATGTTGTAAAACAAAATAAGTTTTATGTAACCGACTTCAACACGCTCTGGCTTCTAATTCTCAATTGTGAAATAATCATTAATTGCTTTTTTTTAATAAAAATCTAAAACGAAACACGCTGTATGAAAGTTTTGCATCTGTGTGCGTACTGTGATGAAATCTTCTTAACTTGCTAGATCTATACTTTAATGTAATTACCCCCTGTCAACGTCCAAGAACAGTGTCGTAACAAGATCCAATCTCAACGTTTTGTTGATTAACATTTTCGAAATCCATGAACAAGTGCAGGACAGACTAGGTACTTTTAGGAGATACCATAATCCACTTTTAAAAAGGGTTATAGATAATAATTTTCTTGTAATGTAAAAGTCACACGATCGACGGGCATACGTTTAATTATGGTTCTTTCCCCAATTTTGTACATGGATGACATATGACATTAATTTGTCTCATGAGTTTCTCCGACTCGTTCTTGAGTTCAACATATTTTCCGGCCTCTGTATTTCCTCCCTCCTAAAACATGAGTATCTTCAAGACTCATGCTTACACCTTCCTCTTCTCAAAAAACCCCGTACACCTAATTAAAATATAATAATATTCACGTCACTACGAAACAATTATGACTAACCCGCTACTATTAAAGAGGGTAAACCCATACTTTTGCAGTAAGTACCTCCCACAGTTGATTTTCTAAATAAATCGGTTTATATCGAAAATATTAACAAATCATTACAAACATCATTTCGATCACTAAAATTTTAAATGCTGTAAAGGACAAAATGTTAATTATTCTGGAGATCGAATAGAAAGTTTTTTATTTATTCACAAAATTATATCTCCTGTTTTTGTAGACGCATAATAATTCATTTTTATTATAAAATAATATTGAATAGATCTTATAGAATATTTTAAGAACATTGTAAATTTCTTTAATAACAGTTTTTAATTTATTATTAATTTTTCAGAAAAAAATCCTCTTCAAATACACGTCGTAAGGGACACTCTTATTTTTCCAGAAATATTCCGATGACGCAGATCGAAAGAGAAAAAACTAAGAAAATTGTCATATTTAACTCATTTTTGGATTTAATGTTCTTTATAGCATTTTAAATTTCCGCTTTCGATATAAAATAGGGAGAGATAAATAGAATCATGTAAATGAAATAATTCTAGTTTGATAAATGACCTCATTAATTGATCACATAAAAACTAAAATACTGACAGAACAAAACGTCAATAAATTTAATACAGTTAAATTTTTTTTAAATTGAGTGTATAACTTCTTCGACTAAAAACGAAATAAAAACTTAAATTTTTATAATTTAGGTTGTTGATTTTTCGTTTATAATTATTTATAGACGAAGGGGTAAAATTTTCCTGCGATTTGAATTCTAAATAACACTATTTTTAATGTCACACTACTGCCACTTTATACTTCAATAGCTAGAATACACAAGAATCAGAGAGAAAAAAGGATTAATATTCATCGTAAAAATAATACAAATCCAAAGGTTTAACAAAATTTAACTAAAATCTTTAGTTAAATCATATAATAATCAACAAAACAAAACAAAAAACGGCTGAACTTACCTTATAAATTAGTAAACAAAAAATAACGGATGACGTCTGACGTTTCAGTTTGCCTTGACGTTTTGTTATTCGTTGCTAGGCTTCTCACTCATTGTTGTCATACCTACGACGTTAAGACGATAGACTTCGCTTTTCGGCCCATACAAAAAGGACGCCCGGGAAAAAACACTTTTCTACATCGAAAATTGCACAAAATGAATATATTTTTTTATACTGCCTTCTAGAGGGTGAAAACTATGTCGGTATGTTTTCGAATTTTCGATGCGTTTCGTATTAACGTAAACATTCACTGTCAAACATGTACGATTTATCAACAAATATTATTTAAGGAAAAAGTGCTGCTAACTCAACTCTCATAAAGAATTATAAAATTATAAAAAGCTACCGACGTAGCTTCTTCTTTCTAAAAACTATATATTTTTTAAAATTTCAATTTCGTGAAAGTTTTGGTGTAGAAAAGTGTATTCTCCATAAACCCCTTTTCGAGCGATTTCTGTAGGTAAATTTGAGCGTTGTCTCATTCGCACATTTCGCATTCGCATGTATTGTAAGTGTGCGTGAGCTTATTGTGAGCGGGACAGAATGACAGACGCGGGGTTTCCGCGTGTCGTTCAAAGTCTAGCCTCTTAATATAATGAAATATTAATCGAACGTCATTTCTGTTAATGTTGGATGAGGCTCTAAGTATGTCGCTTTTGCATTGTCTAGACCCTAGGGTTACCTTTGTAATACACAATAGTATGCATTGGCTACACTCTTGCTAATAATATTACATCACTTTTTTTTAATATGTACCTTCCAAAGTTAATTACCTTACTGTTTGGCAGCATTCAATAAGAACATAACAATGAATAACTTCTGTCAATATGAATAATTATTCTTAATGGAACAGTTAATTTTAGCCAATCAATTTCATTTGTTTTATTCAAGAATTGTGTAATCTTTAATAAGCAGTTAAAATGCTGCAACGTTTGAATGACTTTGTTGATCTGAAAAAAAAATTTTATGCGTCTGTTTTTAAACAATCTATGATATTCATTATGCCTTGCCTCGATATATTATTCTCAATATATAAATTATATATTAACCAGGTGGGTCGCCATAGTTGCTAGATCTAAAAGCGTATCTAAAAAAAGATATATCTAATGCTGTAAAATTTATATTTAAATACTTACTAGATGGGTCGTAATAATTATCAATTATCGCAATTATCCACATCTAAAAGTGTCGTGGCTCTATAGGTAATGTTCCGAAACATTTGAAACATATTATATTAAAACTAGATGGGTGGCTTTAGTCGCTAGATCAAAAATTATGTCGTGATTTTTTACATAGGTATAATGTTCTGAAACTCCTGGAATGTATACAAAAACTAGATGAGTCGCTATAATTGCTAGATCTAAAAGTGAGTTACGGTTCTAGAGTTATAAGTTATAATGTTCTGAAATACCTGGAATATATTATATTAAAACTAGATGGGTCACTGTAGTTGCTAGATCTAAAAGTGAGTTGCGGTTCTTAACATAGGTATCATGTTCTGAAATCCCTGGAATTTGTACAAAAACTTGATGGGTCGCTAGTCGCTATATAGTTGCTGGATCTAAAAGTGGGACGGAGTATAACGTTCTGAAACCCCTGGAATATATTAAATTTATGATATATTTGGAGGAAAGGTTGAACAATTGTGAAACGACCATAAATAACAATGGCCACAACTACAACTTCCTCGTTCCCAATCTCTCTCGTGATCGTGGCCAAATTTGAGAGGACTGTTTTTCTGTTGACGTACGAAAATACGAAAATGGAGGCACAAGGAACGGGATTATTGAAAAGGGATACATCAACATTACCAGAGCGAGGTATTTATTGCGGTTTTATTATTATTTATGGCGCATTTAAAACATACATATTTATGAGTTTTTAAATTTGATAAGCTCAGGAGAGAGAGGCGTCCGTCGCATCGCGCGTCGCGGTGACCCGATCTCCTGATACTGGCGGTGGTATTCAATGTAAGTGACCCACATTCCAAACAACAAAGGTCAATATTGGGTTGACTGCTTTGGGCTCCTCAGAAACCTTCTGTCCAACAAACTATTGTTCCTTTTATGGAAAACATTCATCTAACGAATGACTAATGATCATATAAATAAATTCCAATGCGCCATCTGTATCTACTGCATTCCAGAATGATTTATCCTTGATGTACCAAAAACGATCCCATATCTGGTTAGAAAGCGAAGTAACGACCGCTGGGGTAGGGCGATAAGATCTTTTCACAAGGATGAAATGTAGATTTTCTCAATTACAATTATTTTTCAAAAACTTCAAGTGGGGTTGATATATTAATTCTGTTTCAATTAATTTCGAACCGATAATTTTTATTTTTTTATTATTTACTTTTTAATACGCCCACGGGGCTTTTACATTGGGTACATAATGTTTATAATTTTTTACAGAAGGTTAGAAAAAATATTTCTTAAATCACAGTGGTTTACAATTGGATAAAATTAAAATAATGTAACTTAAAATATCAGAAATTGTATCTTGACATGATAAAAATGTGTTTAAGTATGTTTTAAACACCGAAATTTTTACATTAAAACTGTCGATATGATTGGTATATTCGATTGTGTAGGCGAGAAATTGGCGAGTCTGCTACGTAATTTGTTTTTTACGGTCTAAAAAAGAATCAAAGATCGCTTATCCATCGCCGATCCTCAAGTACGTGTATTTTTAAGGCATTTAATAAAAAAAATGTAATCACTTTGTTCTAAGTGGATATTTAACTTAAAATTAATAATAATCATAAAAGCTTTCAACATTTTAATATGAATTATTTATTGAGATTGGTCTAGTAATTAGATCTGAAGAGAGGAGTTTTCATTCTTTCACTTACACCATATACTCCTATCTTCTATCCTTATATATACCTTTTATTTTTTGTTGCACAAAATTATAATCTAATAATATGTGTAGCCAGTGACAGGCGGATTCCTTTTCTTATTTTTCAAATCATGTTTATTAACAGGAAATTAAATGTATATTTTTTTCAAAACAGAGCAGTCAGTTTGATTGTGAGAATATGACGAAGAAGATCTTGTGTGATGTCAATTTAAAAATATAGAAACTTCGCTTGAAATTACTTGTATATATGGGTACTATATTTTGTAACTATGTATATCTAAACACCAATTTATGTATCGCCCCTCCACCCCTTATATTTAATAGCAAATAATTTACACCATTCTTAAAAATATTATTACTTCACGAAGTTAAGAGGGTATTACCAGAGAATACCGGAAATTAGTCCTTTTTAAATCAAATTCCAGGCGTATCGACTCTTTTTTACAAAACAACATAAATTGATTTTGAAAGATTAGTATTTTATCTAAAACACTCAATTTAAAAACATTTGATTTTGAAAGTGTATTTTTAATATACTAAGGTTATACCGTTGGTCGTTGGCAGATGTGTTCAATTTTTAAACGACGGACTCCAATAACAACACAAATTTCAAATCATATAATCATACAACAAAATAAATCAATACATAATCTAGTCAACACAGTTTTAAGAATTTTTATTTTAGTTAAATTAAAATCATTAAAAAATAAATCCGAGAACGTGTTTTGTGACAAAAATACCTCAGTTTTTCTATTTATTTAAGGTCTTACAAACTAAAATATTTCAAATTTTTTTACACACTTATTTTGTTTAGACATTATTGAAAAATCATAAATGCTTTTGATTAAAAAATACTTAGAATTAGTACACGATATTAATTTAATTTATCATCGTGCGTCTTGAGCATTTTTATTGCTTACATAAATGTAGGTACATATTAAAGCAAGTTTTGAATGAAATAAATCTAATTTTTAATTTTCAAATTTTGATACGGGGAATAATCGATCTTTCTTATTGGAACCTCCCTGTACAGTTGCAAGCATTTTTAAACTTTTATTCTAAGCCGCTGGTCAATCGCTCTTAAGGGGACAAATTTATATAATGTGAAGATAATTCGAAAAAAAATGTTAACCCTCAAGTCTGCGGTCTGATTAGAATTACTTTATTACAGATAATATGAATCAAAGTCAAAATACTTTCTTTACACCATTCTTCTTATGATAGATTCTTATTTGTACATGTTTCGAGAACAATGTTCTATGAGTCGTATACTAATGTTTATATATGGAAATTAGGAAAGGTATTAGAGAGCAGGGGGGGGGGGGGGCAAACCTAAATCGGCAGAAGAAAAATAAAATTGCCAAAGAAAGGGTAGGACCGGGGGGCGTGTTTCCAAAAGCTATACCAGTTCAGACACGGCGGTGATTCAGACAAGGCATTCGCTGCTCTGTCTTCGCGTACACTGGTCTATATTATATGATTATGATTTCAATCGTGGTATCGATCTGTAATACCATCAGGCCGTTTCTCCGCAGGATAAACGGCCTGATGGTATTACAGATCGACGCTACGACTGAAATCATAATTATATAATATAGACTAGTGTACGCGATTTAATTACGAATCAAAATGTGCTGTTACTGTATTAACTTTTGGGAATATAATGCAAGCTATGTATTGTACATGACTTTAATATAATATATACACATTAAATGCACCGATAGACGCTACACCATACTTACGTTCGTCACCGTCACAGAAACACAAAGTGTAGACAGAGCAGCGAATGCCTTGTCTGAATCGCCGCCGTGTCTGAATCGCCGCCGTGTCTGAATCGCCGCCGTGTCTGAATCGCCGCCTAAGAGTATGGATATTAGAGAGACGGCATGTGAAGTGTGCCCGCGCGCTCCAAGTGTGCCTTTTCGAGAATTTTACCCTTACGGCACACTTCACATGCCGTCTCTCTAATATCCATACTCTTAGATCGCCGCCGTGTCTAAATCGCCGCCGTGTCTGAATCGCCGCCGTGTCTGAATCGCCGCCGTGTCTGGATCGCCGCCGTGTCTGAACCGGTATAGGTTTTGGAAATACGCGACCGGGGAGTTAGCGCCTCCGCCCACTCAGGCAACTGAAAACTCTCAACTGCCAACTGTCTTTGTATGACAATGTGATGGCCCGCGCACTACACAATCACACAAAACCCCGTTGTCAATGGTAACGCAAGCGGTGACTTGCGACTGTCACTGCTGATTTCCCTGGGCGGCCATTGATAGTTGCCAACTGTCAGCTGATTGTTCGTCATCTATGGTTAACCAAGCTTTTTGACCAATCAAGACAGAGAAAACAGCCGGTTTTAGTTGGTTTTCAGTTGCCTCAGTGGGCGGAGCGCCTTACTTATAGGAAATAAAATGGTCGTTAGAGAGAGAGAATGGTTAAGTGTGAAAATATTCAGATGAGAATTGTTAAAAAAAAAAATTCTGATAATTCATTACATTTGACTTCATATTAATACTTTTTATTATCTCTAATATTTCTAAATAATAATATGCCAACAATACAATGGCAGATCTTTAATTAAAGGGGTTTCCCCAGGCATCCATTCGAAGCCGCGGCTTTACGACTCTACTATCCAATCATATATTGTTTTCCTTTCATACACTATTCTGTCAGTCTAGTCTCCATTATTCGCCTCGTTCTATTCACTGATCTTTATAAGGCGCGTGGTTAAAGTGAAATAAATCATTCTCGATCTACTATGAATAGAAAATTCTCGATTAATAAATTTGAAATTGGGATCGCTCACCTTTGATCGCTAGTTCCGCTTTCGCTATAGTATCGTTTATAGTAGACTTTCAATCACATAAGCAATTCCGGCACAAAAAATCAATATCGAATCAGCATAATAAGTAATATAAGTATGGACA
Organism: Limnephilus auricula; assembly: GCA_951813805.1. NCBI lineage: Eukaryota > Metazoa > Arthropoda > Insecta > Trichoptera > Limnephilidae > Limnephilus > Limnephilus auricula. The sequence goes on from OX638393.1 coordinate 37,824,770, forward strand.
ATGGAACCATTTTACCATTTCACATACAAGGATATAAGTAAGAAGGCATATGTATACTTATAAAAACGTTCAAAATGTCGTCACCATATTAACCAATCAAATTGTCTAATACAGTACTTTTGTAGTTATTATCTCATGGTTTGATCAAAGACATAAACCATTATACAAAACATAATTTTGGTTTGAAGCAAAAATACCCAACCAAACTGAATAATATTTTTTTTATCAAAAGTAATAATAAAAATTTTGTACGAATATGTGTTTTTTTATTTATCTTTGTTTTTAATGATGATATATGTGTAGGTACCCAATTAAAGAATTCAATTTTGTTTTCACTTTGGAGGCAACATTGGATTTTTTGTGAGTTAATAATAATTATTTTAAAAAAACATCTTGTCTTATTTACTGTGTTATATTAATAAATAAAATTAAAATAAAACATCGGAAAAAATGCTTTTTTATGGGTGATAATTTTAATTTATATATTACAAATTTGTGTTCCGACGTAAATAGGTCATTTGTAATTTAAATTTACACCCATCAAAATGCTTTCATATAATAATTTTTTATTTTATATATCATCAACTACAGTAAAACTATCATTCACTCAAAAATTATAGCTCAAATTGCCTCTAAAATAATGAAATATTAAAAATTTTATTGGTCTGTATTTTAAAATTTAAAACACTAATAATTAAAGTATCTACCACATTTTTCGTACTAGATATTTGATATACTTTTTTTTTTTTTTTAAAGTATCTACCACATTTCCGTACTAGATATTTGATATACTTTTAATTACAAAAATATTTTTTTTAGTTTGGTTAGGTATTTTGGACTCAAATCCAAAATTAAGATTTATGAATGTATGAAGCGGGCCGCACAGCCTTTTGAATGTAATATTGTCTAATCTCCAAACAAATGATTCTAAAATGTATTCCCTTAAAAATCGATTTGGATATCTAAAACTCGAATAAGGATTTTATTAAAATTATTAAAATTATATTAACAACAACGCGTAACAAACGTGTGTAGAAGATAATTTATACATAAGAAAATAAGGTAGGTTCCTATGTATGTAAATGAGGAAAAAAACGTAAAGTAAGCTCAAAAAATAAATTATATATGCAATAATAATTACACGACCGTTTGTCTTTTAAAAAAATTGTTCACATTAAACTGAGGATGTTGCTTTATAATACTTAATTGAATTTTTATTACCGTATAAAAAGGCCCTAACTTTGAACGAGTTTTTGTTGTTGTGGATAGTAGGATGATTTGTTAAAGTCTTGTTTAATGTATTTTAGTGAAAGTTTTAGTGGAAATTTGTGTGAAGGTGACCGGAAATTTGTCTGAAAATTATTCGCCATTACTTCCTATCGTAATGAATTCTTTCTTATTCCGTAAATATTGAGGAATTGTGACTAATGTGCCGTATTCGCTTTTTAGTAGGAAGGTATTTAAGTTTTTATTTTATATCTCTGTAGATAATTAGCTACATAACAAAAGTGAATATATTTCGTTTTTATTTGACATTTGCGAATCCAAAATAATTCTAATACGCACAATTCAAAATAAAAATAGGAAAAAATTTTGAGATTGTTAATTTTTTTTTAAACATTTTAAAAGCTTTTAATATATCTCCAAATCATGATTAGGTGACAGAACACTGTCTTATATGAACCCCTTCAATAAAATGAAAGAAAATAAATGTGAGATATTGTTTTCTTGTAAATTTATTACGACAAAATTTTCCTCCAAACTCAGTGCGCCCAAGGGTATTTTTGCCTCAAATTCAAAATTAGGTTTTAGATCCACTGGTGCAGTTTTATATATGCACGAACATCATTATAATAAGTCGATAGTAAAACTGTACAATGCATTCATTTTAATTTGAAATTGAAAGTGAGAAAGGAAAGTACTTCGATGGTAAGTACTAAGAAAGTGAAATAGGTAATATGATTAGCTTTATTTGATGCTTGGTCCGCGCAACTTAAAATATAGTCTGAGTCAGCGTCAAATGCAATCAACGATGCCTTCCTTATAGAATTTGATTAAACATTCTTGACTAAAGAATGTATCTTCTCCCGTTATATGAACAAAGAAACGCGGCTGACGAAAAAAATTCTGAATTATAATAAAGCAGGATTCCGAGTGACGTCACAATTGCGGAATGCACTTTGTCCACTCTGATAGGCGGCTACTCTCGAAGGCCGATTCATCTCAGTGACCTACGTAGAACGGTGAACTCTTATTAAAGTATAATAAGAAAACCTGGCATTTAACTAACTAAACCCTTTAATATACAAACAGGTTTCCTTACCGCTTAAACTCTTACAAGATGTCACAAAGGTTCTGCCTATTTCACTGTAATGAACTGGCCGCTTCGTGTGCCTACCTCATCTGTGGATATAGGTACCTCGGTGTTCTGGCATGAAAAATTACCCCTCAAATTCCAAAACCACTTCAGAAAATGACCGTCATGAATCACCGGCTATTAAGAAGGCACTTCTGATATTTAAATTCTGACACATGCGCGAAGGTGCCTAACTTCACCGTGTGATAATATCAACATGAAGGCAGCAAATGTTTTACGATTAATCGACTGATACGAGAGAGGTTCGAGATAGTTTTGAGGAATCATTTCAACTTGGCTAAAATGTATATAATAAATAATAATACATACGTAAGTAGTTAGGTACCTACTAATTAAAGCCCCAAATTGCCAGGAGGTAACTAAAAATAATTTTATATAATCTTGAATTCTCGTTCACGAAGAGGAGGGGGGGGGGACGGGACACAGAACAGATATTGAAAGGGAACATAACTAAGATATGCTTTGTATAGGGTCTCAAATAAGATATAACTATTCGATTTTTTTTATTTAGATCAGTAAAATGTGTAGGAATTACGAATTAAAGCATGAAGTTGTCCAATTTTAATAATTTTGGCGAGGTAAACCCGCTGTTTTATTTCTAAAATAACTATGAATTTTTCATTTATGTTTAACATAATTCACAATTTATCTGATCACAAGAAAACTCTTATAGAAATAGTGTTATCACTTATCACGAACCTCAACTATTTGAATGTAACAAAATGATAAAAATGTGGTAATACCTTAGCTTGATACGTTTTTAGATTTTCACGGCCAAAAGCATTTTAGTTGTTTGTTTTTGGGGTGTTATGCCGTGTTGTGCTACCTCCTTCTTTAGCCGACGTTTCGGACACTGCAACGCTGTCCGAAACGTCGGCTAAAGAAGGAGGTAGCACAACACGGCATAACACCCCAAAAACAAACAACGAAAATACCATAGCTTGTTTTAATCTCGATAAAAAAAGAATATAACGGGTTTTTTATCAGAACAATGTGGTACAATTGTCCCTGAACAACTATCCCCCAAAAATATATATGTTTAGAATGGTGACCGGATAACGAATGAATTCAATTCAACACCTCCTTTGAAAAATCATTCAAAAGTTGTGAAAAAAAATATTAAAAATTGGTTAAATAGGTTATGTTAGGTTAGGGTAAGGACTATTTAAAAAAAATCATAGCTTTTTACGACTTTTTAAAGAGTTGTTGAATTGAGTTGATTCTGAGTTAACATGGAACCGTTTAGAATGTAGGGTGATTTACAGAACTAGCGATATAATAATTTTTTATAGGTAAATGACAGACGGTCTTTCTTTGATTGAGATGCATTTCATTTCATTGAATTAACTATCTTATATATAATATATTATACAATGCATAATTATTATTCTTAAAAACTATCATGACGAATGACGACATTGCCAGCGATTGCGTTGTGACGAGTCTAATATAGGTAACAAACCTACAAATACAAACTATTCAATATAAAGGAAAAAATATGTCCAAGTAAAAGTAATAAGAGGTAAGTACCTCAAAGTAGAAATATTTTTGGTCAGCTAAAACTTCTGTGTTTTGGGTATTTTAACACTTTTTGGTACCTACTTACTTAATTAATGGGAGGCATTATGATTAGGTACCTACTCCGTGTATATTAGTTACTTTTAAATTGTTATTTATTTGTGTTCTTAAATCTTGTATTATTTTTTATCTAATATTTACAATACTAATTGTATTTTTTGTAAATATGTCAGCCCATGAGTACAGGACCCTTTTTTAAATTTTTTTTTTATTATTTTTACAATTTTAAGTTATGTGAAATTCTGTTAGGTACTTATTGGATTTTTTTTATTATTAAGTTTATTGTAATAGATGTAAATAATCTGTTGATTTTCCTAAATAAATAAATAAATGTGGAGGACCTATATATTTTATAAGCTTTTTCAAATGTTTTGAAAACTTTTGTTTTCTACGTGAAGGTACCTACCTATACACAAGGGCATATCCAGCTTTGGCGCCAGGAAGGAGGGCGGGGGGGCGCCTAAGCGTGGTCAAGTTACAAAAAGTTATTATTTAATTTATACTATTATATTATACAAAATATTGTATTAAATTAATTAAATATTGAAAGTACTTAATTAATTAAATATAAAATCTATATTGTGACAAAAAATATATAAAAACATTATGTTTTTACAATTTTAATTGGTGGTCCACCTAGGTCCTGAACCCAGCCCAGGTGGGGTCATGACCCCATGTTTATTAATACATACCGTCGTTGCATATAGAATATGTACCCTGAGAACATTCTGAGAAAATCGAAAAAAACTGTTTAAAAAAATAACGAAACAGAAAATAACAATTCTATTTATGGACAAAGTAGGAAAAATATATTTCGTTCATTATAAGAATATATTTATGGCAAACATTAATTATTTCATGCCAGAAAATTGAATTTTAATGCGTTTTTCCCACATGCTTCATTTTCTATGCACAGTTTTTCTCACATGGTTCATATTCTATATGCAATTTTCGTCATAATTATAATACATTTAATTTAAATTTATTCAATTTTGACAGCCTGGCATCATAAAATGATGTTAATATTATGTACACAAGGCAATTGAATATTGTTCATGTCGTATATTGACTTTATTTTTATTTTTTATTGTGTACTATTTTGATTGTCCTCATATGGTTTATTTTCTATCGCCTTAAATATTTGATATTTTTACATGGCTCAAATTATAGAAGAAGGAGAAACAAAAAAGAAAAATATCTGTATATTTAACTCATTTTCGTGAATATCGTCACATTGTTCATATTAAATGAACAGCGACGAAACACGGTAAATTATAATACAAGTTATAAGGTATGTTAAATTAAATTGTTACATTAGGTACTTTCGCATCAGGTATGGAAGGGTCTTAAAACTTGATTAATGAATGAACGAGTAATAATAATAAAAAAGAAGAATGTGGGTGGGGATAAGGGACATTTCAAAATCAAGATATTTTATTTTGATTTAATTGGGTAGGCAGGTACCTAACTACTTAAAGCAGTATAGAATATAATAGTACCTACGCTTTGTGCGTAGGTACTTCAAATTGTCTTTTGAATTTTCATAATGGTTAGAAAAAGTGGATCTTTAAATGTAAATAAAATGCGAGCGCCTCTCGAACAACGATATTCCGAGCAATGATGAAATGGAAATCAATCATCCTTTATAAATGACTGAAGGGTTCGTTATCAATTGTGATTTTTTGTGTCCTGGAAAGGCATCCAGATGGATGCTTCCGGCCAGGACACTTCCAAGAGCCACAGGCTTTTTACCAAGTCAGTCTCTCTTCTCTGTGCGTACTCATCAGTCAGCTATACGGCAGCTGCCTGTCCTGTGGAGGACAGGGGAGGTCAACCGAATTGCATCAGCTACCAATATGTTTTTCCAATCTCTTCGAGGTAAACCTAAACCTAATCAAGTAATAAGTCAATTTTGTCAATTATTACCCAACCTTTCTATTATTTATATTTATAATTACTATTATAATAAACTGGGTGTATACTATGTACATGAAAATTAGATAAATGGGAGCCCCAAAGAAAAGAAGAAAAAAAAACTACGTCATCTTTAGGGGTGCTGTGTTGGGGGTATTTTTAGGGACCGGCTAGGAAAGGAAGATCTGGGAAGGAAAAGGGTATGAGGGGTGTGAAGGAATCTGGGGATCAACGTGCCCAGAAGTGACGGACGTATGAATCTATCGTCGAGAGAGCCGGCTGGAAAGGTTTAGGTTAGTTCTTCCTTAACTAGTCTCTCCCGATCCGGTCCACCACCCAGATAAGCAAACGCATTCGCTGCTAAGATCTACACACCCCATGAACCCGGGCACCCCTGCTAAATCACCAAACCTAATGAACAACTTGGAGTGACCTATGGTAGGGGTGTAGGTTACCCAATAAATGGTTCCGGAGGCGGCTGTACCCGAAACCGCCTCGAATGCATTATTTATGAAGTTCCTAACTAGGTCATAGATGACGTTATATATTTTTGATCACAATCATTATTAGCTGTTATAGTGACGAATCATTTATTTGCAAAAATCGCAATTTTAAAGGGCTGGTTTTTTTAGTTTTAGTTGTAGGTAGGTACCTAGTACCTACATTGTTATAGATTAAAAAATATTGTATGTATGTTTACATTTCTATAAATTATTCCATAAATTTATATCTACATGTAAGAACAAAATACGAGTATGCTTTGGACCACACGACTGAAGTAAATACTTCTTTAGTAATCTAATCTAATTTTCTTTCTGATGGCATCGAATAAAACCATTCCAATAATCAGTGTATAAGAAGCTATATTGAAGATTCGTTTGGGTTGTTACCAATCATCGTGACAAATCAGTCGTTTCAATGCACCGAGTTCGCACACTCTAAACGAAAATTTGATTAATTTTACTACGGAAATTACGCTTAGAATGGGATTGTTGATTTAATTCTTACAAAGTTTAAAATAAATGCCAGCACCTATTCCAAGCGTCATTACTATGGATTTGAGCACTGTTTTACGATTAGATTGTGAGGAATGAACCTCAAAATTAATTTTAATTTATTATCGTTCGCCTCCGTAACGTTCGTAACGCCCGATATTACGCCTCTCGTAACGCTGTAATTTCCGTAACGCATTCGCCAGTTTACCCCTCAAGTCAAGCGTAAAGAAGTATTTACTTCAAAAACTTTTTGGAGGCTGTTAAGAAATATCAAATTTACCATTATATACCTATAATATATTATATAAATCATCCACATCAACATATTATTTACTTATCTCCTTTTGTCATACCAATTTGGACATATCAGCTTTTGATTTTTTGCCGCAGAAATAATTTGTAAACATGTAAACAGTAGTAGCTTATTTAGGTTCTTGCAATATTAATGCATTAAAAAAATGGAACATCAGTTATTTTATCGTATACTATTTAGTCACTGTAAATATCTCCTGGGGTGGAAGATACTCAGTATCACCCAGGTAAAAGACCACCGTTAAAAATTGAATCGTTTCTTGAAACGGCATTAGCAGTGTTTAGTGACCACATCTGAATAGTTAGTACTTCCCACTTTCCTCTTTCCCATTCGCCTTCACTACCTTCTCATAACCCAATTGCGGATGCCATATCCTCACTGGTTCAGTTGAGTGCAGTTGGGACTCTTGTGGGGTAAGTATTCACTATTTTTAACCTCCATAAAATAGGTAAGTACAAGTAGATACTGTAGGAACTTTGTAACTCGGTCCCTTTCCCGACGAAAGATTGGTTTAAAGCGATATTATAGTTAACGAATTATATTGCCTATTTGTATTTTGATGCTCTGGTTATTTAATAATATTATACTATATACTTATCGAACACATTTGTATTTTCCATTAGAGTGTAACTACTTTACATTATTTTTATAAATCTGTAATGCATGGTAGCAGTATACAACATTTAGTTTTATTATTTTTAATTCTTTAAACAGAAGTTCTGATGACTATGTGATAAGTTTAATTAGATTTGTTTTGAATGTTAATTTTAGTGCTATGTAAAGCGGTTATGTTTGTGAATGTTTTATATAGTGCTTTGTTATGTATTTTTCACTTGTAAATTATGTATTAAGAACCCACATCATATTATCTTAAAAAAGTCTTCGAATGGTTCACAATGTTCCAGAATTTTCCAGAACATTCTCGAATGTTCTGGAATATTCCACAGTGATCACCAATGATCCAAGATGTTACCGAACGTTCCAGACTATTCCCGATAATTCCACAACATTCCAAAATGTTTCGAGATGTTCTGGAATATTGTGGAATGCTCCCGAATTCTCTCGAATGTTCTGGACTGTTCTAGAAATTTCTAGAGGGTGAAACTTCCAGCCCTTATATTTTCAAAAGCACGCCCTTCAGATAAAAGCGGGAACCTTCTTCATAGGTGGGGGATAGAGGGCTACCACACTATATAACTCACTTGATCGTACCGGGACTCATTTCTGAGTTTTACACCTACTTTTATAATATATATATTTGATCATTAAAATATACATTTAAATGCACCTTTACTCCTATCACTTGTTATACCAATTTTTGTTTTTTTTTTTATGTTATTTAAACCCTTAAAACTTTGTTCATACGTGAATGCACTAAATTATAAAGACTGTACAAATATGTAAAAGCCTTTAAGGGTTGATGATTGATAAAATAAAAAATAAAATTGTAACAAAAAAATATTATTTGGGATAAAAATACCTTCAGTCGAAAAGAAAGTTGAGTGCCCCATATTGGTGCCGTGTAGGGCTATGTTGAAATCATTGACCCTGCCATTCCAACCAAAACAAGTCACATTTTCATAACGGGTTGCCGAATTCGTTTCGTAACAACTGCAAAAGGGAGCACCTCCCCTCTCGCATTCTCCGTCAGATTCACCGTCATCCTTACTCCATTCTCCATCAGAAGCCTAATTGGTAGGTACATTAACAATACATCGTCATCCTATTAATATCTATATGCCAGCCTTTAAATGGCCACATGGCCTCATTTGTTTTCCACACAACACTTGGCCAAAAATTCTGAAACAGATAGGTACTTTTTCGTATAAGTTTTAACAAAGCCATTAATTATATTTATCATTAGACAGCTTTAAGAGTAGATATATTACATTGTTTGCTATGTTTGTCTTTTAATTGCACTTATAACATTCGTTCTTCATAAAACTTTCACAAATGCGATAATAACCGTGCAGACTGTTAGGTATTATGCTCTAGTTTTTTATTGCATTTTTGAAGTTACTCTTTTTTAAATATCTTAATATATATTTGATACAAATCTCCACTTTAACCTTAGAAATATAATAAAAATCAATATAATACCCATGTTAATCAATATAATACAGTTGTAAATTGAATACCTCATTTGAAAAGTCTTTAAAAAATTGGCTAATTAGGTTACGTTGGGTTAGGTTGTGGGCTATTTTTCTTTTTTTTTTAAACTTTTAATGATTTTTCAAAGTGGTGTTGAAGTTGCATGATTCTGAGTTGTCATGGAACCGGCGTAGATATACCGGTTCCATAACTTCTCGACAAAGTGGCGTTTCAACATCCCTTTAAAAAGTTATTAACCACTCGAGCGATTGTTGTTCAGTTTTTGATTTGACCATTCGATTTAATTAATATCGTTCCTCAAAATATTAATAAGGAAATTATATAAACTGTTCACTGCGGTTTAAAGCTAATGAATCCACCTAGATTTCATCGTTTATCCCATATTTGTAGGTTCGTTAAATGTGGTCCAATTTTGGACCGAATCAATCTCAGAAAAATAAAAGCAGTCCAAATTTGGATCTAAATCGCTCCAGAGGTTATAAGTGATGAAATTTTAAATAAATAGCCCGTAACATAACCTAACGTAACCCATTTAAACAAGTTTTTTCATCGCTTATGACTTCTCAAATGAGTGATGAATTATTCGGTCACCCATAAACTACTCATGTATTGGCATAATGGGTAATAACTATTAACTAACAACAGAACTATCTATAAAATCTGTCAAAATAAAGTAGAAAAAATGGAGGGCGCTGCGATCGTTTAGTTTTAAATGGCAATATCAAAATGGATGAAAGGAAAAAAAATATATTTTTCGCATCAATATCAAAAAAATTTCCGGAAATTTACGAGTAAAGAAATGATTGACCCCGAAAGGAGATGATTCTACGTACATTCAATAACTAGTTGTTTTGTGAACAGTGGATCTTGTGTTGAAAAGGGTAGATATGTTTCTAATTTTCTCTTATTTAATAAAGTCAAACTAAAATTTCCTCTAAAATCATAAAATTTGTAAGTAGGTACTTAAATACCGATCTGCTTATTATAAAGCATGAATATTTCACATTTAAAAAAAATCAAATAAGGAATATTTATACAATTTGTCCAAAGAAATGTCACAATTTCAATGACAAATCTTAGTCGATCCGCTCACTGAGGCAACTGAAAACTGTCAACTGGCAACTGTCTTTGTATGACAATGTGTTGGCCCGCACACTACACAATCACTCAGAAACCCGTTGTCAATGGTAACGCAAGCGGTGACTCGCGACTCGCACTGCTGATTGCCGTGTCTGGCCGTTGCTAGTTGCCAGCTGTCAGCTTATTGTTCTTCGTCTATTGTTAAACAAGCTTTTTGACCAATCAAGACATAGAAATCAGCCGGTTTTAGTTTGGTTTCAGTTGCCTCGTCAGCGGAGCGCCTTATTGAAAACTGTCTATAGGCCGGTAGGTATCATAATATTGATTATTTCGATTAAAGGCCCTTCGTTCACGGAGAAACCAGTGAATCGGACATATCGCAAATTATGGCAAGCAGGCAACCCGGCAACTGAAACGCACCGGCCGCGGCGATTAGCATGGCGAGTAACGAGTGACTGGAATTGGTCTTTGAGAAGCTGGGGTGTTCGGAGTGCCATTGAAAAACACAGGATAGCTGAGTTAATAACTGAGTTGCCAACTGGTTTTTTTTTTCAGTTGCCCCGTGGGCGGATGGACTTACAGTTCGTAATAGGAATCACGATCATGCGAACTCCAGTGGTATAAAATAGTAGTATCCAACACTTCCACCATCTTGAACCGGGACCTGAACGTGGTAAACAAATTTATTTTGTATTTTTAAAATACACCTATCAAATAATAAGCACGGTTCAAAAATATCATGATAGGTATTTATATTAGAAATGATAAAAAATCGGTAGTTTATCGATAAATTGTGCGATATTGTAAAATATATAAAAAACAAAAAAAAATTAAAGGCAATCGACGTTCAAAAGACAGTTTTAAAAATGTTGAAAAGTATCTCTTTATGATGAAGTTGTTGCTGCATGAGGAAGTCAAATGACTTTTTTTTTCTAATGGCCAAAAGTTTTGTCATCAATGGTTAGAGATTTCCATCATCAATTTGGGGGGCGGTATGGATAGGTACTGCCGCTCCGGGAACCATTTACTGGATAACCAACACCTCTGCCATAGGTCACCCATCAAGTGGTTCACTACATACACTGTGAGGTTTTCTAGGTCTTGGCGGCGGATGATATTTCCCACCTAATGCCTGTCAAGGGAGATCTTTTATACCTTATACCTCTCCAGCCGGATTCTCTCGACCCATCGCCTTGCACCGTCGTGGGAGGGATGGATACATACGTCCGTCACTCCTGGACACATCGACTCCCAGATTTCTACCCAATTCTCATACCCTTTTCCTTCCCAGTACTTTCCTTTTCCTAAAGAGTACCTCAACACTCCACACAGCCTTCCTTGAAGATGACATAGGCCGTGAGGGTTTTTTTCCTCAGATGGCTAATGTAAAAAAAATACCAAGGTAATGCATGTTGAAAATAAGTTTCAAACATATAACGGCGCGACTTGACGATGCCGGGGAACCACAGTAAAGATAAACGTGGAGAAAAGAAGCGTTGCTTGAAATGTTTGGTGACCAGATTTAAATAGCCAGATACTTCCCCACCTCCATATTGCCCATCTCCTTCCCCTCCCAATACATTCAGCCTCAGAACAGATTCCAATTCGGAATGCTATAGTCTCACTGGCTCCAGACATGAGCAGTTAGGACTATTGTGCGATATTCACATAAAAATGTAAAGGATAAATAATTTAATTTTGCCATAAAATCGGTGTTGCCATTGTAATATATTTTAATTGTTTTATTATTATTTTGACATAGTTACTTATAACTCAAAATATGTACCAAATGTATTCCTTATTGGGGTTTAACAAAATACGCACTTACGGTTTTCATATTTTCTATTGTCCTAGAGCAGGGTTGGGAAAACAAATATCCGCATAATATATATTCCAAATTTCCTAAAATCCACAAAAATATCCACAATTTAATACTCACAAATACCTACCCTACAAATATCCCATTTGAATTTAAATGGCGGGTATAGGGTATTGGGTTGGTACCGCCCCGGGAGCCATTCATTGGATCACGAAGACTAGGTCGTCCCAGGTGGTTCGCTCCGTTTGGTGACTTAGCAGTAGTGCCGGTTATTCATAGGGATGAGGTTTTGTCAAGGTCTTGGTGACGGGTGCGTCAGCCTAAACCTGAATCATGAACAATCAGCACATCCGCGTCTCCTGGAGATAGTCTTACTTCAAACTGTTTCTCACTGTCTACAAGTCTCTCAATTGTTTTTTTTTTGTTTTCAGAGTTGCCAAGGAATCACTCTTGATGATTGAAGTGGAGTTGTAGATTCAGACTTAAGACGCATCCAACTGATCGCCCCAGTCCGTAACCGCAAGTCCGAACGAACACGAACATTGTCGCATAAATCCAAACGCACTAGTTAGAAGGGAACAGGTGATATTCATTTAAATTGATGACATTAGGGCTAATATTAATATATATAGTTACTAATATTGGTTTTATTACTGTCATTTCCACGTAATAAAATATTTTTGTTTGAATAATTGGGTTAATTTTATGTTTCTTCACTAAAACCCTATCTTATCTCACCAAATATTAATACTATCGACTTACGAGTGGTCTCATTACAAAAAATTACAAAACTCAATAAATTATGTCTTACTCAACACAGTTTCTAAACATGTATATTTTTAAACGTCCCCCTCCCGCACGACGGGTGTTTCGCCACTTTATTTTGGGAGGACACAGTAGATCTTCATTTATACTGCCAATATGTATCTATGTAGGTATGGCCAAAGTTTCATAAATGCACGAATTTTGTTAGTATTAATCCAACCCTATTTTACCTGTACTACAAGGGCAGTTAGGAAATTGAAAAGGTTACTTTATTGCTTTCTGAAATCCCCTTGCAAAGCAAATCTAGTTACTTTTTACAAAAAATGATCATGTCTGCCAGGGCCGGTCCAGAGCCCATCGGCGCCTGGCGCTAGGAAAAACCTTAATTAGGTGCCGGAGCGAACTACTCCTACTAGCGCCTTCAAAGGACCGGCCCTGACGTAAGCATAAACTTTTTGATGTGTAATGTGTACAGGTTGACATGAATAACTTTGCAAAAGCGTTGCTTATTAGACAAATAAACATTATTCAATGATGATTTATTAGATAGGTACGGCATGTTTCCTCTATGAATGGAATGCAAATCGAAAGATGTAAGCGCCTCCGCCCACTGAGGCAACTGAAAACTCTCAACTGCCAACTGTCGTTGTATGATGTGATGTGATGGCCCGCACACTTCACAATCACACAAAACCCCGTTGTCAATGGTAACGCAAGCGGTGACTTGCGACTTGTTCTGCTGATTGCCCTAGCCGACCGTTAATAGTTGCCAGCTGTCAGCTTCTTCTTCGTCTATGGTTAAACAAGCTTTTTGACCAGTCAAGACAGAGAAAACAGCCGGTTTTAGTTGGTTTTCAGTTGCCTCGTCAGCGGAGCGCCTTATAGAGTCTTACATCTTTCGTCTTCAATTATTATTCTTTTGAAAAAAAAAATCTAAATTATTCATAAATGCCCCACCGCCACATTACCTACCTAGGAAAATTTTGCCATAAAATTATGTAAAACTAAATTTGACGTTTAGCCAACATGGCCGACCGAAAATCAGTTTCCTAACCTGCTTACACGTCAAACATATTTTGCTTAGAATGTGACAAGCGTACTTTTTGACATATTAAAACAAGAGCGTTTTGCGTCAAAAGTTACATTCTAATATCAAGTTATCTTTTACCAGTCTGAGACTGATTCATTTACATTAGTGATACTTTTTAATTTTTTCGTTTGAAATCTTGTTTAATATATGAAATAGACATAATATTTATCATGGGTGCGTATATAAGTGCAATATTATCTTTACTGTTTCGTTTACCACCTTGACGTCCATCGCCTTTCATGACAATCGATATTTAGGTTATGTGCCTCCTACTATGTTTACCGTATGTTTTTTGTTTTCAGGAGGGTTATTTAGCTATTTTCGAGGGCTTCTCGGAGCTCGAGAAATGCGGATACTTATTTTAGGACTTGACGGAGCAGGAAAAACAACAATTCTGTACAGACTACAAGTTGGTGAAGTGGTCACTACAATTCCTACTATAGGGTTCAATGTGGAGCAAGTACAATATAAAAACTTGAAATTTCAAGTTTGGGATCTAGGAGGACAGACAAGTATAAGGTAAATAGCAATCTTCCACCGTTTAGCTTTCAATTATCAGAGATCAGACGGGGTGGAAACTTTAGCTGACTGTCAACTGTTTATGTAAACACATTTGCTTTGGTGAACGGTTCAACAAATAATAAGTGCACATTTAAAACTAAAAACATAATCTTGGAGAAAATTTATACATTTTATGGTAATTTTTTGTTATTGGTGGCCACGGTTGTTACGAATAATTTTTAGAAAAAAACTTTAGATTCGCCCTAATCACTATAAAAGGAAACTTTTTGCATCACGGCTAGAGGAAAAAAAAGCATTTTAATTTTTAATTGCGTAAAATTTCACTTCACTTCGCGAACCGATATGTCATTAAACCGCCGCCTACCGCTGTCATTTTGTTATGTTGGTATACCCGATATATTACCGCAACATAACGAGGAGCTAGAAATGACACTACTACGCAATCTATGCAAATTAGGTAAGTACTAGTTTGGCGAAATTCTGGAAATAAAATACAGTAAAATGAATAAAGACCTTCAGGCACGTTTTTTTGCATTCATTTTTTTATGTTAAAAGCTTTACCTAAAAATCTGTTTTGAGCACTAGTTTGGCGAATACTGGAAATAAGGGGAGAGTAAGATGTTTCCGTGGCACCGCCATTTGACGATGGATTTCGATAAATCAACCCAAATAAATCGTATTTTTTTTATAAAAAAATACATTCACTTTTGTATCACAAACCATGTTACACAAACCTAGCGTAGCCGCTAAACTACTTGAAAACTGGGATGTTTTTCTTGCCTTGACGCGAGCAGGCGCTACGAAGGGGGCACTTTCTTTTGTATCACAAACCATGTTACACAAACCTAGCGTAGCCGCTAAACAACTTGAAAACTGGGATGTTTTTCTTGCCTTGACGCGAGCAGGCGCTACGAAGGGAGCACTTTCTTTTGTATCACAAACCATGTTACACAAACCTAGCGTAGCCGCTAAACAACTTGAAAACTGGGATGTTTTTCTTGCCTTGACGCGAGCAGGCGCTACGAAGGGGGCACTTTCTTTTGTATCACAAACCATGTTACACAAACCTAGCGTAGCCGCTAAACAACTTGAAAACTGGGATGTTTTTCTTGCCTTGACGCGAGCAGGCGCTACGAAGGGGGCACTTTCTTTTGTATCACAAACCATGTTACACAAACCTCCATGATTCCAGTGCCTCAGCTAGACTCTGAAGTGATTCTGATTAGAGGTTCGTTTACATTATATTATTTATTCCGTTTTTCACAATTACGCGCCTTTTCATGTATCCCACGAAGTCGGCTACAGTCGTATGCATACTCTTGTTTGTATCAGGGATACCAACATAACAGTAGTGACAGCGGCAGGCGGCGGTTTAATGACGTATCGGTTCGCGAAGTGAAGTGAAGAAAAATTTTACGCAATTGAAAATTAAAATGCTTTTTTTTCCTCTAGCCGTGATGCAAAAAGTTTCCTTTTATAGTGATTAAGGCGAATCTAAAGTTTTTTTCTGAAAATTATTCGTAGTAACCGTGGCCACCAATAACAAAAATTTACCCATTTTATTCCTCCAAGTTTACTAAATTAAAATATTAATCACAAACTCATGCTAAACCTATAATTATTATTTGCCCTCATATCACCGAGAAATAAATAAACATTAATAACTCAGTTACGGGCCATACGTCATTCCTATGTCTACCTATGTTAAATTATCGTGAAAACAAGCTTATGTGTCCAAGCGGTTAATGTAAAAAGGTTTGTTACTTGTGAATCTGCCCATTTTTGTCTATGAAATAGCCCATTTTAATTAATAGTTCCAGAATAAATATATTGAATGACTGTTTTTTTCTTTAGACCGTACTGGAGGTGCTATTATGGAAACACTGATGCTATTATTTATGTGGTAGACTCTGCAGATAGAGATAGAATAGGAATATCAAAAGATGAGCTTCTACACATGTTAAGGGTAAGTTAAACTACAATTTTTAATCAAAAAGACATTAAATCATTATTATGTATCAATTATATATCTTAAGAGGCTAGACTTTCAACGACACGCGGAACACCCGCGACTGTCATTCTGTCCCGCTCACAATAAGCTCACGCACACTTACAATACATGCGAATGCGAAATGTGCGAATGAGACAACGGTCAAATTTACCTACAGAAATCGCTCGAAAAGGGGTTTATGGAGAATACACTTTTCTACACTGAAACTTTCACGAAATTGAAATTTAAAAAAATATATATTTTTTAGAAAGAAGAAGCTACGTCGGTAGCTTTTTATAATTTTATAATTCTTTATGAGAGTTAAGGTAGCAGCACTTTTTCCTTAAATAATATTTTTTGATAAATCGTACATGTTTGACAGTGAATGTTTACGTTAATACGAAACGCATCGAAAATTCGAAAACATACCGACATAGTTTTCACCCTCTAGAAGGCAGTATAAAAAAAATATATTCATTTTGTGCAATTTTCGATGTAGAAAAGTGTTTTTTCCCGGGCGTCCTTTTTGTATGGGCCGAAAAGCGAAGTCTATCGTCTTAAGAAAGCTGTCCCTCACTTCATTTGGACAATAATACGAAATTGGTTTAGAAGACACGTAATTGAAAACTGTAATTTCTCACAAGTATGGTCCAAACATCCATGCGCACGAAAACATCGATTACAGTTTGCGATCAATTTATTCAAGAATATATTTAATAGTTGTGTTCGTCATAACACAACTTAATTTGTATTATATAATTGTAATAGTCCAAAGTTATTTTTTTTTAATAACATAGTTTTTAATATAATCTTCCAATCCTTCTACGGATAATATCAGAAAGTAAACCTTTTTTTAAGAGGTAGTATCCAGCAATCCACTATTCCGTTTTTGTTAAGAGTGCCGCTCGCGGATGTTTTTACAACCATGAAGCTAAACAGTATTAGTTTTAAATTTATTGCGATATGTTGTCAAAATGAGCAGCGTGAACAGACAACCTCACACGGCCGCGTCTCGGCGGCTAATGAGTTGAGAGAATTTATGTCTCGAACTGCCATAAAAATAATCAAACGGGAAATGGTAAATGAATGAAAATTATATACTTCTTAAAATTAATTTTTGATCAAAATAATTTATAATTTTTCAATAATGTCTAGACAAAATAAGTGTGTAAAAAAAATCTGATATATTTTAGTTTCTAAGACCTTAAATAAATAGAAAATCTGAGGTATTTTTGTCACAAAACACGTTCTCGGATTTATTTTTTAATGATTTTAATTTGTCTAAAATTTAAATTTTGAAAACTGTGTTGACTAGATTATATTAATTTATTTTGTTGTATGATTATATGATTTGAAATTTGTGTAGTTTAATAGAATCTATCGTTTGAAAATTGAACAAATCTGCCAACGACCAACGGTAAATAACCTTAGTATATTAAAAATACACTTAGTTTTTCAAAAATTTCAAACTGCGTGTACCAGATAAAATAACAATCTTTCAAAATCAATTTATGTTTTTTTGAAAAAAAGAGTCAATACGTCTAGAATTTGAACAAAACAGTTTAATGCACAAATGGCTTGTATACACATTATATGATTATGACTTTTACACAAACTGTGCAAATGCATGTCGTTACGTGTAGATGGACTGGACATATTTTAAAGGCTATAATGAAAAACCAATAAATGTTGTGATTCTGGACCTTAGTTGTGTGAAATTACAGTGTTTTTTACAATATTTTTTTAGTAATATGACAAATTCTTATTGATATCTTTCCTCACAACAGGAGGAAGAATTGGCGGGGGCTATATTAGTTGTTCTAGCAAATAAGCAAGACATGGCCGGCTGCTTAACGGTAGCAGAAGTCCACCAGGCACTGGGGCTCGACGCCCTCAAGGATAGGACATTCCAAATATTCAAGACTTCCGCCACCAAGGGAGAGGGGCTGGACCAGGCCATGGACTGGCTCTCAAACGCCCTCCAGGCTAAGAAATAGCCCTTCCGACCGTGCGAAGCCTTCATTAACTTAAAATTAATAAATGTATTTTTGTTAAGTAGCTTATCTATTTATAAATTTGTACCAAAATACACATAATCATTTTGCAGCTTATTGAGTGACAAATACTTCTGGATGATTATACAGTTTTTATAGATTAACGATATTATTGTAATTTGAGTTGTTCAAAGAATCTTCAAAATTATTTTCTGCAGCATTTCAGAAAGTATTTTTTTAGTACTTCGCTGAGTGCTATTTGCTTCTAGATAGCAATGGCATAGTTACTTTGTTGGCGTTTTACCTAGCAATAGACTTAACTACAGCAAATGCGCCATTAAAATTATATTTCCAATTTTCACATAATATTGACAGAGGTTTATTGAAACACAAAAGTTAATTATGTATTGTATTTCGTCTTGAGTAAACTGTTAAAGACCATGTCTTTTGAAATAATTTTGCATGAAGGGATTGTTGTAAGTGGCGGCTTTAAATTGTTTTTCAACATTTATTAGATCTAGAATTTTGCAATAATAATAATATCAGAGCAGAATTGAGTAACCTTACAACATTTACATGGTTATTTTTTCATATCATCATCATATAAAATACCTATTCTCCAATTGCAGGCAGCCTTGCTCTTTATGTATTATTCAAAATTCAGTTAATATAAGAATTGCTTCTGTATTACATTGTTCAATGTTTTTTTCGCCTCAAATAATGTTTGATGAAATTTCTTGCCATGTTAAATACCAAAAAAGGTTAACAAACTGAACATTAAAACGTGGTCTAATCTTATGTTACCCATTATACCATAAGTCATTCTGAAACGTCATTTGATAGAAGCAATGCTTTATACATACCATTAAATGCACCTATGGTATGCGCCAAACTTTAATGCCGACCTGATGTTGATACATGCCTCCCCGCCCACGCCTTTCTCTGTCGCATATGTGTTTTACGCATCTTTCTCTTTCTGTCGTTGTAAAGTCAGTAAAGTGTTTGTACCTGTGCGAGAATGGATCGTATCAAGTTCAGGTCGGTATTTAAATTTGGCACGTACTGTACTAATGCTGGTATTTTTTCTTCTGTGCTCACTTATGCAAGAATACATCATTAACCTAATGCTGATCTTTCAATGTAATCTGTGTGTATAATAACTTATACTTTTTTGCATATTGTCATTTAGTACAAACTGGTAGTAGTAGCCATTACATATATTATTATATTGACAATAATTATTTTGTATGCTTACCTACATCTACTTGCATTGTGACATAAATTGTCTGCTCTGAAATTGCAATAAACACACTATCGGGAACATGTAAATATACCTTATCTTTTATTTAAATTCTCCGCAGAAATAAGCTGCTGCAGAGGTTTTGTTTACTTGAGCAAAGTTGAACTATTAATTTTATGTTCTGTATTTTCTGGTATAGTATAAATAATATAAAAATATAGTTTGAATACGAAACAATAATTGAATGTTTTGAATATATGTTGGAAATGTTTGGAAGGATAGATTTATGTTAATTTTCGCATTAATGAATTGTAAATATTTGTCATGATTCACACTTATGATTTTAGGATAGCATCATGAAAATATAAAGTGTGTAAATTACACACTTGAAAAGTATTTAAATTTATTGTATTATTCTTAGAAAACATATTTTCTATTTCCCTTTGTAGAGCTAGTCTATTTCATTTTTTAAATAAATCATTTTTAACATTGTGTAATATTTAATATGACAAAATGCAGGTTTTTAAAGCTTCCATGAGATGTTGTTAGACACTTAAAAAATTTTTATATCACAATAATTACCTTTTTTAACGCCTTTCTTTGCACAGGGTTGACACAGCACTTCTTCAGTTAGCTATGCTTGCAGATTAACTCATTCACAATTTATTTTGCAATACAAACCATTGACATACATATGTATACTAGTCCCAGCATGAGCTTGTACAGACGACATTAACGTTCGTCCTCTTCCTTCTCAAGCATCTTGTTTGAAAACGAAAAAGATAGAAGATACTAGAATGATCTGTTGCTGGGACCTGTGTACTATCTTATCTACAAAGTTTTTTTTTTTTGCAAAACAGCTTCTGTGATGTTTGTACTAATCCCAAAACAATTTCATTTCTATCATGCCGATTTTGAAATGAAATTTGCATTTAATGTATGTTTTTTAAATAAAACATCTGTGCATTGGAATTCCTTTGCACTAAAAGTTAAGAAAGATTTCCATAGTTAATATATATTATGTAATACATATTATTTATATCTCATTAAATTAAATATTGAAACGAAACTTCTTAATTTTACTAATCCAAAGCACTTTTTTTAAATCTTAATTTCGAAGCTGGAAAGGAAAAATAGCCAAAGCACCATACAGCTGTGACATTAAAGATGAACCTACACAATAAGCTACATTTTTTGTGCTCGTGTTCATCAAATCAACAAACAACATACAGTAGAATCTGGATATAATGGCCCTCAAGGGACCGGCTATACTTTGTCGTACTAACCGGACGACGCACAAAACGGCCGCTTGTTTTTATATGATACATATTAATGTTATTGTTATAATTATAATACTAATCGACCGGTCAGTGGTTCAGTGGGCATCGCGTTTGGGTCCCACCCAGACGTTCCGTGTTCGATTCCTCGGCTGGCTAAGTCCTCCACCACAACACAAGCAACATCTTCCGCTTAGTGTGGTGGTAGTAGGAGATTTTCAAATGTTGTTGGGTTATTCGTAACCCGGGAATGTTTGTCTTTCTTTTAAAAAAAAAAAAAATTACAATAAATTTTGCGGCCGATATTATTTGCAGCCGGCCGTTAGTATTGAGATATTAGAAGTATATTCGTAAAAATATGTTATATTTCCGCATCAGCCGGCCCTTCCAATTCATATATTCGAGGTAAATTTGTAAAATACCACATAATTTTTGCAAAAATCAAATTTTAGCGGCCGAATACCGTTGCGGCCGGCTCTCAATTCAGATACCTATTCTTAGTGTAAATAAATTTTTCGCAGTCGATTACCGCCGCGTCCGGCTCTTGACATTGGAAGTAAATTCGTAAAAATACGATATATTTCTGCGTAAAACGAAAATTTCGCGGTCGATATCCTTCGCGGCTGGCCCTTGGCATTTAGGTATTGCAAGCAAATTCGTAAAAATACGTTTTTTTCCACGTAAATCGAAATTTTGCAGTCAATATCCGTCGCGGCCGGCCCTTGACATTTATGTATTGGAAGTAAATTCGTAAAAATGTGATACATTTCCGCGTAAATCGAAATTTCACAGTCGATGTCCGTCACAGCCGGCCCTTGACATTTAGGTGTTGGAAGTAAATTTGTAGAAATACAGTAGGTACCTATATTTTTGCGTAAATTGAAATTTCGCTGCCGATTTCCCTTTTTCATCAAAGCAAAGTAACAGCCGGCTGTTTAAATTCAGATATTCGAAGTTAATTCGTAAAAATATCGCATAATTTCCGCGTAAATTTAAAACTATGAAACCTAACTTGAGTTTACATTGTCGACGCTAAAAATGGTAAGCCGTTATATCCGAATTCTACTGTAGCTTTATCTTTAATGTCACAGTTGTATGGGGCTTTAGCCATTTTTCCTTTCCAGTGTCGATATGTGGGCAAATATACAGGTAAATGCAAAAAAAACGGGATATGTATACCAAAGAAAGTCGAAATTATTTTTGTTACCTATGTTTTATGGTCTCAAAACAATGACAAACTTTATTAACAAAGTAGGTAAAGATTACAGATTGCTTTCATTAAATTAAAATGTAAACTGGACATTGGAGTGTGACATGCAATTTAATTTGAATGATTAATAAGAAATATTTCTACCACACCGGATTACCGAATCTTTGCATTCGTTTCTCTTGGGCATCTAATTCCATACCGACTTTCTTGCGCATGTAGAATATTGGGCAATCTCGACTGGAAAAAAAACATGAATTAGATTCAAACATTAAATTTTCATAAACAGTGCAAATAGATGATTAATCATTGTAAGTCACTAAGAGACAAAAACCTAATTTCATCAAATTTATTTTTTACATTACGGCTCTCGAGGAAAAAAAAATCCCTCAGGGCCTGTGTCATCATTGGGGATGCTGTATGGAGCTTCTTTTTAAGGAGAGGAAGTTCTGGGAAGGAGAAAGGTTTGAGGATGAAAGATTAGGGTAAGAACCTGAGGGTCAGTGAATCTAAGAATGACAAATGAATCCATCCGTTCAACTGCAGTGCAAGGTGATAGGTCGAAAGAGTCCGGCTGGAGGTCAAACAGTCTTTCTCCATCCACCTGCCACGCATTAGATGAGCAGACACATCTGAATGAACCTTACGGGGTTTTTATTTTTTATTGAGTACATAATTTGAGATTACCTTGTGCATAAAACCTCTTCGTGAAGACTGCCCTGGCATCTCTGGCACTCGGTCCACAACTTGGAGAAGCGGTCTTCCATGGATCTCAGCTTCAGGATCTCGTTGCCGAAGAGCTGTGGCTCCTTGCTCATGCAGTGTTCGCACAGGGCCTTCTTGCAGTCTCCCGGCAGCACCGTCTTGCAGCCCATGCAGGTCTCCTTTTTCTGGGTGAAGGCGGCCAGCGCCCCAACTCGCGAGGTTACCATTGCTTTGGTTCTGGTGTGGTCTCCCCCTCAAATAATAATGTATTTTTTTTAAATATTTTACATTAGCTCCACACAGGAGGCCCTGTGGAAAATAATTTCCCTCAGGGCTTGAGTCTTTTTAAGGAGAGAAAGGAGTGAACATGGGTCTTGAAGAGAATGTTGTAGGAAGGAGGAAACACAGAGGCCGGCAAATCGTTCCATAGCCGAGCCGTTCCATAACGAGTCGTAAGAACGACCTGTTTTCATGTGACAAATTTCACCCGTTTACATATGTTGGGCGCGCGTTTTGCCGAATCTGCACTGGAGCCGAAGGGATTAATGACGCTAGTTCCTCGGAGCATCTACCATTGAAATACCGGTAGAACAAGGATAGCACTCCCACCCGATGCCTGTGCTCTAAAGATTGCAATCCGTTTGTTAAAACGGGAGAATCTATCAAACGGACCGCCCGTTTCTGCACAGAATCGAGGGTGTTTTTCAGGTACTTTGGGGCTCCAGACCAGAGGTGGCTGCCAAATTCAACCATGGGGCGCACTTGCGATTTGTACAGGGTTAGCAGTTGGAGTCATCAAGTTATTTGAATACGTTTTTTGTGGGTATCTTAAAAACGGTATCTTTTAATTCTACAATAAAGAAGTTACCACAAGTAATGTGGAATTCCGTGTTTCAATTAGGCAATTAGAATTGGTTGCTGGTTGTGGCACTAACATTTGTGGAAATGTTTAAGTTGCTTTTGTTGCATTCTTGAATGTAACAACTAGGTAATTCATTCCATTTAAAAATTATTAGCCATTTTATTATTTCCAAAATATAAGTATTACGGTTCTCAACACATCAATCTATGAATTAACCATACTATCAGTATAAATATTTAACAGCCGATTTATCAGATCGATCACCATCTTATACTTCAATTTCCCAACAAAGCTGATATCAGAGTTACCTGGTTGTAGTAATTACCCCACGATATAATCATTGTGAAATTATTATTACGCAAAGTTTAACTTACTTAAAAGCAAAGACTCGGCCTTGTCTCCGAGAATTGGTTCAAAGATTCTGAGTAAAGGCTTGGACAGCTGGTTTTCTAGGTAATAGTTGAAGTCAATAGGGATGCTGTTCTCCAGTACGTAAATAGGATCCTGAAATCAAATTTAAATTACTGTAATACATACAGAAGAGAATTGAACACAGAAAGGTTTATTAGATGTTCAAGTTACCAGAAGGTTAAGGTTAACTTGTAAAGGTTAATTATTCAATTTGGGAGGCGGGAATGGGTACCGCTGCCCCGGAAACCATTTATTGGATAACCAACACCTCTGCCATAGGTCACCCCAAGTGGTTCGCTACGTTTGGTGACTTAGCAGGGGTGCCCGGGTCATGGGGTAAGATTTATCTAGGTCTTGGCGGCGGATGATCTAGACACACTGAACCCCAGATTCCTACCCAACCCTCATACCTTTTTCCTTCCCAGAACTTCCTCTCCTTCCTTTCCTTAAAAATTCCCTCCACACAGCATCCCCAAAGATGACATAGGCCCTGAGGGAAATTGTTTTCCTCAGGGCCTCCTGTGTTTTTTTTTTTTATAGAGATACCTCACAAGAGTCCCAACTGCTCCCTTCTGGAGCCAGTGAGACTATGGCATCCCCAATTGGAGTATGTTGTGAGGCTGAAGGTAAGTGGGGAAGGGAAGGAGATGGGGAAGAGGAGGTGGGAAAGTACCTGGCTATTCAGATCTAGTCACTATACACGGCTAAAGCCATTATTAAGCAACGTTTCAATTCTGAATGGTGGTCTTTCACCAGGGCGATACTGAGAGTATCTTCCACTCTGGAACGTGTCGCAATTATAACATATATTATTTTTATTAATTGATTGTGAAATAAAACAAATTAACCAAATAAAATTTATTTGCGCACGCCGGGTTCGAACCCGCGACCTTCCGAATGGGAGTCAAGTGTCTTACCACTCGACCACGGACATGTGTGGACCTAATGTAAAAAAAAAGGGTGGCCACAAAAATCATCGCCCTGTATAAACAGGAGCAGAATACACATTGACAAGCCATGGATCCCTATACTGCTATTGTAACTAAAAACACAGTAATTAGCAAAAATTAATTTTAATATGAGAAGTTTATAAAAGTACTAGTTGACCCGCCCACGCATTGCTGTGGTTAACGAAACACAACGCCATCTATAAGATGGTTACCTAATGTAGATAATCAAGTGTTGTGTCAATAAATTAACTCACACCGCTATCTGTCAAAAACTTATGGAACTTAGAAAAAATTTCAAATTATTGTCCCATTACAATCATTTAATTCGCAATAATAAATAATGACCAAATTATACACATTAACCGCTTCGGCACATAAGCTGGTTTTCACGATAATTTAACGTAGGTAGACATAGGAATGACGTATGCCCCGGACCTGAGTTATTAAGCTAAACTTCATCAAAATCGGTTAAGTAGTTTTTTGTATTTAAAAAAGATGACATTGTTTTTGATATCATCACAATTTAACCGCTCTTGGTAATAAGTAAAGACAAAGTATTCCTGTTTATGAAATTAATTACACAGTTCCCACGCTGAAAATGAAAATTGTAGATTGAATAGAATAGATTGAAACATTGCTTATAGAGTGAAACCCTCTTAAGAAGTTTTCCAAGGGACCGGAAAAAAAACTTCTTAGGCAGGAAAACCTCATAAGTGTGATAAATTGGGCCCTTTGGTCTTGAAGGGACCGAAAAAACCAAACTTCTTAGCAGGAAAACATCTTAAGCGAGAACTTCTTAAGAGGGTTTCACTGTAATGACTTTAACGGTGTTTGGTGACTAGATCTGAAAAGGTACTTCGAGAATTTCTCTTCTCATCTTCTTCCCCCCCACCCTCTTCGCCTCCCAACATACCCCTACCAGTGATGCCATAATCATATTGGCTCAGAGTATTTGTGACTCTTGTGCCGTATTCACAATATATGTACAGGCATACAATTAGTAAGTAAAAATGGAAAATTAGGCCAATTAAAAATGGAGAATGACTCCCATTAGAATTACCTACTGTGTATTTACTAACCACGGCAGTATACTCCTCAAGAACACAGAATAATTGTGTCAAACCAACTGTTATGTTTTTCGGGGACTTTTCGCCGACCGATATGTTTGACTTGTTCCCTTTATCGTTACCTCAGCTTTCATGTAGGCAGGTGTATTCTTGGAGGCAGCAGTCAGCACATAGGGCACCCTGTCTCCGAGCTTGGGGGCGGTGCCCGGGTCCCTCTTCCTCATCTTGTTAGCCAGCTCCACGTGCGCCTGTTTGGCCGTGTAGTCGCTCTTGGTCAGCTCTTTGGTGATGACCAGCTGGGAGATGTCGATGCGGTTACACAGGAGGTCGGAGATTATCTGTTTGGCAAAGTTTACAGCGCCTGTCGGATCTCTAAAATGGAACAAAATTTTGCAGATTTAAAAAATTATTTCAGTTCTGTAATTTTTTGTACAGGGAAGCAAAATTACAATACTTGATAATTCTAACCAACATAACTAACCGACCGTGAGGCCTTTTTTCGCAGGGGTAGGCAGAGAGGACAGACTACCAAACAACTCTATCTTGGCATACACTCCTTGCCTCATTCACAATCATACATATTTAAGTATCTGACTCACTTGATCGTGCCATGTCTTCTTCAGGCCTCCCCGACTTTTTCACTTCTCTTTACACTTACTTGATAATCTTAATCTTAAGATATAAAAATGAATGTTTCTTTGTTTGTCATTTATGTGTTCCTAAACAATTAAACCGATTGCTTTACCATTCAACATCTGATTGCAATGAAACTTTGGTGAGATGTTGTGCGCACGCCTGCGTAGGTTTCTATATATATTGATGAGCTCCGGCATTATGAAATTTGCATAATTTTTTTACAAAAGGTGGTGAAAAAGTTGTTTGATAAATGTGTGTATTTCATATAGTTTAGCGACAGGGAGAGAATGAGGAAGGGGGAGAAGGTAGGGGGGAATGCCTCGTAAGGTGGAAGAGGAACGCGGGGGAGAAACGTGGGATGGGGGGACGCATGGGAAAGGGAGAAACAATTTCTTTCTTTATGTGGCATTGCAACTCGTGCACGCATATTATTATTATATTTTATTTCACTTTAGTGAGCATTGTTTTCCATCGCTTATTTATGTAAATCGCACTTATTCAATTTACCTGTCAATCAGTAACTTTTGAAGGCAAGTGTTCATCATGTTAGCAACTAATGGAGAATTATCCCTTCGGACTGTCTCTATTCCTTTACAATCCATCTTATCATATTTGTCTGTTCTTGTCCAATAAAGTCCTGCAAAGGGACAATAAATTAATGACACACTTAATATAATAAAAATAATAATATAAACTTAATTATCATAAATACATAGCTATATTATCTGTAAACTTCATTATCATCAATTATCATATTATATGTTTATGTCTAGACAAAAAAAACATGTCATCAAATATTCCCGCTTGACATTAAATTTAAATAGATTAATAGTTTTTTAATGTATCTCATAGTGAAGTACTGTTTTTGAACTGATGAAGGTCTCTTTTAGATTTTAATTTTACAAAAAAGACAAATGTAATTAAAAAAAAAAAACTTTTAGTTAGACAAATATATTGTAAAGGTATTGTCATTTAACTAAAATAATTTTAAAAAAAACTTTTTTTCATTTTGTAAAAAATAATTAATTATTAAAAAAATTGGGAAACTTGACCGAGTGAAATGTTGAATGTTTTCTGTTATGCAGTGAAACCTTTTGAAAGCCACCATAGGAAAAATATTTTTTTTCAATATGACGTAAAAAATTTGATATTTCTCACCTTTCTTACGAACTCAATTTTTATAACATTTCTTTTGTGATATTTTACAAAAATTACATGAAAATAATGTAGATAAAATGATCTTCCTAATAATCACTCAAATCTTTGCTTTCCACAATGGATTTATATAACAAACAATGAAAAAATATAGACTACGACTCCGTTCATATTATCACGCGGCGGCCATTTTGTCGGCCATCTTTGGTGCCTGCCGCGTCATCGAGAATTAATTTGAATTATTCGGAGAGGCTAGACGCTATGCAGTATTTCGTTACATCAAGAACGAGAATGGCCCAAGCGATTCTGACCTTGTTCTTCATACAATTTATTTATACATAAGGGACAAAATCGCTTCCAAAATCAGTGGTACACTGGAGTACGTACGGCCAATGACAGGTTAAAAGGATTATAATTCCCAGCAAGAGCTTGTACCCAAGTCATTAACGGTCGGCCTCTTCCTTCTCTTGCGTCTTGTATCAAAATGATAGAGATGACGTTACATACAAACTCTCACCGGGATTAGTATACGGAGCGTCTATGGTAAACTTTTAAATGTAAATAGAAAGCGTAACATTCTCTCTTTATAAATCTGTTTTTATTATATGTCTGACCACAGAGAGACCCTGCGAGCGCAATTGGAGCAGTCGAATTGATAGCATCTGTAGTCGAGAGGTTTCTGAGGGATAAGGCAAAGAGAAAACTTAGAAGGAAAAACATACCAGCATAGCGCTTCTTGTTGATAAGTAGGTATGGATAATAAACCTTCTCAAATTCCAGCTTGATTGGTTTGATGAACTTTGTCGAAACAAATTCAGCGGCATCCCGACCCAACTCCATACTCTTCTCCAGGGACTTGGTCCCAAATTTAACCATGACAGAGTCCGTGTCTCCGTATATCACAATGGCATCTTCTTCGTATCCGTTGGCCTTGGTGTACCGCTGTTCTACTTCTTGTTTGGTTTGCTCTATCATTGTGCGGCCGTAGGCAGTTACACTCTAGAAAGGTGGAAAAATTAAATACAAATAATTTTTTTTTTTTTAAATAAATATATATAATTTGGAAGGCAGGTATGGGTACCGGCGCCCCATAAAACCATTTATTGGATAACCAACACCCCTGCCATGGGTCACCAAAGTGGTTCACTATGTTTGGTAACTTATCAGAGCACCTGAATTCATGGGGTGAGGTCTGTCTAGGACTTAGCGGCAGATGCTTTTGACCACCTACTGCGTGATTCGTCAGGATCGGGAGACTGGTTGAGGGAGATCTTTTGACCACTCCAGCCGGACACTCTCGACCCATCGCCTTTACAACGCAGTGAGAGAAATCACAGAATTTGAACAATTCCTCAAATACTGTGAAACAACCGGCCCATGATGAAATAATAACAGAACTTGTATTTTAACTTTGAAAATTGATGAATTGTCCAAATATGAAACAACTCGTCCAAAAGGTGATCATTCGGATGGTAAATTTTCATCTCAAATTTGTTAACAAAAAAAATATTCAGCTTCACAAATCCTACAATAATTATAAGATCCTGTAATTTTTCATGTCTCAGCGCTAGTGTTAATTGTAAATTACCCCTGAAATCTCCAGGCACGGTAATTTGCCAACTTGGGCCCCAGTGAAGCCGTACACGGAATTGGCGCTGATTTTCAGAGCCAGCTGTCGACCGTCCAGCACGGAGCGCCGGAACGGGTCCTTCTCCTCCTTCAGCTCCGCCTTGGCCTTCTTCCTGGCTCCCAACAGCGACTCCAGGATCTCCGGCAAGAGGCCCTTGCGCACGGAAGCCTTCACAAACAGGTTGTTGGTAGGGGTTTTTGTTATTTTGTCATCGGTTATCCTGAAGAGAAACAACAATTTGATTGCTAACACATCAGCTTTAGAAAATAATGCCCCCTTGGAGCGCACAACTAGGAGTAGTGTGTTAGTTTTAAAAGTTAATGTAACTTTTACATGCCTGGGGGCATGGGGGGCATTGCACCATTGGGGCAAGTTAGAAAATGCTGTTTTTTTTTAGCATTTTAAATTACTGTTTACTATCTAAACATTTCTTGCGAATGTTTATTTCATTACTTACATTATTATTCAAATTGACCAGTTCAATTTTGATCCGACTTTTTTCATAATTTGTAAGCACCATCTTACAGGAGGTAGAATGGGTACTGAATGTCCACTCTATGCGTGCAATGCCTGTGGATCTAGATATATCTATTTAGGTACGTCTACCTGAATCAAATAGCAAGGTATTTTAAAAGAGTACTGGCGGTAGGTAATGTTTCTTCTGGTAAGTTAGGATGCTTCGTGGTCGGTATTTGACTGCCTTAATAATAAATAATAACGTAACATTTGTATAGCGCAGTTTTGTGTTATTTCACTTCAAGTGCCTTCTGTATGAAGTACTCGTAATAAGTTTTATTATGATTTACTCAAACAATGGCAGTGTTTTATACGTAAGAAACTTGTTACGATAAATAAAAATAAGAAATAGACAATAGCTTTGCAATGGGAACGATAAACAATTAACAAAAACGATTTCAATTTGGGAGGCGGGTATGGGTACCGGGTATGGGAGCCCCATGAACCATTTATAGGAAGACCAACACCTCTGCCACAGGTCACCCCAAGTGGATCGCTACGTTTGGTGACTTAGCAGGGGTGCCTGGGTTCATGGGGTTAGGTTTGTCCGGGACTTGGGGGCGGATGCGTCTGCCGACCATCTGCTTGGCAGGCCGGATCGGGAAAGACTGGTTGAGGGAGACCTTTTGATCTCTCCAGCCGGACCCCCTCGACCCATTGCCTTGCACCGCAGTGGGAGGAATGACTTCACACTTCCATCACTCCTGAACTTTTTTATCGCCAGATTCCTACCCACCCCTCAAACCTTTTTCCTTCCCAGGACTTCCTCTCCTTCCTTTCCCTTAAAAAACCCTCCACATAGCATCTTCAAAGATGACATAGGCCCTGAGGGAATTTTTCCCTCAGGGCCTCCTGTGTGGAGCTAATGTAAAAAAAAAACACTGAGACTGACGGCCGGCGACTGTCGGTTCATTGTAGGTACCCAATGTGGGAATTCAAACCGGTTTTGACATCAATTCACCGCTCTATGAAGACAAAATATAACTTAAGTTCAACATACTGGAGTTTGTCCTTTAGATTCAATGGCAGTAATGTAGTGTAGCATAGATTGTGTGCCATCATGATACTGGGGTACAGCGAGGCGAAATCCAGCGTGGAGATGGGGTCCGCGTAGTACCCCCTCTTAGGCTCAATGACGGTGGCGCCCTCAAACTGCTCCTCCGATCCTGAGCCATGGTAGGCGGGCATCAGATAGCCAACGGCTTTGGCCTAAAATTCAATACAAACAAACTTGTAAAAATTCTTGTTATGGTCAATCAATTATTTGTGTTTGGGTTTATGATAAACTGGAATGTATTTTTATCATTAACTTATTTTTCCCTCGTGTTGTGTAAATGGCAGGTAATATGAAAAGCTCGAAGCAGATGGCGCTAGTGTGGTCGGAGGTCAATTACATGATATAATGTATGTGATACGGTTTAAAAGATATTGGTTTAAGGATTTCAGCATTTTTCAAAAAATGGTTGATAAATAATACGGCGGTTGGAATGTCAATGAGTTAAAAAATTAATTGAGAAATAGAAATGCAAAAGTAATAGGGGAAAAGGAAGACTTACGCCCTTCGTTCACGCAGCTACTTACAAGTGACTAAATCGCCGCTACCTGTCATACTATTTTGCTAGTGTAGCGCCTAGCGGCGTTTACAAACACTTATATTAGTATGGAAGGTACAGACGAGCGGCGATCGCATCGCTTGAAGGGAGCTCCATGGAAGAACGGCGTTAGTTTTGTTTATATTTCAGACTGTTATCCTATTGACATATGCATGGTGCTACGCGTTAAGTTGGCAACAGATGTATGGTTCCTGATGTCCAGACTCACCGCTCCAATCTGTTAGACCTATTTTTAACCACTGTGCCACACGGTTACAAGATTGAGGTCACAGCGCCTTTAGGATCGTCCGACCACTGCCTGGTGACGACCTCAATCCCTGTCAACTTCAGACCGCCAAAAGAAAGGCTGAAGAGAAAAGTGTGGCACTATAGGTCAGCAGACTGGTTCGGTCTGCGGGCTCATTTCAATGCTTTCCCGTGGTCAGCTGTCTGTTTTCGGACTTCGGATCCCTCAAGATGTGCCCAGGAAATTGGTGAAGTCATTACATCCGCGATGGATGGCTTCATTCAATCCACTGTTAAAGAAACTGGTGTGGGCTCAAAGCCGTGGTTCAGTCGACAATGCTCCGAAGCAGTTCGGCGAAAAAACGCGGCTTACCGAGCCTACAACACATCTAGAACCTCCGAAAACAGAGCAGCATATAACAAATTGGCAAAGGAAAGCAAGAAGATCATAAATAGGTCAAAGTTCGAGCACGACCTGCAGATCAGCAAAAAGCTGGCTGCATGCCCGCATGGCAGCAGAGCCTTTTGGTCGCTTGCGGGCTCAATAGGTCGCAATTTCTGCAAATCCAGTCTGCCACCTCTTACCAGACCTGATGGCTCACTAGCAAATACCGCCACCGAAAAGGCTAACCTATTAGGAAAAATGTTTGCGGATAACTCAACCCTCGATGATCGGGGTGCAGTCCCGACGTCGGTTCCTCACTGCGGTTTCTATATGAAAAAGCTGAGGATCCGGCATCGGGATGTGCTCCAGGTTTTACGAGGGCTTGATGTTAATAAAGCTAGTGGGCCTGACGGAATCCCCGCCCTGGTATTGCGGAGGTGCGCTGCAGAAATAGCTCCGATTTTGACAAAGCTTTTCAAAATGTCCCTGAATTCTGGCTCTGTACCCTCTGGTTGGAAAAAAGCGGTCATCCATCCTATTCCAAAGAAGGGTGACCGCTCCAACCCGGCCAACTACCGTCCCATAGCGATCACATCAGTTCTATCCAAGGTGATGGAACGTGTGATCAACGACAAACTGCTCACATACCTCGAGAAGAACAAAATTATTAACGACCGTCAATACGGATTCCGGCGGAACCGCTCGTGCGGTGATCTTCTCGCGTATGTGACGCATGTTTGGGGGCGGTGCCTGGAACGTTTCGGTGAGACCCAAACGGTTGCGCTGGACATTCCCAAGGCCTTTGACCGCGTTTGGCACCGAGGACTTGTCAACAAACTGCCTTCTTTCGGACTTCCCGCATCCTTGTGCAGGTGGATTGCCGACTTTTTGAGGGAGAGGTCGATTCAGACGGTTGCTGACGGTTTCACCTCTTCCTCGCATTCGATAAACGCTGGCGTCCCACAGGGATCGGTTCTGTCTCCGACTTTGTTTCTGTTGCACATCAATGACCTTTTGACATGTGCACCAATTCATTGTTACGCGGATGACAGTAGAGTCCATGATAGCTTTTTGTTTGACAAGCCCCCAAAGGGTGCACAAATTCCAATGGCTCGGAGGGCTTTGAAGCAAAGAATGGACGCTTACCTCGAGAGTGTTTTCTCTTGGGGTAAGAATAATCTCGTCGAATTCAATGTATCAAAGACCCAATCATGTCTGATTACGTCTAAAAGGGATCGAAATGACTATCTAGTCTCCTTCAACGGTAGCATTCTTCCGAACAGGTCTTCCATTGATATGCTCGGTGTAACTCTAAGTGACCAGCTCAGATATGGGGGCTCCATCGAGGCCAAGTTAGCCTCTCAGAAACTGGGCGTACTGTACAGGGCCCGCAGATACTTTGATATTTCACAACTGCTAACCCTGTACAAATCGCAAGTGCGCCCCACGGTTGAATTTGGCAGCCACCTCTGGTCTGGAGCCCCAAAGTACCTGAAAAACACCCTCGACTCTGTGCAGAAACGGGCGGTCCGTTTGATAGATTCTCCCATCTTAACAAACGGATTGCAATCTTTAGAGCACAGGCGTCGGGTAGGAATGCTTTCCTTGTTCTACCGGTATTTCAATGGAAGATGCTCCGAGGAACTAGCCTCATTGATCCCCTCGGCACCAGTGCATAATCGGGAAACACGCCAAACGCTCGCCCAACATATGTACACGGTTGACATTTGTCACATGAGAACGGGACGCTTCTACGACTCGTTCTTGTGTTCAACAGCTCGGCTGTGGAAAGATTTGCCGGCCTCTGTGTTTCCTCCTTCCTATAACATGGGTCTCTTCAAGACCCACGTTCACTCCTTCCTCTCCTCAAAAAGACCCTCCTCACAGCATCTTCAAAGATGACATAGGCCCTGAGGGAAATTATTTTCCTCAGGGCCTCCTGTGTGGAGTTAATGTAAAAAAAAAAAACAAAATGTTAATGGTAATAATTATGGTCAGTGGACCAAACAGGGTGTCCGGGAGTAGACTTCACAAATATCAGGAGGTGATTCTACGTGATGGTAGAAGTAAAAAAGGTTTATAACTTTTTTGAAATTCCAATTTTTTTTTCCCATACAAAAATATTAACTATTACTATTCAACATAACTACAATATTATTTTTTCCATATAAACAATTCAACTTTTTTACCTGAAAACTACCTTAAAAACACTGACCTTTCTGAGCAGCTGACTGACAACCTTAATTTGTTGTCCCCGAGTGAGTAGGCAGGTGAGTGGCACTCCCGTCACCCTGGCCATCTCCATGTAGTTGATGACACACATGAGTTTGTTAAGTAAGCGCAGGGGCAGGTAAGCATCCTTCAGACAGTACATGGCCAGCCTGTGATACATTGAATGATGGACAGATTATAATAACTAAATGTTTGTGGACTAAATAACCCTGATGGGGAAATAATATATACATAGGAGTAAAATAGGTAATGGTTGCCCGCTTAATGCCTAGTTCATAAGAGGACAATACAGAAGAAAATACAATATTACACTATCCCAGCTCCATGAACAGCCTCGAACACGCAGGTTAGGAAAATGTCGTAGTTCAAACGCGGAACGATGCGAAAATGGATTCAAGACGCCGGGCATTACAAGCCAGTTCGAGATACGAATGCTTGAAATGATTACCTATTGTCCTACTGTTTTGTTCGTGCTAGTTTACATGCGGACTAAGCTGCCAGGCGCAGTGGTGGGGGTAAGACATTGTCCTGCGGAGATAGCCTGCCCGTCTATCTCTAGGACAATGCCTTGGTTCATTGTCCTGTCTTCCAAACTTCTGTTCACACTAGGACAATGTGTCCGGAGTTGAGATAATACAATATTGTATTATTCTCGTGAGAACTAGGCTTAAGGAAATTTTGACTTTGAATTTTTGAGGTTTGATCCTACCCACCACATTACAAAACAATAAATAGTTGCATAACAATTAATTAAATAACTCTCAAATCCTTCCATGGATTATATTACAACATAACTAAACGAAATTTTTTTTAATGACCAAATAATATGGACAAATGTGCAATGACTGCCCACTTTTCAAAGTGATCGCCCACTTTAGTGATTCGTTAAATATCTTTAAGAACGGGTGTTGATTCAACGATTCATCGAATTTCAATAATATTCAAGTTCTGTGGAAAACATATTCAACTTCGGTTATTATCCAAGTATGCGAAACAACTGGCCCATGATGAAATAATTACAGAACTTGAATTTTAATTTTGAAATTCGATGAATTCTGTGAAACAATCCGGCTAAAAAAACAACTTGAAGATGGTACCCACAGGGTTGGGCAAAATAGAAACTAATCCAGCCCAGCCTATTTATCAGTAGAATAAGAATTTCCTTTTACGAACACTAGATTTTAACATCAAACGGTTTCTTGTTCATTTATTTCAGGCGATAGTTTAAAAAACTTATCGAATCTTCTTTCTAAGCACTCTTTTAGTTGAGGTACAATAAAGTGCCCAACTCTAAAGATTCTAGTGTTTTTAGTCTACATATGTTTGAGTCAGCTTATTTTTCGTTATCAAAGATCGCTAAATGTATTTGTGTGAAAATGTATTTTGAAGCCATGAGTATTTGAAATACTAATTACAAAATACTTCAGCATCGGGTATTTGAAATACCAAATATAAATTACATTTTTAAGAAGTAATTGAAATATAAATACCAAATACGTATTCGTATTTGTATTTATAAAAGTTAACCTGAATACAGGCAGCAACGAACCTAGCGAGGTAAATTTTTTTTATGTAAAAAAAAATAACATATACGGTGAGAAGATATACATAAATGTTTAATTATCTAAAATAAATACAGAAAAATATAGTACATCACCTGGCTTTCATTTTTTTCACTACGAGGTTTTTTGTGCCTCCTGTAAAATTAGACAAATGGTAGTTATGCATTCTACGAATTAAGCCAATGATATATTAGTGAGGAAATGACAATCAAAGTGAAAGTGGACTGTCACTAGCTGCGGGCAATCATAGTCCAGTTTATCCTACCTTCTTCTGGTTTGATCACTCTCATTTTGCAGATCGGTAATAATACTGTGATGGACGTCTTCCTTCTGTTCCTGCAGGAAGTGGTAGCTGACAGCGTTGAGGGTATAGGAGCGCAGCTTGTAGTCCCTCACGAGGACCAGTAGCAGGTCGAAGGGGACCCTCCCCTCCATATTCACGCTCTTATTCTCGCGTCGACCCATCTGCTTTGATTGGAGCACTGAATCTTTGATGACAGACCTGGAGTTTCACACCAAATAATCATTATGTATTAAAATTAATGATATGCTAATTAGGAGATACTTTAAATCTTATTAATCCCTCAGGTCTCGACCGTATTTTGTCAGAGGTTCAAAATGTTGCCTTTTTGCAATAAAAGGGATATTTCTGAATGTATCTGATATGCTTATATTTCGAAATAAACTTAATTTTTGAAATATAACTATGAACATAAAAAAGTTTTAAAAATGGCTCACCAAACGTTTTTTCTAACTAAAATTACTGATAATGAAAAAAAATAAAAACAACACACATATTATTTTATCAGACAAAAGGTTAAAACATTATTAAATAAAAAAAATAAAAAACATAAACGTTATCGTCTCCTTTTGTCATTAACTTTTTGTCGTTAACTCACTTTTTGCTTTTAATTTTTAATTCTCAAATATTCATGTTTTTTTATTCAAATTGGGGTTGGAAACTTTGGATTCATAAAGTTGTACTTTTGAATTATTTTGTGGTTAACTTTTAGATTTGAATATAAAGCGTGGTATTTTCTCTTTCTAACACCGTTTAGATCGTATTTCTAACCAAGATAGAAAGGGAGACAACGATTTCTATGATACCCATATAAGTTGTTCCGAAATCCGAACAAATAGACCTGATGGGTTATTATTGTTTATTGTAAATTATGGTGAGCCACAAATTAATCATCATTACGAATATGTAATATATTATGTGATTGGCTTGCCTTATATCCTTAATTCTTCCAAGGAAATCAAAATCTCTGACTTTCAAATGTTTTGATCGGTTTATCAAATAAGGCAGATCAAAGTTGTTTATGTTGTATCCCGTTATTACGTCAGGGTCGTGTTCTCTGATGAATTCCGCCCATTTCTCCAACATTACCTGAAATCAATTATAGCATTCTAAAAGATCTTTCAATTAAATATTATTCAATTTTTATATATATCAATGATGAAGAAGAACAAGATGGCGCTGACACTGACAGCAAAGATGTCAGAAATGCTGGAAACTTTTGAAAGAAAAGTGTTGAGAAGAATATGCGGACCATGAAAGAAGGGGAACAGTGTTGCATCCGGCATAACAAATAACTGTATGATATATATCAGGCCCCCAACATCTCAGCCCATATGAGACTCCTCAGGTTGAGATGGGGTGGGCATGTACAGAGAATGCCGGACACACGCGTCCTAAAAAGAATTATGACTGGACACCCAGGTGGAAGGAGAAAAGTGGGAAAACTCAGAATGAGGTGGGAAGACAGGAGGCAAGAGGGGGTGCAGCACAGCTTCTCCGGGTAACAAACTGGAAATCAGCCGAACTGGAGGAGTTGCGAATGTTGCGGGAGGCTCGATATGGGCTGAAGTGCCATCGGGGAGAGAGAGAGAGAGAGAAAAGAAGAAGATACTACGAATAAATTTAAACAAAAATATGAAAAAGAACAAGACAGATAAAAATAAGAAGCTAACGGTTGCAACTGAGACACAAACCCAGGATCTCTCGTCACACCGCGACAAGCGCCTTAACCAATTCGGCCACTGAGACCTCTTATTCAAAAATTATTATAAAAGAGAGTTAGAACGGGTTGTTTAAAAAAATATGAACAATTCATCAAATATTTGAAGTCAATTTTCACTTTCTGTGTAAGTTCAAGTTCTGTTATTGTATCATTATAGGCCAGTTGCTTCATACAACTAAAATAATCACAGAACTTGAATAGAACTTACAACACAGAAAGTGAAAATTTTGATGAATTGTTCTAATTTTTTTAAACAACCCTTACTTATTCTAATGAAAAATTGAATATTTATTTAGAAAAAAGTCAATAGGTGTCCCATATAAATAAAATCCAATATGTTTATCCGAGACACTATCTAGGTTACAAACCAGTTCTTCGAACATTTGTTATTATTTAATACCTTTTTAATGCCAAAAATATGGGAAAAAAATTAGTCAAAGATAATATTGTTAATTCTGAATTTGAAATATTAGATTGACAAAATTGACTTAAAAATAAGTTTAATAACGAATTGGTTAAGGCTCTTGTCCTGGTAAGAGGATCCTGGGTTTGTGTCCCAGTTGCACCTGTTAGCTTTATATTTTTCTGTGTCTTGTTCTTTTTTATATTTTCCTTTAGATTCATTAGTATTATCTTCTTCTTCATTAAATATTATTAGTATTTCAAAATATTTAGATTTTAAAACATTCAAACCTTTTCTGATTGGTAACTTAGAACTTGCGAGCCGACAATGGGTGCGCACGTGTTTAGTGTGAAAACGTTCCGGATAAATGGCTCAACCTCTCCCTGGCGGATGACCATGTTGGCTATCTGGATGACGGGGTCGTGCTGGGCTTCGGGAAATATTCCTGGCAAAATTATACACAAATGAAACTTGCACAAATAGACCCAACATCTTACTATCTTACTAATATTATAAATGCAAAAGTTTGTATGGATGTATGTGTGTTTGTTACTCTTTTACGCAAAAACTACTGAA
Source organism: Limnephilus auricula (assembly GCA_951813805.1). Taxonomy (NCBI): domain Eukaryota; kingdom Metazoa; phylum Arthropoda; class Insecta; order Trichoptera; family Limnephilidae; genus Limnephilus; species Limnephilus auricula. Next base: position 37,863,995 of record OX638393.1, read on the forward strand.
GGGATTTTAATGAAACTTTACAATAATATAGTTCATACATCAGAATAACAAATAGGCTATAATTTAAAGGCTATAATTATTATTAGAGCTCTGGCGTTATGAAATTTGTATTAAAAATTTGAAGAGGTCAGACCCGAGTTGTTCGAAAAAATGGGTGTATTTTATGGGGCGGAGGGGAATTAAAGGGGGGGTTCGGGGGATGGTGGAAGAGGGAGGGGGGATGGCGGAAAAGGTGAAAGGGGAATGTGTGAGGGGGGGTCGCGAGATTGGGGACAGCAGGAGATTGGAGGGGGAAGGTGAAAGTGGAACGCGGGATGGGAAGGAGACGCGGGAGGGGAAGGATACGCAGGAAGGGAAGAGGAGGCGGAAGGGGAATGGGGGCAGCAACAGCAACGCGTGGCCAGTTCATCTAGTATTACAATATTATCATGTAATACAAAATAATCAAACTGGATCACAAGTCAGCAGGTATGATTGTTTATTGTCTAGCAGAGTGAAATCGATAACTTTATGATATCAGATCGATAGGCATAATTACTGATGATTTTACACCGTTTTCCCAGTACAATCGCATTGTTAATAGCCAGACCTTGTCGAGGAATAAATAAGAAATCGATATACCCTGGCAACACGGGTGGATCTATCTATGGAACATCAAACTGCTATGTAAAAATTAAAAACTAAAAAACACACCACTTCGAATTTAAATACTAACTTTAACATACATTCGCACTTCGCATGTACTTTTTGAGATTAAACGGGAATTAATTAGTTATTGCGGTCTTTAGTCATATTTGAACCATTTTCGTTTCTTCCAGATCAGGGATTTGAACCCGTGACCTACGGAATCGTAGTTGAATATCGTAACCACTCGACCACGGAGGCCACCGTTTGGGTTTTAAATTATGTTTTTTCTTATTGTCTTCCTGTTCAGTTAACAGGTTATTTCACTCTAATTATTTAATAGCTGACAGATATCAGTTTACGATCAATGTTCAACTAAATGTGCCATCGCAATAAATTTAACGTTTAATACTCTAACATCGACATTTTCTCCGATTCACTGCCCAAATTTAAAATGAGCATCATGTCAATGATGTAAACTGTTTAATGCGCGAGCATACGCATCCCTTCACAGATCAACACTTCTCGCACCTACAAACTCACACAAACACACCTACACCCTCGCACATTACCCGGTAATTAATAAATATATGTACATGCCACAAAAAAGGCATTACAAAGAAACATATCATAGGTACCCACCATGAAATATTGCTTAATATCTGTAAATTTGTTTTATCACTGTAATCAATGTACTGTTTTTTTTAATCTTACTAATATTATAAACGCGAAAGATTGTATGGATGTATCTGTGTTTGCTACTCTTTCACGCAAAAACTACTAAATTAATTTTATTGAAACTTTACAATTATATAGCTCATACATCAGAATAACATAGGCTATAATTTATAAAGCTATCTATTTTCCATATATGTATTACAAATAATAATTATTGTTATAGAAAATGTCAAAATTTGATAATGATTATTAAATCAGAATTCTATTTTAAAAATTATTTAAATTAGTGAATTTATTTGAAGTACTCGCCTGAATCGAATCAAGAATTATAGATATTTTAAATTTTGGTATAAACATAGATTAGACATAGGAAAAGAAAATAGGCTACTTGGAGTACCTACTAATTTGCGGACGAAGTCGCGGGCAGAAACTAGTATACATATATATATTATAAAAGTAAGTGTACAATGTGCGTGACGCTAAAACTCAGAAACTAGTCCCGATACGATCATGGGAGTTATATGATGGTGTGGTGGCCCTCCATCCCCCATCAAAGTTTAGCCCTCTAGAAATTTATAGAACAGTCTAGAACATTCGAGAGTAGTCGAGAGAATTCCTGGAATTTTTTTGGAATGTTCAGGAATAGTCTGGAACGTTCGGGAACATCCCAGTACATCCCAGATCATTGTGGAGCATTCCTGAACACTCTGGAATGTTGTGGAATGTTCTGGAACATTGTGGACCATTCAAAACCTTTTTTGTTTGGGTGGGGGATAGAGGGCTACCACACAATCTCATATCAACTCCCTGAGAGAAGCCCGGTACTCCAGCTAGTACAAAATAAATAAATAAATTTAATTTTGTTTACCCTTCCTCCCGGCACATTCAATATCGAAACTCAGGATCCGAAACGGTGCCACCTTCCCCCACTCTCCGTCAGGTGCGTGGGCCACGAAGGCATTCCAGGCCACGTCCACCTCAATCTGGCAGCGGGACTGTATCTGCAGCGGGCTGAAGCGGTCCTTGCTGCGGAGCCGCCAGTCCCCCGCCTTCAGCTCGATCCAGCTGCAGCCGACTACTTCCGTATCCACCATGAATCTAACAACCACAATACAAAATAATACGGGTCTTTCAATAGGGACGCTCGAACCTTGTAAGGTTATAGCAGCCATTTTCTTAAAGTGACATCTGTAAAATTTGTTGTCAATTGTTTAGTAGTGTACGGAAAATCGCCATGGAAGGATACAGCGTTGAACAACGTGTGCAAATCATAAAATTTGAGATTTGATCAAAAAATGCATGATTATCTCGCGCGGCCGCCGTGATTGTGCGATTTAATGCCTTTAGACTTCTTCCTTTGGGACTATCTTAAATCGCAGGTCTATGAGAATAAACCGCAAACAATTCACGCCCTCAAAGTCAACATAACAAACACCTTCCAGCAAATTCAGCCAGGTTTATGAGATAAAGTAATTGAAAATTGGATCTCCCGAATACGTGCCACCAAGCAAAGCCGCAGCTGGCATTTGAATGATGTTATATTTCACACTTATTGCCATAAAACATATTTCAAATAAATAAAAAATTGAGTGGATATCTCACAGACAACTTGTTTTATTTACATTTTAAAATCGAGTGTCCTTAGTGAAAGACCGTATATACATCACCGATCTCCGTACCATAATTAAATCAGACTCCAACTGTTTTGCAGGTGATACAAAATTCTTTGCCAATGTTCTTCAATCCAAGTGATTGGGATTACATACTTGAAATATGTGAGATTACTTGAATGACGATAATCGCCACTCTTCTAAGATACTACTTTACTGACATCTGTTGAGACCTCAAACTACAAATATCTATACTAACATCTGTTGAAGGATATTGAAACTGCTAATAACTAACTAAACTGTTGTACAGCACTGCTGTACCATACTATAACTGTACTACATATAACTAAGCTAATGAACATATTTAAAAAAATATAAATCACTTTAAAACTCTATTGGATTCTTGTTTGAAGAGAAGAAAAGATTGACTTATTGTAAAAATAGAAAAGAGTATGTTAATAAAGTAATAATAATAATATATTCACATGAAGACATTCAGTTGGCGGTATTCATTCAAAGGTGGGTAAGGCTACTACAGAGGCTCTGTGAGGAGAGACTGCAATAAACGAAGTCGCAGGACAAGTGATGGGTCCCCGAACCGAATAGGACAAGGGAAAGAAGTCTTCTTCGATGAAGAACATTGGCATAAAATAAAATTATAACGGTCAATTTTTCATAGTGCCATTTTTATTTACATCACCTCTAGGGCTGGGCTGGGCTACTGATAAGATTATAAGAACTGGAGTGATAAAAAAAAATATATTTATTTTTTGGAATAACTTAATGAGTAAAACCTCAAATTGTAATATGTATTTAAGAGTCATTGACCAGCGGCTGAGAATAAAATAAATAAAAAATAAAAATGCTTGCAACCGTTCAGGGAGGTTCCGATGAGAAAGATCGATTATTACCAGTATCAAATTTTTTAAATTAAACATTTAATATCGATTTATTTCATTCAAAACTTGCTTTAATATATACCTACATTCAAGTAAGCAATAAAAATGCTCAAAACGTACGATGATAAATTATTAAATATCATGTACTTCTTGAAAGTATTTTTTGATCATAAGTATTTATGATTTTTCAATAATGTTTAACAAAATAAGTGTGAAGACAATACAAGTGGCTCTCAAATGAAAATTTGAAACAGAAAAATCAGAAATATAAACGCATCCAGGAATTCTAGTAATTTATTCCTAGATGCGACAGTATCATAATCGTTTATTTAGTTATTTATTATTTTTAAAAACATTACATATTTCATATTACAAAGATCTTTGGCTGTCCAACTAGGAAATTAACCTGTTTTAGGACAGTCAAAATGAGCAGATTTATGGATTTGTCTATTGTATTGACTTTTATTTAAATATTGCACTTTATATAAAAATTAAAAAATTAAAAAGTATTGATGGTTGATACAAGAGGTTGCTTATGAATGTAAATAATATAAACTTAGAGAAAAGAAATAATAAGAAAATTCAAAAATAAAGATTATTAACATGTGTGCTTATTCACTTGAAATTTTACTTTTGATTTTGATGAAATTAATAAATTAGAAAATCAATTGTACATTGGTAATTACATTATATCAGTGAGAGAAATAAACTCAACAAATTGATATTACATTTCAAATCTGTGGTATCTTTGACATGTCTGTTTTATCTTTCAAATTATCAGCCAATCAGTTTTACGGATTATAAAAAAAATTGCAGCGGAGATAAACTTAACATTAAAAAGTAACTACTGAATGCCTTTGAACCCCTAGAGGTCGGAGCCCTTCATTTGCAGTGTTGAAGAATTGTACACATGTACAGTACGAAGCACTGCAATTGCAGTGTTGACCTTATACTTTAATTTTGCCTTTGGATATTACATCTACTGGGTTAGTTAAAGACAAAAATAAAAATGCCACTTTATCAAGTACGGTGTTGTCTACATATTGGCTTAAACAAAAATGTATTATCAACAATAACGTAACATCATTTGTTCTAGTAAAAAACCATTCTCGTTTAGCCAGTCACTGAAAAGTAAATTTCTTTCATGGAAAACATTTATCAGTACCAAGCAGTGGCGGTTTTCTCTAAAGTGCGTTTGTGCGGCGAACCCCCATCAAAAAGATGAGAAAATAAAACAAACTTGTTTTGTAATAATATAAGCACATCATAGATTGCGCGCCACTAAAATTCCGTCTTAAAACCCGCGCCACCGTAAAATACGGTAGGTATCTATCCCATTTTGTGCGTCTTGAAATCCGCACAAAACTTCCCATACTAAAGAATCCTATTCGGTACAATCCCTCTAGCGGTGATTTGTACAAAACTAGGAATTTCTTACCAAAATAAGGACAAAGGTGTGCGCCGCGTCGCAGCGTGTGAATGCGATTCATGATGTCACGTGACCTGCGAATGCCATACATACAGCGAACATAGACGAGTCTCACCGATGATGCCCGAACCCGAGATGTCCGCAGACTGACCGGCTAACGGTTGACCTTTGCACCATAGGGATGCAAGTTAGTTGTTATTTTTTTACGTTATATTACGGTATTTATCTTTTAGTCATATCAATCTTGTAGTCATTTTTGTACATTTTTATTTTCTTGTTTCTGCATTTCTCCAACCGTTTGTCAATGGCATTTGTGAATCTACTATTGAAGTAAACCGATTTTGACTTCTGTTTTCGTATATATATTTTTTTTTTTAGATAAGTCGTTATATCCCTTGGTTATATTTACGAAAGCTTCGGCAAACGCCACATGTCGTCGCTAGTTATGCAATTTTGTGTTCTGCATTCTCCAGTAGGTATTGTTTCGAATTTCCAATTGAAAGCGTTTTCGTTTGTTGATTGTCGCGAATATTCTGTCATAATTTGTTTCACCCAATGGCGGAATACAGATTTGTGTATATAAAAAATAATGCTAATACTTATGAAAAAAGGTTGGAAATTAAAAATAAAGGACCTCCGCGTCCTGAGCTCTCATTAAATCAAGTTTTTGCCTATATCTTCTCTTGAATTTCTTTTTTATAGGTATTAATTGAAAATAATTTCCCTCAGGGCCTATGTCATATTTAAAGATGCTGGGTGGAGGGTCTTTTTGAGGAGAGGAAGGAGTGAACATGGGTATTAAGGTGACCCATGTTGTAGGAAGGAGGAAACACAGAGGCCAGCAAATCATTCCACAGCCGAGCTGTTGAACTAAAGAACTAGTCGTAGAACCGACCCGTTCTCATGTGACAAATGTCAACCATGTACATAATATGTTGAGCGCGCGTTTGGCGTGTTTCCCGACTATGCACCTAGTTACTCGGAGCATCTTCCATTGAAATACCGGTAGAACAAGGATAGCATTCCCACCCGACGCTTTCGCTCTAAAGATTGCAATCTGTTTGTAAAGACGGGAGAATCTATCAAACCGACCGCCCGTTTCTGCAAGGAGTCGAGGGTGTTTTTCAGGTACTTTGGGGCTCCAGACCAGAGGTGGCTACCAAATTCAATCATGGGGCGCACTTGCGATTTAGCAGTTGTGTACTATTAAAGTATCTGCGGGCCCTGTACAGTATCTACGCCCAGTTTCTGAGAGGCTATTACTTAACTCCGTCTTCGATGAAGCCCCCATACCTGAGCTGGTCACTTAGAGTTACACCGAGCATATCTATGGAATGCCTGTTCGGAAGAATGCTACCGTTGAAGGAGACTAGGTTGTCATTTCGATCCTTTTTAGTCGTAATCAGACATGATTGGACCTTTGAAACATTAAATTCGACGAGATTATTCTTACCCCAAGGAAAAAACACTCTCGAGGTAACTGTCCATTCTTTGGAACTTTGGAGTCGTTGGAATTTCTGAACCCCTTGTTGAAAAGACCACGAACCGCCACTGGTACCAAGACAAACATTCTTACCTAATATCAAAGTCAATATTGGACTCGTAGAATGCGGGATCCATCAAGCCAAAAGTATCAGCTCCCCGTTCAATGAGTCTCTTGGCGGCAGCGATGAGCCGAGGCAAGGCCAGCGATATCCGGACAAAATTGATCGGCTCGTCTCCCTTGTAGAACATCATAGACAGGGCCTGTACCAGCTTCACTTCTAGAACTGCCTCCATTATCTTCTCTTTGTTAGAACGCAGGTCTTCAATTATAGCTCGGTTTAATGATTGCTGAAAAGAATAAAACAAGTGAGGTGTGTTGAAACAAAGACAGCAATCTCCAATTATTTTTATTTTGAGTAATATGCAAAAAAAATCTTTTTAGATGAACAATAAAGCATCATTTTTGTTATTAATTGTTTCGTTTCCATTAGTTACACTCCGCGTATTATTGCGATTAAATGGTTAATTATTTAGTTATCTTCAATTAATTGATGGAGATTGCTGCTTTTGTTCAGTCTCTCTGATTGGCCAAAAGGGATACTGCCATTTTTGTTTCATACCTGTAATTTTTATTGGAAATTGCTGTTTTTGTTGCAGAACTAAATACAATTATTTAAAAATGTATGGGTTACTGACATTTACGCTCCAAACCCTTTGTAGCTGTCAATAGTATTTTTGTTTCTCTATCAATCGCCATATCTAACTCATTTTATTTATTTTATTTGTTACACTCCCAAATGGGTTTTTACAAAAATTAAAACAATAAAGGAAACACAATGAAAAAAATAAAATGTTACAACAAAAGCATATAATAGACACATTGGTAAAAATGATAAGAAGTCTCACATAAATAGTATAAACAAAAATTGCAGAAATTATAGACGTCTATTTGTGTCTCGATATATGAAAGAATTGAAATAAACAATATTTATGTTGATTATTTTTAAGGTGAAATATATCCCCCAGATCAGAATATTTATTTAGACTGTGAAGTCTCGGAAACGGGGAATGAATTTTAGACCAATGGTGGAGATTGCTGTCTTTATTTCAACATGCCTCAAGAACATTTAAATAAAAACTCATATTGATGCATGAAGTGTACTGATGATTCCCTTCATTTAACAATACAACTCTGATGATCGGGAGTTTTCAATAATACTTCATTTCGTCAAGATTAGGAGTCTAGATTAGGAATCTGGTTTATTATCGTCGTATTTACAATGAGTATCTAACTGGATTTAACGTCCGCTCTAAAGGATGCTCTGTGTTAATCTGCCAGTGAGCCGCCGCCTAGTGCAGTGCTCACTATCAATCGGAAATCTTTGTAACCGTTCAGGTTTTAGACCTGAAAGGGCGACAGTTGTCTCTCTCATATAGTACGACCACTGACCTCTTTTGAGACACATTAAAACTACATTTAACTACATCTAATAACTACCTATACTAACGACATCTGTTGAGAGACATTGAAACTACATTCATATTCACATATACTACAAGCGTCTGGAAAGTAATGACTCTATGATAACGCTATAATATGAATAATGCTATGGCATATCATTTTCAACATTCCGTCAATATGTTATACTAGCGTCAAGTTAATGTGTGCCAAAATAAGACAATACCAGTTTATGGACGTCCAGTAATGCTTTGGAACATTATCGAACCGAACAAATTACCTTCAACTTTTGACAGGAATCCGCTTGGAAGTTTGCCGGGACAGTAACGTAGAAGTAAGGAGTAAATCCGTGCACATGACAACAGACAGAATTACCATCCATTGTGACTCCAAACATTCTCATGATTGGTACCGGCCCAATCTAAAATGAAAAAATCGATTTTATTCAAAGAAAAAAAATTATGTTTTTTTATCATTTGAGTTTGCATTGCAAGGTTATTTGTTACTTGTGATCCAGGCATTCCAGGTATGGGCTCTCCATTATAATGATCAATGTCCAGCTGTTGAAATGTCAAGTTGTCTTCGTTGGGATTCAATGGAGGAGGTTCTGGTCTGGACCATTTAACGTTTGTATTATGCGACTCTGGTCCCTGTAAAAATCATCAGAGTACAGTACAAAAGTATAAAAAAGAAACTAACCTCACATTATTGTTGAAATAAAGTTTTTTTCATACCTGCCCCATAACCGCTTCTTGGGAATCGACTGGAGATTCAGATAAGTCCATGTCAACGAGCTGTTGCTCGAAAGAGCTTGGAAAATCTTCCTCATCGTCACCGCTTCTACAAAATTACGAAAAAAATAGATACGCAGTAATAATATCGTATTAAAGATGGTAAGAGGGCAAACATTATCTTACCGAAGTTTTTTAGATGGAGGGCCTTTAAAAGAATTACGTTTCTTATCCATTTTAAATATTAATAATACTGAAATTCATAAACAACAAAATAATGTTGTATTGACGTTTGCAAAAAACGTTGATATTTGACATAAGAGATGTAAATTCCCCGCGCAATTATTTGAACGAGGGACAGCCGGCCCCGTAGGCTAATGATAAAAGAGTAGAAAAAATATTTTTTACAAAGCACAACGGTCTCTTTTTCTCGACCGTTTTGCATTCTGTCCGTCTGGAAAAGTGGTTATACGTTCCGTTTCAATATGGTGGTCGTTTTAATAGCTAAGTAAAGATAGATAATTTTTTCAAATTTGTTTATTTAGACTTTCTTATTCACATTTTTACAATATTATGGCGAAGGTGAAAGTGACTGAAAGTGACCAGTGATGTTCAGTGACGCTTCTTGTATATCCACATTTATAAATAATTTAATTGCTTTATAATTAAGTAGGTAGGTATTCAATTACGTACAAATTTTATTATTTCTACTAATTTTATTTTTTAAGGTCTCCTTATTTTTACAGTAGGTCCACACGGGAGGCCCTGAGGAAAAATCCTTCAGGGCCTATGTCATCTTTGAAGATGCTGTGTGGTGGGTCTTTTACTGTGTTCATAAAACTACTGGTTAATGCTGTTTTCGAGTTTCGATATCACCGGAAGAAGTGAGAGTTAAGTGAATATACTATCTATACACTACATCATCCAGATTTTTCTGGGAGAGCCATTGAGTTAAGCATTGGTATATATCAATGGGGAGAGCGGTGAAATAGGCGTAGATACCAGCTAACAAATTAAAGTTATCAAGATTAAAGATCTATTGACTCTCATAAGAAAAAAAGGTAAGCTGGTACAATATTTGGAATATAATAGTTTTATACTATTTATTAATTTTTAATTATGTTTTATAAATATCCTCTACCCAGCTTTGCCATATTGTTTATTTTCAATAAGTGAAACTTATATTTCTATTTTCTGGAATAAAAAAATGCTTGGTACTATTTACTTTATGATAACGTGATTTTAGGATTTTTTTTACTGACAACACCGAAGTTAACCTATCATCACTGACAAAGTCAGATCTGTCTAATTGTGTCCGTAAATATTTAGTAAATATAAACATTGTAAATGTTGTGAATATCATGTATAAAAGTGCCATCAGTGCCGCCGCGAGCGGTACTTGTGCGGAGCCTGACCAGGAGCGGGAGGGACTGTTACCCCAAGATGCGCCTCCCGCACCCGCAGACCAAGACTACAGTGGATTCGATATCGTCAAAGCCACCCAGTATGGGGCTATCGCTAGGGTGAAGGAACTCGTCGAGGCGGGCTGGGACGTCAACCAGCCCGATTCCGAGACTGTCACTTTGCTTCACTGGGCCGCAATCAATAACAGAAAAGCCATTATAAAGTATTTCTTGGAAAAGGGCGCTAAGGTAGACGCGATCGGCGGAGAACTGAATGCGACACCCCTTCATTGGGCAACTAGACAGGGCCACCTTGGGGCGACCTTGCTACTATTGAGCGCTAGGGCCGATCCGACTCTGAAGGATGCAGAGGGTTGTGCCTGCATCCACCTCGCCGCTCAGTTCGGCCACACGCCCGTGGTGGCCTTTCTGGTCACCCAAGGAGTCAACATCGACATGCCGGATAATGGCGGCATGACGGCACTCATGTGGTCTTGTTGGAAGGCCTCCGCTGTGGATCCAACAAGACTCCTCATCACTCTGGGGGCATCCACAGGATTAACTGACTTATCGCACGGAAACACGGCTCTTCATTGGGCGATAATGGCTCGAAATATGAATGCCATAACAACACTCATTGTGCAGGTAAACTATTGATTCCACTCCCGTCTAATAAGTCAATGACTCATTTTATATAAGATCCTATAAAATCGTACCTTTAAATGTCAGTTCATCACTCACAGTTTTTTAAGTAAGTTAATATTTATTTAATTAAACTTATTTCAGGGCAAGGCAAGCTTAGAAACACCCAATTTCCGAGGTGACACACCACTCAACATGCTGCAGACTCAACTGGGAGCTATTTGGATTGGTTCGGAAGTGGCCGACATAGTGAGGGAGCATGTCTTTTCTCACAGCAAGGTCAACGTATTTAGGAAACTTGCACATGACAGAGTAAGCTTGTAATACTTTACCACTCTAATAACTTTATACATATTATAGTGCACTGAAAACATTCCTGCTAATTTTATTGATTAATTAACTATGACACTTTTTAAAAAGTTTGAAGCAGCAATAATTTTTGGATGTAGTGGTATCTCAAGTACACACTTATACGCATAATTATTCTTTGAACCAACTGTTAATTATAATTTTATATTGATTTCTAAGAGTTCTTTGGTTTTTATTATTCTTTTTGTTTTGTTTTAGCGTTTTAGATGGTGGACGATGCTTTCCGCACCATTCGTAACATTCTACCTGGTTGGCCAGGTGTTCCAGCTAAATACATTATATTTAATAAAGATGTTCATCTTGACGTGCATGTACGCCATTGTACACACGATGGGCAGCATATTATTCTACAGGGAATTGAAGAATGTGTTTCCCCTAAGTGTTTATTTGGCAACTAAGTTGTGGTTTTATATAACGTGGATTATATTTTTTATGCCGGTTGTGAGTGTTATGACGAGTCTTGGATTTCTGTTGTGCTCGGGAGTGTTGTGGTATTGTTTCGTTAAGACCTGGAGAGGTGACCCGGGCGTTATTGTCGCTACTGAAGAAGACCGGGTTAAGGTAAACATATCCACTTTTTATAATAATATTATACGTGTCTAAATTTAAATAGCACCATTTATGTGAAAAATCATACATATGACATAGATTCCTAAGGAATTGTGGTGTAGTGTAGAGAGTTAACTTTATGTTGTGTATGTGATCCATCGGTGGCTATTCATTTACGCGGATTTAACACGTATTTGTGATCTATGAAGTTTCACTAAAACACATATATTGTGTCAAAATCAAGTGGTGGGATAGATTGCGTTGAAAACGCCAGCATTCAAAAGGTTAATGTTAAAATTTACGCAATAAAAAGTGCTGATGTTGTTTATTTTTCAATTTATCACAGTTGGATGCAATATTAACTTATGATTAAAATTGTGGTTTTGTGTAAGACACATTCAAAATTTTTTGAAATGCATAGTATTTGTTTGTAACTTGTGTTCAAATTTTTGGTCTGTGTAAAACCTATAGAAGTAATATTTACACAGCTGATAAAGAAGGGATTGGAGATACTAAAAAGGCGATGGGAGCAAAAACAGCATGTGCGTGTTTAGGTTGTCATTGTATCCTGCTCCTCAATTATTGTAGGTGAATTTAGAATTCTTTCTTTTCTAAATAAGCAATCTTTATGTATAATGTTATTTTCCAGAATATGGTTGATATGGCAATAAAACTGCAGCCATTCCAGCCGGCGTACTTCTGTTCTTCTTGTCTGGTGAAGAGGCCTATCCGCTCCAAGCACTGTTCAGTTTGTAACCGATGCGTTGCAAAATTTGACCACCACTGTCCCTGGGTTGGGAATTGTATTGGTAAGTTCTTTGTTTTAAATGAAAATTTGCTGACTGAATAAAATAGTTCTGCAAATGTCTGTAATTCTACATGGGGTTCTTGGGGTGAGGTTTATCTAGGTCTCGGCGGTGGATGCGTTTGCAGGTCGGGAGACTGCTTGAGCGAGACCTTTTGAACTCTCCAGCTGGACTTTTAACCCATCGCCTTGCACCGCAGCGGGAAGGACGATTTCATACACCTAACACTCCTGGACACATTGACCCCCAGATTCCTACCCACTCGTCTTACCTTTTTCCTTCCCAGAACTTCCTCTCCTTCCTTCCCCTAAAAAGACAAATGTATCTCCGAAGATGACATAGGCCCTGAGGGATTTTTTTTTCTTCAGAGCGTTATGTGTGGAGCTAATGTAAAAAAAAAACAGATTGATAAAATTGATCAACTGTTTCACAAAGAATTTCGATAATTGAAATTTTTTTATCGATTTTACCAGAAGTAAGGAAAAATGGAGCTAACTTTAGGCGCACAGACACGCCCACAACACACTTATACCGGTTTATCTTAATGTAAATACCACACAAGGGTCCCAACTGCTCCCAACCGCCTGAAGCCAGCGAGACTATGGCCCCCCAATTGGGGTATGTTATGAGGCTGGAGGGGAAGGAGATGGGGAAGAGGAACGTTTCTCCAGGGAGATTCTGAGATTACCTTCCACTCTGGAACGTGTCGCAAATTTACCTTATATTATTTTTTAATGATTAAATTCTGAAATAACACAAATCAATCAAATAAAATTTATTGGATTTGAAACTGTGGCCTCCGGATCGCTATTCGGGATCCTTACTCCTCAACCACGGAGACTGTCTCTTCAGTGGTAGTTCTTCTAGAACTAACCTTTCCTCATTTTTATTCTGCACCATAATTTTATGTTTTATATTTTATTTTCTACTAAAATTAAATTTTCTCATATTATTATTATCAATTCCAAAATTTTGGTAGCATTTGAGCAGGTAGGTAGGTTCTCCCTGTGACCTGGTATGTAATATCAATATGTCATCGCCAGATAAACATAAAATATTATGAAAATTCCACAGAATTACTCGTTTGCACAAATAATGTTATCTTGTTCCGTGATTGAAATGCTATCTTATTACTTAAAAACATGGTATTGCATTAATCTATATCTTTTATCTGAATAAACACTATATTAATAAAAGATAGATACATTTGAACATAAAAAATTTGGAATCCAAATCAATATATAAAAATAACTAAACATTAAGGTATGAATTCTATTACATACTAATAATTTGTAGAGCTCTGTTTTTGTGAAAATTCACCTCAAGAGTGCTGTACAACTTATTATAAATTCTTAGGCTGTGTCTAATTTTATTACTTAGATTCAGGAAACATACTTACCTGGCAGGTCACTTCTGATAAACACTTTTTAACCATGCGAGCGCTTTTTGCCACATTATGGCACTATTTCGAAAACCTCGGATTGCTTTGTTTCCAAAATGTGGCAAATTTTCAAAAAATTTTTTTTTATTAAAACGATTACCTATTTGTACATTCAAAATGTAAGAAAATAAATATTCTCTAGATTCTTTAAAATGTTTTAAGGTTAAACATTTAATTATATTTTTTTTATAAATCCTACAAATATGTGATAATAGAGAAAAGATAGGGGAATTCATTGGCTACATAGAACTATAATAAGTTTGTATGTCTCCATATTCAAATTCGGAGATATGATTTTTTTTATGTGGGTGGAAAAATTTCCTTTCGCAATCTGAGAAAAAATATTTTAATTGCTCTGTCGCTCCAGTGGTTATTAGAAAGTTTATGTTTGGAGAAAAAACAACTTTGCATGCAGAGGACACTATATTAAAAACACTGGACATTGCATGATATTACATTTGCTACCCTCCATTACTGTTGACATTACATTTATGAGAAGATTAGTGGCAAAAGTAGAGTTTATGTGTATTTTGAAAGACTGGAGAATATAGGACTCTTTAGGACTGGAGAATTTTATTACATATATCATAAACTTATACACAGTTGTTATTTGTCAGATATGATTAGATTTTCACTGTTTCACCGTATTGCTTGTCGAGGGCCTTACCTCTAGATCATGGAATACCTATGAATTATTTCATTTTGATCCCTTAAACTTCCTCTTTCTACCAGCACTGATATGATCTTAAATATTATCAATGTTATGGACATAAAACAGCTCTTTGCAAGATTCATCTTGATTGTTTTAATCCAAAACAATAAAACACTTTACAAAGCAACACAAACGATACACAATACCCAAGCCAAAAGCAAAGAACTTCTCCAAACTCCTTTTGCTAAAACCACCTTTGGACAAAGACATTTTAAATACATAGCTTGCTAACTATACAATACATTACCTGGACTATAATTTAAAAAAAACTATAATAATTTTCCAACACTATCAGCGTTTTTGGAATCCTCTGGTGGAGCAATGTTGCCAACACAACTACAAGACGAAAGGATTAAACACTAAACAAAGGATTACTTTCCAGTACCCGACAAAAATATTAATTGGATATCAGACCCTTTCAAAATAGATGGTACTAATGTTACTGGCTTGATAGTGGCACAGGAAAACCAATTAAAAGAAATATCTTGTGATTCAGCTTTGAAACGTAATTTCAAGGAACCTCTATTTCAACTTTTTGGGTGAATGTAAATAAAGATTATAAGCAAGTATCAGAAGAAGCACTGAAACATTTACTGCTTTTCCCTCAACTCTGTGAAAAGGCCTCCTCTATATACTAAAAAACAAATACAGAAACAGATTACCAATGGAATCCGATTTGAGGTAACAGCTTAGTAGTATAACATTAACCCGAATATCACTAATTTAGTTGCAAAAAAAGCAACAAAATCCTTCACATCATTTAACCGTAATTAATGTGAATGCTGTTATTTGTTGGTAACATATTTTTTGTAAAAAAACGTTTTTTTTTGTATTTGTAGTACTAAAATAAATGGTCCGAAATGTATTGCTTGTTATTTTATTAAGGGGTCCTTTAAAACATGGGTCGGCAACCTTTTGTTGTAAAAGGGCCAAATATTGGACGTGGGGATTAGTGCGGGCTGCACTTGGGTCACATATCATTACAGTATACATACAATATATATTTTTTTAATAGTTGTTTTTAAATAGAGACGCGCAGTATAGCGTCTAAATGTGAATCTAATAACCGAGAACAGCGTTTGTTTTTTCAATAATTCAGAATTGAAAAAGTTTGCCCACAAATATATGTACCTACTCACTACCAAACATGTAACTATTTTCGCTGTTTGTTTTTGGGGTGTTATGCCGTGTTGTGCTACCTCCTTCTTTCGCCGACGTTTTGGACAGCGTTGCAGTGTCCATCATCAGGGCAGATCCAGCAGATCCGACGATGTGTAATTGCAATTGTAATTGCCGCAACACAGCATAACACCCCCAAAACAAACAACGAAAATGCTTTTGGCCGTGAAAATTTAAAAACGTATCATAGTAATTTTTAACGTATTTAGAGCAAACCTTTTTAACTCCTTGTAGTTTTCAATAGGCAAACTCCCTTAGAAATCCACCAAGTTAGTTTTTTTTTTCCTTAAAAGCCATTTTAAGTGTGGTATCACTTTGCAAATCTATCACGTTAATTTGCAAAAATCTTCATCAGACCTGAGAACTTTTTGAAACCAGCAAACCGGTTTTCAAACTCAGTTTGATGTTGTATAAATGCACTTTTCATTTTAGTATTTTGCCAAACAAAATTTATCCCAGCTTCTTCTATTGCTTTCTTGCAATTTGGAAAATGGTTGAGTTTTCTTTCATAGATATGCTTAATAAATAATGGTAGTTTCATCAAAAAATGATTTAACATCTGAATACATATTGCATATTAATTTATTTTTTTCCTGTAAAAGTATAATGAGTAGATTCAGTCCGGCAGTCAAGTCAAAAACCCAAGATCTACAACCCACCGGTTGTTGGAAAGTTTGTGTATTTCCCTTTCACTCCGTTGTGTATGATATCGTCTGACACATGCGTTGTGGCGAGAATCTCGCGGGCCGCAGGTTGCCGACCCATGCTTTAAAATGGTGCTTGATTTCCTAGGGGTCCGTGGCTGAAAAAGGTTAAGAAACGCTGCTCTATATTGTTGGGAAGAGTAGGGATACAAGGAAGAAGGAAAACCAATCACTTACCTCTTAGGAGCACACAACAAAATCACACATAAATATTTTATTTTGTTCTAATGCGATACCTCGAGGTAATTATCGCCACAACACAAATAATTATAAAACTATATTGTTCACTTTGAAATGGTCAAAAACTTTATTTTTAGTTAATAAACGAGATTATCAACACAATAAAGACCAACAACTTCCAAGGTATTCCTAGTTTTTCTTCTCAGTTTTTCAGAAAACAAAATCCACTCGAATTTGTCAGTCATTGTTCCAAATTCAAAAAGCTTTTCCAGCAAGGTGATGTAGTTAGGGAAAGGTAGGTACTGGATAAATAACATCCCGGCAGGAACTATTATATATTTTATTGCATATTTTCATTTCAAAACCAAACACTATGAATTGTTAATTTTAATTTATTGATTTTTTTGTAGGCGCAAAGAATCACAAGCACTTCATGGGCTTCCTGATCTGCCTGATCATTATGTGCTGCTGGATGATCTACGGAGCATCCCGCTTCTGGAGCGAGCGCTGCCCCCCGGGGCTGGAGGAGGACGGGATCTGGGGCGCCGTGGTGCAAGTGGGGCAGTGCAACGCCTGGGTGGCTTGGGTTGTCACGAACGCCATCCTGCACGTGCTCTGGGTCACCCTGCTCACCGTGTTCCAGGGATATCAGGTGGGTTATGTTATGTAATCTGTTGTAAGTGTAACAGAAACAAAGTACAGTGAATCTCTCTTAAGGCCTCGACCGTATTTTGTCAAAGGGTCAATATATTTCACATTTTGTAATAAAATCCTTTTAAATGGAATATTTCTGAACGCATCTGAAAACTAAAAACTGTTTTGGAAAGGTGATAAAATACGCTTTCAAATTTTATAAATGAAAATAAACATATAATTTTTGAAATATGAAAAATTTGCATACAAACATAAAAAAAGTTTTAAAAATGGTTTACCTTACTTTTTTTATAAGAAAAAAAACTACAAACCCTTAAATATTTATTAGACAATATATTATAAACGTTATTGTCACCTCACTTTTTTTTCGTTCTTACAATGTCGTATTTACATGTATTATATCATGACGTATTTACAATGAATATCTAGCTGGACTTTATATCCGTTCTTAAGGATGCTCTTTCTTAATCTGCGGCCAGGGAACCGCTCACTGTAGTTGCCCGCCTGTAGATCAGATATCGGCTATTAAACCCAAACATCCGGATGTTGTCTCTATCCTTTACTACTACATACCAATGACACCTATTCAGAAACCTTAAAACTACATATACGTACGACATCTTTTTTTGAGATATTGAAACTTGTTTGTAAATACATATACAGATGTCCGGGGGTAAAGTGCATTATCTTCGGGAGATGATCCTACATGATGGTAGGAGTAAAAAAGATAAATACCTGATAGGTTTTTAGATTTTCATGGCCAAAAGCATTTTCATTGTTTGTTTTTGGGGTGTTATGCCGTACTCGCTACCTCCTTCTTTAGCCGACGTTTCGGACAGCGTTGCAGTGTCCATCATCAGGGCAGATCCGGCAGATTCGTTGCAGTGTCCGAAACGTCGGCTAAAGAAGGAGGTAGCGCAACATGGCATAACACCCCAAAAACAAACAACGAAGATAAATACCTTTTTCCGAAATTCCAACTTTTTTTTCCCATACAAAAAGACATACCTACTAAAAATCCATAGTGTGAGGTACACATAAATTCAACGTGGCAACGTCGTTCCACATTTCTGATTAGCATGTATCAATGGAAAACGCGTGTAAACTAAAGAAGGAGGTAGCGCAACATGGCATAACACCCCAAAAACAAACAACGAAGATAAATACCTTTTTCCGAAATTCCAACTTTTTTTTCCCATACAAAAAGACATACCTACTAAAAATCCATAGTGTGAGGTACACATAAATTCAACGTGGCAACGTCGTTCCACATTTCTGATTAGCATGTATCAATGGAAAACGCGTGTAAACAATAGCAGGCCGAGATTTTGACAATTACAATTACGCTACCAAATCTTTTTTTTAAATAAAATTCAAAAAGTTAACTGCACTAAATAACAAAATGCAGTCACACTTATAACAATAAAATTATTAAACAAATTAACCAATGTCATTCCTTTTGACTATTTAAGAAATTTTCAAAATGTCCACCTTCTGCTTGTTGTCAAGCATGAAAAATAAAACTAATATTATTAGTATAGGAACGTCGTTCATCAAGGTAAAGTGATCCTAGTATTTGGTTTATGCCAATGAAGCATGGGTTTGACAAAATCGCACAAAAGAAACACAATTTTATCAGTAAGGTTAGTTTACAACTAAATAGACAGGGACTAATGGCGATGTATTGTAACGTCATTGACAACAACAAACTAAACACGCATTGAACAAACATTTTCTTTTAAGTCTTAATAAAGACACACTAGTTAAAAAAAAAAACACCAAATTAACAAGGTTTGATCATAATAATGCAGTTTTTAAATTCAAATACTGCTGGGTAAATTAAATTACCTACTTTGCGAATAAACAGTAAAATGACAGTTGCATTCAAAATCAACACTGGCTGTTGGAATCAAGGTACCGAGGCACGGAGAGGTAGATTTGGCAATAATGCAAAATAATTATGCCGGCCTTACACGTCGGGCTAATTTTACCTTTTTACTGAAAAAGTACCCCTAAAAGTTGGAATTTCGAAAAAAGTTATTCAACTTTTTTATTCCTACCATCATGTAGAATCATCTCCCGAAGTTAATGCACTTTACCCCCAAACACCCTGTACATATATGCACTACAATTATCATGTTTATTTTAAAATATCATTTCTTAACTTTGATATTTGTTTGCAGGCACTGTGTTTGGGCATGACCACAAACGAGTGTATGAACAGGGGGCGCTACAAGCACTTCCAGGCCTCCGGGGGGCGCTCCCCCTTCTCGCGAGGCTTCCTGAACAACACGGCAGACTTCCTTGGCATCTCCATCTGCGGCCTGGCTCACCCCAAGCGCACAGACTGGATGAAGGCCTATCACTCGGAGCAAGGAGACCCCAATGACAGGTGGAAGTTCGTCTGAGATCCAAACACCCGCTCTGCAGGAGAAATGGTCTGATTTCTTTCCCACAAAACGTTTTATTACAGTTCAATGCAAATAGTATAAAGTATCAGTATACTGGGACAATCCACTCTAGTCAAACATATGTATGTTTGTCTATACTGGAACAATCCACTCTAGTCAAACAAATGTTTTTTGTCTATACTGGGACAATCCACTCTAGTCAAACATATGTTTGTCTATACTGGAACAATCCACTCTAGTCAAACATATGTTTGTCTATATTGGGATAATCCACTCTAGTCAAACATATTATGTTTGTCTATACTGGGACAATCCACTCTAGTCAAACATACGTTTGTCTATACTGGGACAATCCACTCTAGTCAAACATACTTTTGTCTATACTGGGACAATCCACTCTAGTCAAACATATGTTTGTCTATACTGGAACAATCCACTCTAGTCAAACATATGTTTTTGTCTATACTGGGACAATCCACTCTAGTCAAACATATGTTTGTCTATATTGGGATAATCCACTCTAGTCAAACATATTATGTTTGTCTATATTGGGACAATCCACTCTAGTCAAACATACGTTTGTCTATACTGGGACAATCCACTCTAGTCAAACATACGTTTGTCTATATTGGGATAATCCACTCTAGTCAAACATATTATGTTTGTCTATACTGGGATAATCCACTCTAGTCAAACATACGTTTGTCTATACTGGGACAATCCACTCTAGTCGAACATATGTTTGAAATAATCGTATTTCAATATTTTATAATGTTAGAAGAGCCTTAATTAAAAATTCTATTGTAGGCTGCTAGATTTGCCAGAAATCGAGTAGGAAAAAAAAACATATTTTTAAAATAGATTCTATTGACAAATTTCTTTTCTGAAGTGTATAACTCGGTGGATTGTCACAGTACACTTATAAAATAATATATATTTATGTATCGATCAATTAATAAGTTATGTGAATATGCAATTAATGTAAATGCAGCTTGTGATTATTCCAACGCAGTCAGATTCTAATAATCTGTAATTGTTTTTAAACATTTAAGAAACCCTGCAAAGAATATTATGAATTATCTTAAATAATACGAACATTTAATTTTGCAAAATAATTCGGCGTAGCATTTTTGCATTGCAATATATTGTTTCTGAGTGTTGTTTGTTGTTTTACGTTTGCCTACTTATAAAAAAATATCAAATAATATTCTAAGAAAAATGTCAATAATTAATACGTTTAAAGCTCTACGCCATATTGTGTCTGTGTAAGTTTGTATAACAAGTATTAGAGGTGGCCTCTATCTCATTGTAAAATATTTACTATTGATCTTAAAAGAAAATAAATATGTAATATTATCTGCTGTTGCATGCATTATAATATGTATAAATATATTGTATTCTTAAAGCACTGCATTGAACTTTGAATAAATTTCTGTCTAGTTTTTGGTTACATTTCACAGAGCGGAGCGGGTGATCTATAGTTTGTGTTAGTTATTGAGTTCTAAGTCATTAATTTATTAAATATTCTAGAGATTTAACCCTTTCGATATCTGCGTATTGGCTTTTTGCTTTTAGGCATTTGTAAGCTACCAAAAACCTTAAACAATTTATTTCATAATATATTATGAGCCTAAATATTTTGATAATTGAATCATCTATATGTGTAAAGGTATCCAAAGGGTTAAACAAAGTAAAAATACACATTTTAAATCTCATTCTCACGTAACGAACATTCATAAGTACAAAATAAGATTAATGTTTTTTGGATCAGTTCTTAATAATTATTTTTCTCATTTTCATGAGGTCATTTATTTATTGGATAATTTTTCAATATTACTACATATTTTAATTGTATTATAAATAATATATTCTACTGAATTTTCATACAAAGAATTAATTTTAATTACCGAATGAACAACTTTGTATTTTTTATTGTTATATTCTTTTTTCCTCTGTAAATTGGAAAAATTTCAAAGCTATTCCTATAAATTCCACTCAATGAATGGAATGCTTTGAATTTTGGTGTTAGAATAAATGTCTCCGTTGCTCCGGACTTCCCAATTAAATATATATATAATAAGGTAGTCATTTCATTTACGCCGTTCTTCCATGGAGCTACTTTCAAGCGACGCGATCGCCGCTCGTCTGTACCTTCCATTATTATTAGTGTTTGTAAACACCGCTAGGCGCTGCACTAGCAAAATAGTATAACGGGTAGCAGCGATTTAGTCGCTTGTAAGTAGCTGCGTAAACGAAGAGCGCTAGCCTATTGTTTTTTTAGTATTGTTAATTATTCATATATTGATGTGTCTTACTGAGAGTTTTCTTTCTCTTCACAGTCAAATTGTGTTTTAAATAAGATCTTTAATGTGATTTTAGATTTTCATGGCCAAAAGTATTATTGTAATTTATTTTTGGGGTATTACACTGTGTTGCATTACCTCCTTCTTTAGCCAACGTTTCGGACAGCATTACAGTGTTCATCATCAGGGCAGATGTGTAATCGATTGTGACGAAGTGTGCGCTTATGCTTGGGGATGCGATACCGTCTTGCCAGCTCTAAGAACTGCTATTACATTATGATTTAAAATGATTTTCTGTGTGTTGTTTTGGTGCAGTTGTCAATTACGGAAAACCAAGGTTTATTGAGCTTAGCTCAGTCGTTTTTATTAATATTAAATGGATTTTTGTGAATTTCAATTGCCTCCGTAATTAGGCATGCTCTAAGCGTTTTGTGTCTTCCCAGGACTTCAGGAACAAATCCGAAGTAATGGCCGGTTTCAATTGACCAGTCAGTGGCTGAGTTGGCTTTATGTTTGGGTCCCATCCAAGCATCCCGTGTTCTTTTCTTCGACTGGCTCCGTCCTCCATTATGACAGCAACATTTTCCGCTTAATGTAGTGGTAGTAGGAGATTTTCAAATGTTGTCAGGTTATTCGTTACCCGTAAATGTTTGTCTTTCTTTTAAAAAAATATATTTATTGCTCGGCAATTGGCAATTTGTCAGGGTGACCAAGCTTACATGCTTGAAAGTGTTCTGATGTCCTCTTGGAGATCGTCCATGCTATCTGGCGTACATAATACTTGTCACAATTTATACACTACGTCTGTTTCCAGAGGAAACTTGGTTTTTGGAGGCTAAGATAAGGCGAAGATAATCTTGATGCTTTCTTTTTTCAGTATCCTGGCAATTCTGTCTGTCACATTGTGAACATAAGGCAAGAAAGCGCAGCTTTCAGTTGTTCAATTTTGTCTTCGTTTGAGGAAGATTTGGTTCTTATGATTTGTCTCATCTGCCTTCCGGGGTAACCGTTTTGCTCTAATGCATCGGTTAGCTTTATAAATTCTGCTCCGATTTTGGGTTCTTCACACATGGGTCATCAACGTATGGATAAGTCCTATTTTCTGTTCTGGGTGGTGATGCAATTCAGCGTGCAGATACCGATTCGTGTGAGTTGATTTTCGTCACCACAATCGATTACACGTCTGCCCTGATGATAAACACTGTCACGCTGTCTGAAAAGTTGGCTAAAGAAGGAGGTAGCACAACACATGGCACAACACCACAAAAATAAATTACAATAAGATCTTTAATGTTTATTTATGTACGTGTAGCTTTTTTTAAATAGTATATTTTAGCCTCTTAGATTTAAGTCTTTACTATGTTTTAGGATTTAGGTTATGACAATTTAAATTTCGTTTCATTAATTTCAAATCATCTCATTTCACTTTTTATTTGGTTAAAGTTATAAGATTAATTGCCGAATTTGTTCTAATATTGTATAAGGCGATTCTTTTGTAAACAATAAGATCCACATCGATTTGTGCTGGTGAAAATACTTGTTTATGGTCTCATTAAGTCCAACACATTACCTATGTATTATGTCAGACATGTTGGGAAGGTCGATTGAACAATGGGGTCAAGGAAGAAAGTAGATTGCATTCACTGTTTTATAGATTCTTTTTTTACATTGGCTACAGGAGTCCTTTTCCCTCAAGGCCCATGTCATCTTTGAGGATGCTGTGTGAAAGGTCGTTTTAGGGAAAGGTAGAAAGCGAAGTTCTGGGAAGGAAAAAGGTGCATAGGAATCTTGGGGTCAGTGAGTCCAGGACTGACGGACATACAGTGAAACTCTCTTAAGAAGTTTTCCTGCTTAAGAAGTTTGGTTTTTACGGTCCCTTGAAGACTGAATGATCCAATTTTTCCCACTTATAAGGTTTTCCTGAGAAGTTTTTTTTTCCGGTCCCTTGGAAAACTTCTTAACAGGGTTCCACTGTATATAAATCCATTCCTCCCACTGCGGTGCAAGGCGATGGGACGAGAGGTGACTTACTAAAGTCAATCATTTCATTGTATCATTAGGATTCTAAAGCTTATAATAAATCAACTTATATAAATGCCTACTAAATCAATATCGATTAGATGTCATCTATGATTTTTAATTAATTTATTTGATATTGTTTTTATTTAATCTTAACCCTTAAAAAAATTGGCGTATTTTGTCAGAGGCTAAAAATATTCCCGCTTTGCAATAAAATCCTAATAAATGAAACATTTGTTAACGTATTCGAAAACTAAAAACTCTTTTCGAAAGGTGGTGAAATAGGCTTTCAAATTTCTATATTAAAAATTACTATGTATTTTTTTAATAACTCAGGTACGGGACATACGTCATTCCTATGTCTACCTACGTTAAATTATCGTGAAAACCAGCTTATGTGTCCAAGCGGTTAAATAAATTTTTTTTTTGAGAAAAATTAAAAAAGTGTTCAAAATGGCTCACTTTATTTTTTTTCTAACTAAAATTACTGATAATGAAAAAAAAATAAAACACATACTTATTTCATTAGATAAATGAATTATAAACCTTCCTGTCACCTCACTTTTTTTCGTTTCATCTAAAAAAAAATCTTAAAAAATTCACAAAGTTCCATAATGTTTTTTCAAATTGCTATAGGAAATTTTGGCTTCAGAAAGGGGTAAATTTTAATTTTTTTGTGTTTTTCTTTTAGATTTGAACATATAGTTTGTTGTATTCTCTTTCCAATACCGTTTAGATCACATTTCTGACTATGATAGTAAGGGAGAAAAAAAGATTTCTGTGAGACCTATGTGAGCTGGGACAAATATGGTCTCCTGTGATTAAACGGGTTAAAGTACTGCTGAGGTAGCATCACCTTTTCATTGCCCCAAGGTTCGGTTATAATCTACATATTCTCAGATGGCGCTAATTTAATTATTCTAGGAAAAACCACTTTTACAAGCATATTTTAAAATACGGCCCCTTAGGGTCAAAAAAACGTATCTCATTTTTCTACAGATCTGTGTATCTGTGATGATGGGATCAGTATCTGTAATGATGAGATCAGTATCTGTGATTTTCTACAAATACGTATTGATGTGTATCTTTATCTGTTGAACCTATGGATACGTTTCTTTGTAACTCAAAATTGTAAAAAATTGAGATACCTTTCTTTGACTCTAAGGGGCCGAATATTAATATATTAGTTTGAATCAGTACATGTGCGCAATATGAAAATGAATATAGAGTTTTGACTACGTAAGGCATACAAATACAATATTGGATTGAATCACCGATACAATATTGTATTTGTTTGACATTCTTGGTAGAATTGAGTTTTTATACAAACTAAACTATTTATTCATATTTATATTGCATATGTACTGTCGAAAAAACTAATAATTCATCTTAACCCTTCAGGCTGATTTGTTTCCTCTTTATATTCAAATATAAAGCGTGGTGTTTTCTCTTTTTCAAAAGAAGTAAAATGTACACCTTTATAAAACTAAAGTTTTGGATCGGAATTTGAAAAAAAATTGTTAAACATTGGGAATTTTTAATTTATTTAACTATTTTTGCATAGAATGACAAAAAAGTGAGGTGACAATGACATTTATAACACATTTTATCTAATGAAAAGTATGTGTTTTTATTTTTTTTTTCATTATAAGTAATTTTAGTTACAAAATTTGTAAAATGGGCCATTTTATAAAAAAAATTATTTTGCTGAATTAAAAAAAATATGTCTTTATTTCCATTTATAAAATTTGAAAGCTTATTTTATCACCTTTCAAAAACAGTTTTTTGTTTTCAGATACGTTAAAAAATATTGCATTTTTTTGTAAAGTGGAAATGTTTTGACTCTGACAAAATATAGTCGAAGCCTAAGAGATATTTTAAAGCATAACTCGCAAAGCGTGTTTTTCCCTAAATTAATTAAACTAGCGCCACCTATGAAAGACTAGGTTTATAATGTTTTTAAGTATCACTTAAACAGAACTCTTTAGAAAGTATCACTTACTGGATATTACCGGCAAAGCAAGGAGTTGCTGTTTGCAGCTGGTATACAGTATAACCCTTTTAAGAAGTTTTCCAGGGGATCAGCAAAAAAACACTTTTTAGGCAGGAAAGCCTTATAGGTGGGATTTATTGGGCCAGTTTTTTTTTATTTTTTTTGTAGAGAATACCTCACAAGAGTCCCAACTGCTCCCGTCTGGAGCCAGTGAGACTATGGCATCCCCAGTTGGGGTATGTTGTGAGGCTGAAGGAAAGTGGGGAAGGGAAGGAGATGGGGAAGAGGAAGGTAGGAAAGTACCTGGCTATTCAGATCTAGTCACTAAACACGGCTAAAGCCATTATTAAGCAACGTCTCAATTCTGAATGGTGGTCTTACACCAGGGCGATACTGACAGTATCTTCCACTCTGGAACGTGCCGCAAATGTAGTATATATTATTTTTATTAATTAATTGTGAAATAACACAAATTAATCAAATAAAATTTATTTGCGCACGCCGGGTTCGAACCCGCAACCTTCCGATTGGGAGTCAAGTGTTGTTACCACTCGACCACGGACGGTTGGTCTTAAAGGGACCGAAAAACAGAAGTTCTTAAGCAGGAAAACTTCTTAAAAGGGTTTCACTGTAATTTGGTTGTATCTTTATGAATAAGAATCATTAATCACAATAATATACTTAAGTAAAGGCTTGAAAGCACTCTAAACACTTATATTGTAACTTTTCTTATCTTTATGTGACTAGAAATTATAATATTATGCTCAAATGTTTACTAATGTTCGTTTTGATACTATATTATTACATATTAGTGCTCTATGACTGTTAGGTTTTATTTTTTTTTAAATATCTTTTGTGTTACCATCTCAAATAAACAAAACCATTGATTTTTTTATATAACAAAAATGTATTCCTTATGTTTCACATAACGATAAGATGTATTATATGATAATTAGTCATCACTAAACATATTTTTGAATATTTTTTATGCTTTTTATTTTCATCACACTTTTCATCACTCCTATCACACTTTTCTGATATCAAAAATACATCCCTTTATAACTTTATATATATTATATACTACAGTTAAACTCTCTTAAGAAGTTTTCCAATGGACCGGAAAAAAACTTCTTGTGTGAAAAAGTGACAAAACCTTATACGCATTGATGTGTATCTTTATCCGTTGAACCTATGGATACGTTTCTTTGTAACTCAAAATTATAAAAAATTGAGATACCTTTCTTTGACTCTAAGGGGCCGAATATTAATATATTAGTTTGCATCCGTACATGTGCGCAATATGAAAATGAATAAAGAGTTTTGACTATGTACAGACACAATTATTTCAAGAAAGGCATACAAATACAATTTTGTGAGGTGAAGGGATTGATTGGAACTCTGTTCAATGAATTTATTTTGATTAGTGTCATTTTCAAAATTGGAACTGTTAAGAATTTAGACAAGGTGTGATTAAGTACCTACCTATACTATAATATTTTAACTGAAAATTATTTTAATTGTCATTTTTAAAATTCGAGCTGTTATGTCAAGAATTCAGAAAAGCTCTTATCCACTCGAGCGCTTTTTGCCACATTATGGCACTATTTCCAAAACCTGGGATAAATTGAGCCATTTAGTCTTATAGGAACCGAAAAACAAAACTTCTTAAGAGGATTTCACTGTATTTGTATTTGGTGTAAATATTACATTTGTCATTCTAATTATTGCTTTAGTTATGACACCCATATATTACGATTTGTGCTGTTAAAAAAGTATATTTTGTGCTGCGATTCTTTGGCAATACTGTTATGCTCTCGGTGGATAATTATAGTGGAAAACTATTTTTATATTGAAGTTCTGGCATACTAGTATTCTTTCATCATTTATAAATGTGTAAAGAGTTCAAATTGTATTTTATTTAACATCAAACATTAAAGTTTATTTGGTTAATAATTTTTATCAACACACCCTTCAATTTTAAACTTATTAGTATGCTTTTGTATCATTTATGTCGGTGAATGGATCAAATAAAACATATCTAAATTATTTGCTTATCGTTTGAAATTACAGTTAATTTCAAGTTAATTGAACTCAATAATTGAAAAGTAATCGACTCTTTAGATGTTGTGTTAAAACCAGCAATAGCTCGAACAATCAGTTTATGTGTTAGTGTCGGAAATTAGTTTTACAAAGTGTAGCTTTATCAGTATCATTTTATTTATATATAAGAAAACTCTACACAATATAATGAACTTCGGCAATAACTCAAATTCTTGTGGCTATTGAGTGACTAAATGTTTATTTTTTACAATATACAGAAATATCCATAGTGTACAAAAAACAACCTACCATAAAAAGTAATATAAAAAGATTATTTTGTTCTGTCAATAGAAATAATTATCATGGTTTAAATTTCTATTCTTTTAAACCCGAGAGAGTGCAAAAGAAAACTCAACATAGAATAAGAAGTGGCAGCATTTTCAGGTACAACCCTCAAATCAAGTGCTCCGTTTCATATTCAAAATGTGTTACATTTTAACTCCTATTTAGAGGTGTTATATTAACCTGAAAGTGCCATTACTTTGTGTTCCATGATAATTTACCTATTGCTAGAGGTGATAGCTTATTTATGCAATCTAGATTATAGTTGTAACACAAATATTTTAGGATATACATGAATTATGTATCTTCATTCTGCGCTATTTGCTCACTGCTCGCAAATATTAAAATTAGCTTTCATTCATTAAGAAAGTGTACAATGTACTTAAGTATGTAGGGAAAATACCCTGGAGTTATTGAGAACTTATTTTTGATCATTGTTTCCTCATCTAATTCAAGGTTAATCATCTATAAAGTTATGAACCTACAACTAAATCATCTAAGTTTGTGAAATGATAAGATTCATTTCACTAATTTCAATGTTAGAATAGTATTGTTTATCATTTTTAATAACAAAGTTTTATTTTCTTATGAATATTGTACATTATTCTG
Source organism: Limnephilus auricula (assembly GCA_951813805.1). Taxonomy (NCBI): domain Eukaryota; kingdom Metazoa; phylum Arthropoda; class Insecta; order Trichoptera; family Limnephilidae; genus Limnephilus; species Limnephilus auricula. The sequence continues at coordinate 37,893,266 of OX638393.1, forward strand.
TTTAAACTCTCGATGTTTTGTAAAACTTTTTTAATATTATAAAGCACTTAAAATAAGTCAAGAAAAATATTGTTACATGTTGAATTTACTGTGTTATCGACTCTCATTTATATATATTATGTAGTTTTCAAATCTTCATGTTGTGAATAATCAAATAATAATCAATAATAAATTACTATTCGCTAAAGCAAAAGCAAGCTGCCTGCCACTGGTCAAGAATGATCGGCTCACTTCAGTACAAAGAAGTAAGTTATTAAGTTGAAAATAAATACACAATTGGCCAATTTGCGCTATAAATGGATGACTGATGTTCTTTATGATATGTAAATTAAAGCAGCAAAAATGCGTAGGAACAGAGAGACCAATACATAGTTATGAAATGCTTTGCAATTTTGCCTCAATCGCATATTAGTAGTAATAGGTAAAATTTTATAAATGTCTACAATAAATAGGAAGCTAAAAATCTTAATGTGTTATGAACGTAAAAACTATGGGATCTAGCACAGTTAAATCGATAGCTTTACAATATCGGATCAATAGGCATAGCTTCTGACAATTTTATATCGATGTCCCGAGCATGGTTTCACTGTTGATAGCCGACCTTTTGACAGGGAATAAATAAGAAATGATATACGCTGGCAACACTGGAGGAATTTTCTATGAATTTACATTCAGAAACGTCAAAAAATACAATTCCTTAAAAATATTAATAAATTCCAAATGTTGAATTGAAAAGCTAACCTAAATATGGTTAAACAAGCTAACCTAAACATTGGCAGTCTTCATTTACTTTTTGACACTAAAAAGGGAGGTCTTTATTCTCAATTTGTTTTGTGAACAACTTTCGGTTCTCCAAGCCTGAACCAATGTAGCGTCACTGGCCTGAACGGATTCAACTCACTGCGTGTATGACTTCTTTCAATTCTAAGAGCTTTGTATGTTCAACTTTGTCCATTAATAAGCCAGTTATTTTGCGTAACGAATGACAAAACCAAATATTATGGTGGTTGTGCTAAAATTTATCAATCGTCGGTCGGAATATTTCTTATCAATTGTTGACCGTGTTCAACTGACCACGGATGACGGATTTATTCAATATCGTATTGACACAAAGGTTTTATCAATCATCCTTGCTTCTGGTACTTACTACTTTGAAGACTTTTAAGAACATCCAACCGCTGTTTGATATTATAAATTAAAATAGCTGTTGGGTGTTTTGATTGCATGAAGGTTTGTAAATCCACTGATTCAAATTAAACTACTAACTCATGTTAATTGAAGATATAAATCAAATTGTTCATGTATTGTTTTATTAATATGCCAAATCTAAGAGCGCCAGCGGACCGGTGCTGGGCTGCAACCGGTCGGCTATTTTAAGAAAGTGATATTTCACAAAAGCGGCGCTATACAAATTTTATTATTTTTGTTGTATCAGCTGCTGGCGGTCTTCATAGTGTATATAATGTTTCCGCAGTATTGTCCGGTTACTCTACGAGTCGGGTTTTTCAAATACGATACAGCTATTTTTACCAGAGTTAAAGAAAAACTATATACTTGAGATTATCGATCCTTCCAGATGAGAAACTACAATAAAATAATGTAAGCGGGATTGTAATAACAATAAAAACATTTATCTGTCAATAGATTATTTATTAGTTATTACATACTTTTATTTTAATAAAAAGACAAATAACTTTGTTTACATCACTTTTATTTAAAAATAAATTTTTTCTTAATAAAAGTGATGTAAACGAAGTTATTTGTCCTTTTATTAAAATAAATAATGCCATCACAAAGTAAAAACCTTTCCGAAGAAGTTTTCTTCGAAAAATTACATACTTTTACATAACATTTGGTTTGGTAATATTGACAAACAGTTTGTACATTCCGGACCTGGAATGCAGCTAGTTTTGGTAGTGCCTGTAATATATTAAAAATATATATATTTATGTGATGAATAATTCAGATGAGATAAAAATTCTGATTAAATCATACAATTAACATTCAAATAAGTCAAATTAAATTCAAATTAATCCCAAACAAAAATTGGTAAGTATCCCTTTCAATAGCCATTTAAAAATAAATTCTATCATATTAAATTGTCTATATTGATAAAGTTAATTACTCATCTTTGAACTAAAAATTAATTTCTTTGTAATCTATCCGATGGTTATAATTTTATATCAAATATTTTTATTGATGAAAAATAGTGCCATCTTATCATTTTGAATAAGATTTAATATTTTTAAACAATTGTTATCAAATTAATAACTCAGGTCCGGGGCATACGTCATTGGTATATCTACCTACGTTAAATTGTTGTGAAAACAAGCTTATGTGCCCAAGCGGTTAATAGCCATTTTGGCAGCGCACGACTTTTGAAAGCGACATGTATTTCTACCAAAAGCCAGTTATCATACAGTCCTGAACCGGGTCTTGTGTAAGAGTGCCACCGTGCATATATTGTCATAAGAATCAACACTGGCCGGTAACCGACTGCAGTCTGCTAGCTCGCTTATAAACACATAGTATTTAAAAAACCAAAATAATTTCAATGATAATAAATTTTTTATTTTACTTTACTTGACACCATGCAAGAGTCCCTAAGAACCAATAGTGACTACCTCACCTCGGGTGGCATCAGTACTCAGATTTGGTAACTAACAAAGCACATCATATTTCGTGTAATATTTCGATTCTGAATGATTGTAGTATTTTTCAGAGAGCATTTTTACTTGGTTGTAAATATATGTTTTTTATTATGACACCACCTCTACCCGGTACCAAAACTCTTACCATTCAGCCACATGTGGAATGATGCTATAGAATCAACATAAAAGTTAGATTTGGCTTGTCATAAATTTCTGTGTGTTGAATAACTTGAATTAGTGTAGTTCAATCATAGTAATCAAAATATGCTTTACCCCTGTTGCCTCTGATATTTTGCACTGTCAAAATGCTGATGGCAATATTTTTGCATTATATTCGATTCCAGATAAATTATTTGTTTTAATGTACTTCAATTTAACAATCGACATATTTATATGCAATAAGTATTAATTTTTAATGCAAACAATTAAAGTCGCTTACCGATGGTTTTTTTTGTGTAAACTGTTAATTAGTAAAAATTATTATAAAAGTTATTGTCACTTCATTTTTTTGCAATTTATATTATTAAAAAAAAATTAAAATTTAGTAAACCTTGACAAATACTTATCAAATGTTTAATATATCGTTACATACAGCGCTACAAGTATAAAAGTTATCGAAAAAGGAGGGCGCTGTTGTCTATGACACAGATAAAAATATAAAGATATAGCGTTAGTTCATTTTTACACCACCGCCAACTTATACATGTAGCACTGTATAATTCATATTTTTCGGGAGCATCTATGGTAAACTTTCTTTCTAACACTACAAAATGTGAATTTTATGAGTCTGTATCAGGCTGGGAGAAATATCTCCCAAAAAGATTTTATGGAAGTTTGATGTCTGAGAGAAATATCTCCCAAAATTTCTATAGGGGTTAAAGATAATGAAAATAAATAATCCTTACATTGCCACTGAGTGAGGTTAACCCTTCAGGTTAAGTTGTTCATTTTTGAGAACAACTCATATCGTTGTGACTCCCTTACTATCGTCGTGAAAAATATGAACTAAGCTGTGTTAGAAAGAGAAAACACCACGCTTTATATTAAAATCTAAAAGTTGACTGCAAAATAATTAAATGTTTCCGATCGCGATTTGAAAAAACATTGAACACATGAAGCCTGAAATGAAACTTCGGGAATTTTTTTTTAATAATTTTTTACAATAGGACAAAAAAGTGAGGTAACGATAACGTTTATATTACATTTTTCTAAAAAAATTATTGTTTTTCTTTCAAGTAATTTTAGTTGAAAAAAATGTAGCTGAGCCATTTTTAAAGATTTTTTATGTTTGCCTTCAAAATTTTTATATTTCAAAAATGATATGTTTATTTTGAATTATAAAATTTGAAAGCTTATTTTAAAACCTTTTAACAACAGTTTTTAATTTTTTGGATACATTCAGGAGTATTCCATTTATTTGGATTTTATTGTAAAGCGGAAATATTTTGAGCTTCTGACAAAATTTGCTCGAGACGAGGGGTTAAGTGGAATGCTTTATAATCAAGTTAAATACTATGTAAAAAAAAATCAATTATCCTGAATAATGTTGTTAGGAGTGTGCCATCAATTTTATTTAAATATTAAAGCCTTGAAAAGTTGCCCGTTTTTGCGCCTAATTATCAAACCATTAATAATAATCTTAAAAGAAAAATAATTTTGTAACTTACATTAGAAATCAAATATATTATTATTACGGTTACAGAAGATGAATGTAAGTTAAGATTGGGTAGTAAAGTATCTTGTGCATGTATATTGTATTATGTATTATATTCATTCATTGGTCAATGTTTCCTATGAGCACTTATAGCTTTATTTCATTTTATTGTTATAAATACCTACGTAATCATGTGACATTCGACACATTAAAATTTTTTGGCTCATTGAAGGCATATAGTATTATTAAGAAGTTTGGAATGTATATAATTAAATATTTATTAAAATAATTTTAAAATTAGCATGTGTTTCAATTTTCCAATCATTCAAATGTTGGTATGCTATAATTATGAAATTCAGTGAAAAATATTATGGCATTAAAATATATATATTCATATAAATCAACAAATGCCGATTCTGAAATTATTATACAGGGTGTATCGGTACGTACCCGACAAACTTTAACCAGCGATTCCTGATCACATTTAGCGCCTCCGCCCACTCAGGCAACTGAAAACTCTCAACTGCCAACTGTCTTTGTATGACAATGTGATGGCCCGCATACTACACAATCACACAAAACCCCGTTGTCAATGGTAACGCAAGCGGTGACTTGCGACTTGCTCTACTGGTTGCCCTGGGCGGCCATTGATAGTTGCCAAATGTCAGCTGATTGTTCTTCTTCTATGGTTAACCAAGCTTTTTGACCAATCAAGACAGAGAAACAGCCGGTTTTAGTTGGTTTTCAGTTGCCTCAGTGGGCGGAGCGCCTTTGAGTAAAAAATGTTATGGAGACTTTGCTCTCTGGTAACGTTTATTTTCAATAAAAAAAATTAAAATTGCACACTCCGTCAGCGTTAAAACTAATCTTAAAAGAAAGATAATTTTGTAACTTACATTAAAAATCAAATATATTATTACGTCTCCGGGGGTAGCGCGGAGATGTGGACAGTGACAGCGTGTGGATTTTTTATTATTTTTTTTAATTGAAAATAAACATTACCGGAGAGCAAAGTCGCCATAACATTTTTTACTCTAAATATGATAAGGAATCCCTGGTTAAAGTTTGTAGGGTACGTACCGATACACCCTGTATATGTAGAATTAATATTTATTAATGTTTTTTACATCAGCTCCATACAGATGACCCTGTGGAAAACAATCCTCAAGGCTTATGCCATCTTTGAGGATGCTATGTGGAGGGTCTTTTTAAGGAAAGGAAGAAGAGGAAGTTCTGAGTAGGAACAAGGTATGAGGGGTGGGTAGGAATCTGGGGGTCAGTGCATCCAGGAGTGACCATCCAATTAATGGGTCTTCCCACTTTTTAAATTCTGGTATTGTATGAAAAAATTTAGGTTTTGTCTTCAATTTTTTTTTAATCTAATAGATTTGCTGTTTTTGAATGTACACCAAAATGTATTTAAATTAATTTTTCTTAAAATTTTTTATTTGATTCTTTTTTTAAAAATCAAATTTAAATTAAATTTTTAAAAATATGTTCAGTGGAATTCGACGAATTGAATACATAAGCAATTAATACACCAAAATGAATGGCTGGTTTTGAAAGCAGATGAAAGACTCTTTCAGATTTTAATATTGCAAATGAACATGAGCAATTAAAAATTAAAAATATCTAATTTCCGAAATACAGGAATGTTTTGTAGTTTATCGATGGTTTTTTCTTGTAAAGTGTAGAAATACCACTTTGTATGAAACTAAAAACCGTATTTAATTACACAGACTTATTATAAAGGTGATTAAATTATGATTTACAAAGGTGATGTGACTTCACTTTTTTTACCTAAAAATAATTTGACAAATTTTTGGCAAACACACAAAATTATATATTTTTTTTATTTTGGAATACCTATACTATAATTATTTGGAAGTGTATGGTAAGCTTTTAGCCATAAATAAAAAGTGTGGTGTTATTTCTTTCTAACACTGCATCATATATCTCACCGTAATATAAAAGGAAATTGAATAACCAACGTTATGAATCCGTCTCAGTTTAGTACTGAGTTGACCCTGTTGATATAAAAAAGTAGTTTTATTTTGATGTCACATGGGCATTGGGACATTGGGCATTGAAAAATTAAAACTTTGAAAATCATGGGTAATGATATTGCGGTTGCCTTGGCAGAGTTTTGGCACATTGCTAGTCAATCCAAGGGAGCCTTCCATCAAAACCGTGGTGTCAACAATTCCCCCATTTTTCTAAAAAATTTGACATTTTTCCGTTCCTTCTCACATTTTTATAATTCACGCCCTTGACTCCCCTGATTGTACATTCTGTGGTCTAGAATTTAGATCACACATTTTTTGGTTGTTCCTCTCTAAACAAATATTCTCTCTTCTAACAAGCCTAATCCAAAACTGCCTCCCCTCTATTCAACATCTCATCTCTTCTAAGTCTGAACTCGACTCCAATCTTCATTATAATTTTAAAAATTGACCATTTAAATAAAATTAATATTTAAATTCAACTTTTATTTCTCCATAATTTTAAATGATGGCCTAGAACACCCTTGAAGGCTGAAAGCCAGAAATAATTGAAAAAAAAACATTAGTTACTAGGTACCATAAATGAAATAAGATATCCACAGTGCCTACCAGCTTAAAAAAAAATTATGTAAAGACACATTATTAAAAAAAGAACAATCTGGTGTGAAAATCAAAAGATTTCTGTATTTTGAACAATTTAAAAAGCATTTTATTATATTGAATTTTGATATTGTGGTATTAACGAAATGGTATCAGAGAGCATGCCTAATGTATGTAAACCTGGTTGCCCAGGAAATCGACGAGGAGTTTGTTTAAGGTCTGGTAAGTTGTTAATCATTAAATGTTGTAAGAATTTTTTTTTGACACATACACATTAATAATTTATTGTATTAGTAGGTACTTACAATCGCTATAGCATTTAGTACTTCGACCAGGTACATCAAGGCAAGCCGTGGGGTCTTAAAGATGACACCGGAACCAAAAATATTGGTTTCCGAAAACATTTATCAAAAAGAAAGTGAAATCTCACAGACAAAAGATTGCAAGAACCATTGGTTTGACCCTTTTGTTGGTCTGCATGGAGCAAATTTGTTTTCCAGCAAGTTTGCGGCAACGGAATGACTAAGCTTTGTGAAGATTATTTTTTAAAACACAAAATTGAGTCAGTTAGAAATATTTTAGGTATGGGCTATCGCGGACTTTATTATTAACAATTTAATCAGTTATGTTAATACTTAAAAATGTAGATACATAACATATAGATTTGAGGCAGCGTGTTGAGAAAAGTAACATTCAATAAAAAATGTTTAATTTCTTCCTAAACTAGGTCATGCAAGAGATGCAACGAAATTTGATGGGTAGTTTGCATTGTGTTACTTTTGGATTGAAATAAGCTATGGGAGAGCTAATCTATAGTTTTTATATCAATGATTTAGTACCATCATGTCCACCATGTCCAGCGATGGCCAACACTCTCCACCATGATATTCACAAAGTGATTGACACAATGGGACCCCCGACCCCCATGTTTCCTTTGGACCTAGGATGTGAATCCGCAGATGAAACCACCAATTCCTCAACTCATTCGGATGAAACAGAGAACAATACAGTAACTAATAACTCTTCCAATACTTCTTTTGTGGAGGTACATAATGTTATTATTTATTAATTTTATTGTTATAGAACTATGTAGGCACATATTTTTTAATTGCGTTTACAGAAAAATCTTTTTCTTAATAATTTTTTGATGGCCGACAATAAATTTTCGCCGTGCACCAGCTGATTCTAGTTTTGTCATAACTTAACTGTTTTTTTTTAAATTTTAATAATAATACAAAATCCAATTTGATAGATGTACAACTAAAAATAGCAAATATTTTTATGTTTTTCTCAAAGTGTATAATATTATTTTATTCATTTATTTATAAGGTACTGATAAAGAATCATCATAAAAATAAGAAATCTAAAATTATTGAAGAGGAGGTCCCAAAGAAATCTAAAAGTTCAATCAACATTAATAACTCTGCAGTGCTTGTAGATGACACCAAAACTGCAAAAGAAGTTCAATTTCAGGTATAAGGATTGACAATTAAACATCATTTTCAATTTATTTTTAAATGTTTTTTGTATTTCTGTATATTTGTATCAATGAAATTATCTGCATACTTTTAGGGTTATGAAAGCAGCGTCTTATCTTCACCCGTGCAGGCGAAAAGTTCAAATAAAATGGACCCGCAGAGATATCCCAGTGGCATCATATCTGGGGCATGTCCGTCATATCCTCCGTGTCCTCATGCACCGTAATTACTTTCCATTACTTAATTGAATAATTTATTATACTCCCTTGAAAGCAGTGGCGTAGCTAGGGGGGGGTGGTGGGGGCCGCCCGCACCGGGTGACCGGGTCACCAGTATATATATATAGAAGTATTCACGGGCATGTTCGCAACGATTAAAAAAAAATTAAAAGCAATCGGATGAAATTTTAATCACAATCGTATGAATAGTATAGGAAATAATTTCATAACGCCATAGCTCACTATCCTGTAACCATCCCGGGTATACGCACATCACATTCCCAAAGTTTCATTGCAATCGGATGAACGGTACGAACAAACAAACAAACATTATTTTTATATTATGGATTAAATTTAACCATTCGTTACGATTTTTATTAATATTAACAGTTTTCATTCTTGGGGTGACATAATTTTATCCGCACCAGGTGCCATCCGTGCTAGCTACGCCTGTGCTTGAAAGTAGGGCTGCGTCGATCAAACATTGTACACAACCTGGGTCGAAGTACCCGCTCTTTGATTGCGTACTTTTACATGAGAAAAAATGCCACAGTTTGAACACATACAATGGAATATTGAATAATTAAAACCTTTGACCATCAGGTTTCCAAGTGCATTTCAACAGATGTCTAACAAGTCAATGGCTAATGGGATGGAACAGAGTAAAAGCAAGCAAAGTGGTGGAAATTCGCAAAGCAATAACAGATGTGACCAAAACTGCCAAAATCGAATTTATGTGAGAAAAGAATGATAATTTTCATCTCCCTTTCCTAGATGTCCCCATCTTTTGTTACCTCGGGGCTTGTTCCAGTCTCTTCTCACTCAACTCTACATTTTTACCCAATCCAATCCAACTCCACACAGGAGGCCCTGAGGAAAAAAATTCCCTTGAGGCCTATGTCATCTTTGGGGATGCTGTGTGGATGAGGGTTTTTTAATGAAAGGAAGGAGAGGAACATCTAGGAAGGAAAAAAGGTATGTGGGGTGGTTAGGAATCTGGGAGTCAATGTGTCCAGAAGTGACGGATGTTTGAATCCTGTCTCTCCAAATCTGGACTGCCACACAGTAGGTGGGCAGAGCATCCACTGCCAGACAATCCTCACTCTATGAACCCGGGCACCCCTGCAAAGACACCAAACATAACAAATCACTTGGGGTGACCCACGGCAGAGATGATGGTTATCCAACAAATTAATGTGCTCCCGGGGTGGCTGTACCCATACCCGCTACTCAAATTGCAAACGACTATATTTTCTCTGATAAATCAAAATATTATGTTATTGACAATAATAATGAAAATAATTTGGACAATTTTCAGGATCAAAACAACAGAGGGGGCTTGAATAGACCTGATGCAACTTATGGAAATGATTCAAAAGACAGCGCAATTAACTGCATGCCAGAATCTCAATGCTACACTAATTGCAAGCCACCCGGTAATATAGAAATGTTCATTTGAATCTTTTTACAGTACTGGGAATAAAAAATGTTATAATTTTTTCGTAAGAAGCAATCACTTTGTGGTTAGGCATTATATTTTAAGTAAAACAAACACTTAGTATTTAACCACGTATATTTATTATTTGATATATCGACCGATAAATCACCATCTATATATAACCATCTTCAACTTATTTCCTGCCATTTTTTCCAACCCATGATATTATACATGTTACATTGTTGTTCTGAGATGTTTGACTAGTAATATGTAATATTATTGTATTTAATTATTATATAATTTTATCTTGTATAATAGATCCAACTTCCAATATGTCTATGATTACCAGTAACTGTTGTTTATAAATGTAAATGTGATACACATATATTGTTGTCTCCCTTCCACTTATTGATAATCCTTTTTATCTCTTTCTAAAAATTTGTCTCTTTCTAATTATGTTTCTTTTGTAAAAATTTTTCTCCCTCTCCCACTCAACCTATATATAACCAACAACTCTGTCTTAGTATTTAGTTATTATTATATCCTGATGAAGCTCGGTCGGAGCGAAACCGGTCGATATATCAAATAATAAATATACGTGGTTAAATACTAAGTGTTTGTTTTACTTAAAAAAAAAAAAAAAAAAATGTTATATATTATGTAAATTCGTTGATACTGCAATATGTTGTATGTCATCTGAAAAATTAAATTATTCAGTGAGACCATCTTGAGAAATAACAAATTACCATTTTTTAATCTGAAGATATATTAATACTGCCCTATACGACATTTTGATACGATGTAAAGATTAGAAATTTAGATATTTTTCCATCAGAAAAACAAAATACACTTTTTTGATGTACGACCTGTTGCAGAATCAACGACAATAAACATATATTGTTAACCGCTTGGGCACATAAGCCATAGGCAGACATAGGAATGACGTATGCCCCGTACCTGAGTTATTAATTGAAATAATTAAATAGTTTGTAACCACGATTTATTTGGATACGTTTTTAGATTTTCACGGCCAAAAGCATTTTCGTTGTTTGTTTTTGGGGTGTTATGAAATGTGAATGGAATGAAATGAAAATGGTTATGAATATGTGTTGTTGGTGGGGTGAAACGTCGGCTAAAGAAGGAGGTAGCACAACACGGCATAACACCCCAAAAACAAACAACGAAAACACGATTTATTTATTTAATTTTTTTAATACTGACCGGTTTTGCTTAACACAAGCATCTTCAGGGTATAAAATTAAACTGATCAAAAAATATACATTGGGTGAGCTTATATATACATACAGAAAGAGACAAAACATAACATAGAGAAAGAGACCCGTCTCTTACTCTCTATCACTATGTAAGATGTTAATTTTACTCTCTCACTGTTCCTTCATAATATGTTTTGTCTCTTTCTGTATGTATATACAGAGTGTATCGGCACCTACCCGACAAACTTTAACCAGCGATTCATTATCATATTTAGAGTAAAAAATGTTATGGCGACTTTGCTCTCCGGTAATGTTTTTTTTTTTCAATTAAAAAAAAAAGTTCCACGCTCCGTCACTGTCTACAACTCCGCGCTACCCCCTCCTCGCTACCCGCCGCGATGCTCTATCGCGTTATTGGTGCTTTTTTACTCTAAAGATGATCAGGAATCGCTGGTTAAAGTTTGTCAGGTACGTGCCGATACACCCTGTATAAGCTCACACAATGTATATTTTTGATCGGTTTAATTTTATACCCCGAAGATGCTTGTGTTAAGCGAAACCGGTGGGTATTAAAAAAATTAAATAAATAAATTGTGGTTATAAACAAAGTTATTGTTTTACATATTTCAATTATGTCAGACCACAAAGTGTCTACTTTCTACCAAAATATATATGTTTTATTAATTAAAAATAATAATGGGATACAAATTTTCTAATAACAGCTCGGACTGGGGATATTTTCTCCCATATTTTATTTATTTACTTTATTTTCACCTTACAACATTCCACAATATTGCATTGTGGCAACAGAACAAAGAAGAACACATGAAATGCGATGTTGCCGTGTTTAGTGATTAAAAAAGTCTGGTAAATTGGCCCTTAAATTTCCAATACAAAACTATGTTTTGTCATCATTATGAAATGCAAATGGAATGGCGATATATTATGTCAGGTAGGTGTAACAGGGTGGCCACAGAACCTGAAATACCTGGAAAACCTGGAATTATCAGGGAATTTTACCGAACCTGGAATTATCAGGGAAATGTCAGGGAATTTCAAAATATTTTTAGAATATCAGGGAATTCCAAAAATAAAACAAAATTCGTTATTTTAGATTTGTGAAGTCCCAAAGTTGTGTTTATTATTTTTACTTGTGGCGTGTGTAACAAAAAATATGCCGACAAAGACAAACTAGATAGGTAGGTATGTTTTATGATTATTTTCGTAAATAGCCCTTGCAACACAATCATGTCAAAAATCACTCGCCTTGGTTTTTCCCCTATACTCTATACTAATCCAGTAGGTGCGAAATCTGTAAAGAAAAAGCTAGAAATGTTATAACAAAAGGGTCGGACACCAATTACGGTCGTAATAGACCCAAGACCCGGACGAACCTCACTCCATGAACCCGGGCACTCCTGCTAAGTCACCAAACATATCAAACCACTTGGAATAATCTGTGGCAGAGGTGTTGGTTATACAATAAATGGTTCCCGGGACGGCGGTACCCATACCCGCCTACCAAATTGTGGTTTTTTGCACTTATTGCTTCATCCACATTCAAACATCATATTTGAATTAAGAATTAATATTTGTTTTTAAGAATTTTCTAAGGTTAGTCATGTGACATGTCGTTTCTGACAAACCGAGCACTTCTTGCTTCATCCACATTCAAACGTCAAATCTCTTAGTGCTTTAACCAGTTAGTTGCCTGCATTGAACAATCACTCAAAAACCTGTTGTCAATGGTAACGCAAGCGGCGACTCGTGATTCGCACTGCTGGTACTGATTGCCGTGGCCGGCCGTTGCTAGTTGCCAGCTGTCAGCTGATAGTTCTTCGTCTATGGTTAAACCAGCTTTTTGAGCAATCAAGATATAGAAACCAGCCGGTTTTAGTTTGGTTTCAGTTGCCTCGTCAGCGGAGCGCCTTAATTTTAACCGTAAACAGCTGATCAGATATTTGAAATTTGGCGCGAAAAAAATATTAAAAGAAATATTTTTAACATCGTTCTAAGTAGTCTACAAAGTTCAGATTTGCAAGATCTATAGCTATAATAGATAAAACATTTCAATAGCTTCATTTTAATACCAAAATAACAAGAGGGAACTACAAATATTTTTAATTTTTTTTGTTGAATAAAGAAATAATTGGCTTTTTTATCCAGAAAGCAATCCTAGACAATTAAAATGGCGCATATATAAGCCAAAAATCGCTCCAGTGGTTTAATAGATTATTGTGATGCAAAGAAATAATAAATGCTATAGATGACAGAATTCCCTTTATTATTTATCTAACGAACGATATTCCCTTATATCAAATTAAACATATCAGGGAAAAATGTGGAAACTGCCCTGGAAAACCTGGAATTATCAGGGAATTTTGAAATCCGTTTTTTGTGGCCACCCTGTGTAAGAAACATTGTTCAGTCAGTGGCGACATTGGTTTCCATTCAAATCAAATGAAAGACATTTGAATATAACGGATGAATATAAATAAAGGATGCCGTCGCTGTCTAAGTATATTTTGGTTCCAGGTTCCAGCCCATTAATTTAGGACGAGCTCTGTCCCATTTGAGTTTCATAATGATGATGAACACAATTTTATATTAGAAATTTATGGTTCCATTGTCCAGACTTTTGGATCACGAAACACCTACATCGCATTTCTTGTGTTTACCTTTACTCTGTGTTATCTATTAAATGATTGTGGCAGTTCGGATTGATATAATTTGTGAATAGAAATGAGAATAAAAAATAATTCAAATGTTGAGAAATGTTCTCTTTTTTTTAGAGCCAAACATGCAAAACGCCGAACTGTACTATTTCGATCACGGTAATGCATCATACTTTCATACGACGGATTGTCCTCCCACGATATTGGCGGACTACCTGGCAGAAAAGACAGAAAATGCTGCCACTAGATTTTGGGCACAAATTTTTGGGATTGCCAATGTAGCAGTGTCGCTTTTCACTGCATTTATTTTGCAATTTTTAAGGTAATCCTTTTTAAAATATGGAGCCAACCTCTGCAGTCTGTCTAGCCTTTGACGTACTTACCTACAAATTTATTTATAAATATTTTTAAGGACAGGTAGAGTAGTTTCACCATTATAAGATCCTTCACCAATGCTGTAAGTGTCCGTTCGAGGCAGATCATTGGATGGACGATAGCGGGTAGGAGTGTACATGTTCAAATTTTGTCTAAACGGCAACATTTTGACTAAAACTGTAGGAAGTTTGTGAAGTTATATTTTTTTTGTTAATTGTTATTATGGCAAAACTTGGAGATAGTATTCCTTCATAACAACAAACCAAAGAAGTTATTACTAAATAGCTGATACCCGGCATGCGTTGCACTGAGAATTAAATAAATAAGTTGTTTCTCCCTTCGTGTTATGTCCCATTTGTCCCCGTTCCCCTTCCGACTCCTCTTCCTTTTCCCCCCCCCGCGTCCTCTTCTCCTCCCGCGTTCTCTTTTCACCTTCCAGCGTTCCCCTTCCCCTCTCCCGCTCTCCCCTTTCTCGTGAACCCCCCCCCACACATTTCGCTTCCACCTTCTTCGCCTTTCCCTCTCCCTCGTCCCCCCTCCTTAATTCCCCAACCGACCCTCCCGCATACCCCTCCCCCCAGCCTTTTTTTCCTGCCGCCTAACTCCATAAAATACACCCATTTTTCCAACAACTCGCGTGACCTATTTAATTTTTTTATGCAAATTTCATAATGCCAGAGCTCACCAGTATATGTGTATTTATATATATAGAAGTATTCACGGACATGTTCACAACAATTCAAAAAAATTGAATGGCAATCGGATGAAATTTTAATCGCAATCGTTTGTATAGCATAGGAAATAATTTTATAACGCCAGATCCTATAACCATACCCGGTATGCGCACATCATATTCCCAAAGTTTCATTGCAATCGGATGAACGGTATGGCCGTGCATAAGGTACGAACACACAACCAAGTCATTAATTTTTATATTATAGATATGATGGAACATTTCAGAAACTTATACCCAATTAAAATTTCTGTTGAACGAACGATATGCGAAACTATTATTTAATAATTTGTACAACAAGAAAAGTATTCTGACCATTTAACCACGAGGGCGGCTATTTTGCATTACCACATCTGTTTTGCATCTGGACTCTGGACGGCTTTGGCTTTACTCATTGTTCAAAATTGGTACCCTTAAATAAATTTGTGTATCTTTGAGCGAGCTTTATGAGCCAATGGTCTTTCAAGTTTAGAAGTATTGACTCAAACTTAATTGCGTAATCACCCGAAGGAGGCCGTCTATGATATTTATCTATGAAATATTCAACTTTCAAAGATTTTCATGATGAATCTGCTGTTAATATTATGTAATTATCTCCCTTTTCCAGATTTATTCTTTTTAGTATTGTCCGGCCTCTGACAGTTGGAATCATACAACTTTTTTCTGACTACTTCCTGAAACCGCTGCTATCTTCAGTGTTTAATGGCTTGATACAACCTCCCTTGATATTTATATTCAATATTTTGACATCTCTCCGGGATCTATTTGAACCGATTGCACATGCTCTTGGGTTTTTCTGTAAAGAAATAGCTATGCTCTTTAAAGCATGTAGATTAGTTGAAATAAAACGATCGGAGAGTAGTAGAATAGTTTGAATTGAATTGGTATTGAATGTATTCTTATAATGTTTGTTAGTATTCTGATTATGTCGGTTTGTATTATATATTTTTTTGTAGATTTATTTATTTCTATTGTTATTTTAAGCAACAACCATGTGAAGAAAAGCTAGCTTACTATTTATATGAAAGCTAGCTTACTATTTATATGAAAAGGTAATGTATTTTTACAAGAGAATTATAAAAGTTTTTTTTACCATATAAGTTTATATTTCTCCATGTTTTGTTTTCTTACAATTTGTACTTTTGAGGCAGGTATATTAAAAATGATTCTCATAAATTAATTTATTAATTAAACATGTTGAACAGGAATAAAGTATTAAATACGTTTTTTTTAAATCATTGTTTTATTACATTATTTCTTACATGTAATAAATTAAAATTGTAATTGTGTAAGAAATCAATAAAAAAAATATTATTATTACAATCAGAATGTTCAATTATGCCCCACTACACAAGCATGGATCAACTGTTAACCTGGCCTTCATTTTGCCATTGGACCTTATATTGATATATACATTGATTTTAGTTTCTTCCTCTACTCATGCACTATTTGCCACAGTGACCTCCCCTCTCAGCGAGGTTCGAATACGCCAGCGAAAACATGTCTCCATCAGGCGAGTGGAAGCAGCATTTTCAACCATCGGGGCAGCGGGGTTAAGGCGCCAGTTATGTAACCTTTTTAATGGACTTGAACGAATTGAATACCTACTGCACCACCCAAAGTCAAGAATAAGCAACAACAATGTCTAGAATGAACTTCCTCAAAGGATTGACCAAGCCTCTGTGTGAGCCATACTTGAAAGAAAGAATGAACAATGTGAGCAGTGGCGTAGCTATCTAGGGGCTACGCGGGGCAGTGCCCCGGGGCCCTCAAGCTCAGGGGGCCCTCGAATCCTTACCAGAAATCTCGATCGAACTGAACTTTTGGAAATTTCTCCCATTTTCAAAATAAATACAGACGGGTTGCAACTTGCAACCCCACTTTAATCATGACAACCCAGTTGAGAGAAATTCAAAAGTTATGCTTAGGGAATTCCCCTAAATTCTTTCTGTAGGTTGGCGGTGTTGTCAATTTTACGGATAGTAATATGTGCGTCATTCCCCAAGTGTTTCTCTTTCCTTTTTTTTTTTACTTTTAACGTCGTCAGTGAACAGTGAGTACCTACCTACTCGAGCACAATCTAATATTGTATTGTTTAAATAAATTAGAAAACTAAAATTATGGAGTATTTACAGCAATGTTATTATTCTTTACAATTCCTGTCACTTCTGCAGCAGCTGAAAGGTCATTTAGCATAATTTTAGTATATAATTAATTATTTTATTTCAACATTAATAACCAAAAAAATAAATATATAAAAATATTTATTTTTTTTCTTTTTTAACGTATCCTCCAAAAATATTCCATCAACATTGAACTACCAAAGGATTATTGTCACAACTCAATATTATGTACTGCTTTTACAGCATTATCAGCTCCTCTACTCAACTGCTAGAATCAAATCCATGTACCTAACACCATTGTTAATTATATATAATACCTACCTATAAATTGAAATGTAAAAATATTATTTTATTTCACTACATCTATATTCTTACTTTTACTTATCTATTTCTTTATATCCAACTTAATAACTGATATGATACTCAATTCCACTATCAATGTATATTTGTTAACATCCTATATAAGTTTATGTATTTTGTTACCTCAAATTTTTTCTTCTATTTTATTTTTTCTCTTACCTTTGTAATGGCACTACTCCCCAATTCAAACACGAGAAATGTTTTTCTTTATTGAATTGGGTAGATTTTGTTAAAAAAACTATTTTTATTGTAATTAGCCAAAGAATTATGTAATATTAAAGACTTATGATTTTCTTTTATAAATAAAAAAAAAAAAAAAAAAATAATAAAAAAAATAAAAATAATAAAAAAAAATATTTAAGAAATAAGATGGGCCAAACTCGACTCCGACATTTATCGCTAATAGCAATTGAAAACAAAACCGCATCAAGCCTGGATTTAAACGAAGTCATTGATACTTCTGCGAAAACTAAAGCTAGGAAAAAATTGCAAATATAAATGTTATTTAGTCAGTTGGTAGGCCCGACCTTTATATAATAAACCCTTGAATCTTCTCTATTTCGTTTTATTAGCCAAACCTACACCAAGTATTAATTGTAATTTATGTTGTTACTGTTTAATATTTTTATTACCTGCCCTGCAGTGCACAAAAAAGAGCTTAAGTAGCTTAGCATTTTTAAAGTATTTGTATATTTCATATTTTTATTTGATAAAACCCAATTAGTTTACATAGCAGTGGGGCCCCATTTTTTAATTTGCCCCAGGGCCCTTGGTTACTTAGCTACGCCACTGAATGTGAGGGTACCTATTGAACTAATGAAAATCTCTGGCCTTCACAGGGCCACCAACCTCACCCCAAAGAAGTCCGGATCGCAATAAAAGGAAAAGATGCTTCGTACATATCGACGGTTCCGAAGAACAATGTCGGATGTGCGATTTTGTAGTTTTGCAGAAAAGCTGTTTAAAGATTCGTTTCAGTATTTTTACTGTTTTTGACATCAAGAAAAATAGTGTTGTTTTGATATTTGGAATTTCCTTTCATTTCATTAAAAATTCAGAAAATACAGATCTTTAAATCAAAAAATGCAGACTTCCGAAAATACAGACCTACAAATCAACAATAAGCCATTATATAAGCCAACAAAATTATTTTCAAGTTTTAGCAGATCCGTCATTGTTCTTCGGGACCGTTGATATAGGTCACCTCGAGTGGTTGATTGGTGGGTTCATAGGGTGAGGTTTATCTAGGTTTTGGTGGTGGATTAGTCTGCCCAATTACCGTATGGCAGGCCGGATCGGAAGGGAGGGAGAGAGAGAACATTTGGCCTCTCCTGCAGGATTCTCTCGAATCATCGCCTTGCAATGCAGTGGGAGGAATGGATTCATAAGTCCATCACTCTTATACCCACTGACCCCCAGATTCCAACCCACACTTTTCCTTCCCAGAACATCCTCTCCTGCCTTTCCTTTAAAAGATCCTCCACACAGCATCCCCAAAGATACTACACTACTGTTAAAAAATAGTTTTTTTGGCTAGTTAGTTCTAAAAGTTCTGTGCCCTAGGTTCATTTAAATAAACCAATACCCGAGGTTTCTCGTGACCATTAATAAATTAATCACAATAAACGAATAAACCAATGCTCGAGCCAAGGCTGCGTTTTTGTAGTTGTGTGTTATGATATCTATGGTTGTGATGGTGTTGTGCATGTGATATCTATGGTCCTATGGTGTTTTAGTATTTAGTTCTCTTTGGAATCTGTCAAATAAACGTCAGTGATTCGATTCGGGTGCCTGTTAAGTCAATAAATAATATTATTGTCTGCTTTTGCAATGGAACTTCTATCAGAAGTCTATATTAATGTTATTACACTGAATTGCTGGTAAGTTTAATTTGAAATATAGTTATTGAGTTGTGTTTATTACAATAAGTTTAACTCTATTCTACAGATCAATAAGAAAAAATAAACGCTTTTCGCTACAAATTAGACATACAACTTGACACATTAATGATAACCTCGATTTCAATAGTTAAATGCAAACAAAGAATAATATTCTTTGTGAATGTTCTTTGTCATGATTACAAAGTCTTGTTTTATGCTGTTTGAATTTTTGTTCTTTGGATTCCTGTAAAAAAATGTTTCTTTCCGATTTCAGGGGTATTCCTTTCATATCCAAAAACAGAAAGGATAGGATGGATGCAATAGCCACACATTTATCAAAAGGATTGCATGATATTGTTAGTTTACAAGAAATATGGGATGAAAAAGATTTTTTTGAAATAAGGATCAAAGTAATCGATGTGCTCCCTTATTCTCATTACTTTTACAGGTAAATCTTAAGAATAATAATTAGTAAAACCACTGTGCAAAATATTATGTGTACTTAGTTTAGTAAAGCTACTTTGGGATTGGGGACATATTATATGATTTAACCTTGTGACACTACAGTGGTTTATTTTAATGAAAGGAAGAAAAATTGCTTAGTCGGTAAAGTTTCCTTACTACGTTTACTTCTTCAATGGTGCTACAGCCCATTTCGAACCAAGGCCTCTTTCAACATGAGCCTCTATCCTCGGCCATCATCTTCCAATCTACAACATGGAGTAGTCCTCTGGCATCCTTCCTGACATCATCCTCCCATCTCAGCCTAGGTCTGCCCGCCTTTCGTTTACCTCCGGGGTGCCTGTTAGAACTGTTAGAACCCTCCTCAGTACTCGTGTGCTTGGCATTCGATGCACATGTCTGGCCTATCTTATCTTAGCCGTTTACTTCTTAATAAGTACAAATTATATACATCAGGGGAGATGGTAAAAGATGCATTGAAGTTCCCCTTTTCAATCTAATTTTAAAATTTCCCCTGTCAAAATATATTTTGCCACCATGTTGATTTTTGTTAGTAAGAAGTGATGTTCCACTTCAGTTTAAAACTTAATTAAAAAAAACTCAAACTAGGAACCTTATAACCTATTTTGTGCTTGTTTTTCTATGTAAGGCGCTCCGCTGACGAGGCAACTGAAAACCAACTAAAACCGGCTGTTTTTTCTGTCTTGATTGGTCAAAAAGCTTGTTTAACCATAGACGAAGAATAATCAGCTGACAGCTGGCAACTAGCAACGGCCGGCCAGGGCAATCAGCAAAGCAAGTCGCAAGTCACCGCTTGCGTTACCATTGACAACGGGTGTTTGTGTGATTGTGAAGTGTGCGGGCCATCACATTGTCATACAAAGACAGTTGGCAGTTGAGAGTTTTCAGTTGCCTCAGTGGGCGGAGGCGCTAATAGTTGCTTCTTGTAGTAATTAAATTGAAACGAAGTGTTACTTCAATAATTTGGGCATTTTTAGCAGGAAGCGGAGGAAGGAAAATTTACTGTTTAATCATTTTCCGATTGCCATATTATTAGTATTCAATCATTTTACAGTCAGTGTATTGTTCATGATTTTTAAACCCTTTCAGTGGAGTATTGGGCTCTGGAGTTTGTGTATTTTCAAGATGGCCGATTGAAGAGGTATTCTTCCACGCTTGGCCTCTCAATGGATACGTCCACATGATCCACCATGGTGATTGGTTTGGAGGAAAAGGCATCGGCCTTTGCAGGATAAAATATAACGATTTGAACATCAACTTGTATTCTGCTCATGTGAGTTGACTTTTCTTTTCTTGTTTCTGTCCGTTGTTCAAGTTTGACTTATTTTTATGTTTTAACCACACCAGAATGTGGCCATGGCAGTCCCAATACTGACAAATATAGAGGAAGGTCATTTCACATAACAACAAGCATATCAAGCAATGTTTTACAATAACATGACAAAAATCTCATAGACCAGAAGGGTTAATATGTGTTGTTGGATTGTAATACGTATGGGGAGGAACCCAAAAGTAACGAGACTTTCTTTATGCTGTATTGAACTCCATGTTAATCCAGTCATGTCTGACAATTAATAAATTGTTCGGCGACGATCTTCATGGACAAGAGTGTTGATTTTTTTGACATTTTTATCGGTGCTTGAGGTTGAGTGGTGCCCAGAATGAACCGCGAAAACCACGTTTTCGCCGAAAGAAGAAATTTTGATTTACTTAAAATTAAACTTGCTGCATGCTTGGTCTCACTGCGACGCGGCTTCACACACTGACTGAGAAAGAGTTCCGTACAACAGCCGACCACACAAAACCCGTTCTCCCTCCACTCCTCCCCTCTGACGCCTGAGTCTCGTTACTTTTGGGTCCCCCCTCGTACATACTTACACCTCTTGGAGAAAGTACAAAGGACATTTCTTAGATATGTTCAGTACAAATTGTGATAATCTCTAATTGATATCTGCTAAAATATATCCTTGTATAATCTAAAACTACCACTACTTTCTACCTGGAGAACTATCAATGGTTTTCTTAAACTTTTTAATTTACTCAATGTTACGCCGTTCTTCCATAGAGCTACGTTCAAGCGACGCGATCGCCGATCGTCTGTATTTTTCATACTATTATCAGTGTTTGAAAATGTCGCTAGGCGCTACACTAGCAAAATAGTATGACAGGTAGCGGTAGCGTTGCTTGTAAGTAGCTACGTTCGTAAGTGTCCCTTTTAAATCTACTTGACTCTCCATCTTTTGTAACAACCATAGCATTAACTATTCATATCACTCACCGCTAGCGCAATTTCACCAAATTGCCAATACGTATACAGATCTTTTTGATATTTTCAAAACCTCTCCATCCTGCTTCAAAGCAAAAATAATTAGTTGTGAGTATAACTTATACATTTATGTATTATGTTTGTAAAGTGATAAAGCTATTGTACGGGTATGTATTAAATGTACTGATATGTCTTTCTGTATAATGTTTCTGAATTTTCGACATGTATTATATTTATAAAAGCCCTAACGGCGTTTAATAAATACACAATAAATAGGTATATGAGGGGTATAAAAGTAAAAACGCCACTCTACTGAACAGTTCTTAAGAGGGTATTACCAGAGAATATTAAAAATTTGTCCTTTTCAAATCAAATTCTAGACGTATTGACCCTTTTTTACAAAAAAACAAAAATTGATTTTGAAAGATTGTTATTTTATTTGGTACACGCAGTTTTAAAATCTTGAAAAACTAAGGTTATACCGTTGGTCGTTGGCAGATTTGTTCAATTTTCAAACGATTAGATTCTATTAAACAACACAAATTTCAAATCATATGATCATACAACAAAATAAATCGATACATAATCTAGTCAACACAGTTTTCAGAATTTTAATTTTAGTTGAATTAAAACCATTAAAAAATAAATCCGAGAACGTGTTTTGTGACAAAAATGCCTCAGTTTTTCTATTTATTTAAGGTCTTACAAACTAAAATATTTCAAATTTTTTTTACACACTTATTTTGTTTAGACATTATTGAAAAATCATAAATACTTATGATCAAAAAAAATACAAGTACACGATATTTAATAATTCATCATCGTGCGTTTTGAGCATTTTTATTGCTTACTTGAATGTAGGTATATATTAAAGCAAGTTTTTAATGAAATAAATCGATATTAAATTATAGTTTTAAAAATTTGATACGGGGAATAATCGATCTTTCTCATTGGAACCTTCCTGTACCGTTGAAAGCATTTTTAAACTTTTATTCTCAGCCGCTGGTCAATCGCTCTTAAGAAGCGTGGGGTGTTTTCTTTTATACCTCTCACTCAATTTGTATAATGTCCTGTTTAATTTTTTCGGAATTTTCTCTTTTATCTTCTAGTTGCATGCTGAATATTGTACAGAGGACATTTACCTTGCTCATAGAATATTGCAAGCGTACAATACTGCGGAATTTATTAAATTGACTTCTTCGGGTGCTGATGTTAACATTCTAGCTGGAGATTTGAATGTACAGCCTCACGATCTGGCTTACAAGTAAGGCAAAAAACCATTTTACATTAACCTTTTATGTATAATCCAAGATGCTCCAGTGAGTTCCCATGCAGGAACACTGTGTTACCCCCACAAAGCTTTTTGGTCTATTTATTGTCTTCAAGATTAGAAGAGATAGGGTAAGATAAGGGGGTTTAGGTTAGGTTAGATTATAGAAATGCAGCATTTAGATTGTCTGAGTTTTATGTTTTTTCATTTGTTATTTTCCTAGAATATGGAAAGAAGAAACTCGTTTTGATTAGAATGTGATGTTTTTCAGGGTATCTCTTACGTCATTTCTTTATGCCTTAATTTTTTTTAGAATTATTTGTGAAACTGGCATTCTTATGGATTCCTGTGTATCTTCACTGGCAAATGCTTCTGAAGAAAGTTTGAAGAGTCGCAAATGGGGGACTAACGAAAGAGCTGGTAATTCCTACACAGACCCTGCGGAAGGAACTCGTCTCCCGGAGGGCAAGAGAATTGACTATATTCTCTACAACTCTGGAACCCAGTATTCGGTAAGCTTATGTATATTAAACCTTATAAATTCTAAAATACGATGAATGCATTTTTGTGAAAACTATGATTATTTCAAAGCAAATAGGTACTAATTTTAATAAGGGGGTTTCTCACCATCCCCCTATTAGCTTATCCATACTATCATGAATATTATTGAAAATAAAATACTTGCAATAGTTAGAAAACTCAACCAACTTATCCAATATATAGCCACTATTCATAGGTTCGAGTAACGAATAATAAACTCTAGACTTAATAAAGAAATAAACCGTCAATCGTAAATCGAAAATAATCTTTAAAAATTGATTAGAGAATTTCCTTTACGTGGCCACAAAATATATTAAAAAAATGGCAATCGGCAATTATCTTAATATAAAACAGAAGACACCAACCTTATTTAGTGACTTCAGCATAGGAGGCGAGTAAAATTCACAATGATTCAAATTACAATGATATGACAGTTCGCATTTTTCATGTCTCAATACCGTTTCAATAATTTGAATTTTGTATCAGAAAGGACAATTTAGCGACATCTGTGGCCCAGTTGTGGTCATTTCACAGTTCATGACAATATATTGTCCAATGACCGCCAAACAACCATTTTGATAATATAAATATTTAAAATTATTATCGAGATCAAACAAAAACATGCTATAATGCCTGACCAGTAACTGTTGAAATGAGTTTTTATTTGACCGCATTTTTTTTCTAACAACGAATAATGTTTTGAATTCATGCAGGCTGAGGTAGTAGATTACAGTTTGCCTCTCCCGGATGAGGTGCCGGGACAGAAGTTCTCCTACTCGGATCATGAAGCCGTAGCTGCAAAGCTATCCATTAAGAAAACACCCTCTGAGAACAACCAACAGAGCCCAGAAAAATACATCAACACCCTGGAGGATTCCATCAAAGTATGCAAAGACGCCATTTCTGCACTTCAATATTCCGGAAGAAAATATCTTATTTATGCTTCCAGTATATTTCTATTACTTCTGAGTACTGTTGGGATGGCTGAAAGAACCGTGGTCGATATTCCTCGGTTGCTTTTGGTTGGTGTTCTACTGTACTGCCTGTTCATGGGCACTCTGTGGAACCGCATGGAAAGCAATAGTGTACTGGCTGGTCAGAGAGGAATGGAAATCATCCACAACACTGTCAACCAGCGGCTTAGTAGTCAACCAAAAATATCAGCTATTGAAACATAGATTGAAAACCAAACTTCTTACGGCTAATATTTTTCTGGTAAGCTTTTCCTTAATTACTCCAGAAATATGTATTACGCCTACCTACAATAAACCTTCAACTCTTTACGTAGAAGCAAAAGTTTGCTCTAAAATTTTCAGTAATACCATGTTATATTTTTTTTTTACATTAGCCCCACACAGGAGGCCCTGAGGAAAACAATTTCCATCAGGGCCTATGTCATATTTGGGGATGCTGTGTGGAGGGTTTTTTTAGTGAAAGGAAGGTTATGCGTTAGGCTGGGGCAAAATGTAGATTTTTCGAACATTGAATTTTAATAGGGCTCAAAAATGTGTATTTGCATGCTAACTAATGGAAAAATATATTTTTTAAATAAAATGTTGGATCTTCAGTTCGCGCAGAGGGCCTAAAGTTTGGAAAAAATTACAACAAATTTTACTTTTACACTAAAATTATACAGGTAACGGTTTTTAGCATTCTAATAACTTCTATGTAAGTACTTAATTTTTAATGCGTGATAATAACAAAAATATTTAAAAAACATCTAATTCTTCATTATGAGTTTACGCATTGTGGCTAAAATTTTCGAACTTTTGTGAAAAATCGGGGTGTTACCGTTTTACAAATATATATACACAGTATTTTACTCGACTCAACTTCTCGCTCCAGCCTATTATGCACAGATATAATTTAGCAGCTGATGAATCTTTTGTAAGATTATAATAAATATTTTCGTTGTGTGTTTTAGGGGTGTTATGCATGTTGCGCTACCTCCTTCTTTAGCCGACGATCGTCGGATCTGCCGGATCTGCCCTGATGATGGACACTGCAACGCTGTCCGAAACGTCGGCTAAAGAAGGAGGTAGCGCAACACGTCATAACACCCCAAAAACAAACAACGAAAATGCTTTTGGCCGTGAAAATCTAAAAACGTATCTATAATAAATATACAATTATGTATTTTTTCTTCCTCTTATTATTTTAGGAAAAAGATATATAATGTCTAATAATAGTTCACCATCTAGATTTAAGGTTTAAATTTGTATTTTAGGCAATTAACTGGCATTTAAACGGTTTCCAAAACTTCTGTGTGTTTCAGTATTTGATAGTATTTATTAGCATTTGAATTTGTCTGTTGGAGTATGTATCTACACAGTTTTATTTAACACTAATAAAAAATTAGCACAGCGATGGACGTAGTTGTGATATGCATTTTTAAATAATCTGCATATTAAAATTCAAATTGTGTATTGAATTAGTAATAATATTTTTTTTTCAAATTGTTTAAAATTCTTTTGTATCGATCAAATACAATCGATATTAAGGCCCAGTTGTTTAGCAGAAATTCACGTGTGACAAAATCATCATGTGGCCATTCCGCTCCATTTTGTTTTTTTTGTCAATTGAAAGGTTCCCGTTAAATGCCGATTCTAAGTCCGTTTCAGCTTTTGAACAAATTATGATTAGCAGAAGAGGACGCCTAACATGTTGTTAAGCTTGTCAGCTTATTATAATTTGATAGAAAGTTGAAAAACACTTAGAATCGGGGTTGTTTTAATGGGGTTTTTCAAATGTCAAAAAAACAAAATGGCCCTGAATAGACATTTGATGACTTTGTCACACATAAATTTCCGCAAAACATTTAGGCCTAAATCACATTAACCCATCAAATACCAATTAATATTATTTAATTGATTAATGTTTAAAATGAATCGTTCAAGTTAATTAATTAATTAATTAGTCTAATAATTCAGTTGGAAGACAGTTTATCCCCTTTTTTTTACCACAAATTGGCATTATTACCTCAATTCTTTTACTGATCTTTTTTTTTCTTGGCATCCAAATTAACATTATGTAGTGTGCCGTTCCTCATCCAGAACATATTTATATATGTGAGAGACGACATGTCGATTCTTTTCCTAGCGTTCTAATTTTACTTCCTTTTTCCTTGTTTTCGCAATCCTGGGATGACAACATCTATTAGTTCTGTGATTGGTTGTTTGTTCTGTTGCCGGCAGTTGGCGTCTCGAGCCATTTCCTTTGTCAATTGACATCAAAATTCTTTCGAATGTGGTCGACATGTCGTCTCTTTCATATATAAATATGTTTTGGATGAGGAAGGCAACAGAATAAAAGAATTTTACCTACCAATAAAATTTATATTTTGTTTCCATCGATGCCTGGAATCCATTATAAGAGAGAACTACCTCTTTCACCCTTTTTATTTCCATTTTGCACATGTTTATTCCCTATATTTGCCCTTTTATTCGACTTACCACACTTACTTTCTCTACTGGTAACACTGTTTAACTATGTTTATATATACCATTGTTTAACTATGCTTCGGATATGACTGTCACTAATAAGAGCAATAAGTATAAAATAATAATTAATGATTTCTTTGCAAATAACATAATATATAACATAACTTTTAGACGTAGGTAAGTTTATTCCTGTAAAATTCATTCCATTTTATTTAACAGTAATAATAATAAATTATGAATCTACAAACATATGTTAGTAAATCCTTTTCCAATAATTGTACTGGCTGATTTAAAAAAAAAACAATTTTTCAGCAATTTTGTCCATTAGTTTATATTAGTTCTGAAAATAAATAATATCCACAAACATAATAAAATAAAACTGTTCTGTAAAATAAAGTGCAGTTTTATTAAAAAACATTCAATGCTTGACTTAATGATACATTATTATTATTATGATATTTACAAGAATAATTAAGCATAATCCTTTGCAACCGGTAATAAATTTACAAATTGTAATGAGCCACAACGTAAAGCTTCTAATAATTCACGCTCCGTATGAAGCCGGTTGCAAAAGGGTTAGAGCGACCATCTTTTTTTTCATTGACATTTATATGTATTACGCTTGTTACCTCCTTTTTTAGTGTAACTATTAAAATAATATTTTATAACAATACAAAAATACTCACTAAAAGATAATGAAGGTTCAAAACTCCTAATATGTATAAATATGTACAAATATTTTAAAAATACAATAAATAAAGAGTGAAAGGAGATTCTATTGAAATTTAAATAAATATTCATCTGAAACTTCAAATTTATAATTATGTAAATAGTATATTTATTATGCAATTTTATTTAGTAAGATGAAAGCAATAAAGGCTAACAATGTATGATTATTTAGAAGCAAAACATTATAATATACAAACACCATCTTATGGTTGAAATTTATGCATTAGTAATTTTGTGGGATAAATTATTGTTTGTTTTTAATTTTCTTTTTAATCTTGCGATTTCATAACCACTATTAATAATTAATAATATCTAATATCACTTAGTGCACACATATTATATAAATGAAAACAATATTTTTTTCATGCACATCGAAAGGCAATAAGATGATAATTTATAATTATTATTTTTTCTTATAAACAAATCATTATTTAATTTTTTTTTTTGGCGTAGATCAGATACAACATTTAGTTTGAATCGTACAGATTAAAATTGCTTTCCTCAAAACAAGTCTACTATTTTTTTTGCCTAATTATGCAATATCTTAAAATTAAAACCTAAATACATTTTTTTTTTTAGTTATTAATTTTGAGAAAACTCGAAATATATTTTTTGTTTTAGGATAGTAACTACATTATTTACCTAATTTAATTTTAGCAAATTTACTTAATCTTTTTCATTGATCACAGATATCCTTTTTTCGACCCTTCCAACCATATTTTGGAAATCCTGCCTAAATTCTAATAAAATAATGATTTTACACAACAATAAAGCAACCATGACAGTGCTTTCCACTGTGTAAACTGAATTTAAAATTTTTTTTTTTTTTTGGAAAGAACGATTGATATGAAAATTGCAGGGCTGGTTGGAGAGTTATGCAGTCATTTTCTTAGTCAGCAATCATTTTGGCTTCAAAATATACAACAACAAACACACACACATACTTATACATTTTATGAGAATTGATTTATCTCAAACCATAAGCCTACATATCTAAGATTGTTCAAAATGAAGCAATATGTCACGGGGTTACAGACATGTTGTTTTATTTCTAAACGCCTGGATTTACACAAGAAATTTTTACAGCTGATTTTAATTAATGGTACATTTCTACAATTCTGTTGATGATACTATTGTAGATCGCAGAAATGACATTTAATTCTGATTCAAATATTTGAGAGAATAGTCCGGGAATTTTTTTTTATTTTTTTTATAGAGAAACCTCACAAGAGTCCCAACTGCTCCCTTCTGAAGCCAGTGAGACTATGGCATCCCCAATTGGAGTATGTTGTGAGGCTGAAGGTAAGTGGGGAAGGGAAGGAGATGGGGAAGAGGAAGGTGGGAAAGTACCTGGCTATTCAGATCTAGTCACTAAACATGGCTAAAGCCATTATTAAGCAACGTTTCGATTCTGAATGGTGGTCTTACACCAGGGCGATACTGAGAGTATCTTCCACTCTGGAACGTGCCGCAAATATAGTAAATATTATTTTTATTAATTAATTGTGAAATAACACAAATAAATCAAATAAAATTTATTTGCGCACGCCGGGTTCGAACCCGCAACCTTCCGATTGGGAGTCAAGTGTCTTACCACTCGACCATGGACGGTCGTCGAATATTGAAGGTTGTTAGTTCACATACCGTAGGCTTGAGGTCACATCATGTTCAGGTTATCATTAATTATAAATATGGGGCCACGACTTTAACCTCACTTTCGCTTCTGTTGTTGAGAATAAAAATTCAGAGTGGCACATACAGGATTAAGATAATGGAATGACAGCGCCACCAATTATTTGCCTTACCCCGGCCGGGAAATGTTTAAATCTTCCACTCCTTTTGACACATTATAATAAAAATAACACATATGTATTTATACTATTTGACCAGAGGGTGATTCTGCATCTTTAGTGTTAGCCTAACGCTGAGTTTTATGTGCGCAAAGTACATGAAAATGCTATTTGGTTGCTCTTCTTTGAACAACATCCAATTCTAACAAATCAAAATTTCATTCGCTTGGACTTCAATCACATAAAACGCAGCATTAAGCTAATGAAAAAGATTCTTACTCACCCCCAGGCCTTAACCATAAGGCGTAAACAAATGATTTTTGCTTGAAAGAGCCGGTCGTTTATCTTGGAGTGACTAACGATTGCCATCAAAATATCACACTTTTGAACCAGTCGCACAAGTGATTTAACAAAACACTTTATAAACACGTAAAAGCGTGGACCCGCTACAATGCTCGCGAGACTTTATTTAACTGGCAAAATTATATACGTTTCTAGCTAACATTTTTTCATTGTGTTATCACATGATTCATTATGATCGATACCACGTCAACAGCTTTTACTGGAGATGTCCGGGGCATCCGGCGTTATATCATCGATTGCGTTTAGAGACGCGCCAGAGTTTCCTACGGCCCCGTAAGTACTGCGGATCACCACGTCTGTATAGTTTGGAAAAGAGGGATCATCGGTGAAGGTTGGACTATTGACCGTGGTGTTGGCGGTAGAACTTGAGGGTCCAGGATCGCCGACCAGTCTCGAACTTTCATCTTCACCTCTGGCCAAGCTATAGGCCGATTTTCCTCTGAGTCGTCTACTCAATGAATTACCTGTGAGTGAAAAGATAAGGATGAGTCGTAAAAAAATATTGTTTTGTAATCTTTATTTAAATTGCAATACTTTGTAATATTTTTATCATGATTTACGAGTTTCAAACATTTTGTATAATACGATTTTACTTACTGACAACACCAAAATGTTCAGAGATGTCGTGCTTTACATCCGAGACATCCAACATGGCTATGAAGGCTCCGAAGCAGGAAGGAGTCTCCTCTGATGAAAGCACATACGGCTTGTGAGAAAAACTGTAATGGTGGGCGATGGCAGCTAAGAACATCTCAATGCAAATGAGGAAATCCTAAAATAAAAGATAACATTTCGATTTACCATTATAGAAATAATATATGTATATACTGTCTTACTAATCAGATTCTTATAATATGCCGGTTTAACGTTGGTTTGAGCCTTGGTGCTTTAAGCCTGGTTTAACCTTTCATTGGCCGTACGTACGCCAGTGTACCATCGATTTTGGAAGCGATTTTGTCCCTTCTGTATAAAGAAATTGTATCAAGAACAAGGTCAGAATCGCTTGGGCCATTCTCGTTCTTGACGTAATGAAATACTGCATAGCGTCTAGGCTCTCAGAATAATATTAATAAATTAACGATGATGCGGCGGGCAAGAAAGATGGCCGACAAAATGGCCGCCATGTCAAAATATGGACAGAGTTAGTTTAGAAACTCTATATTCTTTCATTGTTTTTGATATAAATTCATTGTGGAGAGAATAGATTTCAGGTATCATCAGAAAGATCGTTTTATCTACATTATTTTCATGTAATTTTTGTAATATATTACAAAAGAAATGTTGTAAATATTGGATTCGCAAGAAATGACAATTTTTTTACGTTGTATTGAAAAAAAATATTTTTCCTATGATGGCTTTCAAAAGGTTAAGGTCATTTTAATAATAAGTCAAGTTTTTCAATTTCTGACCTTATGCACTGTGTTATATTTACACTGCATTTATATGTAAGAGGGATATTGTATAAAGATATTATACTAAAAATTGTGTTGAAACATGTTGGAAAGTCATAACAGTTAAATAACACGTGGAAATTTATTTCTAGTAGATTAAAACTTTTTAAAATAGGTACCTGTAACTTGGATGAAATGGTTTTGATTGTATCCTGATCTGTTGTATCAAATATTGATGATATGACTTTGTAATACACTAAAATATTGATGATGAATCCTTGGCTGGAAACATAAAACATAAATTGATGAAAATATTGAATTTATACAGCATCAAAATTAATTCAATTTAGAAAGTGAAATCTTTATAAATAATTAATCAAACACTATTAGTTACTCTCAAACGAAAATTTGGAATAAGAGAAATCAAAAAAAGATTCGGTCGATTGAACCCATGACCTTAGCCTAGCCAATTAGCCTTACGATTTGAGCTTTTACTCGTTAATAAAAGAAAAAAATATTCATCCTAGACTTGTAGAAAAGTCAATAGATGTCACACATTAATAACTCAGGTACGCGGCATACGTCATTCCTATGTCTACCCACGTTAAATTATCGTGAAAACAAGCTTATGTGTCCAAGCGGTTATAATAATAATGGATATATTTATTCAAAACCCTATCTAGAATACATTTAGTTTAAGATTATTGCAGACTGAATGCTGTAGAAGTGAGATCCCTGAGGCATATGTGCGGTAAAACCATGTATGATCATGTGAGGAATGTGGAGATCTGAAAATAATGCAAGGCCGATGTGAGCGTAATAAGTAAGATTAAGAAAGGGACGGTTAGATGGTTTGGACATGTAGAGCGAATGAATGAAGAAAGGAGTGTCAAGAGAATATATGACGCAAATGTGAATGGTAGAAGAAGTCGAGGACGACCGAGGAAGACATGGCACGATCAAGTGAATCAGATACTTGAGTCGGGCCATGTCAAGAATCAGAATAATAGAAGAGCATGTATGATAAGATGTATGAATGTGAATGAGTCAAGGAGTGTATGCCAAGACCGAGTTGTTTGGCGGTCCATCCTCTCTGCCTACCCCTGCGGAGAAACGGCGTTATGGTTAGTTAGTTAGTTAGCAATCGTATATAAAGATAGTTGCCAATAAAATGAAGCTAATGATGGTAGTTTTTAGTCGAAGTATGATACAGTTAAATATGACCGAAAGGGATAGGGTCGAATTAGCACGGTGGTTAGAGCAGAGCCTTGACAATTCTAAGGTCCTGGGTTCAGTTCTTAGATGCGACTGAATTTTTTTCTGTTTCTAATTTTTGTTTTAGAGTTGCTAATAGTGTCTGAGGTTTTACACATTTTATTCCAATACAGGTTAACATTTTAAGTAAATATTTTAGTAGAATACAGAGTTAACATTTTAAGTAAATATTTTAGTCCAAGCAGAGTTGACTTACAAAAAGGAGAAGAACACCACCGCCTTGATGCACAAGAATTTGGGCAAAGGCTGCATTGGTCTGAGTTCCACTCTATTGGCCTTGTAGAATAGAACCAGGCAGTACATGGCCACAAACTGGGACATGTTGTTGATCATCACCATGTACGGGAAGCCCACGTTGGCTTTGAAGTCCCCTTCTCCGTATACTCCTGATAGCTCCAGGATAACTGACAGGATGGTCGTGACGGGTCTCACAATAGTGTACTGCAAGATCCCGTGCTTACACATGTGCACAAATTCCCTGAAAATAATTCAATATAAAACATCATGGTAAAATTTCAGAACTCCAGTTCGATCTTAACTCTTATGCTTGGATCACACCAACTGAGTAGACAGTGCTCTCAGCCGACTGCTCGGTGAGTGTAAACACATAATTTTGCTCGGCCTAACAAAAGAGCGAGACAGTCACTCGGACCCTGTTCTATCTACTAGGCCGAGTGCCCACCCCCGCGCTTCCTCGCGCCTCCCCGCACTGTCTCGCTTGGCCACTCAGCAGGTGTAAACATTTACTCGGTGCCTACTCGCCACACTCACGTCGCTCGCAGCATGCTACCGTTTCCCATGAATCCGCAGCGTCGAAGGTGCCGAGTTAAAAACTATGTTTAAACACCTACTCGTCCACCCAACTCTCTCGGCCGAGTATATTTTACTGTCCCGCCCATCTACTCGGTTGGTGTGATCCAGGCATTAGGCCTCAACAGTATTTTGTCAGACAGTGAAAATATTCTGTTTGCAATAAAATCAAAATAAATGGAATATTTCCAAATATATCTGAAAACTAAAAACCATTTGGGAAAGGTGATAAAATATGCAATCAAATTATATAATTCGAAATAAACATATAATTTAAAATATATAACTTTCCATGCAAACATAAAAAAGTTTTTAAAATGGCTCACTTTGAGTTTTTTCTAACATTACTGATAATGAAAAAAATAAATAAAACCACACACATATTTTATTTGGTAAATGTATTATAAATCATCAAATCAGTTTTTAGTTGTTTAATGTAAAAATAATTAATAAAAAATTCTTAAGGTATCGGAATTTTTTTCAAATTGCAGTCGGAAAATTTAAATTCATAAAGGCGTGTATTTGAATTATTTTGCAGTTAATTTTTAGATTTGAATATAAAGCGTGGTATTTTCTCTTTCTAACACCATTTAAATAATATTTCTATCATGATAGTAAGGGAGACACAGTGATTTCTTTGAGACCTACATGAGTTGTTCCGAAAACTGAACAAATATAATATAAATATATAAATAGGGGTTCGGAGATGATCGATGTCAATTGTCATTGGCAATGTGAATTGAAGTGCTATTGACAAAACTTCAATCGACCCATTACTTTCGCCCCAGTGGCTTTATGGAACACCATGATATCTTTGGATTTTTCTTTCCATAAAATAATTCTTGCCCGACGAGTCCTAACTCCTATAAGAAGTAACTTACCAAAAAATGCAAAACGTACCGACATGCTAGTGGTCGATATACTATTAAAATATAATTGCACTAGTGTCAAAATCCAGCGACGAAATTGGGAATGCGTTTGTATAGACACAACGCCGCCCGGTTTCCTCTTAATGCACAAATTATTAAAATAACACTTCGTTTCAAATTAATTACTACAAGAAACAACTATTTAAGTCGGGGAGATGATAAAAAATACAATAAATTTCAATTCTTTTTGCATTCAAAGTTTATATGTTCCCTTGTCAAAACATTTTTGATGCCATGTTTAATTTTGTTAGTACGGAGTGAAGTTTGCCTAAATATTTAAATAACCCAAACTGAGAACATAATAACAAGTTTTGTGCTGTACTTTTCCACCTTTCCTGCTACGTAAATAGTTATTTCTTGTACTAATTGAAATTAAATGAACTGTTATTTCAATAAGCGGAATTCTAGAATTTTACCAACATCATTTAGTAAACGGGCATCTGTCTATACAGGGTGATAAGGAACATACTTGACATAATTAAACCAGTGATTTCTGACATTATTTGGAGTAAAAAATGTGAACAAAATTTTGGTCTCCGGTGACATTTTTGATGATTTTTTTTTCAACAAAAACATAAAAAAACAGTAGGTGTTGGACAGTTAGGGGCGGAGTAAGAGGTTGGTTGGTTACTCGACTGAGTGACCAGTGATGACATTTGGAAGAATTTTTCAAGTACGTACCTTAACACCCTGTATATTACTGAACGACATGTTTGAAAAAAATGGCCTCTTTTCAGGATAATTTATTTCGAAAGATATATTTGGATAGAAAAACAATGTATTGCAAAATTTTAACTTACCTTCCCATTTCCCATGGAGTTAAACAGCAAAGAGGGAATATATGATACACTTGAGGTTTCATTTCCAGCGATGCTTCCAGATCTGTGTCTTCGTTCAAGTAATTCAGAAGATATTTCATAAAGTTGTAAATGACATACGCCTCATAACATTCTCGAAGAGAATCAACATAAATTGATTGCTCCGGAAACTCTAGTCCAAGCCAAGCATTTACCGCGTATATCGGAACCATCCACAGTATCCTGAAACAGTGACCTCATCAGATAGTGCCTTCAATACAACACATAACAATTTAAAAGTATGGAAAACAATGAAAAATTACCTGATTATGTGTTTTTGGAGGGACGGTTTGGTGTAGTAAACTATATGTTGCGTTATTTCCCAAATTGAAATGGGAATCGCCAACAAAACAAACGCACCACCGACAAGGGAACCCTGATCCCTTTTCTTGAAGCCATTGTTTATAGAGTTAGTTATCAAAATAGGGACGACAATAATAATAATTAAGGCATACACTGCGATGCACAAAGGTCTTATCCACGCTCTCCATTGCCGCAAAAAAGATGAAAAACATTCGCAACACATTTTCGTTTCTACATGACTTTCGTTGTTTTCATGAAATATTGACAGCAGACGTCATTCTTTAGCAGATGACTGTTCTCAGTCAGTGTGGCGAACTTCTTTCACAGTATTATCTCCACAATAACAGTACATTGTATTTAGAGAGGTATACAAAAGATCCTAATTGATCCTAAAGTTCGTTCTGAATCTTGGTTGAAGACTCCAATTTCTTTGTGAGGTGCCTTCTTTTATATTTTAAATAATTTTTTAAAAGTAAGGAAAAATTCTTTTCTGTAATGCATCTTGCAACATCGTTCATCTGTCAAAAAATATTCGATTTATCTGTCAAGTCCGAAATTACATCCAGTTAATGTATTGTTTATCGCTATAAATGTGATAACTAGTCATTCCGTGTTCATTAATCATTTAAAAAAAAGTAAATATGTATAGAACCTGCATCAAAGTCGCTGGAAACTTGAAGATAAAGGTACGTTAAACTTCAAAAAATATGTGTTGAAACGTGCAAACACTGTCTTATGTCACATTATTTTTAGGATGTGCGTTGCAGTCATTCTTCGAAATTGGAATCCATTAGAAAAAAATTGGAAGACGGGCCGGATTTTCACGACTTTGTCTCTGGTGAGGATTCTCCGAAGGACTGGAAGGAATACGATGGGAAATTGAAGAGAGCCAAGGGTGAAAATGAGAGGTTAAGGTTACCCCCTTGGCTTAAAACAAGTATACCCACAGGTACGTTGTACAAATAACCTTAATTATTTGCGATAGTCATCCTTTTCATTGATTTCTTAAATTTGGTCGATTATATATAGAATAGAATGAAAGTTGAAGTTGATTCAACATCCGGTTTCTATTTCTACTGGGCGTTCAATAGCATGAAAGCCTGTTCTCACTGATCTATTTCACAGATTCTTTGAAATATATCATAGAATAGGTGAGGTGGGAATGCATTGTTTAATTTCACACACTATTCTTGTAAATGATTGTTTTCTTTGAAAATATAATATATTTGTCTAATATTGAAGATAAGCAAGTTTACTGTGTTGAGTTTTATATTACAGGTTCTAATTTCAGTAAGTTGAAGGAACAGTTGCGGACTTTGAATCTCAATACAGTTTGTGAGGAGGCAAGATGTCCCAATATTGGAGAATGCTGGGGAGGGGGAAAGCACGGTACGGCCACAGCCACTATTATGGTTAGTATTACTTTCGCTAAATTTGCCGATGTTTTCAGCGGGGAAAAATACAAATATTTATTTACAATGTTGTGTAGATTTTTACAATTAACATTTAAAATGTAAACAAGCACTACCATTTTATCCCTGATTTACTGGAAATATGCTATTTGCGCATGTTTAATCATGAATTATTTTCATCATCAATTAAATCAACACTTTATTTAGTTTCCTGTATGAAACAAAATGAAGTAAATACGTACAAAAAGATATTTCATATACAACTTCGAATTAATCATCATTTCATGTATTTAGTCAAATAAGTTAAAGTAATGATTAAAAAATACTATTTTGACCTTCCACAAGGTCATTTCAAAAAATACTTTGACTGCTAGTAGTGGGCGGTGATGGACATGTAAGAATCATATAATTATAAAATCAACTACTCTATCTCCTCATTTAGTTTTTATTGTTTTGTATCTCCGAGGGAACAACAGAAAATCTTTTACACCATTTTAAAATAATGCCTACTCTCTTCTGTATTCTTTAAGAAAAGTAACTTAAATTAAATAATACCAAACAACTAAATACACAGGGTGTTAAGAGACGAACCTGACTTATTTTAACCAGTGATTCCTGAGGTTAATTCAAATGAAAAATTTAAATGATATTTTGGTTTACGGTTATTTTTTTTTTATCAACCAAAATAATTACAAACTAACCATCGCACCGTTTCTCTGCAGGGGTAGGCAGAGAGGACAGACCGTCAAATAACTTGGTCTTGGCACACACTCTTTGCCTCATTTACATTCATACATCGTCTAAATCGTCTCATACATACTCTTCTATTATTCTGACTTTTGACATGGCCCGACTAAAGTATCTGATTCACTTGATCGTGTCATCTCTTCCTCAGTCGTTCCCGACTTCTTCTACCATTCACATTTACATCATGTATTCTCCTTACACTCCTTTCTTTGTTCATTCGCTCTACGTGCCCAAACCATCTGGGGTTCCTTTCTTAATCTTACTCATTAAGCTCCCATTCTTTGCGGATCACCACATTTCTCACAAGATCATACAAAACAAATAATATAACAGTAAGGGTCAGGGAGGGGGGTTAGGGGTTTACTCGGCTGGGTGAGCAGTGTTATGCAAAGGTTTTTTTGTTTGTTTTGCATATATTTATGGTCCGGTATATCAGTTGGTCTAAAGCTCGGCTTTGAAGGAATGTGGAGCTCAGCATGGCTTAGCACACAATCCGTATATCAGTCGTAATCCTAGAGTTGACCAATTTTAAACGTTTAGTCTATGATAATTTTAGTAATTTCTATGCCGAACCAATCTATTTATGTAAGTATCTATGGACTCTATGGTTTTATCAAACAACCAAACGTCAAACGATGTCTAAATCGTCATCACTCGAGGAAAGTTCGAATTCCATGTTCATAGGTAAACTTATTCCTCCAATGTAATTTATTGCGTCCGTACGTAGCATGTACGTAGCAGATCGAAATCGAAGCAATGTGAAATCTAACAGATGACAGGTGTGTTTTTGCCAATAGCGCTACAGCGTCTAGCAAAGGAACTATTCTGTGGCTTACCACGGCTTAAGCGGCCGATTTCGGCGGTTTAAGTTGAGCGAGGAATGTGCTCCTTAGCAAAGACTGATATACCGGCCCTATGTATATATCAGGAATCAGTGGTTCAAGTAAGTCAGATACGTCTCTTAATCTGTATAATGAATCACTGAACACATGAATCAAAGTTTCACAAAACAGCTTTAAAATGAAAGATTTTAACCTGCCAGGTCTATTTATTTGGTTTTCGGAATGACTCATATAGGTCTCATAGAAGTTGCTGTGTCTCCCTTACTAACATGGTTAGAAATATATTAAAAACTGCAAAATTATTAAAATGTACACCTTTATAAATACAATGTTTCCGACTGCAATTTGAAAGAAAATTAAGAAACTTTGAGAATTTTTTATGAATTATTTATGACATTAACATGAAAAGACCTAAAAGTGAGATGACGATAATGTTTATAATACGTTTGCCTAATAAATTATGAATTTTTTTTCATTATCAGTAATTTTAATTAGAAAAATACGTAAGGTGAGCCATTTTTAACTTTTTCATATTTGCATGCAAAATTTTTATATTTCAAAAATTATATGTTTATTTCGAGTTATAAAATTTAGAGCGTA
The DNA here is from genome assembly GCA_951813805.1 of Limnephilus auricula. Classification (NCBI taxonomy): domain Eukaryota; kingdom Metazoa; phylum Arthropoda; class Insecta; order Trichoptera; family Limnephilidae; genus Limnephilus; species Limnephilus auricula. The sequence goes on from OX638393.1 coordinate 37,932,715, forward strand.
TTTCGTCACCTTTCAAAAAAACAGTTTTTGTTTTCAGATACATTCAGAAATATTCCATTTATTTGGATTTTATTGCAAAATGGAAATATTTTGATCCTCAGGGGTCAATCAAAATATGGTTGAGTCCTGAGGGGTTAAATCAAGTATCAACTTTTGGGCCTGATCAAAGTCTTTGTCTAAAAAATAAATCAGTTGCTAATTCTGTTCTGAAATTGTAATAGTGCCTGAACCTTGAAACATCCCAAGATTGAGTCAACTTTGACCCAGTGTTATCAAATAAGAAGAGTCAGTACACTTTTATCACAGAATTGAAGTTTCTTATCTTTAATAGTAATATGTTAATTTTTATTGTTAGTCTCTGTATATTTAACCAACTAACGTGATAATAGTTTCATAAATTTTATGGTCAAATTGCAATATTCTAGCGTTATATTTAAATTTTCTATAACAAAGTTGTGACAAGATAAACACCTTATACTTGTTTATATAAAATAATGTGGCGCATCCCCAAACTTAAAAGTTGAAATTTTGAAAAAAATAAAAATATTTTCAGCTACAACATCATCAATAATGTCATTTTTTTCGATCTTATCACTCTAGCTCACTGAAAAGTCACGGACAACCGATTAACCACCGTACCTAGATTAAATTTTGATAGTTTTCTATTTTTTTTTTGGGATAAGATTATGAGTTTTCACAGCCAAAATTGTTATCATGATTAATTTTAGGTTATCACATGTTGCGCTTGCTCCTTCTTTGACCAATGTTTCGAACAGCATTACATACTCCATCATCGCCGGCATTTCAACTCTCTTTAAATGACTAGGGTACTAATTAGTTTTATTTATTGAAAATAGCTCCTGGGTGACACATGCACTCGGGGCTGCAGGTTCTGCTCTGTGAAGACTGCCAAAGCGCCCCCGGCTCCGGATCCGAATGAGCCCAAGAACACGGCGCACGCAATCGCGCAGTGGGGACTCAACTATGTGGTGCTGACATCTGTGGACCGAGATGGTAACCTTACAATGTATATTTTTGGCATTTCTGTTCATTAAAAAATTATAAATAGATATTAATATTTTTCCATTTTGATGAATAAATTTCAGTTTTTACTCATTTTGAATTATTGTTATTTCATTAGAATGAATTTATTTTTTATTAATATTTTTTGAAATAACTATTTATAATAAATTGTTTGAATTTCAGTAGTAAAGTTTCAATTACTTAAGTTAGGTCTTCAGCGACTAAATGTGTTCAAAACATTGGGAAAATCAAAAACATTAGGTCAGGGCAACAGGGTTGTTTTTGTTTTTCATGGGCTACGGAAAAATTGTGGCCCTGCCCAAATGTTTAATATTTGCACAGACATTTGGTTCAATGTTTGTTGTAATATTGTCGATGGAGATCAAACTTACTCTTTTCTCGATTGCGCTCGTCATTAATATTTTGTTAATTATTCGTAAAAAAAAAATTTGATATTAAATTAATATTAATTTCACAACTAATTTATTTTTATTCTAACAGATATGCCCGATGGAGGTTCTGCCCATTTTGCTGAAACTGTCAGGGAAATTAAAAAACAGTAAGTTTATTATTTGTTGTGTGAATTGTATATTGTATGATTTCCATGGTTCTTACAATTTTTTCTTTTACTTTATGTGATGTTGAATAAAAACCTTGGTATGTTAATTTCCAGAAATGACGCAATACTGGTGGAGTGCCTTGTCCCGGATTTCAGAGGAAACGCAGAATGTATTCAGCGCATTGCTCTCAGTGGATTGGATGTATTTGCTCATAACATTGAAACGGTGGAGAAACTTACTCCCTTCGTCCGAGATATGCGAGCCACGTAAGTCTTCCAATCAATTTACCTTTGATACATAATATTGAAAGTTTATTGTGTTGAAATTGTACTGCTCATATTTTATATATTTAAAAAAAAATTATGTTTATACTTTGACCAAGTATATCAAAACAAGCCGTTAAAAATTAAACCGGACCAAAAATATTGATTTACAAAAACATTTATCATAAAGAAAGTTCATTATCTCACAGTCAAAAGATCGCAAGAAGCATTGGTTTTTACCTTTTGTTGGTCTGCATGGAGAAAATTTGTTTTCCAGCAACGTAATCACTGGCTTTGTGAAGATTATTTTTAAAACGTAAAATTGACGCAGTTGTTATTATTAACAATTAAATCGGTTATAAGAATACTTAAAAATAGACAAAAATACACAAAACATATACGAGGGTAATTCTTAAAGTTAGGTTCCCTATGCTGTCAATAAAGATAGCGGCGCGCTGGGAGAAATCTGGCAACACTGGCTGACTCATCAACTCCCCCACTCTCTATCCCTGCCACTCCCGCCACGCTGCACCGCTCAGTGCCGGACCTGGCAGCCATTGAAGATGGAGCTTTCTATCGCTGTTTCCGCCAGATGCGAAATTCGCGCTGTGATACGTTTTTTACACGCAAAAGGAACTCCGCCTATTGACATTCATCGTCGGTTAATCATGTTTATGGGGAAAGGTGCATATCTTTCCAACATGTTCTCAAATGGTGTAGAAAATTTAGTGAAGGTCGCACGAAATTTTCGATGAAGACCGGAGCGGAAGATTGTCCCGTGGTGTGAGGCTTCTTCGTGAAAATGTTCAACCTCATGTCTCAAATCAAACTCAAGAGCTGCCGACAGATTTTGGCTGGACTGTTCCAGGACCTAGCCCCTAGTGATTACCGCTTATTCCCAATTTTTTTTTGAATTTTTTTATTATTTATTAACCAAAAATACATTTTAAATACATATTTTTTAGGTATATGCCACCTCACTAGGCTGAGCCTGTTTCGAGGTTAAATTAAAGGAACATTTGGGTGGAATGCGCTTCCATACTGATGATGAAGTCAAGGAAGAGGTTATTCGATTTCTCAGAGGAATGGCGGCAGAATTTTTTGACTTGGGGATACAAAAGTTGGAGCATCGTCTGCAAAAGTGTTTAGACAGAAACGGCGATTATGTAGACAAATAGACTAAGTTTTAAGCTTAAAAATTATGTATAATGCCAAGGAAAAACAATAAAGCTGTATATTTTAAAAAAATATGGGAATCTTATTTTATGAATGACCCTCGTAGATTTGAGGCAGCATATCGAGTAAATTAAAATTTGAAAAAAAATGTAAAACAACTACATATGTTACCCAAGAGATGTGACGGAATTCGATGGGTGGGAATTCGATGAAATTACTCATAAGTGGTGTTACTTTTAGATTGAAATTAGGTATGGGAGGGCTAATCTATATGTAGTTATTATACAGATGTGTAATATATATGTTGTTGAAATAAATTAAAAACATATTTCTTTATAGCGATTTGGAATACAATTGTAACTTACTATACTCTACTATAAAAATATTAAATTATTTGATCTACATCAATTTGTGATGCTGCAGTTCTGGAACCCAGTTTTTTAATCTAAATATCAGTCTAGTTTTTTGCCGTCAGTGTATGAACAAATCTAATGTATTCCAAAATTTTCTATTGAACTTGTTTTGCTTTATTACAGATACCAGCAAACCTTGAAAGTCCTCAGGACAGCCAAAGAAATAGACCCTGACTTGATCACCAAGTCATCCATCATGTTGGGATTAGGAGAAACTGACGAGGAGGTTGAACAGACAATGAGAGGTAAACATTAAATTCATGTTAACTGTATTGCTTTTTCCTTTATTCAATATTTCTGAGTCTTGACAATAAGGTGTTGTAGTCTATGTAGCAAGGAATCATGGAAAATGCAACAATTAATAAGATGAATATGTAGTAGGCATAGTGACATATATGTTTACTAAAAACATTTGGTGTTTTATAATTGGTTAAGTTTTTCTTTACATCTTTGGACAACCAAGGTGGTGGTTTGTCTTTACTTCTTTGGACAATTAAGGTGGTTAATGCGAGTTTTCTCAGTTGCTTGGAAAACGGGTAATATTTAAAAAAGGGGACTAGAAACTGTGCTCCAACTATCGGGAAATAACACTCCTCAGTCAACCAGGAAAAGTTTACGCTAGGATCCTGGTAAAAAGATGTCGAAGAGCGACAGAGAACAAGATCCAAGAAGAACAGTGCGGCTTCAGACAAGGTTGAGGCACTACGGATCAGCTCTTCACACTACAAGTGACCATACACAAATGTTGCGAATACGGTAAGCCATCATATGTTGGATTTATAGATTTAGAGAAGGCATACGCTTAGTACCGCACCAACTACTGTGGGAGGTGCTTAAAGAATACGGAGTTGAAGGCAACTTACTAAAAGGCATAGCATCTCTATACGAAAAAAGTAGCAGTAAAACTTTACCGTGTAAACGGTAAAGTTTTGGAAGAATTTGAAGTGGAAATCGGCCTCAGACAAGGGTGCACTATGTCGCCAATCCTCTTCACTATATTCATGGACTGAATCCGCCGAAACAGCCAAACACCGGATGCAGCACTGGTAGGCAATACTAGAATCAGCTCCCTACTATTTGCTGACGACATGGCGAGATTTATATCAGTTTGTCAACGGGTTCTTTTAACAATTACTTTTTAGAAAATTTAAACGGGTACATAAAATATACACATTATTACATTATATATACATACTACATACATCCAAATATTTTTACAAGTATTTGGACAAGTATTTATTTATTAGAATACTGAAGATATGAACTTTTATTGCCACTAATAACGGACCCTTTTAAGTAATAGTTGTGTTTGTTTTTGGCATTGGAAGCTTTTGCATTTATTTTCAAGAGCAGTTTATTTGACAATAACTTTGTCAGCTTATTGTCATTATAGGAAACTTAACTTTTTATTTATGCATGACTGATTTGTTTTGTATTTTAACATTAACAGATTTAAGAACAGTGGGAGTGGACTGCGTGACACTCGGCCAGTACATGCAACCAACCAAGAGACACCTGAAGGTTGTGGAGTACGTGACTCCGGAGAAGTTCAAGCAGTGGGAGGACAAGGGCGCGGAGTTGGGCTTCCTTTACACTGCCAGCGGGCCCCTGGTCCGCTCCTCTTACAAGGCCGGGGAATTCTTCATCTCTAGCATATTGAAGGAAAGGAAGGAACGATCTGCATAATGCATATATACATATAAATAAATTAATACAAAAATCTGCATATAAGGTCCACACATAGGAAGTTTTGGTTTTTGCTCCTTTGAAAACTGCAGTTAAAATACATATAATTATTATGTAAAAGGTTTTTCCATATCTACCAAAAGTATAAGAAGTATTTTTTTGTCGCTTGATTTACCTTATAAGGGAATTTCAGTGTAGGTAATTGTAATTAATTTAACATTTGATTTGATATTGCTGCGGCATTCGGCATGTCTTATGAATATTTTAAAATTTAGGTCATTATAAACTGACGAAAATGCGCCATCAAAGAAAAATACAAAATTTTATGCACGGATTTAAAAAGAAGTGTTGTTTGGGCAGGGGATTATTAGGGTTATCACCATGGACAATTCAGAGCATACCAGTTCTTGTATACCTCACAAAATTATTTTAACCAGTTTGATTATTTTTTTCTTTTTCTTCTTAAATCGGTTCTCCTTTTCCGAGGACCCCCACTCCAATTTCCATTGTTGATAAGGCTTCTCTACTCCTCGCGGTTCTGCGCTTCGTGGAGAGTTGTGGATGCTGATGTATTGGACACCAGTGATACTTGGTCACTCCAGCGAATTGGTGACTTTCCTCTGCTCCTCCTGCCAAATACTTTGCCAGTGACTATGAGTTCTCCAGGTTGGAGATCCCAGTTTGGTTAGCAACGTGTCCAAAGTATTTTAAATTACATTGTGGGCAGGCAGTTGAAAACCTATTGCAGATGCCTAACTTTTCCAGAATGGATACAATTGTGCGCCTGGCTATCAATGGAATTCAAAGCATTTTTCTCCAGCACCGCATTTGCGGCGTCTATCCACTTTCTTTGGGTAATAACTCTTTTTTATGACAAATAAAATTTAATTTTAAATGTCTGATGGGGAAACTTTCATTCTATGTTTTCTATCTGAACAGGGACAAAAATATGAGTTGTGGAGTTACAAAACCCGCGCTGGAAATTTATGCTGGTTTTTGAAATACGTTGAAAGTACATAATTATAATAATGTTTTCGCTAATGTCAAAAGAATAATGCGATATTATGATATTTGACAATTTTTAAAAATGTTTTTATATTCGTTCTAAATAGTTTTCATGACTCCATGTAAATATATATAATATAAATACATTCTCAGTTCCTATAAATACAATATTTAGTTCATTTCTTATTATTATCCTTGTAAATGAAAAATTGTTTCTGTTGTAAATGACTAGTATAATAATATTATATTATGTGTGTTGTGTTTATATCACGATGTTCTAATTTATCGTACTAATAAAAACAAAAAATTGTTGACTATTTACATTAAAGTTATTTATTATGATTTGTTCATCAGCTTTTCATTACTCCCGTTGCTAAAGATGTTTCAATGCATTTAAAAATAATATAATTCCGCCCTGGGAACCATTTATTGGATAACCAACACCTTTGCCATAGGTCAACCCAAGTAACTCGCTACGTTTGGCCGCGGCAACTAGCACGGCGAGTTGCGAGTGACTGTTTGCTTTGCCGTTGACAACGCTTTTATCAGAAGTTGTGTATTGTGCGGACCATCATATTGAAATACACAGGATAGCCAGTTTTTTTTTTTTTTTTTTACATTAACTCCACACAGGAGGCTCTGAGGAAAATAATTTCCCTCAGGGCCTATGTCATCTTTGAAGATGCTGTGAGGAGGGTCTTTTTGAGGAGAGGAAGGAGTGAACGTGGGTCTTGAAGAGACCCATGTTATAGGAGGGAGGAAACACAGAGGCCGGCAAATCGTTCCACAGCCGAGCTGTTGAACACAAGAACGAGTCGTAGAAGCGTCCCGTTCTCATGTGACAAATGTCAACTGTGAACATATGTTGGGCGCGCGTTTGGCGTGTTTCCCGACTATGCACCGGTGCCGAGGGGATCAATGACGCTAGCTCCTCGGAGCATCTTCCATTGAAATACCGGTAGAACAAGAATAGCATTCCCACCCGACGCCTGTGCTCTAAAGATTGCAATCCGTTTGTTAAGACAGGAGAATCTATCAAGCGGACCGCCCGTTTCTGCACAGAGTCGAGGGTGTTTTTCAGGTACATCGGGGCTCCAGACCAGAGATGGCTGCCAAATTCAACAGTGGGGCGCACTTGCGATTTGTACAGGGTTAGCAGTTGTGTACAATTAAAGTATCTGCGGGCCCTGTACAGTACGGTACGTTGAGTTGCAAACTGGTATTTTTTTAGTTGCCTTAGCACGACACACACTGGTAAAATTTGTAAAAGTACAATAATCATAGTTAAATATAATTAATAAGTTTCAGGGAGTTTATCATTACTCCAGGAAAAATAATTTCTTCGTAAGTACCTACATATAGTGTCCGACCGAACTTTCGGTTTCGGTTTCGGTTTCGGCCTAGTTTCGGCAAAAAAATGGGTTTCGGTTTAGTTTCGGTTTCGGCTGCCATTCAGCCGAAACTACGACCGAAACCGAAACTGAATTCGGGAGGTTTTGTGCTGCGATCGGATATGTTCGGTGCACTGAGCTGCGAGCGACGAAGTGTCATTTTGCTGCGTTAGCGCTCATAGTCGTGTCAGGATAGTCAGGACTTGTTGATATGCATAAGTCAAATAACATCCTGCTATGATTATTTCAAGATTATTGGATCCCAGATTTAAAAATATCTACATATTTGAATTCTGATAATTGTGCGCGGACGTCGTTAGGGAAACAATGAGCAAAAGCTGTAATTCTGGAGACCCACAGCTCTCTTATATCTTATCTAAAAAAAAAAATGAAAGAGGAGAAGGGCTGTGCTATGCCCAAGAAGTTTAATGGAAGAAACTTAAAAAACTTTAAACTTAAGAAACTTAAAAAAAAAAACATATCACAAGTTAAGCAAATTATTCAAGCCTACTTAACAGAGCCAAGGTTACAAAGAACGCAGATATTTATTCTTACTGGAATTCTAGTCCATTTCTGTTTTTGACAAAGGTTGCAGTGAAATTCTTGTCGGCTCCACCGACGAATGTTTCCAGTTAACAACTATTTAGTGCTGCTGGTCAAATTTATTCAAACCGGAAAAGAGATTTCTATGGCAAAAATGTTAATAAAATTATTGTTTCTCACTTATAATATTAGATTGTTTAATTATGAATACTGATAATAATTAATAATTAATTCATTAAAATTATTTATTCATTAAGCAGCTCTTCACATGTTTTTAGTTTGAGTTCAATTCTGAATGGTGATCTTACGCCAGGGCGATACTGAGAGTATCTTCCACTCTGGAACGTGCCGCAAATATACTATATCATTTTTTATATTAGATTTTATTTTTAATCAATTAATTGTGAAACAACACAAATTAATCAAATTAAATTTATTTGCGCACGTCGGGTACGAACCCCCGACCTTCGGATTGTAAGTCTAGAGCCTTGCCTCTAGACCACGCTGGCCGTATTATTAATAGTCCAGTTATTTGGTTCGAAAAAAAAGGTTACCAGAAAGTTTTCCGGGAGTTTTGAATATTGGTAATTTTTGGCTCTTTTCGAATTTCAAATTTGCCACCTCGTTCTTTGCAGGTCGGATAATATTTTGAATAAAATATTTTGGAGAAATATACTAAAAAACTTGGTGGTGTAGATGAATTAGTTTGCGGCGCTCGTACGACAAAATTATTGATTTTACCAAAAAAAATTGTTTGTACGTTAATTGTAGGAAATTTTCTCTAGTTTAATTTTGTACATATTATATTTTTATCGTAAAATGAGTCGGAAAGGAGATATTGTCAAAAAAAGCTATTAGGCGCCTTTTTTCCAATATGGCGGCGCGAGCGGCAAAAATACGAGGTGGCAAAGATGAAATTCGAAAAGAGCACATCGAAATCTAAAAAATTACCGATTTTCTAAAACTCCGGGAAAACCTTCCAGTAGATAGGTCATTTTTATTTTTATTTTATTGAATTTCATTAAAAAGAGTGCCTTAAAAAATTACCAAAGTTTAGAAGAAATTATTTTGTTCGATGTAAGATATAAAGTATTTTTTTTTTAGTGTACCTAAACAAATTAGGTGCGAGAATCAAGTGGTGTGTGGTTCGAACAGGTCGTATCTAGATTACTCCTGTCTCCCTTTTCAAATAACTAGTGTTTTATTCAAGTTACAAATCTGAAATTTGTTATGTAAACGCGTAAAAATCGGCGTAATCTGCTACATTTCGCGAAATAAAATTATCTCTCTCGGAAAAGAAGTTATATTGGTTTTAAAACTTGTGTTTTAAAAATATCAAATCTCTTTGCTTGAATTCATAGCACAGTCTAAAACATACCCTTCGCGACATCTCAAGTGTTTTGGTTTGAGTGAACTTCATAAAAAAACTAACGTGTTTCCAGTAAAAGAGGTTCATAGTGTCACCAAGAGAACTGGAATACAGCTACCTTGTAGACGAAAAAATCGTACTTTTTCATCGCCTACAGGAATCACAAAGAAGACGATAAACCCAGATAAGATCTTTTCAATTTATTTATAAATAATCGTTTGTTTATATTTCAGTCCAATATTACCGTTTCACAGATATTAACTGTAGACGAAAAAATCGTACTTTTTCATCGCCTACAGGAATCACAAAGAAGACGATAAACCCAGATAAGATCTTTTCAATTTATTTATAAATAATCGTTTGTTTATATTTCAGTCCAATATTACCGTTTCACAGATATTAATCTCTACAGAACACTTCAGATCTTGATTTAATGTCCGGAGAGATACGCATCTGAGAATCTTGATTAACACCAATTACCCATAAGTACATATTATTAGAAATGTTTGATTTTTTTTTTTATATATAATTTTTTTTATAATCTTTTTAATTTTCAGTCGGTTTTTATTTATTTTACTTTAGAGGATTGTTAGTCCTGTGGGACGATTAGTTAGTCCAAGAAGAAGTAAGAAAATTCAAGAAGAGGCAAGGCGAGCCAAGAAGAGACAAGAAAATACCACACTTGAAGAGACAAGAAGAAGCAAGAAGAGCCAAGAAAAGCCACGAAGCTCGATGAGGAGAGAAGGTCTAACAAGAGGCAAAAAGAGACAAGGGGAGCCAAGAAGGGCCAAGAGAAGATGCAAGAAGAGACAAAACTTTTCTTGTGGCTTTCCACGAAGACCTAAGAAGAGCCATGAAGAAGCGAAAATATCCAAGAAGAGGCAAGAAGAGACAAGGAGAGCCAAGGAGAGGTATGAAGAGACAAGAAGAAGCAAAAAGAGCCAAGAAGAGACGAGAAGGGACAAGAAGACTCAATAATAGATGAGAAGATTCACGAAGAGGCAAGAAGAGACAAGACGAGCCAAGGAGTGGCGGGAAAATCCAAGAAGAGCCGAGAAGAGGCAAGAAGAAGAATGGGAAAAAAAATCATAACGCTCAATCCATTCCTTTATTCCTGCCCATCCTACATTCCAATATTGGCTTATTAGGTTGCCATGTATACCGGTCGATTAAACTCCAACCTCCTTCCTATCCTTAGAGCACGTGTTCCAGTCCTAACCAATCAGTGCCCCCTGGTGTATCGGTCTCACCGGGACAGGATTGCTTCTGGCTGGGGTGGTACAATCGTATCGTATCGTATCGTATCGTAGTGTACCTAAACAAATTAGGTTAAAAAAAGTAATTGTGTTTTGTACCTACTATTTTATGTTTTTCGTAAATAACGTCAAAAAGATATAACAGACCTACCATTTCTTATTTTAATATTATTTAGGAAAGAGTTCATTTGAAATAAATATACCTAGAATAAGAAGTTACATGCATTTCAAATCAATGTACCTAGAATAAGTAGGTATATTTATTTCAAATCATTAATTCAAAAAGCACAAATAATTTATTTGAAAGATGTTTATTATTTGTTCAAATATCCGAGACTGAATGTTTAATATAAGATTTAAAAATAAAGGGTGACTGATTAAGATTGATTATTTTTTTCACATGATTACATGACCTTATATGGAAGTTTCGGTTTCGGTTTCGGCCGAAACTGTGATCGAAACCGAAATTCGGTTTCGGTTTCGGTTTCGGTCGTAAAAAGTAGTTTCGGTCGGACACTACCTACATAATATATATTAGAAAGTCATTGATTTTATAAAATAATAATTATATACCTACTGTAATGAAATTTCTTTCCTTACAGTCTCCTTGGTCGAAGCCTGGCATATATTATTTAAATAACCAGCGAAGAGCCGTGAAAAATCACAGGATATTATAGTTGTAGGATACAGCTGATCGTGTTTAAAAATAAAATGTTTACTTCAGGATCCCCTTCCAAAAAAAGTTCAGAACTTTACCTTTCGGATGAACAAAATTACTTCATATCTGTCAAAAATTAAAACAAAGAAAAACATGTTTCAAATACAGAATTATTATAATTAAATGAAACAATATATCTTAGTTACAACCACTGATTTATTTAGTTACACGCCGACCAGTTTCGGAACAACCGTTCCTTCTTCAGGGCAAACATATAAGAATTTTGCAAGAAACACCTCAAATAAAGACAGACCTATAGAAAAAAATATATAAAAATAATTTCAACAAGTCATCTTCTCACTCGCCCGTGCTCCTGGTAGAAATCCGAGTAAAATCATAATTGTTTTGGCCGCTAGCTGATATTAAAAAATATCATATTAATATTCTCATCATTTTTAAATATCAAAATTGGTACAAGGTAAAATAAGGTAAATAAGGTACAAACTGCACTTTCTCCCTCGCTTGTGCTCCTGGTGGAATATCCTAATAAATATAATAATTTCGGCCGCTGATGAATCAAAATGAAAAAAATGATGAATTCAAAGATGAGAAAATGTAAATATTATTAAATTTCACAGACTAAATCACATGTTCTCAAACTTATTGATTGACCACCGCCCACCTTGAGATTTAAAAAAATCTAGTACCACCATATTTTTTACATTACATTATCTGTTGCGTATCTTAAAAAAGGTTATTGCAAATATATTTTTGAAACATTCATTATTATATGGATAGAGTATATAGGTTTGACCCTTTTCCTATTTCTGAGATCAAAGAATGTTTCAGTGTTTCAATGAATGGCAAATAAAAGCTCAATAGGGTATTTCCACGTTTTTTTTATTGCTTAAAAAAATTAAACAAAAAATTACGATTATTATAGTATTTTTATTTTATTTTTATGTTGACAAATAAATTTTCTAGAGCAAGTCTAAGTTGCCCATTTTTGTAATCCCTCCAAAATGGCAGTTTCGAATTGTGACATCACAAGGGTCGCTCGTTCTTGAAAAATTTCCGACAGTTCAACTTTGTTTGTTTGATGACGTGCGTTCAAAGCGTCGTTGGCAATTACGGGCCGTTTTAGTTTTGTAAGTTTTTGAACGTTTTTAAAATGAATAAATTTGAATGAAAACGTAAAAAACAATTTAGTAGGATGATTAAAATCAGAAAGATGATCTTTAAATATTCCATACATTTTCAACAAAATCCCTCGTTTGAAGATACCCTATAGATATAGGGGATGTTGGGGGCGGGGTGAGGGGTTGGTTGGTTACTTGGCTTAGTGACCAGTGACGACATGTGGAAGTTTTTTTTTTGGTTTGGTTTTGAAGAAAAAGTTTTTGAAAAAAAAATTTCGAAAAAGTCACCGGAGACCAAAATTTCATTTCCATTTTTTACTCCAAATAATGTCAGGAATCATTGGGTAAAGTAAGTCAGGTACGATCCATAACATCCTTTATATCGACAATATCAGATTATTTAAATTGACTTTTCGACGAAATGATCAATTGTTTTCTAGAACCAAAAAAAATTCGAAATAACTACATTTTCCGAAGTGCCATGACAATTAAACAAAGTGGCATTTCAACATCCCTTTGAAAAATCATTAAGTTCCCCGTAACCTAACCTTACGTAATCTATTTTATGAATTATAGTTTTTTTCATAACTTTTAAAAGGAGTGATGAAGTTGCACATTGTTGAGTTGTCCGGGAACTCTTTTTCGCTAAGTACAGGGTGGGGCAGAATGGAGTACCTAGTTTCAAAAAATCACTGTAGGCCCCCCAGACTAAGTAGTGGGGCGGGGAAGGGGGGGGGGTACCGTTAGGCCGGGGAACAATGCCATATGTTTAGTGACTATGCTGTGGTCAGGTAAGTACCGGGGTTTTGTTGAGGAGACGTTCTTTAAAAATGGGGAAAGCGTTGTGGCTACGCAGAGGGCTTTTCGGATCCGGTTTGGGTTAAATCTTAATGGCAGCGTTCCTCACCCTAAAACCATTCGGAAATGGATCAGTAATGTAAGGTTGAAAAAATCTCTTTCTTAAAAAAATTCTTAAAAAAAACAGTTGGGCGACCTAAAAGTGTACGAACACCTGAAAATATCGCGGCAGTAGGGAAGTTGGGTGAAAAATATTTTGACTTATAAAATATATGTTCATGTAGATGACATGCAAACTTACATACCAGTATTTTTTTTTTTAAAGTTCGTTTTCATAATTAAATTAATTCTACAAGTTGGAATTTTATTAAAGCCCGCAAAACGGCCGGTAAGAAACGGGAGAGTGTGTGACGTCGTCTCACGTCATCCGGTCCTTTGTTTGTGTGAAAAATAAGGGAAAATATTTACAAAACCGGGACATGCCTAATATGGACGAAAAAAAAATTTAAAAAGTTGTAGTAGTTAGATATTAACTAGTACTAATCAATTCAGTTACCGGAATTTCGAAAAACACGAAATGTCATTTTTCACCGACCGCTATGTTAGGAACTGTTGCAAGTTTCGGTGAAAAATGACATTTCGTTTTTTAAATTTAAAAAATAACCATTAGCGCCTCCGCCCACTGAGGCAACTAAAAACTCTCAACTGCCAACTGTCTTTGTATGACAATGTGATGGCTCGAACACTACACAATCGTCAGCGGAGCGCCTTCGGCGCAACTGAAGGCAACTGAAAACCAACTAAAACCGGCTGTTTTCTCTGTCTTGATTTGACAAAAACCTTGTTTAACCATAGACGAAGAACAATCAGCTGACAGCTGGCAACTAGCAACGGCCGGCCAGGGCAATCAGCAGTGCAAGTCGCAAGTCACCGCTTGCGTTACCATTGACAACGGGTGTTTGAGTGATTGTGTAGTGTGCGGGCCATCACATTGTCATACAAAGACAGTTGGCAGTTGAGAGTTTTCAGTTGCCTCAGTGGGCGGAGGCGCTAACAGTGTGGTGCGTTAGTACCGCCCCGTAGTAGCCGCCTCCCAATTTGCAGTGTTTTTGTTTTTGTAATTATCAATCAGTAAACTGCACACAAAATACCTACTTTTTGGAACATTTAAAAAAAAAAGTTTTGATCAAAATACAAATTAGAAAGCGCGAAACACCTCCGTCAAGTACCCAGATAATAAATTTAATTTGCCGCCATTGAAAGGAATGTCAACGTCAATATTCTGCACTAGCGCCTCTAGCGGCCAGAGTTGTTGATGTTGCCAATTCTTTACTGGAATTTGAGGTATTATGAATTTATACTGTATTTGTACCTACTTACCTACCCAGCGATAAAATAAGTAATAATCATTTGGTTTCATAAAAATTATGAAAGAAATGTGAACACAATAGTTTCATAGTAGAACCTGCATTTTTTATGAAATTGGATTGTAAAATCGTAGAGTTGATAGGTAGGTAATTAAACTTCCAAAGGAATTAGTTAGGTACCCACCGAAATAAATTATTTATACACTCAAAAGAAAACAACTCTTCGCATAGTGTTGGTACTTCTAGCTCATTAGTTTGATTAAAATAGATTAAATTTATTCGAAACTTCCAGTTTAATTCGCGTTACAGGATCCAAGTCCTAATTCTTCATTCGTACGCGGACGTGTTGATTTCTTGTTACTTAATGCAATTTAGTTTGGTTTCCCGCCTGCGAGCTGCTAGCTGCCAGCTGTGAGTTGGTAGCTGCGAGTTGCCAGCAGTTGCCAGTACTTGCCAGCGTATGCGGGAAGTGTTTGCAACCTTTTCATTAGGGCTTGTGTTTGCATTTTTCCGCCGAAATACACTCGGAAAGTCAACCGTGCGTTCAAATCCACAGAGACAAAAGTTTTCTTACTAGTGAAGTTGCTCGCTGTACCAATGTTTTACAAGAAACACAGTTCTGTTTCCCTCGGTGGGTGTTTTCCCCACCCACTTTTCTACATGTTTTGAAACTTAAGTTTTTCAGCGGATCATAGTGTGATTCTTCAATTAAATTTAATCTAGAAAATTAAAAAAGAATTTAACTATATCTTCAGCAGTAAATGTGTGTTTTTGAAAATCAAATAAAAAGTGCAGGAAGGTGAGCTCTTTTTTATATCAACGTAATTAATAGTTCGTAACTTAATTCATGAGCCAACAGGCCCAGCTTTTTTAATGTGAATACCGCATAAGAGTCCCAACTGCTCCCGTTTGGAACCAGGAAGAATATATCATCCCCAATTGGGGTAGGTATGTTGTGAGCCTGAAGGTAGTAGGGAGGGGGAGGAGATGGGAAGAGGAAGGTGGGGAAGTACCTGGCTATTCAGATCTGGTCACTAAAAACGGCTAAAGCCATTTCAATCAACGTTTTAATCCAAATGGTGGTCTTACACCAGAGCGATACTGAGTGTATCTTCCATTCTGGTGCGTGCCGCAGACGTACTTTTTATTATTTTTAATGAATTATTTGTGAAAAAATACAAATTTATTTGACGGTTCGAACCCGTGACCTTCGGATTGCGAGTCGAGAGTCTTACCTCTCGACTATGGAGGCCGTATGTGCACACGGAGAAAAATGTTATTCTAAAATACGATCATTTTATTCGTAAAAACGGTTAAAAACGGGACTGAAGTTCTTACGAACAAATTAACGGGGATTCAATGTTTATTGGCGGGAATATGTAAGAATACTTTGTTGGTATACGTAATTTCGTACGTATGCTAACAAATTATTCTTACTTTTTCCCGCTAATAAACATTGAAACCCCGTTAATTTGTTCGTAAGAACTTCAGTCTCGTTTTTAACCGTTTTTACGAATAAAATGATCGTATTTTAGAATAACATTTTTCTCCGTGCATCAGGTGCAATTAGAGCAGCACGCCCCAGGAAAAAATCTGATAAAGATTCGGTAGCATCTAGGAATTGACCTCGGCAAGGCTGATATCATGGGTTCAATTCCCAGATGCAACCGAATTCTTTATGATTTTTCTTTTTAAAATTTTCGATTATTGGTCGCCAATATTATTTGCAATGATTAAACATAATACTGTATGTTACATTTTTTTAAATTTCTAAAAAGGAATTAGGAGCGGCGGAACCCATACTCGTTTCCCTTGTTGGAACCATTAAAACGGCCACCATCTTGAAACGGAAACGGAACGAGTAAAAACAGGACTTCGCTTAGTAATTATTACCATATTTTCCAAAATCAAAATTTTTGATTATTCTTTACTACGAATCGGTTTACATTATAAATACAGAAAATTGAAGCTTTTTCTACCGTTTCCTTTGGGTAATATTTTAAAATAAAATTCGTTGGTTAGGTACTATATAAAAAAAGGCGCACCAAAAATATTTTTTCGATAGAAATGTCGTACAAGATTAAAAATTTAAAAAATAAATTTTATGGCTAAAATTATCTGTGACAGTTTCCATTGATTATTTTTCATCTTATAAATTTTTTTATTATCGTACAGGATCCACTTTTCATCACAGGTAAATTTGTCGATTTAAAATCCCTTCATTATTGTGTCGGTTGAGTAATGCAACGCAGCAGTCTAAACTAATATTATATTTCCTCGATACCTTTAATTTTCAATATCAAGAAAAATTCTCTTTTTATAACTTTTGAAGGTTTTCCCACCAATGTTATAATGTTATATGTCATTGAAGAAGAAGATTACACTAATAATCTAAATTAAAATATGAAAATGAACAAGACACAGAAAAATAAAAGAAAGTCGCAACTGGGACCCGAACCCCGAAACCTCTCGTCTTACCGGGGCGTGCGCTTTTTCCAATTCAGCCATTGCCACCTATTATAAAACCGTCATATTTGTAAACTTATATATCAAATTTTAGAATTAACAATATTATCTTCGACTAATTTTTTTCCATATTGTCGGCAGCTACCTTTTTCATTGGAAACAAGTGTTCAAAGAACGTATTCGTTACCTAGATTGTGTCTCGGATAAATATATTCGATTTTATTTATACGGAACACATATTGACTTTTTATAAAAGTCTTAATGAATATTGACTTTTTATAAGAAAAAACTCTCTTTTTATAACTTTTGAAGGTTAGCCCATCAATGTAAAATATCATTGAAGAAGACAATAACACTAATAATCAAAATTAAAATATGAAAATGAACAAGACCCAGAAAAGTAAAAGATAGCGGTCGCAACTGGGAGTTTAACTATCACTTGTGGTATTGTGCATTTAAAACCTAGCAATTTAATTTATTTAAATGTAATTTTAAAATTGTTTACCTTATCTAGGATCACGTCTAGAGTAAGGATGTATCCGGAGTGCAGAGAGTGGTAGCACGTTTCGCAGAAAGATAAACAGCGGTCTAAGGAGTTGTAAAGGAACCCGACTCGACGACTTTTGCATTTGAATTCCGAATCTACATAAGACTTTTGTTTCTACTTTTATCAAGACCTTATTTACGTTTTCCACGGGCTGGCGGTAGTGATGGATAACACTGTTGCCGAAAAAGAATAATAATCGAACGATTTTTCGAATTAATTGCTCGGATACGAACGTCTTTGGTGTTCATAAGTATGGTGTCAATGTTATATAAATAATGGTCGGTCAGTGGTTGAGTGGGCATCGCGTTTGGGTCCCACTCAGGCGTTCCGCGTTCGATTCCTTGGCTGGCCAAGTCCTCAATCACAACACAAGCAACATCTTCCGCTTAGTGTGGTGGAAGTAGGAGATTTTAAAATGTTATTGGGTTATTCGTAACCCGGGAATATTTGGCTTTTAATACTTCAAAAGTTATTCCGATTATATCCATAAAAAGTAGATATTAAGTAATATATAAGTAGATATATGAAGTAGGTATAAGTATATAATATATCATTGGAAAAATGTATGACCTTGGGGTCAAACCCCCTTCCTCGGATTCAAACTCCCTCTTTGGGGTTGAACCCGCTCTCGGGTCCAAACCCCCTCCTTGGGGTCGAACCCCCCTTGGGGGTCGAATTGTTGATTTCTTGTTACTTAGTTAGTTACTTACTTATTTCTTATTAGTTACTTATTATTATACTTATTTCTTGTTACTTAGTTAGTTACTTACTTATTTCTTATTTCTTGGGTCGAACCCCCCTTGGGGGTCGAACCCCCCCCCCCCTGAAGTCGAACCTCACCTTTGGCTCAAAACCTCCTTAGGGTCGAACCCCCTCGAACCTTGAACCCACCCCCCATTTGGGTCAACCTTCCTCCATTTTGTCCAACCCCCCTGTGTGAATGCTGTAGCTACGCCCTTGAGAACAAGAATATGTCGAACGATTACTTCGAAATATATCTTGTGGACAACACCAGTGGTAAATAATTACCATAAAAAATAAATTAAGTAAATAGTCGTATGTGACCGAGGTATGATAATTTTAAATAATTAAAACAATATTTTATTTGCAAAAAAGTTCTTGTTGGTTCTTCTTTTGGCGGTCTGCGAAGCCAAGTTTTTAAAGATAAACCAATTTATTATATATACTATAATGATGTTATTTAGATAAAAAAAATTAAAGCTAATTTTTTTCTGCAAGATTCCATTGTAGTTCTCACAGAAAATGGCGCCAATTTTAAAAATCACAACAAAAATGGTACTTATTTATAATTTAATTTCATTACTTGAATCCACCACGATGACGATTAAAATTACGAAATATTAAATTGAATACGATTTCATCTTATATTATTCATCTAAATTTGAAACCTAATCCAAACTACATGTAAAAAAAACCCGGAGGAAAACGAGGATATTCTGAATTTTGATGAAAAAGTTTGAGCGTTTATTCTGTTCCATTATTAAAATGTAAAGTAGGCACTTTTCCTGGAAAAAATAACATCGGATTCGCATTAGATTCCATATTCAAATTTCTCATTGCCTCTAATATCAAGTAATGCCGGGCACCCCATTACGTAGGTGTGTTGATCAAGCACTCCAAGAGGTACCTACTCGAGAATAGAGTAGGTTGTTCCAGGGTCAGACTGGCACTTAAATTTCCCGATAGGCTTAATTGAATTGAGTTACTGAAAAAAACTTTAAAATGTAATAATTGAGATGTTCCTATTCCGGGGGTCATGATTTCCCACATGCGGAAACTAAATCAATTCTTTCATATAACCTTCCCGAAGTCGATACTTCGCAAGTATCTTTACAAGTTATATGTATGAAAAAATTCACAGTGATTCTTTAAATGCTTCTTAAGGTGTTGAAGAGAGACTTTTGCTCTATTGTAAACGAGTCGTGTTTTATTAAACGTTTTCCCAATTTTCGCTCGAATTTTTACGTTTTTAATTTAGGCGCGCTCGCTCCGACGCCGACGTTCGTATTGTCGTATCTCTCCTTCTTATTCTTTTTGAATGGGTACTACCGGCCCTTAACTCTCCAAAATCAGATTTTATTTTTAGTAACTCCAACAAGTGAACGATTTTTTCGGGCCCGTTTTAACCGTAAATCCACCTCTGCCTAAATGGGTAGAGATAAGCACCTACCCCAGCAGTAAATAAGTACCTACCCCGGTAGAGAGGATTTAGGTACTTACCAGAGTAGGTCTACCCGCCTAAACATAGATCTAGGCAGAGAGACTGTTATAATAGAGTAGAGACAGATAGCAGGTAGGTACCTAGGTGCTTACTGCCGAGTGTAGACCGGCTCTGAGGGTAGGTAAGTACCCGCCCGGAATTGTCTATGCGAATTTTCGGTCCTGGAAAGCTATTTAAATATTTGGTTAAGTGATTCAGATGGAAGTATTAGCATATAGTCCGCCGCGGCCTTTTATCTACTTGCGCCGAACGCCATTGCTGGTTTCTGACGCCAAAGTCAGCGGACATATTGTTTTCCCGAATCCTTGCCACGTTGCTAGAAGAACTTGTTGTCTATGGTGCGAAATATGGCGTACTTGTTTATAGCTACTTTGAGCATTGCCTTTTAAGCCAATAGTGCATACATTTTAAACCTCATTCTTCGCAAGCACAAACATGTGTTTGGGTGCCCCGCTAAAAACTTTTGAATGGTAATTTTTCCACACCATTTTCAATGTTCATATTAAAATATTATCAACTTGATGAAGTATTTACCGGATTTTTTGCAGACATTCTGGATAAAACTTTCTTCAAAACACACCACTCGCTCAAAACTCCCACGTGCATATTTGTTGGAACGAAGAACAAATCTGTTTATGAAGACAATAACATATTGGATTTATGTTTTAGATACTTGCAATAACGTTAAGACAGTGGTTTTAAAATGTCGAAAAAAATATCAGCTCCCCATAGTTTTTTTTTGGAAATAAAATGGGAAAAAAATTAATACAAAAAGTACAGAAATATATCTCGTTATCCTAATGGATATTCATTATATACTTGAGCCTAAAAGTTTTCTTATTTCCCCTATTCATTAAATTTGATTGCATATAATTTTTTGTAATTTTTAGATCACTCTTGAAGCTAAGAGCTTCCTTCCGCTGAGCGCACTAACTTTGGAGCTAACATGACTCTGGTCCAAAATTTTGATAATATTTATAGTTGTGTTTTAGTAACTGAAGTGGTAACTTCTTTCATGCGGAAATACTGATTGATTATTTATTGTTTTATAGTTCCCCATAATCACCGCTTACACTTTTGATGGAAATCTAAAGAGGGAAAGGGGGCTGGTGGTAGAATGCAAGGGTTGAAGCCACCCTTAAATATAATGCATTACAGTCAGACTGTTTGTCTTTGTAACATATGCCTAAGATGATGTTACAAAACACAATCTCTCTTCAACATAAGCACACATGTTTTTAAATAGAGGTATAATAGTAGGCGTAATTTTAGTAAGTGTAATTAATTTTGTATTTTTAACTGAGTAAAATCTCAAATTGTATTACTTAATTAATGAAGACAATATTAGCGAAACTCAATTGAAAATCTGAAACAGAAAAATCAGAAATAGGTAAGGTCACATCTGGGACTCGAACCCAGGACTTTCGCCTTACCGGGACGCAGCTCTACCAATTGAGCTAATGTATCTCCATCCATATTGCTGTTCGAAAAAGTAGTGAAAAAATAAATTGCAGTGAACGGACTTTCAATTTTGCATTTTTATTTGGATTTTTTATAATATTTTTAATTAGTATTCTTTGGATGATTTCTAAAAGCAAGACAGAAGTTTTGAATGCAACACCCCAGCCAACAATTCAATAATTAGTTGATTTTATCCGGTGAATACATGCACTTACATAAACGACGTGTTTTATTTTCTACGCCTAGGAAAGGCTGATGCGGCAGCCAGTCGGGTACTGACGTCAGCATAAATCTTTAGCATAGTAGGTACCAACAGAGCCACGTCCAAAGTCTCCTACACATTTTAAATTAAGTTTAGTGGTTTCAACGTAATATTATATATTGCAACTATTTTTACGATAATTAAATATATACCACAGATACGATCTTCAATACTTTCAACGTTATGGACCTAAAACAGCCCTTTACAAGATCCATTTTGATTAATTTACACAAAAATGACAAACCACTATCAAAAAAACACAAACGGTACACAATAGCCGAACCAAAAACAAAGAACTTCTCCAAACTCCTATTGCTAAAACCACCTTTGGAAAAAGACATTTTAAATAGATAGCTTGCAACTATACAATACATTACCAGCTATGATTAGACAAACAGAAAGAATGACCAAATTCAAAAGCAAAATAAATAAAAAAATTGGCTTTCAAGTACAGGACGTCTCAATGTATGTAAAACAAGGTGCACTTGGACAAAAATACCAATTTACATACGACCCAACCCAAATAAAATAAAATAAAAGAATACTATCAAATATACTTACGTAATTATCATTTTATTATGTAGTACTTTTCCTGTGATTTGGAAGATCACGTTCTTTATAGGACTAATTCACACTTCCAATTACCTACCTTTTTTATTGTATTGAACTCAAAATGTAATTATACTCTATACAGATTAAATAATATTTAAAAAAAATATTGCATGTTTGTCCTACGTAACCGAAAACGTTTTTAAATCTTGTTTTAAAATTTCAGCTGCTTTTGTAACTTAAGCGTGTATTATTGTTCGCACTTGCCGCGAGATGAGGGCGAAAATCTTTTTGAGGCAATAAATATCAACCCTTCTTTTGAACCCTTTGAGGGCTACAATAGCCATTAGACGAGCACCCTTCCCGTCTTCTGTTCTCCTGCCCTTCCCTGTAATACTTCCTTGCTTCCTACTCATCCACTGGCTTTAACCGAGTATAGCGGGAAGGAAGCAACCCACCATCGCGGACAGGTGATTTAAATGACTGGAAATTAAAAAAGTATCCCCAATATTTTGGTTTGAAATCTGAATCTAACTACGATTTGATTTAATAGTTTGAATTAATAAATCTTATAAAAAATACACACATATTCTTATGCACGATTTAACCTGTCAAAATATATTATTATGTTGTGTTATTACTGTCTGCTAATGCAGCTAATGCACATACCGTGATAAATCACGGAGTAGTCTGAATTCTTGACACATCGGATCCAAATTGGAAAATGACAATTAAAATATTATAAATATTATAGGCAGTTCCAACTTTGAAAATTACTCACGTACATATATATATACATCAGACAGACAAAATGTATTTTTGATGACAAAAATCGCAAATAAAACTTTAGATACATAAAAGTTTTTGTTTTACTTTTTATCTCTGAATAGTAAAGTGTTTTTTGTTTTTCTTTGCCCCGCGAGAACCGTATTTAAGTAAGATGATAAATATATATATCTCCTCGAGATGTCGCTGGTGTCTCTTTTCGACGGGACAGCTTATTTATCATTCATCAGTTGTTTTCGCTTTCCTGTAAAATTGACTTTTTTGACTTATGACACTTTTCTATGGGATGTGGGATTATGTGTGTTTAGGTATGATAATTTATTATTCCACTGCCTTCCAATTAAGTTTTATTTATGTTATTTAAAATCCTTAATCATTGTAATATTAATCGAACTCTCCCTTTTAAGGAGGCTGGATATAATTGGTCCAAAATTCAATTCTTTTCATGTTTCAATTCGGTGGTCGCTTGTCAGTTTTTCGAAATATAAAAACTTCGGATTGGGCACAACCCATACAAGTGGTCGTTGTCGGAGGAAACAAAAATAAAGAAACCTCCCTCGAGAAAACAATATTTTTTTTGAAGAAAATTCCCTTTGGATACTCGTAAAAACACGGCGACACGATAGTTGCCCCCTGATAGTATAATAATAATTATATCTATTGCATTTTTTACCAATTTTAAACCTAAAAGTAACTTCAAAAATACCTTTAATAATAAGTTGGTATGGATATAAAATAAATTTATTTACGGTGTCGATTTTTTGTACACAGTAGGTACATATATAGACAAGCAGTTTTATCCTTGAAGTATTTGAATGAAAATATATTTTATACTTTTTTATTCGGAGGTACAAATGTGGACACATCTGCCCTGATGATGGCCACTGTTTCGCTATCTGAAATCTCAGCTAAAGGAGGAGGTAGCGCAACACGGCACCCAAAAATGGATCACTATAATACTTTTGGCCGTGAAAATCTAAAATCTGCATTCAACTTCATTCCACTTAAACCATTGAGCTGTAATAAAAAAAATTGATTTCTAATAGTTATGGAGTTGTTCCCTTTTACCAAAGCCCTGCGCAATTACTTGCGATTTATCCGGTAGGTACTATTTGTTAACGACCCTTCGCTGCGATCTTTAATGGAGACGTTTTAAGAAAATTTATCCTCGTGAGAAGTGGCTCTTTTTATTTGATTGCCAACCCCTCCGTTGTTTAATTGCAGGAGTGTAATAGCCCCTCGCCCCTCACCCTCCCTGCCAGGAAAATGTTACGTATTATTGATTGTTTTGTTTGCCTTATTGTAATTTGTTTTTATTTCCAACTTATTGTTTTGTTGTTTGTGGCAAATCTGTCAAATAAATTTGATCAGTTGGCGGGTTTTGGTGTTGATGCTATAAAAAAATTGGTTGAATCCGACTCAAGTATCTGATTAATTTGATCGTTGCCATGTCTTCATCGGGTATTCACGACTTTTTCTACATACATTTTCCTTGCACCTTCATCGTTCATTCGCTCTACCAGTACAAACCATCTGAGCGCCCCTTTCTTAATCTAATTGATTATGCTTACACCAGCCTGACATTATTCACATTAGACACATTTCTCACACGCACGGAGAAAAATGTTATTCTAAAATACGATCATTTTATTCGTAAAATGGGTTAAAAACGGGACTGAAGTTCTTACGAACAAATTAACAGTGTTTCAATGTTTATTGGCGGGAAAATGTAATAATAATTTGTTGGCATACGTTCGAAGTTAAGACCCCGTTGTTTTGAGGTCCGTCCTCTCTGCTTACCCCTGCAGAGAAACGAAATGATGGCTAGTTTTAGCACCTTAATATTATGAATGGATAAGTAATCATTTTATCTACCGTCATAGGTTTCATTGAAAATCTCATCTAAGAGAAAATGAATCCATAATAGTTTTTATCACGAATGTACGTAAATTTTGGGCATCGTGCGAGTATTATGTATTCAAATGAAATATTATCAAATAATGTAAATTTACCTAAAGTGCTGAAAAATTAATAAAACATATAAAAAAAAAAACATCATAATTCAGAATTAATATAAACGGTGTCTGGAAAATGGTGAACCTACATGACATAGAGAACCCTAAACAACTTTTTTCCCATATGAGTATTAAATTTTTAAAAAAACAAAAATATCACTTTTTTTTGTAAACACAAGGGTTAAAAAATTTATGGGGTCGGGTCTACGCTTCGACCCATTTTAAGACATTAAACAGACGATATTTACTCTAATGTTTTTTTTGTTAAACGTAAAACTTCGGTAGGCGCCTGTCAGCGAATTAAAAAACGTCTTAGCAAACTCAAACGTCAGACATCATCCGTTTATTTTTGTTGATTATTATATGATTTAAATAAATATTTTAGTTGAACTTATCGATTTGTCTTTTGTTTTACTATGTATAAGGGACATTGGTGCCCGATTTTCAGTAAAGACAAGTGCGAAATCCTTACGAATATTGATCACGTAAGCATGCGCAATGCAATACTTCTGCATCAGGTTTTACCTCAAAATCAAGTGTGAAGAATGTTAAAATTCAAATAACGTTTAACCCTTCTTTCTCTTAGATTCTTGTGAATTCTGCTATTGAAGTAAAAAGTGGCAGTAGTGTGATAATAAAAATATGTTGTTCTTATATTTTATGTTACCTGTATTTTTTTAACGCTTTATTTGTTATTTTAAAAAAAACATTTCCTGCATTATATTATGTAAAAAGCCTTATTGGCGTTTAAATAAATAAATACCTGCCACAACAATCAAAGAAGTTTTGACCTGAAAATTCCAACTTTGGACATGATGTACTCGAAATTGAAAGCACGAGTGAAAGAAGTTATAAATAGTGTATAAAATGCTTTTTTATACAAATCAATTAAATTTTTACATATTTTATTTCATAATTTATTATTTCGGCTTGGATGTGGCCCCTAAGTACCTGAGGGCATAAACACAACATAAACAAAGGAATAATTTCATTAACACAACGTAAACAAAGGAAAATTTTGAGTATCTCTTTGGCATTATCAGGAAACAAATAGTATAACTCTCAAATACTTCTGAGAATTTTTACAGCGAGAACTGCCAAAAAAGATATGAGAGTTTTCAAAGGTATGAACGCCCAGTCACAGGAAGATGCCCCCCATAATCAAATCTCATTCCTTCACAAATTCAAATGAATAATATCCCAATAAGCGTATTGTATTCGGATAAAAGCCTTTGGATTTTGGAGCCTTACAAAGAAGCGATAGATGTCATTATTATTTGCTCAGGTTGTATTGCGAAGACACTCGACATGTTTAACAGTTTAATTTCGATTGCCCCTCTGTGACATGCCTTTCAATTATAAAACAGATAATTGAAACCTTTTCAAATTTGCCCCGCCGAATAATTGGGATTTTATTGCGTTTTCCCCTTTGACTGGATTCAGTCCACCGCGTCCCAACAGAATCTATTGGACAGGTCTACAACACACAGCGGAAGTACAGCCTGTGATGGGGCCTTTATAGATGAATCCCAGGAAGTAAGAACATTTCACGAGGTGACAAACAAAAATGAAAACCCTCACTTTAAGAAAATTCTAATGGTGTGAACTAATATTTTTTACCAAGCGTTACCCAATAACTACATAATAAAACTTTTCTTGAATTTGTATTTTATATTGCATGACCTCAAAGATCAAATAATTATCTATATAAAGCGTCATGGATAATTTAGAATAGGTATATAAAAATATATATTTCAAAAGTAATGCAATTACACAGAGCTTAAAATTCTTCACCGTAATAATAAAAGCAAAAAATTAGATAACTTAGAAGTACTTGAAATTAAAAAAAATCATAAATAATAACGCTAGTATATTGAATACCTAAATTAATTTATCTTTTAGTCCCATTCTAGATATATTTCAGAATTCCGGCTCCTACCTACCATTCAAACTCCTATTTTTTTTGTTTGTATATATCTGTCAATATTATGTATCATAGGTTAGTTTTAATATTCTCCTGACGAAAGAAGGGTTCTTCCGAAACCGGTAGAGTTTAATTAAAATTAAAGTGGTCTAAAACCAATTTATATATTTTTATTGTACCTATGTAATGCGGTAAGTGGAAGATACTCTTAATGTCGCCCCGGTGTAAGACCATAATTCAGAATTGAAACGTTGCTTGAAATGGCTTTAGCCGTGTTTAGTGACTAGATCTGAATATCCGGGTACTAGCTCACCTTCCTCTTCCTCGTCTCCTTCCCTCCCCCATTAAAGCCATTATTAAGCAACGTTTCAATTCTGAATGGTGGTCTTACACCAGGGCGATACTGAGAGTATCTTCCACTCTGGAACGTGCCGCAAGTATAACATATATTATTTTTATTAATTAATTGTGAAATAACACAAATTAATCAAATCAAATTTATTTGCGCACGCCGGGTTCGAACCCGCGACCTTCCGAATGGGAGTCAAGTGTCTTACCACTCGACCACGGACGGTCCTATACATACATATCGTTAAAAAAATTTCGTAAAACGGTTTCAAAATAATTAATATTTTATGACTAAAGAAAAAACACTGCAGTCTTGAGTGATGTGAGAATAAATATTGATTTGGGAAACTTTGTACTTACCCTACAGGAATGCAAGTCATAAATGTTATTTTTATATTTTCAAGCCATATTCAGCAAACAGTACAAAGCTGAGTTTATTGTTCCGATACCGATATGAAGATTGTATGTTTACGGCGGGTATAAGGGAATTGAAGCAAATTTGCAAAATGAATTTTTAGAAATGTAATCTCCCTAAATGTGACTGAATGTTCTCTAAATTATCGTGTACCGCGAAATGAAAATAAAAGCAGGAAAATTGCTACAAGAAAACGAACATTGTTCCCGGGTGGGATCTAGCATTTCATTTAGGAAACAGTGCGGGCGGCGCACCGTAGGGATGGCCGCACGACCAATCGACATTATTTACCATTTTAAACGATTTAATTAAAATCTATCATTTAAATATAAATATCTTCATTCAGTTTTTTTCACACCATATTTACCGTGTTTGTATACGCACTTTGTATAATTGGTTGATTTTTTTTTTCATTCATTTTTTGCCTACAAAAATACTGAATTAGTGCGATGTGACTGAAGTAGAAGTAGCAGAAAGGAAATAAGAAAAAACGGATGTTAGAAACAGGGAGGTCTCTAAATAAATCTAAAGTTATTGTAAGCAACACCTGCATTCAATTAGCCTGACCCCATGACGGTGGTCGAGGGCAAGGCTGTCGACTCGCAATCCGAAGGTCACGGGATCGAATCCTGTCATGTGCAAATAAATTTTATTTGATTAACTTGTGTTATTTCAGAAATAATTAATTAAAAATAATATAATATAGTATATTAGCGGCACGTTTCACACAGAACGGAAGATACACTGAGTATCGCCTTGGTGTAAGACGTTGTAAGACATTCAGAATTAAGTTTCCTGAAATGGCTTTAGCCGTGTAAGGTACTTGTAGTCGGGTACTTCCCCACCTTCCTCTTCCCCATATCCTTCACTTCCCCACTACCTTCAGCCTCACAACACCCTTTAAACGCCCTTGAGGTGATTTTCTCACGAAAATGGTGCTATAAAAATCATCCCAACAATATATTATTATTATAATACTCCACAAAAAAACATTTAAAATTGTCCACATCATTGGAATCATTATTTTCACGATTTCTATCTGCGTTAACTTATTGAAGGTTTCTAACCAAAACCTGATCCTTAAATTCGTCATGAATAACTGTTTCCGGTATTTATTGAAAATTCCTCAAAAAACATTTAAAATTGTCCACATAGTTAGGAAGTTCAATTATTTTCACGATTTCTATCTGCGTCAATCGACATTTTCGCGATTGGGTGCGAACCACCCCTAGCTTTGCGGGTACTTACCCATACCTGAAGTCTCGGCTTCGACTCCTTGCCACAGGCCCCTGTGGGTGGTACCACTAGTAGTACCTACTCTATTCATTTAATACAGACTATGAAATTGGTTTTATCCAATTCGTCTGAATCTTAAAAGCTATTTGCCGGAGGTCTCCAGGGAGGCCTCGCGCCGTATCAGATATTGTACTGCGCATCCTTCGCGATTCCTCTAGGGCGGGCAGTCGTACGGGGATCGCTATTCTGCTTTGCTTTTCGATATTATTAAGTACGTAGAAACTTTGTAGTTAACATTTAAAAAGATTCTATCCGTAAATGATTTGTAGATATTACATTGTAATGGAACATAATAATTTTGTTTCAATGTTAATAACGAGAAAATTAATCTACTTTTTTGAGAGTTAGGATTTGACGATATTTAAAGTGTTAACATGCTTAGATAAATAGAATATAAATATCAGATGGGTACTGCAACATCAACCAAAAAAATTATTGTAGGGTATATTACCCAACAGGTCGAGGGGTAAGGCTATCCATTCGTGTTTTTTCATAATTCATGAATTAAAAATAATATTTCGTATATTTGTGCCACGATCCAAAGTAAAAGGTATTTATTTTTATTTTTATAGTGAATACCTCACAGGAGTCCCAACTGCTCCCATCTGGAGCCAGTGAGACTATGGCATCCCCAATTGGGGTATGTTGTGCGGTTGAAGGTAAGTGGGGAAGGGAAGGAGATGAGGAGGAGGAAGGTGGGAAAGTATCTAGCTATTCAGATCTAGTCACTAAACACGGCTAAAATCATTTGAAGCAACGTTTCAATTCTGAATGGTGGTCTTACTGATACTCTTAGTATCGCCCTGGTGTAAGACCACCATTCAGAATTGAAACGTTGCTTGAAATGGCTTTGGCCGTACTTGGTAACCAGATCTGAATAGCCAGATACTTCCCCACCTTCCTCTTCCCCATCTCCTTCCTCTTCCCCACCTTTAGCCTCACAATATACCCCAATTTGGGATGCCATAGTCTCATTGGCTCCAGACGGAAGCAGTTAGGACTTTTGTGCAGTATTATATCAAATAAAAAAAAAAAATTCAGTTATCTCAAGGCACAAAAATATCCGTTGTATTTAAGCCTTTTTAGAATAGGAATTTAATTCAAATTGACGGCAAATAATCGTGAATAAGTGGTATTTTAAACACAGCACACATATATCATAATTCTAAAAATATTAAAATATATTATTTAAATCGATACTGTATGAATTAGTGAGCAAAATATTTTTTATAGCTTATTGGTTAAATTAAGCAATATTTTCAATACATTTTGGGCAGGTACCTACTATTTAATTATTTGTAAACACCACACACTCATATTTTATTAAATCCTGTCCAACCATAAAACCATAGCTGAAGCTTGTTTGCTTTTTTACTTGTAATTACCGTGTAGATATATTGTATTTGAGTATCGTAATAACGTAAACAACATTTCAATTAAACTCCATCAACAATAATAATTGTGTTGTTCTCAATTTGATAATGCCAAAAATAATATAAAAAAATGATATACACGAAGTTTACGAAGAAACATAATGTTTTCTGAGTTTGAAATGAAAGGGAAAGTACCTAAACATTTCGCCCGAATTCTATGAATTCCAGATTCAACCTCTAATATCGTGAGCATGTTAAATATCGATTGAGGTTTTCGGCATCCCTAGCGGCGCTTCGCAAGCCCGCTTACAACTTTTATCGTAGCAATTATATTTCCGTTATTTTGCTTTAGACTTATAAATACAACCACTAACGAAATCAAGATGTTTGGTTGCTTTATGCCTTTTCGCCGGAGGCTGGAGTTATTGTTATTTTATGTATAGGCCCAAAACACTTTCCCGCACGATTCCGATGAATTATTTCTCTCTCAAATTTAAATCTGGAATCGAAGATAAGAAGACGATGTGAAACAAACGACTTTGCACAAACGAATAAGATGTTATAAGAACATTAAATTAAACAGATAAATAAACATTTTATTTGTGGTAATATAAATTAATTGTAAATCAACAAAAGCTTATAAATGAATCAGTTATTTATACAATATTATTAACTTGATTGTGTATGTATGTATCACGGCGCAATTTGAGTACAATTATTTGCGTAAAATATACTTATGAAAATTTTGTACGAAGATTTCTAAGTTGATTATTAAATACATTGAAAACACATGATTTTAATATTTGAGAAAAAGAACCGTTACCGTTTTCTGCTTAACTTTTGTAAGACTAAATTAATAAGTACGATATTTTTTCGAGTTTTAAATTGTATTGGTGTATTGCATCACAAACTCAACTCTTAGGTACATACATCCCATCTAGAACCTATATTATAATATTTATTTATTTTATTTATTTATTTATTTATTTATTTATTTATTTATTTATTTATTTATTTATTTATTTATTTATTTATTTATTCATTTACATTTAAACGCCCATAGGGCTTTTACATACATAAAGAAATACATGTTTTGATTAATTACAGTAAAGAGTTAGAAGTGAATAAAATACAGGTAAGTAACAGAAAATATAAAGACACATAATATAGGTTAGATAAAATATGAGTTGACAAAATGTAGGTAATACAGAATATAAATATAGATAGCCTGCCAATAACCTCCAAATCAATAATAATAAAAATGTAAAAAATTGGTACTTACTTAAAAATTGGTTTATGAATTAAGTAGAAATACTTCGCACATACGGCGTTTAAAGTTTGCCAAATTCAAATTATTGTCAAATACATCAATATTGTTTAAATATTGGTTACCAAGACTATGTAATCGTTGTATTTGGGAATGCAATTTATAGTTAGAATGAGATGTGTGTATATAAAAAGTTAATGTTTGTCTAGTAGTTCGTGTAGGTACATGTAGATTTATTAAATGCAAGAGTTCACAGCAACCAAATTTAGAGTTTAATAATTTTAATAAAAAGGTTAGGTCAGTTATTTTCCGTCTGTTTTCTAAAGTTGGAATATTTAAAGTATTCATTAATGATAGGTAATTTATGTGCTCTAATGGGATGTTTAGTTTTAAAATTTACAAATCTTAGAATTTTTTTTTGAATTCTTTTAATATTATGGATATGAATTTTGTAGAAGGGCGACCGGACTATTGAGTTATGTTCGATTAGGCTTCTTACCAGGGATATGTACAACAATTTTACGATTCGTAAAGATTCAAAGTTTTTAATTGTTCTTAAAATAAATCCTTATATTTTCATACCCTTAATTACAGTTTGTTGAATATGAATGTAACATTCTTTTAAATGATAATATGAATGTGTTTATATTGTCAGACAGAAGAATTTTCACTATGATGGTATTTTAATGTAAAATATTGATTAAATAGTTGATAGTCCAGAATTGCTTGCATTGATTAGCTTTTCTTTGATACGTTTAACGGCCGGCGTGGTCGAGAGGTAAGGCAATCCGAAGGTCACGGGTTCGAACCCGGCGTGCGCAAATAAATTTTTATTTGATTAATATGTGGTAGTTCACAATTAATTAATTAATAATTACAAAAAAGTATATTTGCGGAACGTTCCATAGTGGAAGATACTCTCAGTATCGCCCTGGCGTAAGACCACCATACAGAATTGAAACGTTGCTTCAATGGCTTTAGCCGTATTTAGTGTCCAGATCTGAATAGAAAGGTACTTCCTTACCTTCGTCTTTTCCATCTCCTTCCCTTACCCACTACCTTCAACCTGAGGAGGGGGGGGGGGGAGATGCCATAGTCTCACTGGCTCCAGACGGTCGTAGTTGGGACTCTTGTGCGGTATTCATAGAAAAAAATTATTGTAGCAATTCTGGGACTAACTACCATATGTATTCTTCTTTGCCCAGATTACTAATGCAGGGAAAGAATTATACCTTTAATTATGTCACTAAACAAATACAAAATGTTGTTACATAAGCAGTTCAATTATCTATGTACAATAAATAGTGGGCTTTTACATATAAATATCAATATGTAAAAGCCCCAAAAAAAGGCGTCAATAAATTAATAAATAAATACATAGACCTTAAAAACCAAGTTTCAGGACAGGTATAAGTTTGAAGTTGTCAAAAAGGTACGCAAAATAATGATCGACAACATTTCTTTGAAATATTATAAAACACTTCTGGCCGCAATGGACTGTGGACCCGAGAGTTGCGTCCGACTTGTCGCTTTTATTTAGCTCACAATTTGAAAATATAACCCAAAAGTTTTTCTTTGCCTCCGCTTTTTATTCGCAAAATTGCAAAAGTTATTCCAATCAAAATGAGTTTACAAAAAGTCCCGAGGTTTTCGCCAGAACAACACCATTTTGAATATTGCCGCATTTTCCGCAAGAAAATTATAGAGGAGTTTAATTAATTTGATCGCATTTGTTCTCTCATGGGGCTTTATCGCCGGTGAGGAAGGAGGCAGGGAAGTAAGGAAGGAAGGGGCATGGCATTCTCGATTCTCTTCAAAGTTCATTCATTTCAATATTAGCTCCGAGCGAAGTTTTCGCCTCCTGGAACAACCACTTAAATAATATCCGTAGGACTTAACTAGGTACTAGGTACTGGTACTGGGTACTGGCTGGCGGTACCTACCACTTAATGTTAGACTTGCCCATTGGAAATATCGTTGTTTTTGTCGATGAAAATCGCATTTTGTGTATTGACCGGTAAGTTATATTTTCTATACATATAAAATTTCGTAAAAACATTAAAAAGTTTTTTCAAGAACTTGCTCTTCCTGAAATTGCCCAAATTTGAAACAAGTCACCCACATAAAATATCTGGGGGTCATCATTGACCAACATCTTCGTTGTGATCAGCACTTGGTCAGTCTAACCCCACGCATCCGCAAGCTCTCTTATGTTTTTCGAACTCTAAGAAATATTCTTACTACCTCAATTCTTAAAACGCTTCGCTCTCTGCCAATCCCTACTAGCATACGGCATTATAATTTGGAGTAGCTGTGCACAATCTATCATCGAATCTCTACTAAAAGCCCAAAAAATCGTATTACGTGTCATTAATAAGCGACCGAGAAGATACCCCTCCACTCGACTCCTCATCGAGTATAATGTATTAAACATACGGCAACTCCACCTAAAATTTACGCTAATACATTTCCTGTTCAAATACAAAGACAAAACTATCTTACAATGCAACTACACCACCAGAACGATAAGTACCTAAACTACATACTACGTCAGCTCAAAGACAATTTTTCTTCCTAGCTCCTAAAATCTTTAACCTTATCCCTGAAAACTTAAAAACCGTGAGCCAACCCCATTCCTTTAAAAAACAAATAACGAGATGGATCCTTACACATGGAATACATTACAATTACAATACCCATTCATTTTACACTCTATCAATTTAATCACCTTTCAGACAAAACATAATATATCTTTATTTTCTATCTTACCAATATAGTATGTACAAGAATAATTAGTGTGATCTATATACTAATAATCCTTCAAATTTTATTATTTTCTAATAATTCTCTAACTTCTTCATCTTCTTCTTGTAACCCAATCTAACTATACACTTTTTTAAAATTTTATTATTATAAAAGAATTGGATGCACAGTTTTAAAAGCAGGCAAAACATAATTTATCTTTATTCCTTATTTTTATTTTCTACCTTGATTGCTGTGATTTATATACTAATAATTCCTTACATTTCTCTTTTCCAATAATTCTTTTACTTCTTCATCTTATTCTTGTAATCCTATCTAACTACATATAACTCTTTTATTGTAGAAGAATTGTGTGCAT
Source organism: Limnephilus auricula (assembly GCA_951813805.1). NCBI lineage: Eukaryota > Metazoa > Arthropoda > Insecta > Trichoptera > Limnephilidae > Limnephilus > Limnephilus auricula. Next base: position 37,967,434 of record OX638393.1, read on the forward strand.
AGTATTAATTAATGAAAATTACCAACCAATACTAATGAATGTATATCCCCTAACTGTAAAATTCACCCGCCATAACACAGGGTCATCCCTAGCATGGAGGGTGAAATATCACAAAAAAATATATGTACTTTTGATAAATCATGTATTTAAATAAATAAATTAATAAAGCTTCTTAAATCAGAAATCTTTCAGAGGCTAAAAATCCAAATAAATAGAATATTATGTTAACGTATCCAAAAACTAAAAACTGTTTTCGAAAGGTGATGAAATAAGCTTAGAAATAATCATGTAATTTTTTAAATATAAAAATTTTGGATGAAAACTTTTAAAAGTTTTATAAATGGCTCACTTTACATTTTTCTAACTAAAATTACTGATAATGAAAAAAAATAAAAACACACACATATTTCATTAGACAAATGAATATAAACGTTACCGTAACCTCACTTTTTTCTCGTTTTATGTAAAAAAAATAATCTTAAAAAATTCACAAAGTTCAAATTGCGATCGGAAACTTTAGTTTCATAAAGGTATACATTTTTTTTGTAGTAAACTTTTAGATTTGAATATATAGCGTATTGTATTCTCTTTCCAATACCGGTCATACTTCTCACTATGATAGTAATGGTAGATTCAGACTGGGTCGACGTACGTATGCATCGCTACGCCTAACAATATCTGGGCTACTTAGCAACCATAGATTTTCAATGAAAATTTATGTTTTAGAATCACATTGGCCACACGCATCACGTGCGATGTCTGTGGCCATTTTCATAGAAGATGTATGGGTTGCTAAGCATTATTTGGCGTAGCGATGCGTACGTACGTCGTCCAGTCTGAATCTACCTTAAGGGAGACACACAACGATTTCTGTGAGACCTATGTCAGCTGGGACAAATATGGTCTCCTGTGATTAAACTGGTTAATATCACATTAGTTTCTTATAGATGCTATCTCTTTTTAATGTATTAGTTTTATATTATATCCACCCTATATTATTAAATATATTAATAACACGGCCACCATAACAAGGCATGGTGGTCATAAAATAAAGAAATTTTATAATTACTACGCAAATAATAAATAAACATAAAAAAATTATATCTTCACTATATGTGTGCAACAACTTTATATTATAATTAAATATTATGATTGATCCTAATGGCTGAATCTTAAAAAAAAAATGCTTTCATTTTTGTTATATCTGTGGTTTATATTATTATTTATTTATAATGTGCATGTATGTTAACGTCATTATGTATTTGTATAAATTGCATAAAATGTATTTGTACATTTACATGTCCGTTATTTTACATAACGGACATGTAAATGTACGTCATTATGTATTTGTATAAATTGCATAAAATGTATTTGTACATTTACATGTCCGTTATATTACATACATGAACAATATTTCAATAACTAAACAAAATAATAAAACAATAACTTTGTATACACCACTTTTATTTTTTTATACTTAATGCCGACCGGGTTTCGCTACAACCGTAGCTTCTTCAGGGCAGTATAATCTCTACTAATATCTAATATCTAACATGTGTTGTTATAATGTATTCAGGGGATTGAAGAAATGGGCTGGGTTCCGCCGGTGCAGGACGTAATTGGAGTAAGGGACTGGGGGTTGGAAAGTGAATGTTCTTTGTCAATGGGGAACAACCTAAGTATCGGACTTTTATTTAAATTTATTTGATTGTTTATTACTTTTCTATTAGTGTTTATGGCTTTCCTTAGTTCTAGGGCTTCTAAATTATCCAATCTGATACCTATTTCGTTTTTGTGCAATAACGTTACGCCTGTATTTTTATTAAATGTATGGTCTGTTTCTATAAGATGGTTTGCAAATTCTGAGAATCCGGTACTGTGTAAACATCTTAGGTGTTCCTTGACACGAGTATTAATATTTCTTGCAGTTTTGCCAATGTAAAATGCGGGGCAATCGCTACATTGAAGTGAATAGATACCCGAATGGCCGAAGCTATCTTCTTTGTCTTTACCGTTCATTAAAAGTTTACCTATACTATTATTAGTGTAAAATGCTGGTTTGATGTCTACTGGGAGATTTTTTATGCTTTTTTGGGAAAAATTATTGATATACAAGATTCTACGCCATTGGTAGGGTTGATTATTATTGGTTATTATATTATTATTAAGAGGATTGCTGTTGAATAAAAATTTTGTTGTGGATAATTTTTTAAGTTTTTTATTTAGGATGTTGTTGACTACATTTGAATCGTAACCATTATTTATTGCGATTTGTTTAATCGTAGATAGTTCTAGTGTGAAGTTGGTATTTGATAAAGGGACTGTAACTAGCCTATGAATCATGGAATGGAAGGCGGAGTGTTTGTGGGAGATGGGGTGATTAGAGGACTTATGGATGGTTATGTCTGTGAACGTAGGTTTACGGTAGATTTTATATTCGATTTTATTATTTATGATTGATAATGTAAGATCTAAAAAGTTTAAGGTAGAATTGGTTCCTATTTCTATGGTGAATTTGATTTGTTTGTGGAAGGAGTTTATTAGTAGCAAGAAGGAGTTAAGTTGACGTTCGGTTCCCAGCCATACGCAGATCACATCGTCGACATACCTTCGCCATATAAGTACATTTTTTAATAAGGGAGATTTACAGTTAAAAATATTATTCTCTAAATTATCCATGAATAAGTCTGCTATAAGAGGCGATGTTGGTGACCCCATGGCCAATCCCTCTTTTTGTTGATAAAAAAGTTCATTGTATTGGAAATAGTTTTGATTCAGGCAAATATTAAACAGGTGAGATAAATCATTACAAAAATTATTTGGTAAATTTGAATTTTGTAATAATTCTGATAGGATATTTTTACTTTCAACTACGGGAATATTTGGAAAAAGGTTAACAACATCGAAGGAGACTAATTTTGCACTACTAGGGATATGTAAGTTTTCAAGATCTTCAATCAAGTTAAGGGAATTCTAAGTAAAAATATCCTATCAGAATTATTACAAAATTCAAATTTACCAAATAATTTTTTAAAAAATTATCCACAACAAAATTTTTATTCAACAGCAATCCTCTTAATAATAATATAATAACCAATAATAATCAACCCTACCAATGGCGTAGAATCTTGTATATCAATAATTTTTCCCAAAAAAGCATAAAAAATCTCCCAGTAGACATCAAACCAGCATTTTACACTAATAATAGTATAGGTAAACTTTTAATGAACGGTAAAGACAAAGAAGATAGCTTCGGCCATTCGGGTATCTATTCACTTCAATGTAGCGATTGCCCCGCATTTTACATTGGCAAAACTGCAAGAAATATTAATACTCGTGTCAAGGAACACCTAAGATGTTTACACAGTACCGGATTCTCAGAATTTGCAAACCATCTTATAGAAACAGACCATACATTTAATAAAAATACAGGCGTAACGTTATTGCACAAAAACGAAATAGGTATCAGATTGGATAATTTAGAAGCCCTAGAACTAAGGAAAGCCATAAACACTAATAGAAAAGTAATAAACAATCAAATAAATTTAAATAAAAGTCCGATACTTAGGTTGTTCCCCATTGACAAAGAACATTCACTTTCCAACCCCCAGTCCCTTACTCCAATTACGTCCTGCACCGGCGGAACCCAGCCCATTTCTTCAATCCCCTGAATACATTATAACAACACATGTTAGATATTAGATATTAGTAGAGATTATACTGCCCTGAAGAAGCTACGGTTGTAGCGAAACCCGGTCGGCATTAAGTATAAAAAAATAAAAGTGGTGTATACAAAGTTATTGTTTTATTTTAAATTATAATGTCACATCACAAAGTAACTGCTTCATACGAACAAATATTATTAGCAAGTACAGCTATAAAAGCAAAAATGTATAAAAACTTTACTGTTAAATATCGTGTTATGTGTGTTGATATATATTTTTACCAACAGTGTCTAAAAATGAAAGTGTTTCCTAATTATCTGAATGCAAATTTTAAACATATGAACAATAATCCAGCCATATTAAAATCATCTTTATTGCAAGCAAAACTTGCATGGTTAAAGGAAGACCTAAAAAGTGCTTATAAAAAACGAAACAATATCAAATTAACATTAAAAGTTTTACACATAGAGTTGGTGAATGAGTTACATCCGGTTGAATGGGATTTGTTTGACGACAAAGCTCGAACCTTCGCCTCTATTAAAGCCTACAAGAAAAGTTTTATTTTGAACAAAAAACTAAAAAACCTAAATCGTACCCAGCATACAAATAATAATGAAACAGTGAAATGTACACACCAGTTCTTCGATCGAGTACAGAACCTCTCATCAGTGCAGTTCCAACAAGACGAGTTGACCCTGTTATCAAAAGGCCTCAAATACAACTTAGAATATAGCAAAAATAACTTAATTAGTGCAATAGAAAACGTTGCCGTGGACATCGAGACTGCGTTATATAATAAACCTGGCCCACCTCTATATAAAAGTGCAGAATCAATAAAACAGCTCGTACCTAATCTTAAAGCTAGCTCTAACCGTGAAACTTCCACATTGATAAACATTCGGAAAAAAATAAAGGACGAACAACTAATAATAACCAAAGCCGACAAAGGCAATACAGTAATTATATTAAACAAAAGTGATTACAATTCCAAAGTGCAAGAATTTATTAATACTGACAAGTTTGACATTCTACCTAAAGACCCTACTACAAAATACCTAGATAATATTAAAAGTGCTTTAAAATCATGCAAATCAGCAATTTTCCAAGACAATTCATATAAACAAGTAAAAATTTTTAACAAAAAATCCAAAAGCCCCTAAATTATATGGTTTCTTAAAAATACACAAAATTTTAAAACCAATCCGGCCAGTCGTGTCAAGTTGCAACGCCCCAAATTTCAAAATTGCCTCATTTATAACCAATGTTTTCAATAATTCTAAAGTGTTTGATCCAAAATACACCATTAAGAATTCCCTTAACTTGATTGAAGATCTTGAAAACTTACATATCCCTAGTAGTGCAAAATTAGTCTCCTTCGATGTTGTTAACCTTTTTCCAAATATTCCCGTAGTTGAAAGTAAAAATATCCTATCAGAATTATTACAAAATTCAAATTTACCAAATAATTTTTCTAATGATTTATCTCACCTGTTTAATATTTGCCTGAATCAAAACTATTTCCAATACAATGAACTTTTTTATCAACAAAAAGAGGGATTGGCCATGGGGTCACCAACATCGCCTCTTATAGCAGACTTATTCATGGATAATTTAGAGAATAATATTTTTAACTGTAAATCTCCCTTATTAAAAAATGTACTTATATGGCGAAGGTATGTCGACGATGTGATCTGCGTATGGCTGGGAACCGAACGTCAACTTAACTCCTTCTTGCTACTAATAAACTCCTTCCACAAACAAATCAAATTCACCATAGAAATAGGAACCAATTCTACCTTAAACTTTTTAGATCTTACATTATCAATCATAAATAATAAAATCGAATATAAAATCTACCGTAAACCTACGTTCACAGACATAACCATCCATAAGTCCTCTAATCACCCCATCTCCCACAAACACTCCGCCTTCCATTCCATGATTCATAGGCTAGTTACAGTCCCTTTATCAAATACCAACTTCACACTAGAACTATCTACGATTAAACAAATCGCAATAAATAATGGTTACGATTCAAATGTAGTCAACAACATCCTAAATAAAAAACTTAAAAAATTATCCACAACAAAATTTTTATTCAACAGCAATCCTCTTAATAATAATATAATAACCAATAATAATCAACCCTACCAATGGCGTAGAATCTTGTATATCAATAATTTTTCCCAAAAAAGCATAAAAAATCTCCCAGTAGACATCAAACCAGCATTTTACACTAATAATAGTATAGGTAAACTTTTAATGAACGGTAAAGACAAAGAAGATAGCTTCGGCCATTCGGGTATCTATTCACTTCAATGTAGCGATTGCCCCGCATTTTACATTGGCAAAACTGCAAGAAATATTAATACTCGTGTCAAGGAACACCTAAGATGTTTACACAGTACCGGATTCTCAGAATTTGCAAACCATCTTATAGAAACAGACCATACATTTAATAAAAATACAGGCGTAACGTTATTGCACAAAAACGAAATAGGTATCAGATTGGATAATTTAGAAGCCCTAGAACTAAGGAAAGCCATAAACACTAATAGAAAAGTAATAAACAATCAAATAAATTTAAATAAAAGTCCGATACTTAGGTTGTTCCCCATTGACAAAGAACATTCACTTTCCAACCCCCAGTCCCTTACTCCAATTACGTCCTGCACCGGCGGAACCCAGCCCATTTCTTCAATCCCCTGAATACATTATAACAACACATGTTAGATATTAGATATTAGTAGAGATTATACTGCCCTGAAGAAGCTACGGTTGTAGCGAAACCCGGTCGGCATTAAGTATAAAAAAATAAAAGTGGTGTATACAAAGTTATTGTTTTATTTTAAATTATAATGTCACATCACAAAGTAACTGCTTCATACGAACAAATAAACAAAATAAGTTTTATTTTTATTTTCAAAGTCAAAAGCACCCATTGACAAACTACTTAAAAGTAGGTTATTTGGACTATAATCTCTTTTTGTATAATTTTTTTATCGTGAATAAATAAATAAATAAATATAATAAACACAATATTATTTTGTTTTAATTCCACTTTATTAATTTTTAATCCAACTAGTTTCGGCAACAAAATAATATTGTGTTTATTATAATTATGTATTCCCACAAAGTGTTTGCTACAAGTGAAAAATTAAATAAATAAATATTACTTTGTCTGTGTTTTTAAATAAAAAAAATTATAATTATTATTTTCTCCCTTTACAAACGAGTAGTTACGCTCTCGTAAAGGTTCGGTATTATAATATATTAAATAAAAAAAGATATTTAAGACAACGTACCGATTCGCTTGTGGTCAATAAATTATATAAAAAAAAAATTGCAGTGGTGTCAAATTCCAGAGAGGAAGTTGGAGAATACGTTTTTATGAACAAGACGCCACCCGGTTTCCTCTTTACGTGATGCACCAATAAAGCGGCGTCTCCTGCGACAAAATGTTTAATAAAACATCCAACAAAAGCAAAAACACTAAGGCAGGGCCATAACGCTTTTCTTTTTCTACCAGTCACGGAAAACAAAAACATTGTGGCCCGGATCTAACCATCCAAAAAATGTGTAAACATTTTCGTCGGAGGAGACGCCCCTTAAGTAATTTAAAATCGTTTGTTTTTGTTTGAAAATTAGATCGCTTAAGGTAACATTCGGATCTCGGCAGTCGCGACTTGGCAGTAGCGACCGGCTGCCGCGACCCATTATTACTGCTGTGCGGCGCTGCCAGAAGCATTCGGATAGCAGCGTCCACGGCCCGGGCAGCGACTGCCAACCGCAGTAGTCAAGCATAAATCAGTGCACTATGATTATATCATTACACTATGTTGCCTCCATAATTTACTACGGGATGCTTATTTAGAAAAAAATGGAATACCATATTATAGTTATAACGAAAACGAAATCAACAGAGAATATGTTTCCACTGGCACGTAGGGGTGGGTTTCTGAACATATCTTTCAGATCTGTTCTTCGATCGAGTACAGAACCTCTCATCAGTGCAGTTCCAACAAGACGAGTTGACCCTGTTATCAAAAGGCCTCAAATACAACTTAGAATATAGCAAAAATAACTTAATTAGTGCAATAGAAAACGTTGCCGTGGACATCGAGACTGCGTTATATAATAAACCTGGCCCACCTCTATATAAAAGTGCAGAATCAATAAAACAGCTCGTACCTAATCTTAAAGCTAGCTCTAACCGTGAAACTTCCACATTGATAAACATTCGGAAAAAAATAAAGGACGAACAACTAATAATAACCAAAGCCGACAAAGGCAATACAGTAATTATATTAAACAAAAGTGATTACAATTCCAAAGTGCAAGAATTTATTAATACTGACAAGTTTGACATTCTACCTAAAGACCCTACTACAAAATACCTAGATAATATTAAAAGTGCTTTAAAATCATGCAAATCAGCAATTTTCCAAGACAATTCATATAAACAAGTAAAAATTTTTAACAAAAAATCCAAAAGCCCCTAAATTATATGGTTTCTTAAAAATACACAAAATTTTAAAACCAATCCGGCCAGTCGTGTCAAGTTGCAACGCCCCAAATTTCAAAATTGCCTCATTTATAACCAATGTTTTCAATAATTCTAAAGTGTTTGATCCAAAATACACCATTAAGAATTCCCTTAACTTGATTGAAGATCTTGAAAACTTACATATCCCTAGTAGTGCAAAATTAGTCTCCTTCGATGTTGTTAACCTTTTTCCAAATATTCCCGTAGTTGAAAGTAAAAATATCCTATCAGAATTATTACAAAATTCAAATTTACCAAATAATTTTTGTAATGATTTATCTCACCTGTTTAATATTTGCCTGAATCAAAACTATTTCCAATACAATGAACTTTTTTATCAACAAAAAGAGGGATTGGCCATGGGGTCACCAACATCGCCTCTTATAGCAGACTTATTCATGGATAATTTAGAGAATAATATTTTTAACTGTAAATCTCCCTTATTAAAAAATGTACTTATATGGCGAAGGTATGTCGACGATGTGATCTGCGTATGGCTGGGAACCGAACGTCAACTTAACTCCTTCTTGCTACTAATAAACTCCTTCCACAAACAAATCAAATTCACCATAGAAATAGGAACCAATTCTACCTTAAACTTTTTAGATCTTACATTATCAATCATAAATAATAAAATCGAATATAAAATCTACCGTAAACCTACGTTCACAGACATAACCATCCATAAGTCCTCTAATCACCCCATCTCCCACAAACACTCCGCCTTCCATTCCATGATTCATAGGCTAGTTACAGTCCCTTTATCAAATACCAACTTCACACTAGAACTATCTACGATTAAACAAATCGCAATAAATAATGGTTACGATTCAAATGTAGTCAACAACATCCTAAATAAAAAACTTAAAAAATTATCCACAACAAAATTTTTATTCAACAGCAATCCTCTTAATAATAATATAATAACCAATAATAATCAACCCTACCAATGGCGTAGAATCTTGTATATCAATAATTTTTCCCAAAAAAGCATAAAAAATCTCCCAGTAGACATCAAACCAGCATTTTACACTAATAATAGTATAGGTAAACTTTTAATGAACGGTAAAGACAAAGAAGATAGCTTCGGCCATTCGGGTATCTATTCACTTCAATGTAGCGATTGCCCCGCATTTTACATTGGCAAAACTGCAAGAAATATTAATACTCGTGTCAAGGAACACCTAAGATGTTTACACAGTACCGGATTCTCAGAATTTGCAAACCATCTTATAGAAACAGACCATACATTTAATAAAAATACAGGCGTAACGTTATTGCACAAAAACGAAATAGGTATCAGATTGGATAATTTAGAAGCCCTAGAACTAAGGAAAGCCATAAACACTAATAGAAAAGTAATAAACAATCAAATAAATTTAAATAAAAGTCCGATACTTAGGTTGTTCCCCATTGACAAAGAACATTCACTTTCCAACCCCCAGTCCCTTACTCCAATTACGTCCTGCACCGGCGGAACCCAGCCCATTTCTTCAATCCCCTGAATACATTATAACAACACATGTTAGATATTAGATATTAGTAGAGATTATACTGCCCTGAAGAAGCTACGGTTGTAGCGAAACCCGGTCGGCATTAAGTATAAAAAAATAAAAGTGGTGTATACAAAGTTATTGTTTTATTTTAAATTATAATGTCACATCACAAAGTAACTGCTTCATACGAACAAATAAACAAAATAAGTTTTATTTTTATTTTCAAAGTCAAAAGCACCCATTGACAAACTACTTAAAAGTAGGTTATTTGGACTATAATCTCTTTTTGTATAATTTTTTTATCGTGAATAAATAAATAAATAAATATAATAAACACAATATTATTTTGTTTTAATTCCACTTTATTAATTTTTAATCCAACTAGTTTCGGCAACAAAATAATATTGTGTTTATTATAATTATGTATTCCCACAAAGTGTTTGCTACAAGTGAAAAATTAAATAAATAAATATTACTTTGTCTGTGTTTTTAAATAAAAAAAATTATAATTATTATTTTCTCCCTTTACAAACGAGTAGTTACGCTCTCGTAAAGGTTCGGTATTATAATATATTAAATAAAAAAAGATATTTAAGACAACGTACCGATTCGCTTGTGGTCAATAAATTATATAAAAAAAAAATTGCAGTGGTGTCAAATTCCAGAGAGGAAGTTGGAGAATACGTTTTTATGAACAAGACGCCACCCGGTTTCCTCTTTACGTGATGCACCAATAAAGCGGCGTCTCCTGCGACAAAATGTTTAATAAAACATCCAACAAAAGCAAAAACACTAAGGCAGGGCCATAACGCTTTTCTTTTTCTACCAGTCACGGAAAACAAAAACATTGTGGCCCGGATCTAACCATCCAAAAAATGTGTAAACATTTTCGTCGGAGGAGACGCCCCTTAAGTAATTTAAAATCGTTTGTTTTTGTTTGAAAATTAGATCGCTTAAGGTAACATTCGGATCTCGGCAGTCGCGACTTGGCAGTAGCGACCGGCTGCCGCGACCCATTATTACTGCTGTGCGGCGCTGCCAGAAGCATTCGGATAGCAGCGTCCACGGCCCGGGCAGCGACTGCCAACCGCAGTAGTCAAGCATAAATCAGTGCACTATGATTATATCATTACACTATGTTGCCTCCATAATTTACTACGGGATGCTTATTTAGAAAAAAATGGAATACCATATTATAGTTATAACGAAAACGAAATCAACAGAGAATATGTTTCCACTGGCACGTAGGGGTGGGTTTCTGAACATAGACCGGTCAGTGTAAAATAAGGTACTTAATAAACCTTATCCTTATAGGTTTTGAGTCGAGAATCGTAAAGAGGTTGATTTTTAGCAATTAACTCTACTAGAAACTCGTCATTTTCAAGTGGGCAGCGCGACCATACTGCTACCGGAGCGGCTCGGCGTCGCTGCCAAGGTCGCGCGCAGGCCACGCCCCCCGGCCGCGCTGCATGGTAGCTTGTATCGGAAACTATTGCATACAAATCCCTACAAAGCGGTACGGCGCGACCACGGCTGCGGCTGCAGGGCCGCGGCTGCCGGGCCGCGACTGCCGAGATCGGAATGATACCTTTAAGGTATCATTCCGATCTCGGCAGTCGCGGCCACCACCATTAACGCGGTGTAAGACCACCATTCAGAATTGAAACGTTGCTTGAAATGGCTTTAACCGTGTTTAGTGACTAGATATGAATAGCCAGGTACTTCCTCACCTTCCTCTTCCCATCTACTTCACTTCCCCACTTACCTTCAGCCTCACAACATACCCAAATTGGGGATGCCATAGTCTCACTGGCTTCAGACGGGAGCAGTTGGGACTCTTGTGAGGTATTGTCTATAAAAAAAATTACCTTGTATTTTTATTTTACACTGACCGGTCTATGTTCAGAAACCCACCCCTACGTGCCAGTGGAAACATATTCTCTGTTGATTTCGGTTTCGTTATAACTATAATATGGTATTCCATTTTTTTCTAAATAAGCATCCCGTAGTAAATTATGGAGGCAACATAGTGTAATGATATAATCATAGTGCACTGATTTATGCTCGACTACTGCGGTTGGCAGTCGCTGCCCGGGCCGTGGACGCTGCTATCCGAATGCTTCTGGCAGCGCCGCACAGCAGCGGCTGTGGGTCGCGGCAGCCGGTCGCAACTGCCGAGTCGCGACTGCCGAGATCCGAATGTTACCTTTAGACATATTTTAGAATCTTTAATTAAATATTGTGAATAGAACATATATAAACCTTTGAAATAATCGAGGACTTTTATGATTAGTATTTTTATAAACCCAGAAAATAATCATTTTCTAAAGAATTATATTACAATCTACATTATAAATACGAGTATAGTAAAATCATAACCGAAGGGGTTTTTGTAAGTAGGAAGTTTTGATCTTTAAAACAGTTTTTTATAGGCCTGATACTATATTTTTTCTAGTCTTATAAAAAGATTAAAAATACTAAAATCGAAAAATGCTCGATTATTTCAAAGGTCATTGCAGTAATTAATTAAAGCATCTAAACTAACAAATTTTCAAAGAAAAAACACATGATTTTGCATTACTTCGTAGTGCATCGCCTTAAGTTAAAAGTTGTTATAATAAATTATCTATAGTTAATAGTTGGATAGAGCCATGGAAAAAGAAGAAAAAAATATGATTTAAGATTTTCAAGGCTAAAAGTATTATTTTTGTTTATTTTTGGGATGTTATGCCGTGTTACGCTAACTCCTTCTTTAGCCGACGTATCGGACAACGTTAAAGTGTCCATCATCAACACATCTGCCCTGATGACGGGCACTGTGACGTTGTCCGAAACGTCGGTTAAAGAAGGAGTTAGCGTAACACCGCATAACATCCCAAAAATAAACAAAAAAAATGTACATCACCAAAGGCTATTTTCACAAAAACGGCGCTATAAAAATCATGCACGTATTTTGATTGTTGAATAACATTAATAAATGTGCATAGGTATCAGAAGGTGACAGCCCTGCGTGAAAATTGCGAAATAAATGTATGCGTACAGTTGAATGACCGTGCAAAGCGAAATCCTCCTTTCAATTTGTATTGTTCCTGTACGTGAAATTTGTACCGGTCCGATACCACCGGAACCTTTTGTATCTGCCGTTTCACAAGCGATATGGCGCGACACAGCCCTGATTGCACGCTTCACGGATAAAATGGAAAGTTTACGATTGTAGTTTGTGAATTGGTTTAAGTTTTTATCTGGTAACGTACGAAAATAAAATGCTGGCTTTGATAACGGTAAAAAGGTTCTTCGGCGACTCCGTAATGAAATATCGTAACGTTATATTTGTATTTGATTGTGCAGTTTTTTAAGAATTACTGATATATATATATATTAAAATCTAATAGCTAAGTGAAACAGTTTGAAATATTGGATTTGTATTTATTTTCTCTATGCATACGCGAAAAAATCATTAAAGTAAAAAAAACGTTTTCCCTATTTTGAACTTATGGGTTAAGGAAATTATCGCTGAGTCGTCATGTTTGTCGTAAAACCTAAGAAATAAATTAAATTCAAACATAGAATTAATTATTTTAGATTTATAACGGTTTTTAACTCTATCATTTAAATGGAAACATAAATAGTATAACAAAGTGGGACTTAAATTTGGAACCCAACAAAACAACCTTAATGTTTAAAATTATAATTATAATTATAATTTGACCAGGAATCTAATAATCTGCCTTGCAAATTATTTTATGCATTTCTAAGCTATTAGTTTTCCCATGGAAAAAAAATTCTGAACATTTCTACCTGATTGTGTTTTGAATAAATTTGTATTTAATTCGTAGAATTCCATTTAATTTTTTTACAATTTCATTAAAAATAAATTAAATAATGTTATTATTACTAAATTCTGCCTAAGTTTTTAAGTTTTTTTAAATGATCGTGTCAGCTATTTCTTCTTATAAGGCCATTTTCAAAGTGTTTTGAAACAATTAAATTAAAATAATAATAATAAACGATTTAACAAAAGCTGTTACAAGATTACCCACTATTTTAGGTGATTCTTTGAGAGTTAATTTGACAGTTTGCCCCCCGGCATACTTATAAACAATACGCAGTTGGTTTAGGGAAAACACAAAATTAATACATAACTAAGTGTCCCGTGCAGAGGATGCTGAATAACAAAAGCATAAAAAATATTTTAATTTAAATGCATCAAGGATAAAACTACTTGTCTATAAACTGTATATACAACGAACAAGTACAAATACCAACATATTAATGAAGGTATTTTTGGGGTCGATTTTAGGTTTAAAAATTAATATATAATGCACTAAAAACTAGAATTTTATAATAATTATAATTTCGCCGAATTCAACTATCGGTAAAACTTATTATTTGAGGTATAACTCCTTTCTCGTTCACTGTACACATTGTTTTAGGTATAACTCCCTTCTCGTTCCTCATACACATTATTTTAGGTATAAATCCCTTCTCGTTCCTTGTACACATTATTGGAGGTAGAACTCCATTCTCGTTCCTTGTATACATTATTTTTGCTATAACTCCATTCTCGTTCCTTGTACACATTATTTTAGACATAACTCCATTTTCATTCCTTGTACACATTTTTTTAGGTATAACTCCCTTCTCTTTCTTTTAAAACTCCTTTCTCGTTCCTTGTAAACATTTTTTTAGCCTCACCTTTTCCCAATTATTGGATTTGCTTTGGTTCCACTTGCTCTCGTCAGTTTAAACTTTATGTGTCACTAGATAATAATATGTAAAGAACTATTTTTGTTATTCAATATTCTCCGCCATCCCGCACACTACAAACTACAGTCCCCGATCACTAACACGCCATTTTCACAATAAAAATTCAAGTAATTCATTCAAATTGAAATATGAAAATTCTCCCAAGTGGTTCGCCATGACGCTTCAGCCGGCAGTTCAGTGGCTGTACTTGCTTCGGGATTTCTTGCAGGAGATTTTCAGATCCTTGCCTTACCCCATCGGCCTTCTGCTCCCCGGAGTTAGGAGTCAGGGTGGCGAAGGAGTCAAGGGGTGGTTGGGAGTCCCGATTCATCCCCAGGGACCACTCTGGCTGCGGTGAGGGTCCAAATTGAAGCAAATAAATGCGCTTCAATCCACCTACGGAAGATTATGGAAAAAATATGAAAATTCCCGGCGGGACGAATTTCCATGGCACATGGGCATACCTTGCCCGATGCAAGCGGCAAGCGGCAAGCGGCAAACGGCAAGGGCATACGGCAAGCAGATTGGACTGCTAAATAAACATCTCCTATTTGTAAAATTTCAAAATTTTTGAATAACTGATGCTTCTCAAAAATTGTCGACGTTTATGAAAGTAGTAGAGACGTGGAGACATTCCTGTGCAGATTTTTCAAAGCGTTTTTAATTAAATTTTCTCCACACATGAGGCCCTGAGGAAAAAAAATCCTTCAGTGCCTATGTTATCTTTGAGAATGCTGTATTGAGGGTCTTTTTAGGGAAAGGAAGGAGGGGAAGTTCTGGGAAGGAAAAATATATAAAGAATACCATAATTTGTAGTGACCACTGTGGAAAAGCATTTTTTTTTAAATCTACACGGTTATCAAAAATAAACTAACAGATATTTAGGATTCGGAAACGAAATTTAGCTTGGTATGGCTTTAGGTGTGTTTGGTAACCAGATTTGAATAGCCAAGTACTTCCCCTCCTTTATTTTCCACATCTCCTTCACATCCCCACTACCTTTAGCCTCACAACATACTCCGATTGGGGGATGCAATAGATTTACTGGCTCCAAACAATTGGGAGCAATCGGGACCCTTGACATATGTTTGAATAATAACATATGTATGAATAATACGGACATAATTTTTTTTTCACAGGATAATATTTATACAAAGATACAACTTACCTACGTGATATTATGTTATGTAATGACACAAAGAAAGAATTTTCATTATCTGTAATTTTCAATCACTTTTACCTGCTTTGAATGAAATAGGAAAAAATGCAGACTAGACAATAAGGAAAAATGTAAGAAAATTGGCAATTTAAGTTCCTGGCAAGTTGTTCTCCCAATTCAATTGCAGATTGTAGGGGCGGTCCCGTTATATTATTCTCCTGGACCTGGACTATTCTGGAGTATTCTACCACTGAACGGAGAATCCTTAGAAACGTCATCTATACTATATCAATTTGAAAGAAAACCGATGTGTCCCAATTTAAATAATACATTTCGACATGACGTTGAAACTGTTTATCTACTCAACAAAGTACCTCGATATTTGAAAATATTTTTGAAATCGTGTTTTAAAGACATGAAAACGGTATATAGTTGTGAGTGATCAATATTTGGAGCAGGTGGATGAGTTTTTTGTATTTGGGAAGAATGTTTACAAAATATGAGAAGGCTGATAGGGATATTGAAAGAAGGGTAAATTAAGGAAGATCCATAAATAATGGTGGAAGGTAGATTGAGGTATGAGTAACATCATAAAAAGAGGTCTCAGTGGCGCTAATTGAGGCTTCAACTGTTGTACAACATAAGAGATTACATACACAAGTCATGAATGTATCTATAAGTGAAATTTCGTAAGATTTTTCTCTTGATGTTGGACTATGGAAACACAGCGTATGGTCCCCATTTATTAAAAAAAAACAAAACAAGTGCAACGTGTCCAAAATGCTAATAATCACAGGTCTGAAAATTGACATTTTTAATTTAAAAAAAAAATGTTCTGTAGGCAATGTTCAAAAGGAAAAAAATCCTAAAAGTGTACAAATTTTATTAATTTTAAGTCATAAAATATTTTATTTACATTATATACCTATAATTATAAATCTTTATAAACTCTGCTTTTGTAGCTTCGTTTTGTGTTTTTTCTTTTGTGGAACGTTATATTTTACATATGCAGCATCCAGCAGTAGTCGCCCATCATATTTGAATCCCATAGACCTTGATACCTTCTCTCCATTTCCTTGATATCTTGGTGAAACCTCTCATTTTGCTCTTCACTAACTGCACCAAGATTTTCCGGGAAGTTATCCAAATGGGAGTTCAAAAAATGGAGTTTTAAACGCATTGAGCTTCCCAGATTTGAAAAAAAAAGGCTAAAAATGTTTTTCTTTATTACTATACCAAGCAAAATAAGTTCCGGGTGTCAATAAATTCTTCTCTTGCAGTCTGGATCCTAGTAACTAATCAGATTATTATGGGAGTCCCAAATCTCGGATCAGGTCATTTAATTCAGCTTGAGAAAATTGTTAAGGTCCACTGGAGTCGCCTACTTGAAACTCGTCACTAGAACTTTCTTCTGATTCTAGGCTTTGGGGTGCTTCTGGTGTAGGAATGCCAGGTCCGCGAGGGACTGGGCGGAGTGCCAAATCCATGTTTGGGTAACAAATTTGTTTTTTATTTTATTTTTGGTACTATACCCTTGCACATTGCACGAACAAAAGTAGCAGTCATCGCTGTGGTTTCGCGGCTCCCTTGGAAAAACCTTACGTGATGGAATTTTTTTGATAATTTTCCCGAATTTAGCAACCAAAAATACATGGGAATTACCTGTTATTTCAAAGAAGAAAAAAAAAGTCGCAGACCTGTGTAATCTATTGACAAAAAAATGTTTTTTATTATTAGGAGGATTGCACGCGGTTGATGAGTCAGGAAGCTTGCAACGACGATAAGAAAACATTAGCACGCATAAATGGCCTTTCGGCGGTTCTTTGTAAAATTCTAGCCTTGCCATTGGTGAAGCAGAATAAACCTGTCAATATCCGATTTGGCGTTACCAAACAGTAGCATTACGGAAAAATTGGACTTACTTTGGGCTCACGGACCGACTCACTGCACCCTTCTCTCAGTTTATCTTTTCAGTATATTCCACCTTTATCCGTGCTATATAGATATAGATATATCCAGAGGGAGTGGGGGGTGGGTGGTAAGGGTTGTTGCAATTGTTCGGTCGTTCAGCCCTCACACGCATTGTGAGCTGTGAGCGCATTAGCGCTGTTTTAAAACTAGTTAGAGGAGGCACTTCTTTATTTGTATCCCGAGGATCGCTACCTTTCGTTTTTCACCGGGAGAAAGTTACCATGTGACTGCTCTAACTTTCACTGCAAACTTACAAATAGTTTTAAAAAAGATTCGCCTAAGATTTTTATACTGTAACGTATACACAATCGCAACATACATGGACACGGGACGAGCAATGCAAAGCAAATTAGATTGCAAAACGAATTTATTGCATTGTTAATTACATATATTGAGTATTTTTCTACCATCTTTTCTACCATATTTTCTACCATTTTCTACCATATGCCTATGAGTCTATGAGTCAGCCTGTATTGTGGTGGTCGATTTTAAATACAGTGGATTAAAACATAAAATATGAAAGAATATAGAGAAATTTAAAAAGTTTAGTATATGAAAGAATATAAAAAGTACCTATGTAAATTAAAAATTTAGAAATTCAGAGTAATTACTATAGAGTTAGCAAATAAGTAAGGAATATCACAATGATGACATTTTATGTGTGTTATAAGTTACATTGGTAGGTATATTATTTTTCAGCATTTTTTGTAAAAATAAATTCATGTTTGAGCTCTGGCTAATAATACTGGAGTGAATTGTTATTTTCATAGTAATTTTCACAAAAAATACTACTATATTCCAGTTGATTAGTCAGACATCTCCACATATAAAGTTATGAGATAGTGACGAAAGCAACATTAGAATGCTCGTCTTAAATAAAATGTTATTTCACTGTGTTTTACATATCAAATATGCTATAAAATAACGCAGGAAGGCTTAACGGTCCAGTAAAATAGTATGACGTTTAGAAATATCTCACTAATGTCCCAGAAAAAAACAACATTTTGTTTAAATCACTACAAGATTTTCTGCATTATTAACTGCAAACTTAACTCAAATGTGGCCTCTGGCAGGAGTTATAAAGAGAAAGAGTAGAAGAAGTTAGAAGAACTATCAATATGAATTCATAAAACAATTACGACGGCCGGTGTGGTCACAGGCAAGACTCTCGACTCCCAATCCGAAGGCCGCAGGTTAGAACCCGGCGTTCGCAAATACATTTTATTTGACTAATTTGTACTTTTTAACAATTAATTAATAAAAAGTAATGTACAGTATATTTGCGGCACGTTCCAGAGTGGAAGATACTCTCAGTATCGCCCTTGTGTAAGACCACCATTCAGAATTGAAAGGTTGCTTGAAATGGCTTTAGCCGTGTTTGGTGACCAGATCCGAATAGTCAAGTACTTCCTCACCTTCCTCTTACCCATCTCCTTCCCCTTACTACTACCTTCAGCCTCACAGTATACCCCAATTGTGGATGCCATAGTCTCGCTGGCTTCAGACGAGAGCAGTTGGGACTCTTGTGCGGTATAAATATTTAGAAAAAAAATATATATATTCAAAAGCAATAATAACTGTACTGATTGTGAACTGCATCACGGTATTGGGGGATGGGATGTATTGGACAGACATAATCAACATGGACAAGTAATTATTAGATCCCGTTGACTTTAGCCCAAGTAATGGTTGATCCTTGGCGAGTTGCTCGGCGAGATAAATCGCCGTTATCAGCGCCCAGCGAATGAGCTTAATTTGAGATTTCTTTTTTCTGCCGAGACACTCCATTACCGGTGAGCCATTTGTTCTCCGACGGAGAATAACGCTATTGGTGTTTCCGCCCCCCCCCCCACTCAGCCCATGCAACTTCTAATTCGATCTTTACTTCTAGGTATGGTTTCTTCAGATAATACTCTTTTTGTACTTATTGTAAGCGAGAAGTGTTTTTTTTTCGCCTTCCAACGCTTTTAGTTACAAAAATTGGTTTCATTATAGCTTAGAATATACTCAACTCAACACCTCTTTGAAAAGTCATTAAGAGGCTAGACTTTGAACCACACGCGGAACACCCGCGTCTGTCATTCTGTCCCGCTCACAATAAGGTCACGCACACTTACAATACATGCGAATGCGAAATGTGCGAATGAGACAACTCTCAAATTTACCTACAGAAATCGCTCGAAAAGGGGTTTATGGAGAATACACTTTTCTACACCGAAACTTTCACGAAATTGAAATTTAAAAAAAAAATTTTTTTAGAAAGAAGAAGCTACGTCGGTAGCTTTCTGTAATTTTATAATTCTTTATGAGAGTTGAGTTTGCAGCACTTTTTCCTTAAATAATATTTTTTGATAAATCGTACATATTTGACAGTGAATGTTTACGTTAATACGAAACGCATCGAAAATTCGAAAACATACCGACATAGTTTTCACCCTCTAGAAGGCAGTATAAAAAAATATATATTCATTTCGTGCAATTTTCGATGTAGAAAAGTGTTTTTTCCCGGGCGTCCTTTTTGTATGGGCCGAAAAGCGAAGTCTATCACCTTAAAGGCTATGAAATAAATAATTAAGTGTGTGTAACCTTTACGCGCAGTCGAAGTAAAACTTCTCTGATTAAAAACTAAATAAACAATTCCATGTTTTAATCGGCGGAACATGATTCGATTATTGGTTTTTTCATTTATAATTATTTGTAGGCGAAGACGTAAAATTGTCACACTTTTTACTTCAATAGCTAGAATTCACAATACTCACAAGAGAGAAAAAATGGTTAATATTCATCGTAAAAAATAATACAAATCAAGAGGTTCAACTAAAATCTTTAGTTAAATCATATAATATACAACGTTTTGTTATTCGTTGCTAGCCTTCGAACTCATGGTTGCCATACCTACCACGTTAATATGATGAAATATAAATCGAACGTCATTTCAGTTAATGTTACTTAGGTCCAAAAGTCTTACTTCAAAAAAATTGAAAAATAGCTTATAACCTAACCTAACGTAACCTATTTAACCAATATTATTATTATCACTATTAATGACTTTTCAATGGAAATGTTGAGTTGAATTCATTCTAAATTATCTGGTCACCACAAAAATCATTGAAATTTTTTTATAGGATTATTTATTGCATTAATTTTGATCTAAGTAACATGAATGAAGTAAGATAAAATGGTGACATAATTAAAAAAATATATATTTACCTAAATTCCAGACAGAAGGCTCTGGAGAAGATAATTCCCCTCAGGGCCTGTGTCATCTTTGGGGATGCTGTGTGAAGGATCCTTTTAGGAAAGAAAGGAGAAGAAGTTCACGGAAGGAAAAAAGTATGAGGAGTGCGCAGAAATTTGAGGTCAGTGTGTCCAGGAGTGACGTATGGATCCAACCTTACTACTGCGGTTCTAGACGTTGGGTCGAGAGAGTCTTACTCAAGCGCCCTTTCTCGACCCAGCCCGCCACTATGACGTGGTCATACCTAACCTCAAAAAAAATCTTACCGGGCACCCCTGCTAAGTCAAAAAACAAAGCAAACCTTTTTGTCCAACCGATGGC
The DNA here is from genome assembly GCA_951813805.1 of Limnephilus auricula. Lineage (NCBI taxonomy): Eukaryota > Metazoa > Arthropoda > Insecta > Trichoptera > Limnephilidae > Limnephilus > Limnephilus auricula. Next base: position 37,988,576 of record OX638393.1, read on the forward strand.
AAACAAAATTTGTAAAACGAAAAAGTTAAAAAAAAAATCACTCAAGTACCTAGGTCATTTATTTTTATTTATTAAAATTATTTTATTACAGATTAATCATTCATTTATAGTATAAGATTTATTTTGTAACATTGTTGACGTTTGAGGTAATAGCAATTCGAAAAGTTTTAAGGTTATTTAAAGAGTAATTAAATTTATGTAGTGTTTTAGAAATTTTATAAGATGCAATAGAACATCTGTTCTGCAGTATTGTATCTTCAACAAGTGGTGATAATGACTATGACCATTAAGTAAAAATTAATAATATTTTCTTTGTTTGTTGACAGAGACCAGTGACTACAACTACACATCCGCTTTTTACGACAATTATTCGTGATCATAAAACACCGCAGAAAACCGAAACTGAAAAAACACTCTGGTTATATCACACGTTCGAGTAGTTTTTGATTCTTGGATGGTATTAATAGTAGTTATCGGCTGCCAGAACGCATCACAGCAGATTGGCGGCTAATGGCTGCTGTAACTCGCCTCAGTGGTAAGATTAATTGCCCGTAGCCTCCTGATCGATCCCCTGAATTACATTAGGGTTGCTTCCTGTTGCTACTGGTACCTACCACCGGTCCAGCCTCCCACCGCCACCCCCTCACCACCCAACCTCCCTCAATACAGACTCTCATTAACTCGACAAGAAACAATACCGAGACTTGTCTTTTAGGGCAGCTACTGCAATGTTCAAGGCAAAAAATCACACAAAATTATTCGGTAAAACTGAAAGTTACTTTGTGTAACTTAAAGAATTGCTTAGCCTCTAATCTCTAATCATTGAAGACAATATTTGCTACTCTCCAATAAAAATTTGAAACTCAAGAAATCAGAAGAAGACCGTTTTATTTTGTTATTTTTCTGGGTAAAATTTTCGTTTGGGAATCGCTAATATGGTCTTCAGTGATAAAATATTACAATTTGAGGTTTTACTTATTAAGTTATTCCAAAAAATAAGGACCAGTTGTTTCGGAAAGTTTCACGTTTGAATTTCCTTCAAATCCAAAAATTAAAAGATTCTTTTTTCATTTCAAATTTGACGCGCACTCACGTCTTGCTTCATTTCAAATACAAAATGGGTTGTTACAACTCCAAAATAACGTTCGATAAATTTGAAAATTTCACTCAGTGTTCCCCGCCGAATTATGATTTTGACGTCTGCGCATGCGCCTCCCATGGAACGCTGAACGTTAGAATTTGCATGATCACATTAAAAAATTTCACATCACTTTTCTATGGTATTTTCGTTGAAATTTCTTCTGACGGAGGTTGAAAAAACCCAATTTTTCCGTGAATGATGGTTCGAAGGAAATTCATGCATGAAATTTTCCGAAACAACTGTCCTTTAGTTCATCCTAGACTTGAAGAAAAATCAATAGGACATAGAATAAAAAATGCATGTATTTATTCAAGAGACAATCTAGATAGCATTTCGATCGGGAAAAATTTTACCAGCCAATACAAATACTTGGTAACTTGACTAAAAATTAAAAAATAAACCTTTTTCAATATTTTGTTATTTTTTTTATAGAGAATACCTCACAAGAGTCCCAAATGCTCCCGTCTGGAGAAAATGAGACTATAGCATCCCCAATTGGGGTACGTTGTGAGGCTGAAGGTAAGTGGGGAAGGGAAGGAGATGGGGAAGAGGAATATGGGAAGTACCTGGATATTCAGATCTAGTCACTAAATACGGCGAAAGCCATTTCAAGCAACGTTTCAATTCTGAATCATGGTCTTACACCAGAGAGATACTGAGAGTATCTTCCACTCTAGAACGTGCCGCAAATAAAGTATATATTATTTTAATTAATTAATTGTGAAATAACACAAATTAATAAAAATAAAATTTATTTGCGCACGCCGGGTTCGAACCCGTGACCTTCGGAATGGGAGTCCAAAGCCGTGCCCTGGACTATGCCGGCCGTCGAATATATCGAGTACGATAAAATTTTACTTCCTTTTAAATTGATAAATATTGTATAGTTTCAAAGCACAAAACGTGCAGCTTTTACAGAATTATTAGAATGAAATGAAATCACTAAAATTAGAATATTATTGAATTCGGTAAAGATATTCTATGCAGATTCACAGATTATTTAAGTAACACTTCGTTTCAACTGAACAAAAAAGTAATTAAATTTATTATTAAACTATTTACTTATGCGGATACACAAATTAATGCAACCACTGATTTATTTAGTTACACGCCGACCGGTTTCGGAACAACCGTTCCTTCTTCAGGGCAAACATATAATGATGACAATTACAAAATAGTGGGTGGGTACAATTTATCAGTAGGTGTTGTGGTAGAGGTGGGGGCGTGGCTAGGAATTGATGAAGAGTAAGTGGGGACAGAATGGACACCGAATGGGAAGAGATTTAATATTGGGCTATAGGTTAATATTTTTTGTTTATTGATAATCGACTCATTATTTTTAAGGGTTTTTTTTTTGTTTTTTAATAATGAGTCGATTATCAATAAACAAAAAATATTAACCTATAGCCCAATATTAAATCTCTTCCCATTCGGTGTCCATTCTGTCCCCACTTACTCTTCATCAATTCCTAGCCACGCCCCCACCCCTACCACAACACCTACTGATAAATTGTACCCACCCACTATTTTGTAATTGTCATCATTATATGTTTGCCCTGAAGAAGGAACGGTTGTTCCGAAACCGGTCGGCGTGTAACTAAATAAATCAGTGGTTGTAACTAAGATATATTGTTTCATTTAATTATAAAATGGATAACCACAAAGTGATAGCTAATTTCAAAAGTACAAATTAATGCATTTATGGTCATACTTTAAATAATTAATAATTTAATAAAGAATTAAGTTTGTTAATTGACAAAACTATTTATTAATCGGCATATTGCGTACATATGGGCACAAACAATTAATTCACCGTAATTTTTTTCCTAAAATAATTTAACTAGCGCCTTCTGTGAAAGAGTGGATTTTTAAATCTTTTAAGTATCTATTTCGTATTATATATTTAAGTAAGTTGATTTATAAAGAAAATTGAGAATACGCATTTGTTTTTGAAAGGCATAGGGCAAATATTTTATTAATACTTTCATCTTTACAAATCCTACAATTACAATGTCCTGCGATTTTTTCATGGTTTTTCAGTAAAAATATTAATTTAAAAACTTCTTCATTTATTTTTTCTTTAACAATCGTAATTGTAAACAAACTGAAACCCAACCCCGATTGAATTCTTTCAATTTCTTGCTAAGTACGCTTTGAGGAATAGTAATTCTGAATTCCCTCTGGGTTCAAATGGCCAGATTTTATTTTGTGCAATGGTCCAGCTCGGAGGCGAGACACATAAATAAGGTGCGATTCAATGTATTGACCTTCAGCGGAATCCTCAAGAGATTTCGTATTAAAACATAGACGGGATCAATAATTCATTATTTTTGGTTCACCTCACAAATCTAGAGCAGTTGGAGAAACATTTTCAGAAATAAATTCTTCGTAAGTAGACCCAAGAGACCAGATGATTTTGAACTGGATTTTAAAGTACACAGAATATATTATATATAGAATATAATACTACTCATATGGAAAAAAATCCAGCGATAAAAGATTCGACTTCAAAGACCTCAATTTCCGATAGAATTACTTACCTTCCAAGAAATATATAAAAAGGTTTTCTCCGAGAAAAACGTATATTTTATTAATAAAGCATAATGAAACTAATTATTAAACTTCATTCCATCATTTATTTCCGACTGAACCGGTTTCACACAATCACACCCGCCTCCTAACTGATACATTTTTAAACATCATTACATTATTATATCTTTCTGACTTGTCCGGTTTCAGACAATCACATCCGCTTTGTAAAGCATCGATGACACATGGCTAGTTTACAAGCTACTAGCCGGCGAATTCATTATCTGCTAGTAAATTTCATATTGTTCACAATCTGCTAGTTAGCTAGTAAATATGATTACATTAGTGAATTCGTCGGCTAGTAGCTTGTAAACCAGCTCATTGTAATCGAGGCTTAACTGGCACTTTTTTAAATTTCATTACACTCTCATTTCTTTCTCACTTGTCCGGTTTCAGACAATCACACCCGCCTTCTGACTGGTACATTTTTAAACATCATTACACTCTCATTTGTTTCTGACATGTCCGGTTTCAGACAACCACACCTGCCTTCTAACTGGTACATTTTTAAACTTCATTACACTCTTATTTATTTCCTACTAAACCGGTTTCACACAATCATACCCGCCTTCTAACTGGTACATTTTTAAACATCACATCACTCTCATTTGTTTCTGATATGTCCAGTTTTAGACAACCACACCCGCCTTCTAACTGGTACATGTTAAAACTTCATTATTCATTACACTCTTATTTATTTCCTACTAAACCGGTTTCACACAATCACACCCGCCTTCTAACTGGTACATTTTTAATCATCATTACACTCTCATTTGTTTCTGACATGTCCAGTTTTAGACAACCACACCCGCCTTCTAACTGGTACATTTTAAAACTGCATTATTCATTACACTCTTGTTTATTTCCTACTAAACCGGTTTCACACAATCACACCGGCCTTCTAACTGGTTCATTTTTAAATATCATTACACTCTCATTTGTTTCTGACATGTCCAGTTTTAGATAACCACACCCGCCTTCTAACTGGTACATTTTTAAACTTCATTACACACTTATTTATTTCCGACTAAACCGGTTTCACACAATCACCCCCGCCTTCTAACTGGTACATTTTTAAACATCATTACACTCTCATTTGTTTCTGACATGTCCAGTTTTAGACAACCACACCCGCCTTCTAACTGGTACATTTTAAAACTGCATTATTCATTACACTCTTATTTATTTTCTACTAAACCGGTTTCACACAATCACACCGGCCTTCTAACTGGTTCATTTTTAAATATCATTACACTCTCATTCGTTTCTGACATGTCCAGTTTTAGATAACCACACCCGCCTTCTAACTGGTACATTTTTAAACTTCATTACACACTTATTTATTTCCGACTAAACCGGTTTCACACAATCACACCCACCTTCTAACTGGTACATTTTAAAACATTATTACACTCTTATTTCTTTCTGACATGTCCGGTTTCAGACAACCACACCTGCCTTCTAACTGGTACATTTTTAAACTTCATTTCACTCTTATTTCTTTCCGAGTGGACCGGTTATTATACATTACCGATGTTATTGGTACATTTTTGCGTAGAACTAAAACGAAATAAATCGTTATGAAAATGTAGGTCTGTGAAGTCATACCTTCAATAACATAAATTCCCGCATAATGTCAAAGGGAAGACAACTTTTTATATTTATTCATTTTTAAAATTTTTCTTTATTCTTGTTAATGACCGTATTATAGTGGTCGAGAAATAGAATATTATATTTGTTATTCTCATACGGTATAGTAAACTAACATAAATGTTAACATTTATGGCTATTAGGTTTAATTTTTAGAACTTCAATTTGATTTTAAATAATTGTAATGTTTAATAACATTATAGTTATTCAATAAAAAAAAACAGTATATTTCCAAATAAGTAAGGCTGTGTAATTATATTTATATGCGACAGCTGTATAGCCTTCTGAAGGCATTAACAAATTATTAAAATAATTATGAACCCAGCATAACTTGATCATAAATTAACCCTTTTTAGATTGAACAATAAAAATATTATTAAATATAAAACCATAAAATTTAATTTTAATAGATAATAATTATAAATTAACAAGAATAAACTCAATAGTTTTAAGCAAAAATGTGCCAGTCTGAAGCCGAGAAAAAAACTAGTCTAAAAAAAAGTACAATGAATTTAAGAAAATCAAATAAGCATCCAAAAATAGGCGTCCTTTTGAAAATTCTTGGTAAAAAAAAAAAAAAAAAATTATAAGTGCTTAACATTTTAACGACCAAAGTTTTTTGTTGTTTTTTCAAGTTTAGATAATAATAATTATTGCCCTTTTTATCACCTTCATAAAGGTAGAGAGTTTTTCTTTTAACTAATTTTATTCATCCTCTCACTTTAAAATTGTTTCTGGCCTTCCTTCATAATTTTATAAGCAGATAAAAAAAAATTGCCGGAGCTATTTGAATCTTGTAAAAATAAACGAAATAAAGTGGAGAGTAAAACACAATAATATTTCAAAATCACATTCCAAACGCTCTATTGCCAATGGTGTTAGGTATGCTAGGTTGGTCTTTACGCAGGAGAAATAATCCAATCAATAATAGAATCAAATAATAGAATAATAAAATCACTGATTTTGATTTAGTGTATGGTCATTGTAAGTATTTTGATCTATTTCAGAGGATCCTGAATCTATCATCACAAACCGATGATCAACTATATGTATATACGCTGGAAAATATCTCGTGGCAAAATCAATAAAAAATTTTGTGAAATGTGGTAAATTTAGTTTTTGTTAAGAAATGATTCAGTGAATGAAAAAGTTTTTCCTTTGCTGATTAATTATTAGATTTTAATGTACCCTTCTAAATGTAAAAAAAAAGTGATTATGGGTGATTATATCTATGGGTTTACACAAAATAAGTTGTTTAATTTAATTTAATATAACTTATAACTTAATTATAACGTACTGTAAATGTCAATAAACAAATACATCAATATAATAGATAGGGCATTGTAGAAATAAATCGGAAATTTGTACAGCGCCTTTGAGGCGGTTTTTAACAAAAATGGCGCTATAGAAATCATCCAAATGTTTTTATTATTATCTAAGCTAATCGAATTACCTAGTATATTCAGCTCCAGTTCCTCAAGCTCCGAATTCAAAGCGTTGTAAATTTGTTGTAAGCAATACATGTGTTTGTCCGCATTTTTCGGACAAAGCGTTTTGGCATTGCCGTCGAGTGTAATAAAAATATAATACCTAAGTGTTATTTATTACGTGTGGCCGCCACAAAGGTGGGAATACAACCTACAACCCACAGGCTATAGCTGCAGGCTATGTGCCACTTCAGTCGGTTAACGGGACATATCATGCGCGGACATGATAGGCGAGTTATTACTTTCTTTTATTTCTTCATAGACATTAAAGCGTTAATATCGCTTGTGCTAAAGTGAATGACTAACGCCGTTCTTCCATGGAGCTACGTTCAAGCGACGCGATCGCCGCTCGTCTGTATTTTCCATACAATTTCCACTAGGCGCTACACTAGCAAAATAGTATGACAGGTAGCGGTAGCGTCGCTTGTAAGTAGCTACGTGAACGATGGGCGTTAATGTTATATAATAATTGTCATGTTTCCGCGATGTGATTAATTGGAAGATTTGAACAAAGTTGAGATTTTATGTTTATTTTTAACTTAACGAGTAACACCTAAAATTCTAATATTTAATTAATGAAGACAATATTAGCGACACTCAATCGAAAATCTGATACAGAAAAATCAGAAAAAGAAATCTGGGACTCGAACCCAGGACCTTCGTCTTGCTGAGAAGCAGCTCTACCAACTGAGCTAATGTGTCTCTATCCGATTCGATCATATTTAACTGTATCATACTTCGACTGAGAACTACCAACCTTATATTCATTTTCTTAACTCATATTTTTAAGCCTGCATCTTTGCATGATTGCAAGATTCAAAGGCCTTGGGTTCGAGTCCTAGATGTGACCACATTTTTTCCTGATTTTTCTGTCTCAAATTTTCGATTGAGTTTCGTTAATATTGTCTTCATTAATTAAAATATTAGAATTTGAGGTTTTACTCATTAAGTTAAAAATAAATATATAATGGCAAAACCATAATATTTCCACAATTCGAAAGAAACATAATGCCAATTTATTAATATTTATACGTAATTGCTTGGCGTTTGACATCTCGTAGTGTCAATTCATATAAAATACATTCATTCAGTGTTGCCAGCGAATATCAAATTTTTAATTATTCACTGTCAATATCGGTTCAGCTGATTTCGGTAAAAATACGTAGATATAAAATCATTGGAAGTTACGCCTATCGATCTGGAGTGCTCTAGCATGGTCGGTCGATATGAAGTTACCGACCGATTGTCGGTAACTTCTCATCGTTCCGCAATACGCAATCATACGCAAACGAATTGGTGACAGTTCACAATGACTAAGTGTCCTTAATATCTTCGATATCAACTGTCGTTTGTACGTTAGCGATCTACAGTTGTCCTAGGGAACGATGAGAAGTTACGGACAATCGGTCAGTAACTTCATATCGACCGACCATGCTAGCATCCCAGATACTCTAAAGTTATCGATTTCATCGGCTCCCCAAGAAACAGAAACGAAATTAAATTCAAGAGAAACGCCAAAATCAACGTGAAAGGTTGTGAAAGCCAAAAAAACACGACAATAGACAATAGTGCCAGTAAAAGAGACACCCCCACTCATAGATTGTGGTTTATTTGTCTATTATGCAATATTGATAGGAGGGGGTAGCAAAGCCGTCTGCTGCAGCCATCCCAATCAGGTGTCGGAATGAAAAGCTTTTTGTACTTGCGGAGGCTCCCTGTCCCGGTATAACAGGCAATTTGCCGCGCCTCGAGGACCCCCGATCCGCAACCTTCTGCACGGGATGAAAAAACTCTCATTGATTCGAGCCTTTTCTTTTTGCGGCTGTCACGGGGTCTCAGTAAGCCTAAGCTTTTAGTACAAGTGCGGTGAAGATTTGTAAGGATGGGCCGCATCGTATTCTTGAAACGATTTTTTTAAATAAATTGAATTGTGCTTTGAACAGCAGAAGCATAATATGTACTTTTTGAATTTGTAAAAGTACTTAATACTCTTTATTTTTTTTCTTTTTCATATATGGCTTAGAGAATAGTGTATCTCTCTAAATTATAATATTGAAAAAAAAATGAAATAGAATTTTTGCAAACCTTCTAAAATTAGATTTTTGACGTATAAAATGTATATAATGTAAATACAATAATTTGACACGGACTATGATTTAGCAGTTTCTTAGTAGATCTCCGCTTATAAAAACATTTCCCAAGATTTAAGAATAATTTTTTTTAATGGGTTAAAACTTTGAGACGGTAGGTTTAGATATGTAAATTTTAACTGTATAGTTATTGTTATAATTTTCATTATTTAGCTCATTTTTGACCAAAATTGGAGATATGCGCTTAACAAAACTAATATTATACGAACTTGTTGAGGGCGTTCGGAAATGTAATTATAATATACTAGCGAGTACCCAGCATGCGTTTCAATGCCTCTCAAAGAATGTGTTTTTTTTGTTTAATTCTGTTTATTGAAGTCGTTTTGGAAACGCAATATTTTTTGTGTTTCTTCTGGTGCGTACACGAATTAATCAGAAGGTTTTCCGATTCGTGAGCAGGACACATACAGCTATCAGAGTGAGAAGCATAGATTTTACAAATTTACTTCCTGCTTTCCACTACCGTTATTATAACTCCTTTGCAATCCCTCCTTCTGTCCCTCCTTTGACCCCCACCCCTCCGTTAACCCTTACGTGTGTCCCACGCGTCCCCTCCCACGTCCCTTTCCCCTCCCGCGTTCCCCTTCTACCTTTTCCGCCATCCCCTCTCACGTGTCCCCCTCTTGTCTTCTACGTTCCCATCTTCCCCTTCGCATTTCTCTAACTCCTTCCCCGCCTTCCCCATCCATCGTTCCCCCTTCCGCGAATCTACTTCGTTTCCCTCCCTCTCCCCACTTTACTACTTTCACAGTCAAGAGTCTTACCCCTCGACCACGGAAGCCGTCACTCCAAACGTTTGTGTTCTTCGTTTGCAATCTCTGGGGGTCAATAACCGTTTAATAGATACTGATGAATAAACAAATAAATTTAAAACCTATTAAATAATATAAATTTATTTGTCGAGTTTTAAGCCTATCATTTTTCCGTTTTGCCACCGGGAATATTTATAATTTTTATTATCGATAGAATGACAGACATGATGTATAGTATTCTATAAATAATAAAATTTTCTAACGTTCCAAGTTAGTGCTGACATTTTTATTATATACCTATAACATTTTGTGAACAAGAAAGAACTCCCAAATACGTGAAAATGTTTAACATTTACCCTTAAACAGGGTTTTTTAGCTGAATGGCTCGGACAGACGTTATTAGGATCGTATCTTTAAGTATTTGTTGTTGGCCGCCCTGGAGTCCCGCCCTCGCCATAGCGCCGGGCCAGGGCGGCTGAGGGCTGCGGCGACGGAAGCCAATCAGATGAATGGATCGACGGCGGCAACACGGATCCGGTCTATTGTTGACATTACAACCTGTCATCGGCAGTCGTCTAATGTCAACCACAAAGAGAACCTTAGAAAATGTTTCCAAAAGGGTTTTTCGCTACCAAATGTGTACTTTATTGGGAAGGCGGCACGTGGAAAAATAGTGGAACAAAAATAAATAAAATTATTATTTTATTTTTTAAAGCGTAATTTTCTTTAGGGCAGTTCACTTCATCTGAATTCATTAGTTTGTATACACATAAGCTGTGTTTGTCTTTAATTAGTGATAATATCAACCATGCTTATTGTAATTGTTTTTGTGAGAGATTTGATATAAATCACTGTTGACAAACCTTTAATATTTTTTTTTTTTTTTTTTAAATAAGCGAATACGAATGTATTTGTTACCTAGATAGTGTCTCGGATAAATATATCCGATTTTATTTTTATGGAACACCTATTGACTTTTTATAAAAGTCTAAATGAATATTCAAAATTAGATTATTGTAATACATTTTTTGAATACTTGTTTCCAATAATAAAGGTAGCTGCCAATGATATGGAAAAAAACATTAGTCGAAGATAATATTGTTAATTCTGAAATTTGAAATATGAAGTTGACAATTACGACAGTCTCATAATAGGTCGCAGTGGCCCAATTGGTAGAGGTGTTTGTCCCGGTAAGACGTTCTGGGTTCGTGTCCCAGTTGCGACCATTATCTTTTATTATTTTTATGTGTCTTGTTCATTTACATATTTAAAAAAATTAGATTATTGTTGTTATCTTCTTCTTCAATAATAAATATTTCATTTATTGTTGTAATATTATTTTCTGTGGAACTAATCTCCCGCTGATAAGCTACTTGCGCTAGCTTAGCGGGTATAAACTCCCATTGTATATCATTTTCATACAATAAAAAAAAAAAATATTAGTGGTGAGCGTAACGCCAATGCTGGCGTGCCACAGCAGGTGTCCACCTGTCGCCACAGTAACTTTATGTATTATCACAAGGATTGGCAAGTCGATTTCCTCCCCGGGCTTCCACCGCTGTACTTGGTTCACCCCGTACTGGGCTGGGAACACTGCGAGGTACCTTCACAGGGTGATGGCCTGTAGAGTGTAGAGGGTTCCGCAGGGGCGGAACGACAAATATTTCGAGCCATTAAAACCCGCTAAAAATATAAATAAGGTGTCAGAGTTCAGAGGGTAAAGTGCACTAATTTCTGGAAGTGTTTTTCGGAAATATTCTGTCAGTTATCAGAAAATTTCCGCTTTGCAATAAAATCCAAATAATTGGAAAATTTCTGCATATATTCGATAAATAATTTTTTTAAAGGTGATAGAATATGCTCTCAAATGTAATTGCTAGAAATCTTCTATAATATTATAAACGCGAAAGTTTGTATGGATGTATGTGTATTTGTTACTCTTTCACGCAAAAACTACTGAATGGATTTTAATGAAACTTTACAATAATATACCTCATACGTCAGAATAACGTATAGGATTTATAAAGCTAGCTATTTTCAATATGTTATAAATAATAATTATTGTTTAACAGAAAATGTCAATATATGAGAATAAAATTTTGCAAAACATTAAAATTTCATTTAAATCTAATATTTTTGAAATAATTTTTTATTTAATACAAACATAAATTTTATTTAAAAATGACTCCCATTACGTTTTCTCTATCTAAAATTACTGATGAACGAAAAAAAGAAAACCACACAAATATTTTATTACGCAAATGTATCATAAACGTTATAATCACCTCACGTTTTTGTCGTTTTATAAAAAATATATTAATGAAAAAACTCGAAATGTTGTACACTTTTCTCAAATTCCTATCGGAAACTTTGGTTTCATAGAGGTGCACATAAAAAAATTTCTATGTTTAAATTCTAGATTTGACTATAAAGCGTAGAGTTTTCTCTTTTTAACACCGATTAGATCATATTTCTCACCATGACAGTAAGGGAGATACAACGATTTATATGTAATTTATAAAAAAAGGAATTACATAGACATAAAATACGTGGTCAGTTACTAAATGATGAATCTTATGGCAAGTTAAAAGTCGATAAAATCACCCCAAACAATAGATGCAAATTATGTACAGACAGCATACGTGTAGTAAAAAATCATTATGAATAAATAAAGGTCTCCATTGGCCCTCCACTCAGGTCCCTGGAGAATATTGCAGCAGGTAGTTACGCCACTGGAGCAGCGTGTATGTACAGCAGTACACGTGTCAACTACGCACACGCCCGTGGGACCACGCATTCATATCCGGCCGGAAGTAAAATAGTTTTACTGCCATCTGTGAGGAGGCTGCATTCAGCGGCCGGGTAAGTGAGGAAATGGGAAAATTGTATATTCATTGTAAACATTACCACGACATGAAAACTCTGCAGAGAGTTTTTCATACAGTTTTATAGAAATCAAGACTTAAATGAAAATGTACCAACTAGCAGGTTGAATTCAGTTCAAGCAATGTAAACATATTTTTGTTGCAAGCCATCGCTAGGATTTTGTAGATTTAAGGCTATTGGGTGTGCAGCCGGTTTCATACAAAACGTAGTTTTGGATTTTAGGCCAAAATACCGTACCAAACTGAAAAATTATTTTTGCAATCAAAAGGTTAATCAAATGTCGTTCTCGAACAGGAGATACTTTATTTTTTTGCTTTAACTTATAAAATATAGATTTTAATATTTTTTGATGATTTTAGAGGCAACTTAAACATTTTTTTGTTTTACCGCATTTTTAAATTTAAATTTAAATTTTATTAATTTTTTATTGTAAATTTAAAAGTAAATGTATGCAGAACAATAATATGTTACAAAACATTCACAAACCATTTTAAATACTCATTTCGTAGAGAAATAATCTCAAGTCTAACTTGATTATATTTAATTGATAAACTAATGTTTAAGACATAATTTTATGCATAGAACAAAGGGTAACAATTATTGTATATAATAATTGTTACCCTTTGTGCTATGCATAAAATCTTAACCAAAACTAAACTTCACCAAAAATGTAGACATGATATGTCTCGATGCCACCTAGTAGGAAAGTTAGCACTTACAATGCCTTTCTCATATACAAAATAAAGTTGGTTGTTTGCAAGTGAAAAAAATGTTATAAGCGGTAATTGTTGAATGAAACATTAGTATATATTGAATCATTTGGCGTGTAAGAGGTAACCCGCCGTAGCTCAGTAGATTAAGAGCACCTGACCGGACACCAGAAGGGCGCGGGTTCGAGTCCCGTCGGCGGCATGTATCTTTTCTCGGAAGATTGTTTCAATGTGGATGAGTGTTTCAGGCTGATAATTATTGCTTATAATAATTGTCAAGTCTAACTGGTGATTTATAGCACATAATATCTTCACAGTAGTTTGAATTTGTTCCAGAATTGGAGATTATGCAGTTATTTCTTGTGTATGACCATCATTTTGAATAAAAAGTCGTTTGATAATATTTGTTTTATTTTTTTCCCACTTCTTCCCTTTCATAATTCCTTCAGCTTCAAAACATTTCTCAAAAATGGGGACGTCATAGTTTCAGCACAAATCTTTTTTAAATCGCCCGATCTAATGAAATCTTTTGATGTTTTATTTTCACGGATTTCACGGATTGTAATTTATTTCAGGGAATATTAATATGAATAAAAGTGTGCATTAGAATTCCTTCCCCCATCCTCCCTGATAAGTCCATCTCATGATAAAGCTCAGGGGACCCTCGGTCTGTATTTACCTATAAGAAACCCTTGCGGTATGTTTAATTCATGGGAGGTAAGAAGCTCAACCAGAGGTGAGAGGATGTTGTGGATGACCGAGGCGAAGAAACAGGTGGCAAGGGTAGAATAGGGGTAGAAGTAGAAAGAAATTTGGTACCGGAGCTGGGGAGTTTCCCATATTGAATCCCAGATCTTATTTAAGCGAAATGAAAAGTCTTCTCGGTGTTTACATGATCGTCGGCAAGCCGCGGAAAGCTGTCTGTGTGCGCAACGATGAAATTCAAATTTAATATTTAAATTCCTTTCATCCGCGATTCAGTAATAAAGACTTTTTATTCAGGAAAGATGGATGATATTCGACCTGTTTCTCAGAAGTAATGGAACCAATCGAGATATTATATGAAAATCTTTGAAGTAGTGTTTGTTTGCGAGGGGACGCAGAAAACGGGAAAAAAATTGCAATTTTCAATGAGATAAAAATTAGACTTAAAATATTTTTGTGACGCCTGCCGACAACCTATCCAAAATTAGAAAGAAGAAATTCAAATTATGTCGAGAGTCAAAATGATTTTATTTTATCCACAATTACAGTGATAATAATAATTGTTATAATTTATTTTAAAAAAAATAGGTGAGTACTGCACAAAGTCCCAACTGTTCCTAAGCTCTGGAGCTAGCGAGACTATGTCATTCCCAATTGGGGTATGTTGTGAGGCGGATGGTAGGGAGGAGGAGGTGGGGATGAGAAAAGTGGGGAAGTTCTTGGGTCACCAAACAAGGCTCAAGCAATTTTAAGCAACGTTTCGATTGTGAATGTTAAACTAACACTGGGTCGATACTTAAAGCATCTTCCACCCTAGAACGAGTCGTTTATATACTTCATATATTACTTTAATTTAATAGATACATTGTGAAATTCCATCCCACATCCCCCATACACACAAGTTCAGATTATTTACTGGGGTATATCTTATAGAGGTGTAACAGTGCGTACCTGAAGGATTTTAACAAGCGATTCCTTGAGCATATTTGGATTAAAAAAGTAATGGCATTTTGATGTCCGATGATATTTTTTTCTATAAAAAAAATATAATATACATACAGGATGTGTTGGCATGTACCCAACAAACTTTAACCAGTGACTCCTGACAATATTTGCAGTAAAAAATGTGAATAAAATTTTAGGATCCGGTGACATTTTTGATGTTTTTTTCTTCTCCAAAAACATAAATAAATTAGTAGGTTTTGGACAGTTGAGGGCGGGATAATAGGTCGGGCGGTTACTCGTCTGAGTGACCAGTGACGACATGCAGACAAATTTTTTTGTTGGATTTTGAAAAAAAAAAATTGAAAACAAAATAAAAAAACTCATCGAAAAAGTCACTGGAGACCAAAATTTCATTTACATATTTTATTCCTAATAATAATGTCAGAAATCACTGGTTAAAGTTTGTCGGGTATGTGCCGATACACCTGTATATTTATTTATTTATCAGTTTAATTACATGTTTAGTACAAAGCACACACAAAATACTTATCTCTATCTAGGTATAACATATTATAACAAACTACCATCATATCTAAATATATAAACTACCATTATATCTAAAAGATATCGAAAATATTCAGGAATTTCAGCAAAAATTAAAAAAATACCTAAAACTACTGTAAGAGTCCATATCTCACTATTATTATTATTCCTTTCAAATCCGTCATTCATAAATCTTGTATTTTCTTAATTATCCCTTGTTTTTGCCATATTGTATTATATACTTTCATACATGATATTATATAATTGAACTAAAATTCTCTCACCAAACACAAGAGCCCCGTCTCTTTATGGCGAGGAAAAGCTATTCTTATCTACCATTTTAGCACTGTATGTATAACATGTAAAAATTGTGTATTTATTTTTTAAAAAAACCTATAAATATTAAATAAAAATTATTGAAAAAAAAAACTTTTTTTGATGCCTATCTCACAAGGATATACCGGTGTCGAGATAGACATAGAAGTACATATCTGTAAACAAACATAGTTACATGAAAATTGAGGTTATAAACATTTTAATTTATATACAATCAAAAACGGTGATTGGATTGGATCTTACAAATGTCTCCACTGATCGTCCTCCCATATGTTGCGACGGGGTTACGTTTCGTGTGTTACCGTGCTGCTGGAACGAGACGGAGTGCTTCTGTGACCCGCTGGGCTATATATAATATTTTGTTGTTTTTAATTTTTTTTAATATCATTGGACAGCAAAACCACATCTACATTTTTACTCCAAATATGCTCAAGAATCGCTTCTTAAAATCCTTTGGATACGTGCTGTTACACTTTGTATATCACAATATATAAAAATTTTGCTATGCATATATTGTATATTCAATTTCGTGGAAACAAGTATTGAATTCCGTAAGTCTAAGCTTAAACTTTAGGGTGCACAGTTTACACCCGCGTCGTGCTAACGGGTTCCTTACACTCATCAGAACATACAGCCCATTTCATGTGTGGGGGACCACAGCTTCTATTGTAGGTAGCAAATTTTCTGTTAATGATGTAACATTGATACAGAAAACACAAGTTTAAAAAAATCGCACGCAGAGATTTGAACCTGCGCCTTCCGTATGCGTAACGCACGATAAAAACGTTCAACGACGGAGGCCGTTATTTTATTTAATAATGAAATTTTTGTCATAAGTCCGAGCAATTTTTTTCCAAATTACACTGACAATTTTTTTGATGTGCTTAGTTTTCAAAAGGATTATTTCCTTCCTAGAGCAAGTTAATTGCATCTCATCATTTCCTTTGTAACGAAACGTTGAAAATTGTAAATCCTTTCTCTTTTGGGGCTTCTTATTTCATGGACCATACCCGCTGGTGCTTGTCGGGATGATGGGGTGTTGGGGTACTGGGTGGGATGTTGGGGTATTGGGGTAGTGGATGGGATATTGGGGTGTCATCCCCTCTCATATGATTGACTTACAAAGGGAGTTTATACGGAGTGACTGGAGCCGAAGAAATTTTACTTCCATAGTAGGGAAGTAAAAGACGAACCTCCGGCTTGTGTTATCTTACAGGGCGGAATAGGTTCGAGCAAATACTCCCTTCGACATATTGATTCTCATCCCTTTATCTCATCCGTTTGAAAGATTTTTATATGAGGCGCACAGTTTGCTCTCACGCAATATAAAGTTTACAGATGCGCGGGATATGAAGGAATAGGACAGGGAGGGATTTGGCACAACAACAAAAACAAATTAATTCATTTTTAATGTCAATCAATGATTTTTGTTGTGTATTTTTGGAATGTTATGTCGTGTTACGCTAACTCTTTCTTTAGCCAACGTTTTGGACAACGTTAGAGTGTCCATCATCAGGGCAGATGAGTCAATCAATGAAGTTCTTGAGTGAACGAGAAGCACTGGTCACCCACACATGAAATGGGCTTTATGTGTGGAAATGCTTTAAGTGTGTTTAAACTTCTAAGGATCCTTTAAATGAAAATACTGGACTTGCTACTTTCGAACTCTTTCTTTATATAGATTCACGACATGACAAACACTTTTTTATTGTAGCTCCCGGTTCCCGATCGAAATAATTAAAAGGCTCGAGGCTTGGTTCACTTGCTCGCTGAATTGAGGGAGAGATTTTAGAGGGACATCAGTGCTTTTATATAAAACAATACAAATACACAACTTTAAGATCTTACAAACTAAAATATTTCAGATTTTTTTACAAACTTATTTTGTTTAGACATTTTTTATTTTTTTTTAATATACTTATAACCAAAAAATACTTTCGAGAAATACACGATATTTAATAATTTATCATCGTTTTTTTTTATTGAATATACTTATAACCAAAAAATACTTTCAAGAAATACACGATATTTAATAATTTATCATCGTGCGTTTTGAGCATTTTTATTACTTAATTGAATGTAGGTATATATTATAGCAAATTTTGAAATAAATCGATAATAATATTTTAATAAAAAAAAAATGATACGAATAATAATCTATCTTTCTCATCGGAAACTCCCTGTACAGTTGCAAGCATTCTTAAACTTTTATTCTCAGCCGCTGGTCAATGACTCTTAACACAATTGGGTATTGGGTACTTTACCTTAGTTAATATGTTTCTCCGAACAGGTACAATGTTTAGAATATTTTAATTGTTTAGATTTGCTATATTTCACATTATGTGCTTACTGAGATTATTATCGTTAATGTGTTGTTCATCGCTAATCTATCGGATATTCTTTTCCGTGCACGTAATGAAATGTTCTACGTGAAATAGGTCTAAAAACTATATTCACAGGAGCACAGAATTCTTCCTTAATTATTAATTGTAATAAAAATTCGTTTATCTTGACCAGTTCACCCCTGCTGAGGAGATGCTGCGATGGAAACGAACAAGTAAATTAAAATACCTTATGAGAATCGAGATGGATAACAATACCTTGGAAAACTCAACCAGATCATTTTCTTTATATTTACACAATCTCTATAAAAAAAAAAAACACAAGTCTCAATAACATACTTATATCAAATACGTAATATTACTTATGGTGGGGTATGTTTTTTTATTTAGCCACAAAAATTCTGTTAATTTCTGTAGTGTCCTTGAATAACACGTAGTTTCAGTTGATTTTAATTGTTTTTAATGGGCTTAGAGCTTATGTTAAGTTCTGAAAGATGTCCAGTAGTAAGAGCAGGTACACTCCAGGCCCCTAGCATACTCGATCAATAATAATTGATAGGATAACTTTCAGTAACTTCCCATTGTTCCGACGAATAAGTGACAGTTTACAATGACAAAGTGTCCTTATACATTCGACATCAACTTTTGTTTGTACGTTAGCGATCTGCATTTGTCCTAGGGAACGATGTGAAGTTACCGAAAGTTAACCTATTAACCTGTTAACCCGGTCGACGATCGCCATCAAGCTCAGATTCAATTCGTAGGCAGCAGTGTGTGTAACCCAGAAGTATAATATTGTAAACACGTAAAGATAAATAATAAACCAGATTGTAAGTTTCTTAGTAGACTCTGATTGATATTGATATTGATGGTGGCCAAGAGAGAATATTCTACAATAAATAAATTTTATGTAATTTTTGTCACGAAGTTTATTTAAGAATAGATATTAGAACTAACTTAGAAAGCGTAAGAACTTTTTTATGATGTCAGAGTTAGTATCTTTTAAACTGATTCGATCCTTATTATATTTTGAATCCTGTTAAAATCATTAACTAACTATCATTGCCATCTGTGGCATTAAATGTATAATAGGCTGATTCGGAACTTAGCTGTACCCTGGTATTGGTTCTAGGAATTAATCATCAGATGGTAAAACAGATATCTAAACCAGACGGTCATGTTCATTTGATAATTGTGTGTTGGTTTTTGTTGCAAAGCAATGTAGGGCTTAAACTCGCTATATTGTCCCGAAACAGCCAGCGAACTAAGGGGTGTCTTAGATACCAGGGACCGAGCCGTTGTGGATCACATTCGGTGTAACGTTAAAAGATAGTGCAATGTTAAAATGATATTTGTATTTAAATCTCGAATAGTTATTTATTATTAATTTATAAACCTTCTAAATTACACAAATACCATACATTAGACTACAAACTACAAAACCAAACTCAAGAACGCTGACGATGATGTAAAGTGTATGTAGAATTTTTCTCGTTGACGCCAAATATAATTGTTGGGAAGTATTAATGGTGGAGTATGGTCGCGTATCTGCCCGGGCGCTACCGGGCTCCAGTGGCGCAATTGGTTAGCGCACGGTACTTATAAGACAGTGACTAGTGAGCGATGCCGGGGTTGTGAGTTCGAGCCTCACCTGGAGCATTTTTTTGAATAATATTGTTTTTAATTCAGGTAAATCGAGTCCGAAGTTTGCATTTTTTAAGTCAAATTTGGAAATCTCCAGAGGCTAGGGGGTTGATATCAGCTGTATAGTGTCTTTTAAAACGCGTGAAAGGTTAGACCCGGCTATATTTTTTTAACCACTCGAGCGTTTTTTGCCTCAATATGGCACTATTTCCAAAACCACGGATTGATTTGTTGCTATAAAATGGCATATATTCTCTAGATTCTTTAAAATGTTTTAAAGTTATAAAGATTTTATAATATTTTTTTTATAAATCCTACGAATGTGATAATAGAAACAAGATAGGTGAATTCATTGGCTATATAGAACTGTAATCAGTTGTTGTATGTCTCCATATGGAAATTCGGAGGTATGATTTTTTTAAATATGGGCGGAAAAATTTCTTATAGCAATCCGAGAAAAAAGTTTTAAATTGCTCTGTCGCTCCAGTGGTTAACTCGTTAGTAAAAAAAGTAAAAATAAATTGTTCTGTGAAATGTGTTTTTTCTTTATTTTTTTTCTTTATTCATTAAACTGCTAGTTACATGTTTTGGAATTTTACGACCACCACGCTACGCACATGCCCGTGTTGTTGATTCATCAGTTTCTCGTTTGAACTACGAATTTCCGGACACCCTGTTTATTAAAAAATAATTATTTTCACCTAGCATCAATACATACTAAATCCATCCAATCCATCTTGCATCTCTCTCACACACGGCACCATGACGTCTCCGTGGACCTACTCTCCGTGATGGTAATTTTTGAAAGCATGGAATATAGTTCCAAGTGTGAGTGAGTTCCAACCGCACCATTTCGAACAGACAACCGTACAATGTGTGTCTCATCTTTCGTATCACCATTATTTTGTGTAAAAAAGAGCTGCAGCATTATTGTGATAAGAAACGTATGTTTATTGCGTTTTAAACGTGGGTTTTCACGGTAGTGTTAAAAGCGCACATTGGGTTGACTGTTATGCTGGGGCTACATCTGCGCATATCGTCACGAAGCTTCGCGTAAACATATTCTTTTTTTCAAATTTTCCGCATTACTTCGGGACGATAGGCGCAGATGCGGCCCCAGCATTAGAAATAGGATGTCCTTATAAGCTTTGTACAATAAAGATTGTTTAAATTTAAATTTAAGTCCATAAATTCTTATTTTTTGCCCATTCGATACACAACTACAAAAGCGAGGGTCTCTTTAAAATGATTTACCAGAACTTATGTGCACAATTAACGGAAAATGAATACGATTTCGTCTAGTTCATGTAATAAGAAAATAATGCTCATACCTAGACACGCGTACACGTGTATATAGGTAGGAATGTTCAATTACAAGGCTCGTTATCACGATTGACTTGTCCATTTACGCAGTAGATTTGCAACGCAAAGGGAAGCTGGCCGGGAGATAATTTGAAGGGATGAAAGCAGATTATCTACCTCCGCTGGTCAGCAAATTCCTCCCTTTTAGGCCCCTCGTCCATCCCAGTCCTCATCCTTCATAATACCCACACCCTACACATCTATAATACACCCACACTCCCACAGGATACAGGTACCGAACCTTCTAATTTCCTATCCACGTTTATCAAAATCGTTTGAGTCTTTTTATCAAAGAAACCGTTAATCGTTTCTAATTTACTCGTAGAAAGGTCACTTTAAGAATTTGAAAATGTTTTATACATTTATATTATTTTAAATTAAGGTAAAAATTATGGCTTTCCTCGTGGCTAAGCACCGGACACGCCATGACTTTTTTTCAGGTTACAGCGATTTTTAAATGAAAGAGTTAAAATTAAAAATATTTTAATCCTAAAAATGTTATTTATATAAAACATATATTTTAGTTGTACATTTTAATTAAACCTTAATATATAAACATGAACGTGTCGATGTTTGTCCCGTAAGCGCTCCTAAACCATTCATCCGATTGCGATGAAACTTTGGTGATTTGTTGTGTGCATGCCCGCGATGGTTTATATATATAATAGTGAGCTCTGGCATCATGAAATTATTTCCTATATATATATTTTTTTTTTAAATGCGGAAACTGTTTACGAGTAGTTTCCATGAGCACTTAGGCCATAGGCCCATAGTGCAATCTCCCATTTTACCTCAATCTTTAATAACAACCCAGTCCATTGAATAAAGTTCACCAGGGTTGTCATTGGAATGTGGCTATGTCTTCTGGTTCTACTGTATCCCCAGATATCTGAACCTAGCTCCCACCAGAGCAGGACATTGGCACCATAGGTGAATTGGAGTCTCTTCACCCTCTTCACATTTCCTGCAACTATTGGTGTTTTCCACTTTCAATATCTGCATGTGTCTCCTGAGATGGCAGCGTCCCGTTAGTAGTCCTACCAGTTCCCTCAGCGAGTTTCTCTACATATTGAGTAGTTTTCTGGTTCATCTAGGGCAGCGGTCATCACACTTTTCTGGTCAAGGGTAACATTGGACAATGTGAGACAGGGCGCGGGCCGCACACTTCTGGAATTGGGGGGAGGGGGAGAAAAGTAAATACAGAAATGTTTTTTTTTCTACTCGATGTGTGGGCTGCCTCTGGCAACATGAAGGGGTGTGTTTTTTTTAATACTAGATTTTTCGTATTTCTATTTTTTTTTCTATTTATTTAGACACTAGGGGAAGAATGGGAGAGGGCACCCTGAATGAGACAATCCAAAGTACTCATATAAAGACAGAACCCTAGAATCAAGGGTCTGGTTTTTTTTTCATAGTCTCATTCCAGGTGTTCTCTCCCATTCTTTATAGTGCTTGGATTTAATGTTATGATAAATTAACAATGTTATTAATCTATATAGTTATTTTACAGAGAATTATGACTTAATATGATGATTTATTTACATAGTTAGTTACGTCCATAAAAAGTAATATAAATATTTTGTTTTACTGAAAGGTATCAATTGATAGCCCGCAACCCCGGCTGATATCAAATTGATTGTTCATGGAATAGTTCAGTAGCGTATCAATCGGCTGGGCAGCCCGCAGTGTCGCCCGGGGGTACGAAACTTAAACGGGGCCATGCCAGGAATTCATACGCACTACATAATATTGTTGGGTTTTTCACAAGGCGCCTTGTTGAGGTATATATTAAAAACAAGTGGACGAAAATTTATTAATCTTTTTAAAAATATATTTACTGTTTTTAATTGACAAAAAAACATTATCGAACAGCAAAATGAAATCTAGCTTTTTTTACTTCATTTTTACTTTCGGGTACGTGCTCTTACACCTGTATACTTATTCTTTTCTTTCTATTAACTAATTAACTAATATGACGGGATGGTCCGACGCTGCGTAGGGAACCTGTTTGCACGGCGCGGGTGTAAACTGTGCGACCTAAAGTTTAAGTTTAGACTTATTATTCAAAATATTACACATTTTGTTATTTAATCATTGATTTGATGAAACGGTGCTCAGCTACAATTCAGGATTTCTCCGGGAATGCAGCTGGTTCTCAGCAGCCACTTCGTTTGTATGAAAGCACTATGAAACCATACATGATTTTACTTCAATGTTAGGCCAGAGATTTACTTCAATATGATAAGAAATTAAATAATTAGGCGCTTTTAGTATTCTCACGTTTACGTAACGGCGACGATACACAAATTGAATAAACGTACGTTCCTTTATTATCACAATAATGCAGCAGTTCTTTCTTACACATTAAATAACGGTGAGACGAAAGATAAGACACACAATGTAAGTACGTCTGTTTTCTCCAACGGAAAAAAGTAGTACTTTAGAGGAAACAGACATACGACGTTGTGTGTCTCATCTTGGTCTCACTATTATTTAATGTGTAGGAAAGGACTGCAGCATTATTGTGATAATGAACGTACGTTTATTTCCATTTTTGTATCGTCGCTGTTCCGTAAACGTGATAACACTAAAAGCGTTTTTTAACTAAGCCATTAATATTACAAAGGGAATCAAACATCGGTCTTCTAAAACCAAAATAATAATAACACAGAAGGTAAAGTGAAAGCGTAACGAAAACTACATAGTATTTACGTAATATAAAAGATATTCTGTTTGTTCGTTTGAACCGTGAGTCATAATATGACTTTTATTCCTATCCAGTTTACCACTGCCACTCTGAGGGGGCCATTACATTTAGTCGAATGCCAATTGAATTCCCAATAGCGCTGCAACTGTAGACTCTACTCCGTCGGTATAATAGGTAGTGCTAGTAGGGTAGACTGGGGACGATTGAAACACGCCATGATTGAAACATCTCAATTTACTCAAAAACTATAATAAAGAGTGTGACGCAATACTCGAAACTCCATCAGTCGTCAATAGCCCATGAGCCGGCGAGTGACACAAGCGTGCATTGTAGACTTCATTGGATATAAGCTCAAACGTAAATATGTACGACATTTTAGTTTATGATATAACTAATTTTAATCTCATAACTTTAACCAAATTTTCTTTCTATTCTCTATGTCTTTTGCATTTCCGTGACGTTAATGTCTATTTAAACGGCTTATTTTGATCCGGAAGTAGAAAATGCCACATGGGGACATTTGAAACAACTTGTCTGGGGATGATTGCAACGCGTCATTCTGCGATATTATTCTGATCCAGAATGTCCTCGTGTGTAACGAGACAATGTTTCCATTACACGGCAAACATTATTAAAAGCCAAGGAATACATTTCAAACGTAAATACACGCAATTTATTTTTTGTGGTAAAAAGTACAATTATTTAAGAACTAGCTTCTGTTTTCTATTCCTAGGTCGCATCTACGTTTGTACCAAAATTCTTAACCTATTTATTTAAAATATTTTCTGAAATAGAATTTTATGCGATATTATTGTTTTGCAAAATGTCATTCTTAAATTTTGACATTTTCTATTAAACAATAATTATTATTTGCAATATATTGATTAGCTTTATAAATTATAGCCTATATGTTATTCTGATGTATGAGCTATATTATTGTAAAGTTTCATTAAAATCCATTCAGTAGTTTTTGCGTGAAAAAGTAACAAACATACATACGTCCATACAAACTTTCGCGTTTATAATATTAGTAAGATTTACTGAATACATAAGAGTTTCTTACTTCTTATTCTGTATTGAGTATGTAAGATAATGGCTAGACCATGTATCACATTTAACGACATTGGTTGTAACATGTTAAATAACAGAACAAAATGTGTTTATAATAATCTTCGAAGAATTCTTTGCAATTTTTTTTCTGTAGTGGTAATTTTATATAATAATCTGAACAATGTGTACGATAATACAACAGCGGATGTCAGCACTGTTAGACGATGGGTTCATCGCTGCAACGAAGCTGAATGACAAACACTGACTGTAGTGACTCTGGGATACATACGGTGTGATTGTGGTTGATTTTTTTGAAACAGGGATGCACGATAAATTCTATACGATACGTCACAACCCGTAAAAGGCTTAAAGCACGTCTTCGGCGAGTTCTCCCAACAAAAGCTATGTCGGATGTTCTTATTTTGCTTGAAAATGTACACTGCACATAGTTAAAGTAAAATTGTTTCAACCATCCCCAGTCTACCCCACTCCGTAGCAGTGGCGGCTGGTGCTCACAAAAATCGGTGGTGCGCTAAAAATCTTGTACATATACCTACTCTAAAATAAATTTAAACCAACTAACCATGGGCAGAGAGAACGGACCGCTAAACAACTCGGTCTTGGCACACACTCTTTGCCTCATTCACATTCATACATCGTCTCATACATACTCTTCTATTTTTCTGACTCTTGACATGGCCCGACTCAAGTGTCTGATGTCTGCTTCGGATGTTCTCTACTATGTTCTTATATCATTCAACCTTGCGTCATATATTCTCCTTACACTCCTTTCTCCTTTGAAAAAAATTTAATTATGAAAATAACCCACCTATAGTATATTAGGTCCATTCTCCGTTGTCTCTGAGTAGCAAAGACATCAATGAGCCTGGAGTTAAAATCCGGTATAGATTTAGGCATTATTTAATGCTTAGCACTGACAATGCATTTAGTCTATCTTGGCTAATTGTGTTTCTCAAGAATAATTAAATTCTTTTTAAAGTTGAAAATCACCGAAACAACTTTCCTCGGCGTCATAGGGATGATACCCACGATGTTTAACAATTTAACACACGAAAAAGCATCCGATAATTTATTACTTACTATAAAAGAGTTGTAAAATAGATATTGATCACAATGTTTAATTTCTAACCGTTTTTCAAAGTTCAGCGCATTTTTAAATCTTCCTTACTCATCCAAGAAACGGATCACAATAGCGTATTGGACCTGTGACCAGTCACAACATGTCTACATTGTTTTTGTTAATTATGCTAAGCGGAACATTAAATGAAATAGTAGATGTTAAATTAAATACACAATATCGAAAATAATATTACACAAACGCGTCTCATTTTAATCTGCTGGTGAACAAACCGTTCCTTTTGATGTGGTGGAAATTTTCAGATCGCCGATCTCGTACACGTAAGATTTGTTAAGGATATTACTCATATTATACCTACCCACGGTTTGAACTTATTAGATAATTATGAAGGGACTCTTTGGAGCGATTTTAAAAACGATCCAGCGCTCGGAATATAGGCACACAACGATCTGCTTCGATACGCACACAGTTATATGGACATATTATGTATGCAATGTATGCATTAGCGAAGTGTGTATTGTGATTTGTGACGAGGCGTGTCGGAAATATATTATTCGGCGCTAGGGAATTTTTGGATTGGCAGAAATTCAGGGAGTGCGTCGCACTAGCGCTCTTTAGAGCTGGCCGCCACTGCTCCGTAGGTTTAATAGGTATTGCTAGTATTGGTAGTATTGCCGAAGCACACATTCTGCGAACCGAGCCCGGTCTGCGTTGCCTTTTGTCTACCGGCGTCCGAACATACAGATAATTGTCCGCCATTGCCAGCCAAATAAAAAGCTATCCCCGATAAAAATCCGCTATTACAATATTGCCCATTTATGAAATGGCAACATAATTTGGAGCGACTGTAGGATTCCCCATTTTATAGGTTATTCAATGTTTTCTATTGGAAAATAACGTTGATTGAATCTGCCATAGGAAGGGCTATATCTGTTCTATGGGTATTATCTATCAATTGTATTTTTTGTGATTAATTCGCAGAACTCTATTTAATTAAAAAATATAATTAGATTAAATTTAATAATGTTTTTTTTTTACGCACCAGATTTTCAGGTCCGGGTTTAGTTTTCCCATAAGAAAAACTAAACCCTTTCATACACTTTTCCATATAAATGATTATCTAGTAAATCCACGTTATGCAAGTGTATTATATAAGTATAATTAATAAAAAACAATACAAGAATAACACGTTAATCTACCAAACTATTAAATGGGAATATAATTCACCGTCTCCAGATATTTTCATATCAGAGGGTTCGGCTCTGTGGAATTACTAATTTGACCGATAAATCCTACTGATCCCTCAAATCAATTAAATAAAATTTATTTGCGCACACCGGGTTCGAACCCGCGGCCTTCGGAATGGAAGTCTAACGCCCTACAAACGAATGTGTATCAAACTTCAAACTGCATCAAATGTAATGATATATATTATGTAGTATCCATCTTTCTGTTATAATAATCTCTCTCTTGTTGTAATATTTTAAAGTTGTTGTAAGTTTAGTTTTCAAATTTTTAAATACATAATAAAATAGTATAATGAGGAAATCAATAATTGATTTCTCAGTTAGGTGAATTACACATATATAAATGTACCACACTGTAAACTGTTGATTTCCCTAAAATAAAATAAATAAATAAAGAAAAATTACCCAATAACATCTATACAGGTATTCAGACAATAATTTATACGTATATTTAATTTATAGAGATAGATATTACACGTTTTTTTAGAATTTTAAATTAGATATCAGAGTAGGTACTAATCATATTTATTTTTTGCTGACAGTATGCTGACTATTAAATTACAGCAATTTTGTTAATTTACCCAGTAAATCAAAATGGCGTCATATGTGGCCGACAAGGAAATGATTAATATCCCGACCAACGTGATTCCACCGATGTGATGCAGGAGAGCGCCACTGGCGTTTGTTTTGATACATATTTTTTAAAATTAAAACAATTATATTGTACAGTTACTAAAATTAGTTCGAAAAACAGTATATTTCTTTTATCTAATAAATCAAAGCCAAAACTACCCCTGAAATCATAATATTTGTAAGTGCGTACTTAAATACCTACCTTCTTAATCATAACCTGTATTTATGTAAAATTAAAAAAAAAACACAATATTATTTGTCCAAAGAAACGTTTCTTCCTCAATAAAAATTCTTTTTTTCATTTTTCAAACTTTCTTCAGGCAGGTAGGTACTGATGATACTGAAAATTTGCGAATAACTCCAAATAAAAACTACCTACGATTTCATATAAAAAAATAATTTACTGTACCATTAAAACGGCCACAATCTTGAAACGGAAACAGAGCGCACAAGCAAATTTATAGTTAGACTAAATGCGAAACGGTCGACTTAAAACAGAACAAATTAAGTTATGAAAAAAATATAAATTAAGACTCCTCTGACGTCATTCTACCCGGTTTGCAGCGCCATCGCCTAGCAATGTGGAGTGATTGACAACTATTGTTTCATGCATAATTATAGCACAAGCATATAGCAAAAGCACAACCACATTTCAAGCACAATATTAACAAGACATCGGATTAAAAATCTTACGAAACTCAACTACAAATCGCGCCTGTTTTCAAGACGCAAAAACAAATCACACTATAAAACTTATTTACTATGAAAACGTTTCTTAAAATTAAAATTTAAAAAAATGTGCAGGGATTCATAATTAACATTACTGAACCAGTTGGATGACGGGCTTAGTTAGTGCTAACCTCAGTTAAACAAGGTTCTAACTGATATTTTTTCCAAAAATTACTTTTGAAAAGAGAAACCATTACATTGGCTCATTTCTATAAGCGAAATGATTTTCAGAGCCATCTGTATTGTATTTCTGTAGATACTTGTATGACAAAGTTTTAACATCAACCATTTTAAGGTTTCATTTATTTTACACGGTTCTAACATCACTTTGAACAATTTAACTTGCCATTTGGGTCACTTTGGTTGGTTATGGTTCTAACTTCGCCTTACTATCAAAGTTTGCAAAGACAAATTCTCATAATCTATCCTCTATTAGGTATATTAGTTTAAATCTATGATTTCGCTAATAATTTATTATGTATTTAACTAGATTATGTATTTAGCTGATTACTCACACTCTCTCATTCAACCACATAAACGACCAACGTGATCGTCGCTTTGTTTGACGTTCTACCGCTCGGGTTTATTCGGCTCAGTTCGTGTAGCTCTTGGTTCTAGATGCGACAGGGATTCCACGTTCAAAATCAACTTACGATAAGTTCATAAATCAACTTAGGATGTGTTAAAAAACCAGCTGGGCGTTTTAAAATCAAATGCCAGAACGCTCTGTAAATCAAGTTTTTTTTTTGAAACATATAAATTACGATTTTGGCGCCCCTACAACTGCCGCCCAGGGCAGGCGCGCCGGTTTGGCCCCCTCTAGATCCGGCCCTGCCTGTGCGTCACAGAAAATTCGTAATTGAGCTCGGGCATGTATTAAGAATGCCAGAAGATCGAATTCCGCTGAAAAAATTGGATGTCATTCTAGAAGGAAGACATCCAGTGGGCCGCCCGAGACACAGTTGGGAGAAACAACTCTAAATGCTGTGCAGAAGAAGCTTGCCGATGGGCAAAATGGACGGAAGCCGCTGAAGTAGTGCAGGACAGGGACGCCTGGAGGCGCCTTGTTGATGCGATGGGTCACCAACCCGAATAGGTCAAGGGGAAGAACATGTAAGCAAGTAAAAAAAAAAGAATATTGATGACTTCATACTCTTTGTTTCTATAAATGCCACTACAGCAAGTGGAGACCTAGCGAATGAAATATAATGACAATCTAGGACGACAAGAAATGAAGAAGTGAATGGATATTTGAGTTACGGGTTCGATTCTCCAATAGCGATCAAGAGTTATTCGTTACGCGCCACCTGCGAACGAAAAATTTCCCATCGTCGCGATGAACTTTGTCGAATGTTTTATTTATACGTTTTCTTGAATGTCAAAGGGTTGAAGAGATGACTATATTGGCAGATTTGTGATTGTTAGTTCATTTTCTTCGAATTGGCTGGCAGGCATCTTACTCAAATCCAAAAACAGCTGGTATTCACCCGCGAAAGAGAAATTTAATTCTACCAAAACATTCAACACGACATTGCAACAGATTATTTAGGAAGTTAATTTTCATGTGAAAACTATCTTTGAGGTGATTTCTCACAAAAACGGCACTCTACAAATTATCCAATTATTATTATTATTATTATTACCCTCCAGCGGAAGGTTCTTTTTGGTCTCAAAGCATCTGCTTCACATGTTCGTAATAAGCGTTAACTTTGTGGCTCGCCATAATTTACAATAAAATATATAAATTTGTTTTAGACCACTTTAAATTTTAATTACACTCTACCGGTTTCAGGAGAACCCTTCCTTTGTCAGGAGAATATTAAAACTATTCTCCTGACGAAGGAAGGGTTCTTTCGAAACCGGTAGAGTGTAATTAAAATTTAAAGTGGTCTAAAACAAATTTATATATTTTATTGCATCTGCTTCAGTTTGCTCTACATTATGTATTACAGCCAATATTGCCGGTAAATCATCCATTAACTTAAAACAATTTTTTTATAAATAAACAATGCCGGTCCTTAGAAAAGCGCACGAAAAACGGTCTTAGGTTAGATTACAATGACTAGATTTTGACAGTTTTGTCGGTGTCGAGTGGTTCAACCCACTCGTTATTCGAGTAAAATGACTTTTGATGTTTGGAGTCTAAGCATTATCTTCGACGGGACTCGAGAAAAACAATTTCGACCAATTTGGGTACTTTCGACGGCGATTGCGGGCCCCAGTTCTTGTCAACGGTCTCCAAAAATTGAAAAGCGTGTATGAGACGACTAACAAAATAAAACCCAATGATTTCAGCACTCCCACCTACATTCCACGTTACACGGCTGCCTAGATTCCACGTGTAAATTATTATTTCTATCTATCTACGTGAAAGTAAATTGAACGTATTTGAATATTTAATACCCTTTGGGAAATTACGGTAACTGCCTATTCACGAATTTCGGAATATTTTTGCGAACTATAACAAAAAGGTCGATAACGAGTTGCGTAATTTTAGGCAAAGTTTCGTGTCCATTATTCTAGAGCGGACTGATATTTCAGGTTATTTTTGTATCACGTTTGGGAAAATAACTTTTTTCTACGTAGTACCATTTCTTTAAAACAATGTACCTTGGCCCACAAAGCAAGGTACAATATGATTCTCAAAAGAATTTATAATCAATTCTTTCATAGATGGCGTGCGTATAATTATTCTACGGAAAAACGCTCTTTACAAGTTATGTTTCAAAATAATAAGATGAATTTCAAAATATTTAAAAGTACCTATTACTTTTTTGCGTCCGTACACACGCAGAATGAATATGAATAAATAGTTTTGTCCTTAATAGCCATTGACCAGCGGCTGAGAATAAAAGTTTTAAAATGCTTGCAACTGTACAGGGAGGTTCCGATGAGAAAAATCTATTATTCCCCGCATCAAATTTTTTACATTAAAAATTTATTATTGATTTATTTTATTCAAAACTTGCTTTAATATATACCTACATTCGAGTAAGCAATAAAAATACTCAAAATGCACGATTTTAAATTAAAATATCGTGTACTTCTTGTAAGTATTTTTTGAGCATTAGTATTTATGATTTTTAAATAAAGTCTAAACAAAACAAGTGTTGTAAATAAATAGAAAAACTAAGGTATTTTCGTCACAAAACACGTTCTCAGATTTATTTTTTAATAGCTTGTAAGTAGCTACGTGGAAGAACGGCATTACGCCCATCGTTCAAGTAGCTATTTACAAGCGACGCTACCGCTACCTGTCATACTATATTGCTAGTGCAGCGCCTAGCGGCGATTTCAAACACTAATAATAGTATAGAAAATACAGACGAGCGGCGATTGCGTCGCTTGAACGTAGCTCCATGGAAGAACGGCGTAACGCCGAACTCTCTACGTGAACGATGGGCGTAACAAATACAATTTTTTGAAAGATTCGAGTTTGGTTATTTATTAATATTCATATTGCTTGTGTACGGTCGCAAATCATTCTTCTCAATATTTTAAAGATAACTTGTAAAAATAAATAAAAATAACTTGTAAAAGCGTTTTTCCGTAAAATAACTGTATGCGCGCCATCTATTTCATAGATGTAAATTATGAATTCTCATGAGTATCACCTAAGTTTTTAATATAATGACTAAGTTAAGAATATTAACAACTCTCAATGAATATATGAATTAGAAAAACATGTAGAAATATAAAAATGTAACGGATGTAGCTGGGACTTGAATCTAGATGCTCTAGTCATGTCGGGGCCAATACTACACCAACTGAGCTATCAAGATCTAATTATAATCGGTCATTTTCAATTATCAATTCCAATTCGGAAGGCTAGTATGGGTGCCGCCGGCCGTGAACCATTTATTGGATTATAACCAACATCTACCAGACTATTAAATGGGAAAATAATTCACCGACTCCAGATATTTTCATATCAGAGGGTTCGGCTCGGTGGAATTCTTAATTTGACCAATAAATCCTACTGATCCCTCAATATAAATATTGAAAAAATCTTTCGTAATTCTACATGTATTTAAAATGACTGATTTTTGCATTTTTATATACAAATTCTATTTAAAATTATTATTATTTTTTTTTTTTAATTCCACCACGAATTATCAGTTTCAAAAATAGAAAGTTTTAGTTAGGTTTCGGTTACTCTATGAGCGAAGGACCTATATCAAAGAGAATATTATAAATTAAACAATGTTTTTAAGAACTAATTTATTTTCGAGGAAAGTGGGATTGAAAATAGGAGAATACCCATATTAAATAAATTCTTCAGGATATTTGAAAGAATCGTATACCAATAATACTTTTAATTGGAAATACGGGTGGAGGTAACCTTCCCAGTTGATACAAAGGAACGAGGAAGGTTTCATGTAATATGGATACTATAAAACACATTGTTTATTACTTTCTTGTAAAGCTCTGTTCTAAATTGGGCACTGGGGTCCCCCCTTTAAGCGGATTGGCGGATGTGGGAACCCAAATCAAAATGTAATAACCCTTAGAATCAGATGTCATACGCGGCAAGGATTACCAATTTTGATATGTACCATATCTCTCGTTTAATGGCGTATTTTTCAACCAAACGAGACTCAGCATCGTCTGAACTAAATAATGACATATTGGTGAATATTTTTACGGTTTCAACTAATGCTTTCATTATTTTATTTTTTTACTCTGTAACTATATATTATCTTTTAACTTTTTAATAAGAATATATATATATATATATATGTAAAATAGATGTTGATTATATTCGTAGTCCTCCTCACCAGAAGATCCTGTTCTGAGGAGAACTAGGGTTTGGATAAGTTTTCAGCGACTGGTTCGATTTCATATTTTGGGTAAGGTTTTCCAGAAATTTCTACAACGAAATTTCTGACTTAAATATGCTAGTAAGTTCTTTTTCCGGTAGTTCCTTAAAGCAAGATTTAATGTTCTTAATGTAGATCGTACTTTATCCCCAGATATATAACTTCTTCTGTATAAAATTACTATTCTAAGAAATAAATATTACTGTTCTTAAAAACATATTTTTAGTTTTAATGTGTTTAATACTAAGTGGAAGTTTGTTATATATCTTTTTACTGCTAAAAATTCAGAGCTTCTTTGTCCAAAGGTAGAGTTACACTTTGGTATTTTGTATATATCTGTATGTGAGTACGTGAGGTGTCACTTTTGAGGTGATGTACCAGAATGTTTTTGGCATAGATTTTATGTATACTTGGAACGTCAATCTGTTTAAATTTTTTTGTTGTTGACGTCGTTGTGGGGACCTTTAGTAATACTATGGTCTTTATGATGCAATTCTGAGTTACCTTCAGTTGTTTTACGTGTTTTAATGCTGCTGAGCTACGTCCTATTATTCCATTATTCCAGTTTAACATAGAATATTCTCTTATATATGTTACGTAATTTTTTGAAGAAGTACATGAGTTTTGTTAGCTTTTTGAGGTTCGATCAATGTGTCCCAAGATATTTATTGCTTTTGGTTTGTGTTATATGCGGTCAGGAACATTGAGCAAAATTGTTTTGAAATTCACGTACGAGTGTATGCTAGTTCATTAATTGTGCTCTTTTGTTTTTTGGAGAAAGTTAGATATAGGGTCCGCCATCTAAAGTTTTTTTTTTCAACTAGTGCTTATTTCGTGAATGGTAACACTTAGCTCATGTCTGATTTGACAGATAATTAGTTTTATCCTTCCGCTGAGCGAATATGGTTGTGTATACGCTTGAACAACGCTGGGAAATATTGCGACATTACTTTGAAAATCATGGTAATGTTGCAGAATGTGTGCGAAAATTGCGTACGGTTTTTGGAAGAAGAGAAGCACCGTCAGCTCCGTATGTTCGTTATCTTGTGAAAAAAGTGAAAGAAACTGGCATCCTCATCGATAAACCAAAGCGTGAAAAGCCAAAAACAGTGCGTACACCCGAGAATATCGATGCTGTGGCAGAAAGTGTGCGTGAAGCGCCATCAACATCAATTCACCGTCGTTCTCAACAATTGAACATTTCGGAGACATCATTGAGACGAATTTTGCATAAAGACCTTGGTATGACGCCATACAAAGTCCAATTGGTTCAGGAGTTGAAGCCAACTGACCATCCAATGCGTTTTCGCTTCGCTGAGTGGGCCTGCGATCGACTTACAGAAGATGCCGATTTTGCCAAAAAAATCATCTTTTCGGATGAAGCTCATTTTGATCTTGGCGGGTATGTAAACAAGCAAAATTGTCGTATTTGGGGCACAGAAAACCCGCACGCATACATTGAAAAGCCGGTACACCCAAAACGAGTCACTGTTTGGTGCGGATTTTGGTCCAGAGGCATAATTGGGCCATTTTTCTTTGAAAATGAGCAAGGAGTGGCCGTTACAGTCAATGGCGATCGTTATCGGGCCATGTTGAACGAATTTTTGTTCACAAAAATTGAAGAGGAGGATATTGGCAACATTTGGTTTCAACAGGACGGCGCTACGTGCCACACAGCCGAAGCTACACTCGATGTTTTGCGCCCTGTTTTTGAAGATCGCATTATCAGCCGCAGAGCTGATGTCGTTTGGCCACCTCGGAGCTGCGATTTGACACCGTTGGACTATTATTTGTGGGGTGCCCTCAAAGATAAATGTTACGCCGACAAGCCAGAGACAATTGACGCTTTAAAGGACAATATTCGTGAAGCCATTGGTGAAATACAGCTGCACACAATCGATAATGTGCTTAAAAATTGGACCGATCGTGTAGGCTACTGCATGGCCAGCCGAGGCAGCCATTTGAATGAAATTATTTTCCATTATTAACCGGAAGGATTGTACTTATAAATAAAAAAAGAAATTTGAGAAAATATTCAGTAGTTTTTTTTTTATAGCATTTTAAAAAAAAAAAAAATATTTGGCGGACCCTATATTTAATTTTATTCACATTTTCTCCACACAGGAGGCCCTGCGGAAAATATATATCCGAGAGTCTATTTTATCTTTAGGGATGCTATGTGGAGGGTCTTTTAAGGATATTATATTTCCCAGAAGTTCTCATCTCCTTGCATTTCCATAAAAAGATTCTCCACACAGAATTCCCAAAGATGACGCAGGCCTCGAGAGAATTTTTTTTCGGAACAACCTCCTGTGTGGAGAATTTTTTTTTTTACGAATTAATTAATATCTGGACTTCCAATCTTATTACCTATATTATTTTGTGTTATTTTTGTTACTTTGAATAATTTTTAACCTCGACACAGGCTTGTCCTAGTGAGGTTGATATTTGTATTATAAACTATAATACCTAACATGTGAAGAAATAATAAATAAATAAATCCGAAGGTCGCAGGTTCGAACCCGGCGTGCGTAAATACATTTTATTGGATTAATTTGTGTTATTTAACAATTAATTAATTAAAAAATAATACATATTATATTTGCGGCACGTTTCAGAGTTGAAGATACTCTCAGTATCGCCCTGGTGTAAGACCATTATTCAGAACTGAAACGTTGCTTAAAATGACCAGATCTCAATATCCAGGTATTTCCCCACCTCCACCCTCACCATCTCCTTCCCATCCCCACTACCTTCAGCCTCACAACATACCCCAATTGGAAATGCCTCACTGGCTCCAGACTAGAGCAGTTAGGACTCTTGTGCGGTATTCATGCAAAAAAAAATTCTTACATGAGATTTTTTTATCGTAAAGATTATAGGTAGAGAGAATAATGAAAACGGATATACATTAGTTGGTATTAAAACAACCTTCAGTGGGATAATTTGTTTGATATTTGAATACATTTTTTAATTGAACACGTAAAGATAATTAATAAACCAGATTATATCAAGGACTAATTATCCTTAAAGAGCCTCAACACAATTAATTATTTGTGTCTATGGATAAGGCAGACGTAACAGTTTCCCAGCAAATAAAAACATATTTGAAAGAAATCATTTTACATGCACCTCATTTCCAAGCTTTAATGATATTTTAAGCTTGCAATGCTTATTTCAAAACAAAGTATGTAGCTGAAAAGTCAACGAATTCGCCGAGAGTGATAAAAAAAACTCGTCTGCAGGCAACATTTTAATATGCGCGAAAAACAAATGGCGTTAGCCTTTAGCAGAACATTTGGGGGTGGAGGGGAGTTGGGGCTGCGTATGTTTACACTTTTTAAATCCTCCTCTCGACACATCAAAATTACACATTATTAAAAAAACGAGCAGGCGGAAAATGACTCCTTGCCGGAACTTTGTATTGGGCTGCCGCACAGTGGTCGAAATGGAGGATGTACTTAAAAAACCAGATATTATTTTAAAAATTCGTAATTTTCATATTTTTTTATTTGACCACGGTACTGAAAAATTCAAACTGAAATCTGTAAATTTATGCTTTACCTTAAAAAACAAATAAAACTTTAAAATATTTAATCTTTAAACTCGTGTTTCTGAAATTACCATGGCATTTTTTTGGTCATTTTATAGGAAAAGGAATTATGTCATTATTTTTCATCTTTAATAAGTGTTTTTATTGTCGTTGTTATAAAACTGTACTTAATGCATTTTTCAAGTATATAATAAACTAGCTGACCCGGCAAACTTCGTACCGCCTCAGAATCAATAAATGTTGTGTTTAATTTATTAGCTGAAATAAATTAAGTTTTTATTAAGTTAAAATAAATAGGTACCTACTCTAAGTTCAAAAGATGAAATTGAGCTGTTGACTAAACACGAAATATTCGGCACACTACACCATTGACAGTTCGAATTGATTCAAATTATGTCGACTAACGCACATTATTTGAAAAGCCGTTCCATACAAAATATATGAAAAAACTAATTTTCTTCATAATTATTTTCCCCGTAATTTTTTCCGATGTTTTAATAGTTATTCTGTTAATAGGGACGGAGACAAATCCAACAAATCAAAGATCATAAAAATTGGTTCAGCTGTTCTTCAGTTATAAATAGTGTAACTAACCCGACTTTGTTTTATATATTTAGATGT
Source organism: Limnephilus auricula (assembly GCA_951813805.1). Taxonomy (NCBI): domain Eukaryota; kingdom Metazoa; phylum Arthropoda; class Insecta; order Trichoptera; family Limnephilidae; genus Limnephilus; species Limnephilus auricula. Next base: position 38,026,277 of record OX638393.1, read on the forward strand.
AAACAAGATTCCCAATAAAAGTCAGGTATTCCGCTTGCCCAGCCGGCACTGGGCCTCCCGCTCAGCGCCACAGTTCATTGGTTCCTTTTCTACGGAAACCTATAACTTTTGATATAGAAGGAATATTAACAAAAAAATTATGTATCGATAACTTTGAAACAAGTAGTAGAATATTATGCATGATTTCTATAATATTCATACAATTAATTAAAATTTAAGATTTAAATAGTAAATTTATGATCATAACTTTGATAAATTTGTTATACAAAGATTTAAAAAAGTAAAACATGTTATAAAGTAATCCATAAGCAATTTAAATAATTTTTTTTCTTCTACATCAATAGTTATAGGTATATTTCCTCCACTCCCTACTATAGGGACCACTGTGCGCCTCGTTGGCGAGAGATGGCGAACAGATAATGTAACCTCAGAGGATACCGCAACAAAAAATTATTTTGTAATAACAAGCATATTAAAAGGGACAAATGTGATATGAAATATGTTCTTATGAAGGCGAAGAGCTGTAACTGACAAACATTCGTGGAACCCGGAATCAGAGACAGCACAGGTATACGTTACCCGGATACAACTGATCGCAGAGCCATATTATGCAAGCGAGTACCCACTCTAGATTCCAGAATCAAACTAAAATGTGTCTCCATGTCCAATCATTAGTTCTCTCCCGTGAGATTCTATGTTGTGAAATAACTTATTGCGATCAGAAAATGACAATTTTTCTAGCGATCTGGCATGGGTTGCAATGCCACTAAAAGAAGGAAAGTGTTTGTGTTTTAATTCTGTTTTATTTTTTTATAGAGAAACCTCACAAGAGTCCCAACTGCTCCCTTCTGGAGCCAGTGAGACTATGGCATCCCCAATTGGAGTATGTTGTGAGGCTGAAGGTAAGTGGGGAAGGGAAGGAGATGGGAAGAGGAAGGTGGGAAAGTACCTGGCTATTCAGATCTAGTCACTAAACACATCTAAAGCCATTATTAAGCAACGTTTCAATTCTGAATGGTGGTCTTACACCAGGGCGATACTGAGAGTATCTTCCACTCTGGAACGTGCCGCAAATGTAGTATATATTTTTTTTATTAATTAATTGTGAAATAACACAAATTAATCAAATAAAATTTATTTGCGCACGCCGGGTTCGAACCCGCAACCTTCCGATTGGGAGTGAAGTGTCTTACCACTCGACCACGGACGGTGTTTATTGAAGTGCTTTTGGATATTGAATAATTTTTTTCCGTCTGGTGCGTGCACGAATAAATCAAAAGCTTTTCCGGTGCATGACCAGGCCACATAGAGCTGTCTATGTGAAGTACTTGGATTTTCCATATTTGCCCCTTGCTATCCTCTACCGCTAGTACGTCTCATTTGCAATGCCTTCCTCTGCCCCTCTCACGTCCCCCACCCCTCCGTCACCCTACCCCTCATCACCCGTACCCCTCCCGCGTCCCCTCCCCTCCAGCGTCCCTTTCCATCCCGCGATCCCCTTCTGCCTTTCTTTCCGGCCTCCCCCCTTCGTTCGTCCCCTCTCCTGTGAACCCCCATCCTTATTTCCCCTTTCCCTTTACAGAATTCCCCTCTCACTCCCTCATACTCTCCCGGTCGGTAAACTATATCGAATACAGACACTTCTCACACTTGTCCGCGTTAGAAGCATGGATTTTTCAAATTTAACCTGTGCTATCCCCTACCGCTACTATGTCTATTTTGCAATTCCCCTCTCTGTCCCTTCCTCCTTCCCGCCGCTCCCTACCGCTACCTATCACTCCGACACTCCTCCCCTGCGTGTCCCGTCCCACGCGTCCCAATTCTAGGAAATTATTTCGTAACGCATAACGAGTTCATCTGGCGGACTGTGAAAAGTTTCTGACTTTTTCTTCGTGTGTATGTAGCAGTAGATCGAAGCATTTGCATGAAATAATAGATATATTCTGAAGATCACTAGGTGGATACATAAATAAGATTTGCAACTTTACCATAAGCATTGAAACAAAAGATTTTCTTAGTAAAATTAGACAAAAATAAAATTATTTAAGCGCCTAGTTGAAACGGTTTCCGTGTAAAATCCGTCGGGTCCTCTACAGCTAGGCTGGATGTAGCTAGGCAGCCGCTGTACGGTGGTATTTTTGTCGAGCGGTTTAATAACGCCGGGACCTTTGAGTCATACGGCGGGCGTTTAATTAATTTTTCCCTCTTTGACATTTTAATTAGCAACAACCGCATTTTCCGCACGATGGGCACCGAACTTATGATAGACGGATTGGTGAATTTTGCTCAACCCCTCACTTACATCGATAGCAATTATGATTATAACAATTATGATATTTATTTTTCGATGAGCATATTGTACAAGATACCCGACTGTTTTCAACTGTCTTTTTTAACAATAGCTCCACACAGGAGGCCCTGAGTGGAGGTATGCTGTGTGGAGGGTCGTTTTAGAAAAAGGAAGGAGAGTTAGTTCAAGGAAGGAAAAGTTTGAGGGGTGGGTAGGAACTGGGGGTCAATGTGTCCAGGAGTTATGAATACATCCCTTCCCACTGCGGTGCAAGGCGAAGGGTCAAGAGAGTCCGGCGGGAGAAGTCAAAAGATCTCCCTCAGTCTCTCCTGCCACTTAGTAGGTAGGCAATCGCATTCGCCACTAAGATCTTGACAAACATCACCCCATGAACCCGGGAACTCCTGCTAAGTCACCAAACGACTTGGGGTAACCTACGGCAGGAGTGTTGGCTATCTAATAAATGGTTCTCGGGGCGGTGGTGGTCTGTAGCCAAAGAGAATATGACATCCCCAATGAATGTGTGATGTAATGTTGAAAATAGAAGAGAGAGGAAGAAGATGGGTGAGCTGAAGATTGGGAAGTACCATACTATTCAGATCAGGTCACCGGACATTACAAATAACGTTTCAATTCAGAATTGTAGTGTTTCACCAGGACGATACTCAGAGTATCTTCCACTCTGCAGCGTGCCGCAATAAACTCTATGTTATTTTATATAAATTTATTGTGAAACAAAACAAATAATTAATAATTTTATTACTTATTCCAAGTCAGTCTAAATTCAATCAAAATGTGTTAGTTCTTTGCCTAACTGCCATATTGGTGTCGAACCCCATAAATATCAACACTTTCATAACAATTCTCCTCCTATCACAAAAATTTATCCCCCAAGTCTTAAGAGGGTATTATCAGAGAATACCGGAAATTAGTCCCCTTTAAATCAAATTTCCAACGTATTGACTCTTTTTTACCAAAAGATCTCAATTGATTTTGAAAGATTGTTATTTTATATGGTACATGCAGTTTTAAAATGTTGAAAATCGAAGTTATACTGTTGGTCGTTGGCAGATTTGTTCAATTTTCAAACGATAGGTTCTATTAAACAACACAAATTTAAAATCAAATAGGTAATCATACAACAAAATAAATCAATACATAATCAAGTAAACACACTTTTCAGAATTTTAATTTTAGTTAAATTAAAAAATAAATTGAAGAATGTCTTTTGTGACAAAAATATCTCATTTTTTCTATTTATTAAGGTGTTATCAACTAAAATATTAAAGAAAAATTGTACACTTATTTTGTTTAGACATTATTGAAAAAACATAAATACTTATGATCAAAAAATACTTACAAAAAGTACTCGATATTTAATAATATATCATCGTGCGTTCTAGGCATTTTTATTGCTTACTTGAATGTAGGTACATATTAAAACAAGTTTTGATTAAAATAAATCGATATTAAATTTTTAATTAAAAATTTTTGATACAGTAGATCTTTCTCATTGGAACCTCCATGTAGAGTTGCAAGCATTTTAATTTTTTTATTCTCAGCCACTGGTCAATCGCTCTTAAGTCGCTTTTCAAAATTCTTGACAAATTACATAATTTGCTGCCCAAATTCCAGATTTATAATTTAACATTAAACGATTGCTTCACAGGTAGAGATATCACATTTAATTCATTTCTTTACATAAACCTAACCCGATGATGAACAATCTTTGTGTCCTTTTTAATGTATAATTTATATGTTTTTGTTCCGAGTGTCCCACCTAACTTCGGTCCACTAACCCTTTAGGGACCGTGCACGTGAACTGTGCTTAGAATTCGTATTTACATTTATGATGAAACACTCTTCATTTAAACAAGAATATAAGGGAAATTTTGAGCTCGGTCAGATATAGTAGAAATGGTTTAATTAAAGTAAGGAGCTTGGGTCCCTTTCAGATCAATATCAATAGCTTTACGCCTTTTCGCAGAACAAAAAATAAAATATTTCTGCGAATACAGCAGTTCTAATTTTAATTTTAAATCGTTTCTGCTGTGTCTTATTATATTCATTATCATTGGAGTAAATTAGTTTTAAGGATTAGACATGTAGTTTCAACTTTCTTCAACAGATATCGTTAGTAACGTTAGTTATATGAGTTCTTGGAGTTTATCAACAGATTTCAGTTAAGTAGTATTTTAGAATTATATTATCTATCGTCGTTCGTGTCCAATGCACGAACAGTTACGGAAATAGCCGAATATACCAAAGTATATATTTAATTAATTTCTACCGAATATGTTTATATATAGCAAGTCTTACCTTATTTTTTGATAATTGGATAGTTTTTTGAAAAATTATAGTAATTTAGCAATTTGACCGTCGTACCTACGCGAACAGCATTTTACATAATATCGACAATTGGTAACAAATATTATAAGCAATAATTATCAGCCTGAAATACTCATCAATATTGAAAAAAATCTCCCGAGAAAAGATACATGTCGCTGACGGGACTCGAACTTGCACCCCTCTGATTGCCGGTCAGGAGCTCTATCATTAAGCTACGGCGGGTTACCTCGTACCGCCAAATGATTCAATATATACCTAGTGTTTCATTCAACAATTACCGCTTATTACATTTTTTGACCTGCAAACGACCAACTTTATTTTTATATATTTCTGAGTATTTCAGCCTAATAATTATTGCTTATAATATTTGTTACTCTTTGTGCTATGCATAACAATTCTTGTCTTAAACATTAGTTTAACAATTAAAAAATAATCGACAATTGGTATTACCTAGTAAGAACCTACTGTATTTTGGTTATTATTAATATTTTATTGTGTAGGTACTGTCGAAGAAATTAGCTTATATCATATTATTAATGGGTGTTTTAACCCTCCATCCTCCTGGCAACAAAGAGATGAATTCATATCAATATAAAGTGCGCCACACACGGCGATTGTTTTGTTCTTTGTACTATGCGAACTTAATAGGCAATCAGCATTATACCGAACGAGGCAAGAGGGAAGGGAAGGGAGAAGTATAATCTGAGACCCGCATATGGACATATGTTAATGTCCGTGCGGTATTTGCAGCCATATATGTTATAGTGAAATTGCCCACCTTTATTGTTACTATTGCCATTAGTGAGTCGGCGTGATTTCACATTCGTAAAAGTGCCCATATACTCGGAATTACTCTTTGCTTTTATGATTTTCACTTAGGAGGAGTATTTCCAGCCGGAATTTCCACTTCGAAATGATTTTAGATAGTTTTTTTTTTTAAACTGTTTATTTTGAATTATTCTTTTCAAAGTAGGTACAGAATGGGTTGGTTGAACGGTGATTGTTTTTTAATGCTTGCCATTTCTACCTCTCAATAAAATTGTTGGTATGCTGAATCTGTTTTATACAGATATTTCAATGGGACGCACTTTTTTAACAGCATTGCTCGCTTGGATAGTTAGGTGAGATTAGGTTAGATTAGGTTAGACAGAGAGTTATGTTGTTTAACGAGCTTTTAGATTTTGTCTTTGTACTCCTCGACGTCGTCTGGGTTTAAGTTCCAAGGTGTTAAGAAAAGAGTAAATTAATGTAGCTCTAAAAGAGATAAATACAAACCGACAAAAAAGTCTCGAATTTCCAAAAAAAATGTTTGGTATATCAGGCCTCTGGAATCTGTTCTAATCGTAAATACCTACAGCCTAATTTGAGCGAAATTATAATTTTATGGCAATAGACTTCTGAATTTTTTTGTCGTATACCGCCAATCTGAACATAAAAAAGCAAAAATTATTTCTGATAGGTAATTATTCTGTTAAAAATATGTGTGTAGATGGAAATGTTCATACGAAAACATCGTTAAAATAGTTAGATTACACAATGCATACAAATATGAAGTCTTCTTTTTCCCGCCAATTTTACCATAATTTTCACTTAAAATACATTATTTAGTACTTTAAATACATATTTAGTAAATATTCTAAAAAGCATCAACTTTGTGGCTCGCTATAATTTACTTTAAAGCTACGTCACTTTACGCCACTTTAAAGTGGTCTAAAACAAATTTATATATTTTTATTGTTCATTTTTTTAACTCCTTGACACTCCAACCACCATCATTGACCAGTTTTTAGAAGATACATTTAAATCCTTAAAAACATATCAAATTGACATAGCCGTCATGTCATGCAAAGGATCGCCGACCACACTAGCGCCATCTTCAAGCATTTCAGATTACCTACCGCTGTCCGGAGCCTGTGGGATTATGTATATACATATATGGTATGATAGAAAAAAATTAATAAATTTAATTTAAATTAAATCTCCGTTTATCTAATTAATAATTAGATAAACGGAGATGTGGTCCTATAGAAGACTATTTCCTGGAGAGACCACATTACAAATGAGGAGGTTCTCCAAAGAATCGAAGGAGGAAGGCACCTGCTCAAGACCTTGTCCGAAAGGCGTGCAAGATGGATCGGCCATATAATACGACAAGAAGGCCTCTTGCATGCCATAATGGAGGGTATGACCGAGGGGAGAAACTCCAGGGGACGCCCACGCCGAGAGTACCCGGAGGACTTGCTGGTGGACATGCGCTGCTCATCATATGCAGACTTCAAAAGAGCCGCACAAGACAGGGAAGAATGGAAGAGAAAAATAAAGGAAATTGCTGCAAACCAATCCCAGGATTGAAACCAGAGAGAGAGAGAGAAAAAATTTAAGATTTTCGGGAATATCAATGTACCTTCTTGTATAATACACATACGATATAATATTTTTGTAGGTTTGATTACGAAGCATTATTCCATTAGTAAATTTCTTATTTTCGTCTTAATTATTGTACATTACATAATCATAGACCTTGAAACCAAATTGAAACACTCTGCATGATAATTATTATTGTAATTTACTAAGAACCGCACGCATTAGAATAACTACTATTATAGTTAGTGTACTGGTTGGTTAGAGGACATTTGCTTCTTTGCCAGAGATAATAATCAGTGGAATCAGTCCCAGTTCTGCTGGCTGCTGCGGAAATGGAATTCTGTCATTGGCGGGGAGCAGAGCGAGCTGTGAGTCTCACGCGTAGCAGTTACCTTATTAATATTCATTGTTATTCAAATGCGAAATAAATTTTACACACAGTTTAATCTACTTTGGGGTGGCAGGCACACCTAAATATACTGTCACGCGTCTTTGTTCCTTCGCAGGGCAGGATTGGGGTCGCTTTGTATTGTATTGTATCATATAGTTTATAAATTACAAAATGACGCGAAGATATATTACTATCTTTCGGTACATAAGACTTACGTTGTAATGGTCTTAGGCGGTCCGCTCACTGAGGCAACTGAAAACTGCCAACTGGCAACTGTCTTTGTATGACAATGTGATGGCCCGCACACTTCACAATCACACAAAACCCCGTTGTCAATGGTAACGCAAGCGGTGACTCGCGACTTGCGCTGCTGATTGCCGTGGCCGGCCGTTGCTAGTTGCCAGCTGTCAGCTGATTGTTCTTCGTCTATGGTAAAACAAGCTTTTTGACCAATCAAGACATAGAAACCAGCTGGTTTTAGTTTGTTTTCAGTTGCCTCGTCAGCGGAGCGCCTTTAGAGTTCTATGACAAATTTCTAAACAAATTGAACTTTTTAATTTTTTTTTTCACATTAGCTCCACACAGGGCTTATGTAATTCTTGGAGATGCTGTGTGGAGGGTCTTCTTACCCAAAGGAAGGAGAGGAGAAGTTCTGGGAAGGAATAAGGTATGAGGGGAGGGTAGGAATCTGGGGTTCAGTGTTGTTCAATGAATCTGAGATAGGTCCAAGAACGACGGACGTATGAATCTATCCCTTCCAATGCGGTGCAAAGTGATGGGTCTAGAGAGCCTGGCTATAGAGGTCGAAAGGTCTCCCTCAATCAGTCTCTCTAGACCCTGACTGCCACGCATTAAGTGGGCACGCATTAAACCCATCCGTCGCCAAGACCTAGAAAAATCTCACCCCATGAACCTATGGCAGAGGTGTTGATTATCCAATCAATGATACCGGCCGCGCAGACGTTCCTCTTAAGATGGTATCTTCCGTAAAAGTTATAGGTTCGTGTGATTACTATTTAATTTATTAAGTTATCGTAAAAGTAATTTAATACGCAAACGAAATGACAGAGTGTGTTTACAACGTAGCCCGTGATAACACTCTTCATTATCATCACAGCAAGAACTGCTTTATCATATAACGAGTAGTTAACAGAAATGACAGCAGGGTTTAGTCAAGCTACAAACCTGATTCCTTTGAGTTTTACCCTATAGAGGGCAATGGTAGTTACTTTTTTAAGCATATTACTTTTGGAATAGAAGAAGTGGAATGGGGAATTTTTACTATGAGTATATAGAGCGCAATTGCAGCTCATGTAATTCAGTATTAAACAATTGAATTATTCTCTCAGTAATCGATGTGTAGTCATTTTTCTTTGCCTCGGAAAGGCTGACGCGGCAGCCAGCTGACTGGCAGTTAGCAATACTTTTCAGAACGGAGCCAGTAGCATACTCTGACTCCTGCTGTTCAATATGATTGATAATTTTATTAAATCACTGTCTGTCCAGTACAAACGAAACGACATTTTAATTTAAATAACCAGTACCTACCAAAACTTTACAGCCACCATTTTGCCATCATCTGCCGACCATGGATTCGGAAGCCCCACAAAACACTTCAGCAGAAACACTGACACAAAAAAGGTCTCATTATTCTATTGTAGATGATGTAAAAAGTTACGGATTTTGTGCTCGTGGGTCAAAAATTTACAGAAAGGATCTTGAGTTTCCTTGAAGGGTGGATGCACTTCTCAGACGAAACGTTAGTTACCCGTTTCCTGTTTCTGTGTGTCATCTGATGTGCCCGCCGAGGCGAGTAATGCGTGAATTAAATAATATAATATAACGGCAGTGGCGTATCTCACGGTCCGCGGGGCAACCACCCAGCCACCAGCAACCAGGGCTGCGATTCTCCAATAACGATCAAGAGTCACTAGTTACGCGCCATCTACGAATGAAAAATTATTCTTCGTCCGACAAATTTTGTCGAATGTTTCATTATTACGTATTCTTTAATGTCGAAGAGTTAAAGAGATGATTATATATAAAGAGATGTTTCTATGGTGTGAATTTGAAATTACGAGCTCATTTTCTTCGATATGGTTGGCGGGTATTTTACTAAAAACCAAAAACAGTTGGTAAACACCGCGGAAACAAATTTAACGCTGCAACACATGTTAAACGATATTGCAACAGATTAATTAGGAAGTTAATTTTCATGTGAAAACTCTCTATCCTCCGGCGAAACATTATTATATCAAAGCATCTGCTTCAATTTGCTCTCCATTATTTTGCAGCCAATATCGCCGGTAAATCAACCATTATATGAAACCATAAAACAATTTTATTTAAATATAATAGTATTAATATTGTGAGCATACACACACACTTACTTTTTTATGATATACTTTATTTTACTTACTATTTCAGGCTTATATTATTTGAAAGAGCAAACGTTTTTGTTATATTGAATAATAGGATAGAACATTTTTACATTTTAAAGTACAATCCAATAATGTTGGCCTCGCTGGGGGGGTTTATTCGTGCTGAGGCCTCCATTTAATATACATTTTTTTAATACATAATACATATTCCGCTTAGTGTGGTGGTAGTAGGAGATTTTCAAATGTTGTTGGGTTATTCGTAACCCGGGAATGTTTGTCTTTCTTTTTTAACAAAAAAAAAATATATATATATATATAAAATATATATATAATGTTGGTGAAGAAAGAAAAAAATATGTTTATAAAAATTATAAAAAAATATAAGATTAAGATAAATTTAAATTAAAAATAGAGTAAAATAAAAAATATTATATAAAGTTAAAATCAGTTTATTTATATTATGTGTCATGTGTTTGTGAGTGATGTGTGTTTTATACTGGTTTTGTGTGTTACCTGTATGTTTTATTAATACATATGTGTTGTTTTCTTACAACTGCATTTATCTTGATATGCTTAATTACTGTAAACAATTTGTAAAATTTTCATGTAAAAGCCCCCTAGGGTGTTATTAATGAATAATATTAATAATTATATAATGCATGTCCTTCGAAGAGCGCGAAACGATCTTAGGTTAGGATACGATGGATGAGATTTCGACTGTTTGGTCAGTGTCGAGTGGTTCGAACCACTCGTTGTTCGAGTGGAATGACTTTTGACGTTTGGCCTCTAAGTTTGTACCTTTGACGAGACTCAAGAATAACCAAGTCGACCAATTATGTACTTTCGACGGTGATTGCGAGCGGCCTCGACTGGAGAATCGAGCCCCAGGCAACCGACAACCAGGCACTTGCTGCTGGTATCGGCTTAGAGCGATTTTAAATTCATTAACGGGTAACCTTACATAATATTGTACAAGGGTTGAAGTAACCCTTTTTCTTGCTGATGCGCTGGATTTATGCTTGAGAAAGTACACGTTCTGTTTTACTTAAACCATATAAATTAAATACTTGAAGATATGCTGGTTTGGTTTTTGACTGGCTTAAAACAAAATTAATATAAAAAGAGGCGAAGTCCTTACTGAAAATATATTTTAATTTTTTTTTCTAGCAATAACTTTTCCCTACGATAAGGAATATTAATAAATAAACAAATAAATTCTCATAACACGTAAGAAACTCGGCTATTTATCGGATACTTATCCTATATATGGCCACTATTCACGGGCTCAAGTACAGAATAGTAAATTCAGATCTTTAAAAAAATAAATCGTGTTTAATTTATCGAAAATATACGTAATCATATGGATAATCTACGAGGAGGATGGAGAAATACCCCCTTAGTGTAAGAATGCTTTCAAATGGCTTAATAATTATATCACACCAGAAATTAATGAAAGTGAAAGAACAAAATTGCTGGCTATAAAGAAAAAATATGATTTTTACGAAGTACCACAAATTCTAGAATGGTCGTAGTTTCTTAGCTTTTCGTTCATCAATTTAATTTTTTAAGGAAGTTTACGCAACGCTATTTAAGTGAGTTATAATCCTTGGAAATATTCCATTATCTCACACAATAGGAGACTGAAAGATACTGTCAGTATCGCTCTGGTGAAAGACCACCGTACAGAACTAAAAAGGTGCTAGAAATAGCTTTAGCTATGTTTGATGACCAGATCTGATAGCCAGGTACTGCCCCACCATCATTTTCCCCATATCCTTCCCCCTCCCAGTCAGTTGGCAGCAGTTGGGACTCTTGCGATGTGTTAAATAAAATTAAAAATTAATATATATTTCGTAAAAAAAGGTGTCATATACTGACAGACAACAAAATTTTCAGCGCTTTTCAGTTAATTTCAACAAACACAAACTATCACTAACGGACCAGATACACGAGCTTACAAAGAAAACATAAAAACTCCGACGGTAAAGACAAGCTTTGGACAACGACACTATAAATACCATGCAAAAAAAGCATTCAACAATCTTTCGTTTGATACAAAAAATGAGGAAAACAAAAATAAATTCCGATTCAAAATTAAAAGTTGGATTAAAGAACAAAAAAAAAAACAATATTACAATAAAATTATAACATTAAAAAATAAAACATATACAAGTAACGCACAATACCATTGTAAAACACACAACATTCACACACACACACAACTCATAATATTTATATATGATATTAGATATGAAATTAAACAATTTTTTTCACTTTATTCCACTTGTTTATTTACACCAGGACCGGTTTCGTCCTACTACGGACATTTTCAGACTGGTCTAAACAAGAAAGAAATAAACAAGTGGAACAAAGTGAAAAAAATTGTTTAATTTCATATCTAATACAATGGAATTCCACCATGAATTAACAGTTAAAAAACTAAACTCATTTATATATGACTTTATATATATGGTTAAAATTTATTATTATTACATCTTATTGAATTTTGTATTATAAAATGGGGGCCTCAGCACTGGTAAGCCACTCAGTCAGGCCAACATTATAAAAATATATTATAAAATGTAAATTGCTGTACCAAATAAATAAATGTTTGTTAACGAGAATCCATATTACCGTCGAAACCATAAGAATATTTTAAAATTAAAGAACTTGCTTGTAAAATTTAATAAGGAAAATCTAGATTAGTTACGTGCTTAAGTAGTTATTTGATTGGATGTACGTTCCTTGGCTTTGTTTGTTGGTCCATTTCACAGTCTGGTTGACTCTCCTCTCTGGATAGCCTGGCTTCCCCGAGTCTGTAGTAGTTGTCGGTAGTTGGTGGAGCCGCCGCCAGTTAGCGCTATTGTTCGCGGTACAGGAAGCAGGTGCGGCGGCGCGCCGAACTAAACTCTATGGAAATGTCACTAATATGGGGACATATTCTAATTTCTCTACTTGTCATTTTTAAACAAAGCTTCAAATACGTTACGAAATAAAAAAAAATTGTGGAGACCTGACTTATACCTACATCAATGCGAAAATAATTGACGGTTTTTTTGGTAAAAATTTTTTAAACACGCTTTTGCATGGTTATAAAATTTGATTACCATTTATACGATTTGCATATGCTCGTACATTAACCTCACACGAAACTGATAAAGTATAAAAATCTAATTTTATAAGCAAACAAGGAAAAACCATACACCGCCCCAGAAACCATTTGGTACGCTACGTTTGTTGACTTATCAAACGTGCTGGGGCGAATGGGATGAGGTGTGTCCAGGTCTTGGCGACGATTGCGTCTGCCCACCAACTGCGTGGCAGGACGGATCGGGAGAAACTGGTTGAATGAGTCTTTTACCTCTCCAACAGGACTCTTTGAGAAAGTGGAAGGAGTTGCGATGGGCAGTCCGTTGTCGCCAGTACTAGCCATTTTTTTTTATGGAGAAGTTTGAAGAAGTGCACTTGACACAGTTTCAGCTATTCCTAAAGTATGCTGGCGCTACGTCGATGATATCTTAGCCATTTGGCCTCTGGACCATCTTGATTCCCTCCACAGTAAAATTAAGTTCACAATGGAGCTGAACGAAACGTTGGCAGGAGGTAGCGTAACACGGCATAACATCCCAAAAATAAACAACAAAAATACTTTATAACTACTTTCTGAGTACCTTAAATATTTCTTTTTTACTATTATTATAATTACACTAATTGAACCTTTACACCTTTAAACAAACCACAATAATGAAACTACATAACTACTTGAATTGTGTCTGATTACATCTTTTATATTGTAGATGTTGTAAAATGTTACGGCTTTTGTACTCGTCATTTATACAAACTACAATAATGAAACTACGTAACTACTTGAATTGTGTCTGATTACATCTTTTATATTGTTGATGATGTAAAAAGTTACGGCTTTTGTACCCGTCATTTATACAAACTACAATAATGAAACTATCTAAGTAGGTACTTGAATTGTGTCTGATTACATCTTTTATATTGTAGATGATGTAAAAAGTTACGGCTTTTGTACCCTTCATTTATACAAACTACAATAATGAAACTATATAACTAGGTACTTGAATTGTGTCTGATTACATCTTTTATATGGTAGATGATGTAAAAAGTTACGGCTTTTGTACCCGTCATTTATACAAACTACAATAATGAAACTATATAACTAGGTACTTGAATTGTGTCTGGTTACATCTTTTATATTCAGTTTATTTTATTTTGTAAAATACAAGTACATTTATTATCCCCTGAATAATTTACCTATCATGAAAAATAGATATAAAAAAGTCTTATTTATAAATAGATATAAATACATTAATAAAACAAGAATAATGGATGCATTCCCGCATTTATGGTCCCTACGAAAAGAGTTCACATATAGTAAAAGATATACAGAAGGTTCGGTTGTTTGTTGAACTGCACTCCAAATAAAATATTTATTTTTCTTAGAGGTTTTATGCTTTGATAAGCACATCATTCGTTTTCTGCAAAATATAAAGTGCATACCAATATTTCTGTTACAATATTTCAGAGTGCAAAAATATAAAGAAAATGATATGTGCACACGCCATACACCGTCAATAAACAATGTCGAAAATATTTACTTTAACCTCCGTATTATATCTCGCGGAAGTCAAATCTCAATTTGCTTTTCATCTCTTCTGGAAATGGAAAAACTACTAAGAAAACAGACACGAGAAATGAAATTACTGAAAGCTGTGGGGTGCGAAAAAAGATAAAGAATGTTCAAATACACATTTCTTCATCCAATATGATCCATGGAGTAACTTGTAACAGATCTCTCACTGTATGAAAGATAATAAATGTGTTTTCTTCAAATTATTCGTGGTAATTCTTGTGAGTTACCCCATTTCTCGTTGATGAAAAAATTGGAAATTCATTTTGAAATCGACAGTAATATTTCAATCATTGTAACGGAAGAAAGTGCTAGTATTTGCTCCAGAAAATTATGCAAAACGAATTTATAAAATTTAATAATTGAAAAATAAAACAACACTTAAGAGGATACCCGGCGGTGATTTTTCCATACAAACGTATTCCCTATTTATCTCTCTGGATTTTAACCCTAGAGAAAATATTGTTTTTGCATAAAATAGATATCAACTACTAGCGTGTTTTTTTTTGATAAGTTACTTTTTATAGAAGTTATGAACTTCCAAAAATCAATAAAATTGACTGGTTTAAACGCCGTCAAAAGATGTTCAGTATACAAACCAGACAATGTTTTTTTAAAAAAAGCAAAACGTACAGACATAGAATAGTTTTTTCTTATGTAGTTGGTAAAAAAAAAATTGAAAATCAGTCCACTTTTGGAGGAGAAAAGTGGGGAATACAAAACCTCCATTTTAGTTAGGTGTCAGTGCATTGTCCCTTTCGCTCAATATCCGGTGGAGTAAGAGCATCAGTGACAGCAATATTTTAGTAAAATCTATTTCTGCACCACCGGGTATCATCTTAAGGCTAATTGGCTGCGCGGCCGGTTTCATACAAAAGTAGTTTTGGATTTGAGGCCGAAATACCCAACAAAACGAAAAAATTATTTTTGTAATCAAAAGGTATGTCAAATGTCTATCTCGGACAGGAGCTACTTTATTTATTTTTGCTTTAAATAATAAAATATAGGCTATTAAACATTTAATGATTTTAGAGGCAATTTAGACAATTATTTGCGACAATTATTAAACATCTAAAAAAATAACATTACTATATTTTTTTTAAATATGATGAAATATAAAACTAAAAATTTCTTTTTAGAAACTATTTTGATGGGAGTAATTTTAAATTACAAATTACCTATTTACATCGGAACAAAAACTTGTCGTTTATATATAAAAATTACTACCCAAAGAAACGCACTTTTAACATTGTCTTATTTTTTTTTTCATTTTATTAAAACCAAGGATTAGGCAGATTTTTATTTTTAATAATTATAAATAACTAACAAAAAAATTCCAAAATTGCTTCCAAAATGAACCAAAACTGATTTCTTTAATTACCTATACGTCATAATTTAAAAGCAAAAATAAAGTAGATCCTATCCGAGATAGATATTTGACATACCTTTTTATTACAAAAATAATTTTTTCGTTTTGTTGGGTATTTCGGCCTCAAATCCAAAACTACTTTTGTATGAAACCGACCGCGCAACCGTTGCTCTTAATAAAAATATGAAGATACAAAAAGACAACGGAAATAAAATTGATTGATAATAAATAGATTTATTTATAAAAATATATGAAATTTTAAAGCACTGCTAATACATAACATCGCATAATGAAATTTTGATTTTGTCGAAAAAATGCTAATTTAAAATAAAATGTAGACAAGTGAAATAGTAACAACGAAACCAGTGATATCTGATTAAATTTTCAACATTCTTGACACGATTCAAAGGTGAAATAATTTTTGAAAAATTAAAGCATAATTCCAAATTTTAGCAAAAAAACTGAATCCTCCAAAACAATCAACAACTCCCGATGAAAATATAAAAAAAGAATAAGACACCGAAAATTTAAAAAAGATAATAAGTAGATTTATTTTAAAATATTTGGGATATTTTATTTATGATGGCTTCCTTGGTTTAAGTGGAAGGCTCTCGACCAGGTAGATGTATAGCCAGGTACTTCCTCATATTCCTCCTCTGCACCTCCATCCCATACCCACTACATTCAGCCGCACAACATCCCTCTATTCGGGGATGTCATAATAGTCTCACCGAATCCAAACGGTTAGGAGCAGTTGGGACTCGATTTCACTAGAGTCCCAAACAAGCACTGATTGCTAATAAAATGGCATATTAAACTTTTTACTTTTGTGGCAAAATGTCAGCGTGTTAAAAAACATTTTATAACACAATGAAACATAAAATAATCAAAAAATAGGTGTACGACGATATACTAGTATTACAACAATAAACAAGGTATACTGTGATTTACGTACACAAGAAGAAAAACATTTATTTATCTAAACTCTATAAAATAGCTTTTACGTTAAAGTGATACATGAGATGTGGTGTACAAACGAAAGTATATGTGTGAGTACACAAAAATATTATCGCTGAAGTGATACAGTTGTTAACAGAATTACATTGAGATAATATTGAAAATACAAAGAAATATTATTCGTGTAATAGTTACATAATATACCAGGTTTATATAGGACCTGAGATCAAACAAAGTATGATGTGTATATAATAAAAACTAGTAGGTATTTAGACTTAGGATATAATTAAAATATGAAAATAGTATTACATTACAGTTTTGTTATAGTGAGAACAGAAAACTTCATATGGCAAGTAGTTAAAACGTTTTATGTAAACTATTATTGTCAACAAAGCCACAATCTGTTAATAAATTAATGTTATAAATACCAACGGTATTTTATTCGGATGGTGTGAAATCATTTTCATGTCGTAATCAGCATTTTGAAAGCTTCAAATTTCGAATACAAAATTCAAATTGCGCTCCTGAAAATTGAACTCGATGTACGGTGTTGCCAGGGTGCGGGCGCGAGCTCCCTACCGTTGGTGCCTGGCTAGGGTTGCCAGAGAGAAAATGAATATTCATGGCGGGATTGAAAAATTGCCATCGGATCACGGCGACAAATACAGCGCCCGTCGGGAAAATTATAAATGGATGCAATTTAATGAAATAATTTGGGATTTAACTGTTTTATTGGACGGGTTTTTGACGCGGCATTTTTATGAATATTTTAGTGGCTCAGACGAGGGCCCAGGGTTTTGTAAAACATCCCTATTTGCAGCTATTGTTACACTGATTGAAGGGGGAGAGTGTGATGCATTGGAGGTAGCATTGAAAATGGGCCCAATCGTCCAAACGTAGAAATGCAACGAGTTAATTAAAGTTAACTTGAGAACTTGAATATTTTCTAACGGGTATTTTGGGGATATGTCATTATAAAACTCATTAATAGATAACAAATTTTATTTAACTAAAAATGCGATCTACAAAAGGGATTTTCATTTATGCATTTGCAAATATTATGTATAACAAACGAATTTGTGTTTCGTAAATAAAAAAAACGCATCTTTCGATGTGGTTAATTTATTTAACTCTATTCTCGAACATACATTTTACAAATAATTACAGTGGTTTACACAGTAGTACAAAAACGTAAATATACAGTAACTGGAAGTAAAAGGTATGTAAAAAGGTTAGTAGTAGCATTTTGTGAACACCTCACTAGGAGAACCTGTGCTGAGGTGTTGGCATGTTTTGGATTAAGCCGTATTCTTTCAACATAATTAAAAAGCATCTTCCTTGATATTGTCAAGAAGGGCACTGTAATTCGACCCATGGCATTATTTAGTATCATTTAGAATAGTATCATTTACACAATTTTAAGATTAGTAGCAGTTAAAGTTAGATAAATATTTGTCCTCAAAAGCTGCAGGTAGGTAAATTTTTCTTTGGTAATAATTGGTAGCATTAACGCACAACCATTAACAAGAACCAAATGATTGCAGTCATCCAGTCACCAAACATACTAGCAGAACTTAATAATAATATTATGTAAATAGTTATAATACGGGGTTGAATACGATTGGGTAATTACTGATTAATGGCACTCGATATGCAAATAGATTTGGCGGTTTCCAAACCGCGTAAGAAAATAACAATAGTTTCATTAGGCCTGACCGCTCAATCGATCCCGTCACAGTCGCACGGGCAAAGCTTGCATTTCCCGTTACGATAATGCCGTATCCACAATGATAATTATATAAGTAATTCTGTGCTATTTATCACACGAGCCCGCGCCGGGACCGCAGACTGCCAACATTCATGCGAGGCGCGCAAACTGCCTACGCTACGCACTAACGCCACGCCGCGCGCCGAGCGGCTAGGAACCCGGCTCACCGCCTAGCGACTACCCACTGACTGGTAGGTACCTTATCAGTAGGGAGTTGCAGGAAGTAATGATGCAAAGAATGGAAAGCAGTAAGAAAGATTTGAAGCCTTCTGAAATTAACCAATTCATTTTGACTTGCCATTGGAGGTGAGGGGATAAATAAAAAGGTTCTAGCTAATAATGTGCCTGTCAAAATTTTCCCAGTTAAAATATCCCAGTTATAATGTTCCCGGTCAAAATGTTTCGAGTTACAATGTTCCTTGGAAAAATGATTCTAACCTAACCTAACCAATCCTAACCGAACCTTTTAAAACATTTTTATTATTATTATTGTGTTATCTATTTGTGTTTTTTCCACTATTTTCACTGTTTACATCAAAACGTTCCACGGGAACGTTTTGATTTTTGACTGGGGACATTTTGGCGGGGAACATTTAACTGGGGAAATTTTAACTGGGAACATTTTGACAGAGAACATTATTACCGGTCACAAAATAAAAGCTGAGGCAGAATATTTTTTTCCCATTTAATGTGGATTCTTGAATAGTTTGTAAGCATTATTTGCAGATTGTGAATGTTTGGATAAAGGTCTTACTCTTCCATCGATTTTCGTTATCTCGTCATCTGGCATTCTTTACACATCGTCAGACTGCATAGTTTGTTGTTTGCTTTTGGCAGTATGTATGTTGTAATATTACTTTATCTGACACAATTAGTGATATGGAGTCTTACAAAGTTTGTGGTAAATATGCTACCACCGCCCACTACAAACAAGCACTGTGAATATTATGTAGTGTGCATTTTACCACAGCTCTTTCTTTTCTCATAGATATATTTTTATTATTAATTAACGCCGAAGAACGGCTTTTACATAGGAATTATATAGTTTGAAATATGGATGCAGAATACATGGTTAAGAAAATCATAATTATAAAAAATGTATTTGAGGAAAATACAAGTGGGAAATTGCATGTGAGTTAGATGAAAAGTTTATTTTCAAAAAAAAATTAAAAGTAAATATTGTAGTAACAACATAAAAGTAAGAACAGTAAGCTATTATACATAAAAATACGAAAAATATAAAAGAAAAATACACCACGGATACATACGAGTATATACAAGATATTTTGAAAAGTGCTTAAGAGGTAAAATACTTTGAAAGTACAAAAATAAATTCGTAAAGTACAAAATAAAAAATAAACTTAAAATTCCCGGAAGTAAATTTTGTTTTGAAGAATATAAACATTCAAAGTATGTTTGATAATAATTGAACTGAGAAGCGCTGACAAACAGCTTTGATTAAATATTGTTTTATGTTGATTTTCTTTAAATATTTATTTATTTATTTTCTCATGTTTTCCTTAAAACGGTTAAATACATCACGGAGAAGATTATAAATTACAAAGTACACAAGGGCAGTTTTACTATTTTGTGACATGTGTCAAAAGATAGTTGCTGAACTCTCTGTAAAGTTACATTGAAAATATCGATGGTCAATGCAGAATCGTTAAGCAGTTGTTTATTGGCGCGTTCTGATAGGCAGAAGTCCTCGCTTTAGGAGCATAAAAGAGTACATGGGATCTCCCACGAGTATACTTGTTAGGGACATAAAAATTAACCTCTTTCAACATAGGCGGATTGAGTATGGTACCAGAGATTAGCTTAAAAAAGTGTTTAAGTACCTAAAAATATTTTTCTGCGGGCTTCTAAGGTATTGAAACCGAGCATCCCTGTTAAGAACAAGGATAGATACAGGAATGGATAGTACATATATTCCCTCATATATCTACAAGTAACGCATAAACCTTTCTTGTACTTTCTATTTCTACGATATGGTTTTGTTCAGAAGGGGCCCAAATAATGGAGATATATTTTAGAATGCTACTTCATATGTTCTCCTTATTGCAATACCATTAGTAAATGATCTAGCATTACGATGAACAAATCCAAATCCAAGCATTTTGTTGGCGCGGGAGACAATATCAGATAAGTGGGATTTGAAAGAGAGATGCGCTTCAAAAATCACGCCAAGGTCTCGAATCTCATTTTTGCTTGTCAATATATTTTTATTAATTTGGTAGGGGAATAGGAATAACATCATAATTTATAAAATCATTAACATCATATTTATTACCAAGTATGTGCCGACGATTCATTGGGGATTTTATATCTATCTTTTCTTTTTCGACACCTATGTGATTAAAAGTAAAAGTTTGTCTGTGCTCACCGTGTAGGGCTTTCGTTACACGGCTACAGGATAGGTAGAGAGATACGCATCACAGTGATGGGCGTATAAATTTGAACGGATAATATGGGAAGGATCAAAGAAGCGTGAAATTGGTTTTGATTTCGCTTGATTCAATGAATAATTAATAACGCGAATGAGCGGGTGTTCACTTGATAAATGCCCTGCATCACTGCAGCTGGATAGGTCGACCGCCATTTCCCTGGAATATTGGAACGCCCCGGAACTATGTGGAACAATCTGGAACACTCTAAGGAAGGGTTGCTTTTAAAAGGATTAAGGTTTTTGGCAAAGTTTTGGTAATGTTACGCTGTTAATTAAAATGTTAAGGTGATCCACTAAAATTCCATGAAAAAATTGAAATCGGAATTCCCGCCTCCATTTGGGAGGGATTTAAAAATACTTGAAAATACTTTTTTGGAAAGGTTGGAGAAAATAATTGAGAGATGTTTTTTACATGTTAATTTCGTAAAGGCATGTAAAAACATTAACCTTTTTCTTACGCATTGTTTATTATAATAACAAGGAAATTTAAAATCGGTTTCACGGAACCAATCGACGTAAAGTCTAGGGATGTCAATAATGTAACGTCACGTAATGGAGCGTTAAATGATATAAAATGCAGATAGTCTTTATGCCGAACGACATAAGGTTTTATTCGCAATTTGAAATTCGTTGTACGCCGCCCATTTTGATTCATGTTGAAAAATTGAAAATTTTGATTCATGCCGAAAAAACAGCGCGAAATTGCAGTGTTTTGTTTGATTTTGTGAAATTCGGGTAAAAATATTAAAATATTCTCCGATCATTTTCTAAAGATCCTAATTTTTCACATTATATAATAAAACTTCATTTGTAAAGGGGTTTATTAGTACGAGATTTTACACTCGAAAATATTGTTATAGGCCTGAATGTTTTTTCCACATTTACAAAAGGACTTATTATAAAAATACTCGATAATTTCCAAGGCAAGATGTGATGTACTAGCAGCATTTAATTGAAGCATCTACGAGGGTCTTCCGTAAAGTAGTAGGTACCCGTTTACGCCGTGTGGAGCGCTGGCAAATAGAGTAGCCACCGGACAAGTACTAAGTACTAACACGTTCAGTTGTATTTCAGCTTTCTGTGTGCAACGTTACATCGCGCTGGTATTGACTACTACTCACATCCACCTGATTTTATAATTACCAAACACAAAATACGACGGCACAAAAAAGGTAATAAACGGACGTTCCTTATCACAATAATGCTTTAGCTACTTCTTACACACTAATAGAAGTGAGAAAAATGACGTACGTACGTCTGATTCCTTCAAAGGAAAAATGAATAATTTTCTTGCACCTCCCTCACTCGTATTAAAGAAACGTCATTTTATTGAATCGATGTAAAAAACTCACAAAATGTATACTATAAGCTTAATATGTTTCAAAATTGAAAAAATGCGACAAACTGACACATGGAAAAATGGAAAACAGATTGACGTATTTGGATAAGATTAAGTGAGTACATTAAAAATTATTAGTATCTACCTCATAAATATCTCTTAATCTCTTACAACGTAAATACACAGCAATCCCTTTAATATATCTTGTTTAATTTACATACTTGCCCACCCAGCATCCTTCCAGGGTTTCATGAGATGAGATGGATGAATCCATCTGAACCATCATTTTGCTGACTTGCATTTAATCCTTGAAGCTGTCGGATTGCAAAATGTGGGAGTGTAGGGTGGGAACGCAATTGATTGTAGCGTTTGTAATGGGATGTGGAATATATGGTCGGGTTGATAGATCGGTTACGTGATGGATATTAAATTTGATGGATAATTGGTCAAAGCAGAACGTTGATGATTTGAATTTTAGTACAAATTTTTATTGTAATAATAAATAATCGTTATATAAAAGCTGTTAGATTTTAGATCGATTTCATATAAAATAACTAAATTGATTTTAGAAAAATTTATGACAGTTTATGATTTTTATGACAGCTACGTGATATGAAAAGTTCTGTTTTGGTATTTACAAAAAGATTTCATTACCTATTGTAGGAATATAACTTATATACTTAGTAACATACAAATTAGCCTACTAAAATTTATAGTATAATAGTAAAAAAAAATAGTTTCCACTCAGTAATAACACCATACCCAGTGCCGGATTAAGACTACTCGATGCCCTAAACAATACACGCCTGTGGGGCCCCCCTATCCATAAGTAAGCTAGTATCGGTCTTAAAAAAATTACCTATTTAATACAACGAGATAGATTATATGTATGAAAGTATTACATACAATAAAAACCAGAGCATTTTTTATTTATCCACTGCAATGCGACTTGCTACTTTTTCGGGCATTAAACTAGCGGAAAATGGTTTATAAGTCCAACTTTTTTAGCATATCTATATAATATTGATAAAGCATATAAATTTGCTGCAGCGTCGTGGTTCTTTTTTCATATTTTATTATTTTCAATTTCTAAAAATATCATTCCGCTGTGCAGTTTGATATCATATACAAATATACACAGGGCTGTGTCCACATTAGGGAACGCTGATTCAATTTTATCATAGTGAACTATTTTGTACAGTTGTGCGTCAGTTTGATTTTTTTCGTGCTGTTTATGGTGCCCCCTAAGACGTGATGCCCTAAGAAATTGCTTAATTTGCTTAGGGGCTAATCCGGCACTGACCATACCATGGTTTTTAAATAGAACTACAAATATAAATAAGAACATTTTTGTATTTCCGTGATCGCGAGCTTGATAGGATATTATAAAATAATGGGATTTTTAATATTTGTTTATGTGATCACCGCAGTAGAGTCCCAACTATCCCCAACCGTCTGCTCTCACCACGGTGAGACTATGGCATTGCCAATCGGGGTGTGATGTGAGACTGAAGGAAAGGGTAAAGGAAGGAGATGGAGGAAGAAGAAGAGTGAAGACCTGGCTTTTGAGATATGGTCACCAAACACGGCTTAAGCCATTTCAAGCAACATTTCAAGTCTGAATGGTGGTCTTACACCAGAGCAATACTGAGAGCATCTTCTACTCTGGAACGTACCGTAAATATGGTATATATTAATATGCTTCATTAGCTATTGTAAACACAAATTTTATACATTTTTATTAATATTATTATTAATTTTTAGGATATTGGCAGACTATCTATTTTTACTTCAATTATATTACCTACATTTTGTCAACTGTTACTTTTACTTACTTTTCTGTTACTTACCTGTATTTTATCAACTCTTATTTTCACTGTAATTAATAAAAGATAATTGCTTTTATATATGTAAAAGCCCTATGGGCTTTTAAATAAATAAAATAAAATATGGTTTTTAATTAATTAAATGTGTAATTAATCACGCGGGGACTTGAACCCGCGACCTTCGGATTGTTAGTCAAGAGACTTACCCCTCGACTAAGGAGGCCATTTTAAATCAGACATGGCGGTATTTTCCGGAAATATTTTTTTAATTATTTTTTTAATGACTTACAAGTGGTAAAAAGTTACATGAAACCATTTTGGAATGATGATATAAAGTATAAATTGAAACAAAACGCTACAGATAAAATAATTGGAAAACTGTGAATAATGTTTTGAATACATTTGAAATAATTACCAGAATAACGAGAGTTCATAAAAATAAATATAATACAACCACAAACATTTCCAAAGTATGCACATTTCACAGTAGGCACAATAATTATACGTGTATTTGAAATGTGAAATAAATTCTGGTTCATTAGCGTGCTGTTTTAAATATCCACAATTAAAATGGCGGCCGTCACAGGACAGTCGGCCATGTGACCACAGTTTAATCATGACCCTGGACAAAATTGCCCGGGAGAGGGGAAGGGGAGGGATCAAATAGCCACGTAATTACCTAATGGTTTTCATAGGTTCAGGACTGGCGGTTCTCTATTCCAGGAATTTATATATATTTGAATGTTTTCCGTAACTAAAAGGTACTCTTAAATAGGATCAAAAAAAAATGTTTACCCTTTGAACATTATTAATTAGTTTTCAAAATTTAAGAAAGCAGAAATAAAATAAATAAGGGAAACTTTGAGAGACTGTCATGTTTTTTTTGTTGTAAATTAACATACTTATCAATACTAAAAAATACCTTGGATTGGGTTTGAAATTGAGTAATCTGAAAGTATTTTGCATGTTGTATGCTGATGATGCGGTGCTGATTTTAACAGTATGGAAGATCTACAGTCTCTCAAGTCTATAATGAACGAAGTATGTATGAAGAATGAGTTAAGAGGAATATAAACGCAAGAAATATTTGACTTCTTACCCCTTTAAAACTTAGCGTATATTTGGTGTTATCTGCACGAAGAAAGTAGCGCCAAAGTTGTTTTAACCCTTTTTATGAAAAAATTTACAAGAATGAAAAAAGTTAGTCAATGGATCGATTAAAATTAAACTTAGCAATAAAGGGGTTGTTGCGTGATTTGTGTAATTTTGTATGTCGAAGGACCTTGAAATGTGTATGTTTTAACCACTGGACAAGTAGAAGTAAGCACATAAGGAAAAGGAGAGAATTACTCACTGCGGGACTTGTAGTAATTTCTTCCATATGTATTTGGCCGGTTTTAACTTTGCACTATGTTGCGGTAATATTTCTTCTTAGAGCGGTGAGTAGCTAAAGAGCGGATGCGGATGCGAAAATTAAATGCAGAGATGTTTGCAGGAAGAGGGTCGATTATTGACTGATTGTGGGTAATAGAAAAAAGTGACAGGTTTATAGGGAAGGGTAGGAAGGAAATGTGACAATACTAGCTACAAGTACAGCAGTTCATGTATGTGTATAGGTTCGTATAGATGTATGTATGTAAGTGTAGCTGTGTAAATGCCCAACCAGGGGTATTTTTTAAAAGTTGTATCTTATATAACTTCATATTTATATAATGAACAAAAAAAAGTACTTTGGGCTTATATTTTTTGTAATGTAATTAATTATTTTATTTTAATTCCATTAAAATAATAAGGTAGGAAAAGCTTCAATGTATTCATATCATATTTTTTCATATTCATAATGTAAACCGATTCGTAGTAAAGATAATTCAAAATAGTGATTTGGCGTACCTATAGCTTCATCTTAATGATGAATGTAAGTAAATTTAGAGTCATGATGTTTGAAAGAGAGAGTAAGTTAAAGAGAAAATAGTGTGCAATATGGCTTTGCATGATGAATACTTAGAGCAGATGGATGAGTTTGAGTATTTGGGATTACGAGAGATGGAAAGGCTGATAGGATATCGAAAGAAGGGTAAATGCAGGTAATTCCATAGAGGACTGGACGCGCTTGGCGCTAAAAAACTGTCCAAAGAAGTGAAGCTAGCAGTCCACAGTGGAGTGCTGGTATCTACCCTGATGTATGGCAATGAGGCACAGAACTGGCAGTAGAAGGAATAAAGTAGACTGAATGCTGTAGAGATGAGATCCCTGAAAGATATATCGGGAAAAACTATGTATGATCTTGTAAGAAATATGGAGATCCGAAAAGAATGCAATGCAATGATGTAAGCGTAATGATAAAGATTAAGAAAGGGACGCTCAGAGTACAAGGAGAATATATTTTTATTTATTTATTTATTTATTCACGCCCTAATCTGCCTTTACATGAAAATTTTGTACATTGGTTACAGAAATTAAATATAAAAATGCAGTTTTAATAATTGTAAAAAAGCAACATATATGAATTTAACAAAACTTAGTGCAAATTAGCTAAATACCAGAAAGTTGGTTCTATATAAGATAAGTAAGAAATAATCAGTAGAAAGAGATTTAGAAAATAAAATAATAAGAATAAGAATTTATGTACAATGTACACATAAAAAAAAGATAATAATTTTAGCAAAATATATATATATATATAGTTAAATAATAAGACCTGAAATTACAATAACATAATAACAGCATTAAGGATTGTAGCATATTATTTGCATACAGATACACTTTTTAAATGAAGCGAGGTTTTTATAAAAAAATATGTCTACGGAAAAATACGTATATGACGCAAATGTGAATGGTAAAAGAAGTCGAGGACGCCCGAGGAACATCTGGCACGATAAAGTGAACCAGATATTTGACTCCAAGCTATGTAAAGACTCAAAATAATGTAGGAATGTGTATGTGACGAAGTATGAATACGTATGAGGCAAGGAGTGTGTGCTAAGACCGAGTTTTACGGTCCGTTCTGTCTGCCTATCCCTGCGGAGAAACGGCGTGATGGTTATTGAGTTAGTTAAATGAAACTCATGAATTGAGAAGCTTGTCAAAAATTTAAAAAGGCTTCTCAAGGCAATTTCCCATTGCTGAGGATCGTGATCCCAACTCAATTAAAAACACTAACTTAACATAAATTTGCAGGTTTCTAGTAATAGCTTCTATAAAGGTTGCGTAGAATCTGTGTACTACGGCAATACAGTAAACGAGTACGCCTCTACGCTTCTACGCCATTCGTAGTCAGCAGTTGGTAGTTCCCCATCCCGTAGGTACTCGGGGGGCAAATGGCAGGAAGGATTTGCGTAATGGACAATCAAAATGTTTATTAACTGTGTTTATAAATTAAAAATCATCCGTTTCGGCGATTCTGTTGGGAAATTCTGTTAAGTTAATTGTATTATATAATTTAACGTTACTATTCTGGTAATTTGTGACGGTGGCCGAATTATTTATAGACTGTATTTGTTTATTTAATTGGGTAAATTTTTATGAAGTGTTTTTTTTTTTTAATTAAAACTATCATCCGATATAGTGACATGGGTCACCACGAAATCTATATACTATATAGGGTAAAAATAAAGCTGCCATATAGTATGTCTCCATTTTTTTTAAGTAATTACAATAGTGGTGGGGAGGGGAAGGATATGGGGAAAATGAAGGCGGGGGAGCTCGTGGGTATTCAGATCTGGTCGCCACACACACGGAGAAAAATGTTATTTTAAAATACGATCAATTTATTCGTAAAAACGGTTAAAAACGGGACTGAAGTTCTTACGAACAAATTAACAGTGTTTCAATGTTTATTGGCGGGAAACTGTAAGAATAATTTGCTGGTATACGTACGAACTTACGTATACCAACAAATTATTCTTACATGATTCCGCCAATAAACATTGAAACCCTTTTAATTTGTTCGTAAGAACTTCAGTCCCGTTTTTACGAATAAAATGATCGTATTTTAGAATAACATTTTTCTCCGTGCACGTCCAAAGCCAATTCAAGCAACGTTTCATATCTAAATGGTGGTCTTACACCAGGGCGATACAGAGAGTATCCTCCACTCCGAAACGTTATTAATAAATTAATAAATTATAAAATGACACAAATAAAATTTACTTGCGCACACCAAACGGTCTCGTCGAAGAGAGGCACTAGCGAGATCTCGCGGATGTATACCCTTGAGGTGATTTTTTTACGAAAATGGCGAAAAATACGGCGCTATAAAAATCATCCAAGTATTATTATAGAGTGATCACAATGCCTTTACTATTCAGAGATAAAAATACAATTTTAATAAACAGAAAATTTTGTCTTACTATCCTCTTTTACGCGATGTGCGATATAATTATTTTGATGTGCTTCCACGAGGGCTATCAAATACCTAACAATTAATTCAGTTTATAAACATAAAACGGTACCCAACTATAAAAAAAATTATTGAAAAACACTAAAGATAGAAATCATAAATTAAGCCACTCAGGCATTTACCAACTATGTTACATAGGTAAGACAACCAGAAATGTAAATATTAGAATCACGGAACATTTAAGATGTTTAAATAATAATAATTTTTCGGAGTTTGCCAATCATCTGTTTGCCACCAATCATAGTTTTAATAAGGACACAGGGGTTAAAATTCTTCACCGTAATAATAAAAGCAAAAAGTTAGATAACCTGGAAGCGCTTGAAATTTAAAAAATCCCTAAATAATAACAACGCTAATATATTGAATAACCAAATTAATTTATCGTTTAGTCCCATTCTAGATATGTTTCCAATAAACCGCTCTGTTATTGCTGGATTTTCCGCAACTACCCCCCTCCCCCTTTGACCTCCCACTCCAGCACCTAAATGTTTGGTATATATCTATCAATATTTTGTATCATAGGTTAGTTTTAATATTCTCCTGACGAAGGAAGTATTCTTCCGAAACCGGTAGAGTGTAATTAAAATTAAAGTGGTCTAAAACAAATTTATATATTTTATTATAAAAATATGTATCCAAATTTTGTTTTTTACCAAGGTTTTTCTTATAATCAATGTATCTTCTGAACCAATTATAATTTTAATATCAAACGAGTAGGTTCTAAAGCAAGAAAGTAGTAAAAACGTCCTTTAAAAACTACACCTCGTTCGCTTGCAAAGCTTGTACCTTGTGCCTCGACTAATACGGAGTCTACCTGTTATGCCTATAATTCAATTTTCATTATAATTGGCTTCACCACCTCAGGTGATATAAGAAAATTGTGGGATATTAGACGGTCGAGCCTTTAACAAGGCAGCCGATCATAAAGCTGTTAGAAGAAAAAGCAATCTAGGAGGTACAGACTTCTTCCACTCCAGTCCTCCTTCCACCTTTCTTCTCTCTTTTCGCTACCACCCCTTATTTCACCCTTTCTTCTTCTCATTTCTACTCTTTCTACATTGGTAGAGAGATGCATAAAAGTTTATGAATTAGAAGTGCTGGTGTTAGATTTGATGACTTTTTATACTCCTTTGTTGGTAGTTTAATATATACGTGTTTTCTCGAGTTTTGAACCCGCGAACTCTATACCTATAGCCATAAACTTGTTAGTACGTAAAAGCATACAAATAATTGTATGCTTATACCTACTAACTATCTTTTATACATTAAACTTTGGTTTACTTCCGGTCTTATTATTTAATTCTAAATATATATATTTTGTTAAATTGTATTAGTTTATTTTTACAGGTACAACTCTTATTATTTTATTTTGTGAGACTGAAGGTAAGGAAGGAAGGGAATAAGATGGGGAGGAGGCAGGTGGGAAAGTACCCGGGTATTCAGATCTAGTCACTAAACACAGCTAAAGACATTTCAAGCAATGCTTCAATTCTGATTGATGGTCTTACACCAGAGAGATACTGAGAGTATTATTTTTAATGAATTAATTGTGAAACAACAAAAATTACTAAAAAAAATAATATTTGACGTGACCTTCGGAATGGGAGTCCAAAGCCTTTCCCCTGGACTACGCCGGCCGTCATACTATTTCAGGCTTATATTAATGTAATCATTGTTTCAGTATTTAGCTAAATTGCACTAAATTTTATTATGTACATTTGCGTTGTTTTCTTAAAATTACCACAATAGGGTATTTTCACAAACGAGGGATTCTGTTGAAAATGTATGGAATATTTAAAGATCATTTTTCTGATTTTAATCATCCCACTAAAGATGTGTGTTTTTTTAGGTTTTCATTCAAATTTATTTTAATAAAAAGACAAATAACTTTGATTACATCACTTTTATTTATACTCAATCAACATGTTTCGTGAACGATATTCACATCATCAGGATTAAATGAACACTAAAGTTAAAAATAAAATCACACATAGGTGGAAGGCGTAGAAGGAATGGGTAAGATGGGTGCTGAGCTAAGCTAAGCAGGGCAGTGCGATGGGTCGGGAGAGTCCGGCTGGAGAGATCTACATTAGTTCTCCCTTAAACAGTCTCTTTCGATTTTGACAGATATCCGCCACCAATACCTAGACAAACCCCACCCCGTGAACCCGGGCACCCCTGCAAATTTACCAAACATGGTGACCTATGGCAGAGGTGTTGGTTATCAAAAAAATGGTTTCGCCCCTTGAATTGAAAACAGGTACCTTGAACATAATTTGGTTTACAGTAGAACGTTATTGTTACCAACTATAAACATACTGCCCAACTATAATTAATGTTTGAATAACTGTAATTAGTGCTTCTTTTGTAGGTTTTTTGTTTTGGTTATATGTGTTATTAAGTTTATACGTATTTTAAAAAAATTCCATACTTGTTCGTTTGACAATTATTATCATTTTTATCGTTTATTTTTGGGATGTTACATCGTGTTACGCTAACTCCTTCTATATCCAACGTTTCAGACAACGTTGGATATAGAAGGAGTTAGCGTAACACGCCATAACATCCCAAAAATAAACAAAAAAATACCTTTAAAATCATAAAACATAATTATTATCATAATTTCGTGTTTTAGATTTATTATTTTTAATAGCCAATAGTTTTTTTAATTAAAAATACGGGTTAATCTTTCATACAGGTTATTTAAACGAACAAAATCGTGAAAAATATAGAATAAAAACCAGTAAAACATTTTATTCGTCTCGTAAATATAACCATTTCATTTCGGTTATCACGTGGTCATATGAAAACAGCAATTTCTGTGCAATTCACGTCTTAAATACTCCCCTCCACACTTGCGAGGGTCCTGCCATAGACCTATAACTAGGAAGGTAGGCACGGAAAAATAACCCTTATAGTTCTGTTGGACCCTTGCTAGCATTGATATAGGAGGTTAAGATAGGTCTTTCGCTTATAAACTTAGCAATGCTAGTTAAAAATCGACAATACCTACAGTAGGTACAATTATTTTAAACACGGTATCACTTTTACATACATAAACATACACTTCAACACAATCTACTCATCTGCCCTAATGATTGCCACAAAAAAAAATCAAGCAGTAAAAACAGAGTATGTCTATTTTTATAATGTACTGAAATAGTTTCAACTTTCCGCCACGTTCCTAAGTATTCGAATTTAAAATTATTTATTTTATTTTATTAAGCTTTTCTTTTATGGATTTGTAAATCAACGAAGAGTCCCAGAGAATAATATTTTTTTTTCAAAAACACAACGTATCATCTGTCCATAGTCAAGAGGGTCTAACTTACAATGATATGATAACTGATAACTTTACAATGTCGGTTCGATATGCATAACTTTCAACGATTTTATATTTATGTCCCGAGCACGGTTTCACTGTTGATAGCCGAACCGCTATTGATATGGTATAAATAAGAAATCGATATACGCTGCCTTAAAAAAAAGGAAAAAAAACACTGGCTAATCTGTTTAATGACTTTTATTCCACTAATAAATAGAGAATTTTCAATTGAAATGATAATTTTATTATACATTACCAGTTCGCGTGTGTCTTTTATTTTCATCCACTTATTTTGTCCAAGATAGAACGGAATAAATTGAACGCGTCTTGGATGAATTATTTAAGTCACGGGTACGATTTCTTTCAATTCTAAGAGCTTGGTTAGTTCACTTCCATTTATTAATAACCCAGATCTGTCAATCGGAAAAATTTTCCGTTAAAATATCTCTCATCAATTGATGACCGTGCTCGCAAATATTGATAACTGTCCATAGATGAAAGATTTAGTCAATATCTTATCGATGTCGGGTCTTATCGTTTGCCCGTGCTGACCTCCAGCGTTTTTAATTAAATACGACTATCCCGTAAGATCAGTTAAATTGCAATGTTGAATACAAAATCAGGGTGACAAAAATAGACTCTTTATAAGTGCCAGAGGACCATTCTAGTATTATCAATATCAATATTTCCTGGGCAGGTAGTAGTTTCTTATGACTGCACCCGTACTTAGTACGTCCAATTTTCGTATGAAGGAAAAATGGAGACGATAAAGACACGTAAGGCATAAGGGCCACACTATCAGTAAAGGTTACATATTGTCATACATATAAAGTAGCAATTGAACCCTTTCTATCTGGCATGTTTATGCATTTTTACTACCCTTGTAATAGAGGCACGCCTGATGGGATTTTGTTTTAAACCTTGCACTGAACATGGTGGTTTTTTTTACATCTACCTTTATTATTTTATATTTATAGTAATATGAACGTAATTGCAATAGATACTTACGTAATATATTATTAAAAAACTCAAACGATTATTTATATAGTCAAAACGTGTAATGGAATTAGTATCGGTAAGTACTTAGTGAGTACGTTAATAATTTCTTTATAAGTAATCATGTTTTTTTAAAAATATTAAAACATTTTTTTTTAATTTTCAGCATATTTTTTAAATTTATTTTATATTATAGACACAAACAGTACATTGGTTATAGAGAAAAAAAAGTTACAGATATTAAGTAGTATTTCATGGTGGGTAATGTCTTATTTGTGGAATGTATAATTAGTAATTACCGGGTGATGTGCGTAATGTGTAGGTGTGTGTGAATGTGTGAATATGTTTGTAGGTGTAAGAAGTGGTGATCTGTGAAGCGATATGTATGCGCAGTGAACAGTTTATATCTTGACATGATGCTCCTTTTAAATTTGGACAGTGAATCCGAGATTTCGATGTTAGAGTTTAGGAAAATATTATTGAATGTACGAAGAGCACGGTTAATTGGCGAATTAGTTATTGCATTTGTTTTGTAAAACCTCAGGAGCGATTTAGGTCCAAGTTTGGACCGTTGTTATCTTTCTGCGTTTGATGTCGGTCCAAAATTGAACCACATTTAACGAATCTACAAATACGGGATAAACGGTGGAATCTAGGTGGATTCATTATCTTTAAATCACAGTAAACGTGTCCGTATTAATATTTTGAGGAATAATATTAACCCTCAACCGGTCGCGTGGGGTCTTTAAAATCGGAGGTTTTACAGGAATGCTAATTACGTACATTTTAAATGTTCGCACTGATTTATTTCTTTAGGAACCCTCCTAAAAGGGACTACACTTGAGGTTAGCACCGCCGACATTCAGTTTGCGCATGTGCACTGTGAGATACAGACGTGAGTTTCGGCGTGAGGCTCTGAGAGACCCCACGCGACGACTGACGTAAGTAAAATTGTTCTTGTACTGTATTTATTTCTTGTAATAATTTATTCTTGTAGTATTTATATCTGGTAATAATTTATTTTACAATTTTTTTTTTTTGGTTTTAGATTAGTTTTTATAACATACTTATGAACGCGAGATAAAATCAACAAATTTTGAGATGGTTAGAGGAGGAAAATTTTGAAGAAGTTTGTGGTGAAGACTATATGCACTGACTGAGTTCTAAGAGAAAACTAAGACTACTTAAATAATACGCAAATTGTACGCGAAGTACAATAAAACATCAGATGCGATTGTTTGCGATTTGTGATTCAATCGAACTCTCTTTCTTGACTAGTGAACGGAGAGTCTTGCCGGGCACGGGGAGACATAGAGCGGGGAAAGGTAGACGGGAGGAACAAGGAATTAAATATTAATAATAAAATGGCGCAAACAAAAAGTTTATATGTTTTTTCATTGTATTTTGTTGATTTCTTTTTTTTTAATAATACTAAATCTATATCAATCTCAAATAGTTCTAAGTTTGATAGAAATTGTTTAGATTTTATTCAAAAGTTTCCTTTTAAAATAAATATGATTAAAATTTATGAAAAAATGTTTTTTGTTGATTTTTAAGCTTTTATATAAAAAAATAATATCTAATTTATAAGTATGTCTTTTATTCCAATGCAGCCTTTATCACCTGACTATAATCAGTCAAAATAACACATAAAATGTGTGCTATAATTTTTTTTTCATGAGATTTATTTTTGGGGTCCTTGGCGACCCCGCGCAACTACTCGCGTTATAAAAAAGGCACGACGGGCGGGGGGTTAATTAAATCGAATAGCCAAATCCAAAACTGAACAACTGTTCGAGTGGTTATTTATGTGTGAGGAATCGTGGAATAGTGCTGTATGTCGTGTATGTCTTAAAGGTATAGGATTGAAGTTCAATTCAGAGATATTATTATTTAAAATTCTGTGTATAAATGTTAAATCAGCTAGCACCTGACTTTGTTGCAATGATATGATAAATTAAAATACACTGGTGATGTAAACACATGCAGCGCCTTTCTCACTAGAAAATCTGTTGTGGAATGGGGAAACCTCTTTCATATTTCCACTTTAATTTATTTGTGACCGTAACCGGTTTCAGCCATCTTCAGACCACTACAAATTATTCTTAATCTATGGTTTATGTACATAATATATGGGGAAGGAGGAGAGGGATGGTCTACAAGGATTTTAATCAATTGTATGGGTTTTCTTAAATTTGTTACTAAGTAGTCTTTGACTGTTGAATTTCTAATTATTTTGGTTATTATCAGTAGGCATAATTACCTCCGGTTTATAAATGACTTTAATTTTGTTTGGGAAATACCATATGAGTTATATGAATTATTAACAACCCATTTTAGTGTTGTCATGACTATTATTGTGAATAAAACTCGTTAGTATATTTGTGAAAACATGTAATTTTTGATTCATAGATTGATTATTAAAAGGACACATGTTTAACATTGGAGTAGGAATAATCTTATAATGGACTTTATATAAACAAATACATATTTTACTTGACAACACATAATAAAATGACAATGGCGCAATAACACCTCCTTCAATTAAGAGAGAATACCGGAAGTTAGTCCTTTTAAATTTAAATTCTAGACGTATTGACATCTTTTTTACAAAAAAAAAATAATTTGATTTTGAAAGATTGTTTTTTTATCTGTTAAACATTGGCAGATTTGTTCCATTTTAAAACGATACATATACAACTCAAATTTCAAATCATATAATCATACACCCAAATAAATCAATGCATAATCTAGTAAACAAAATTTTCAAAATTTTAATTTTAATTCAATTAAAATCATTAAAAAATTTAAAAAAATATAATCTGAGAACGTGTTTTGTGTTTTTCTATTTATTTAAGGTCTTAAAAACTAAATGCGTTTTGAGCTTTTTTTATTGCTTTCTTGAATGTAGGGGTATTTAAAGCAAGTTTCGAATGAAATAAACCGATATTAAATTTTTAGTTTAAAACATTTGATACGGGGAATAATCGATATTTCTCATCGGAACCCCCCTGTTCAGTTGCAAGCATTTTGAACATTAATTCTCAGCCGCTGGTCAACGGGTCTTAATGTTCAACAAAATGAAACACATACTTTGTTAAAACAAAAATGTTTTAACAAAGTATATGTTTCATAACAAGTATGATACAGTTACATATGACCAAGGAAAGGGTCACATTAGTTCATCGGTAGAGCTGAGCCCCGGCAAGGCGAAGGTTCTGGGTTCGAGTCCCAGATGTGACCGTATCTTTTTCAGATATTTTCTGTTTCAAGCTGTTATAACTTCACTATAAGCACTTTTTTTTCTGAAAAGGGAGTATGTACGTAAGTAGGTACCCATTGTGAGCATCTAACTATACATTGATATTTATTTAAAAATAAAATACCAACATTTATGTTTGAAGTCACGTTTCAAGAAATGTAATGAGCCAATTCATTTCGGTAAGTCAGCCACTGATAAATAAATCACCGACTCCAGGGCAAGTAGATCGTGTTTCTAGTGTTAATCTTTAATTATTACGGTTCAATTTATTTGATATACAGAACGCTGAACTAGCGCCCGGAAACCGAACGGTCCGCGATAATTATTTTAAAGATGAATAAATATTCATGAAACGCATTTATCCCTGACCCTTTCATATTGAATTCCAAATTATTCGCGATATTAACAATTTCGGCCCATAAAAAGGCCTCGGCGAACTTAGACCCTAAAAGCCTGTGCTTTTTGGGTAATGGTCTCCAATTTTTGAAACGATATGAAAGTGGAAAGTTAGAGGTCCGAAAGATCTACCGAGAGGAGGGTTCAGAGGGGAGGGTGGGAGATGCTAGGGGAGGTAAAGGGAGGTATGGAGTTATTAGGGTCATGTTAGTAGGTATGCATGTAGGGAGGGCCATAAACATGCTTGTTATATTTCTCTACTGATTCAGACCCGATAACTATCATGTTTTCTAAACACGTATTAAATTTTGATAAAAAAAATACAATTACAGCAGAAAATATTTATAATTTTTCAAATATACCTAAACATTGTTCACAACAAACATGATGTTAAGAGACCTCTCCGGCGTACTTTACCAATAAATTACTGAGCTTATTTGTGGAACAAAATGTATTTTTTGGTCTCCGGTGACTTTATTTACAATTTTTGCGAAGCTGCTAATCACTATTTTGGATTAATCTTTACTAAGAATCGGTTTATAAATTGAAGCTTTTCCTACAGTTTCCATTAAGTAGAATAAAATAGAATGATTAACTTCTTTATAAAAAATATAAGAGTAGGAAACTAAAAAAATTGTTTTCATTACAAAAGTATGAACGCATATTACACAACGCAAAAATTATTAGTAACAGTTTACATTAATTTTTTTTAAATTTCTTATAAAATTTTTCACAAAATAATAAGAACAACTTTTGCGCTTAATACATTTTGGCTTCCTCTTAAAACTGGTTACAGTTAGATAACGTTGGGCGGTTACTCATCTGAGTTACCGATACGACATGAGATTTTTTTTGTTTACATTTAAAAAAAAATAAAAATTACATTTGCTGACATTGTTTGGCCGGTGACATAAAAATCGGGATTTTTTTTCGGATGAATCTATTTCCATAATGTTTTATTCAATTAGATGTACTAGGTAATTAGGATAAAATTTTAGGTTACATATAGGTACCTAAGTGACAAAAAAGGTATTTTAATATTTTGTTTAATTTTCTTGATTATGTTACAGTCTGCATAAAACTGTTTTACGTGACATTGTAACTTCCCACTTTGGATATGGACCGCCAAACCATTCCAAATTGAAGTTGTATTTAGTGACTATCTAACTAATTAATTTTCCACGTATGTAGATATCCTTGTTTGTTAGTAATATAAAATTTAATTAATTCCCTTCATGAAAAATAAATGTATTAAATTATGTTTGATTCATAATCTTCGTCACAATTAGCTCTACAACCCGTGGTGGGCCTTGGCCACCTCAAGAGTCTTCCTCCACTCATCGCTGTTTGGTATCAGTTCTCTCCAGTTTGGAAGCTCCAAGGTACGTAGGTCTTTGAAGACGTTGTCGCTCCATCTTAATTTTGGCCTTTCCAGGCTCCTCCGCCCTACAGGTCTAGATTTTAGCAGGGACTTTGGTGCTTTTGGTGATGTTTGATTATTTGTTTTTAATTTTTTTTTGCAAGATTTATCCGCCCAGCCAATGGGCTTCAATACAAAGTACTGGGAAATTAAACACTCCATAGCGAATTTCTCATTTCCTTTCATGTAATATATGGTAATCTTATTTAAAAAAAAAAAATCATTTCAAAAAGGTTTCAGATGCAAAATAAAAGGCTCAAGTTTTTACAAATCAAAAGCCAACAAATTAAGTCCATAGTAATTTATTAGTAGTAAATATATATTCAAATTTTCTCAGAATTTTAAAAGTTTTCGTCGAAAAATATTTAATGTTTATTTTATTTCTGGCACAGAAAATATTCCGATGCCGTTTTCGGGGAAATAAAATTGACTCGCGCATTTCTCAGGGGGCGAGTTATATTTAAAGTGTGAGAATGGCCTCGTCATCTCTTCGGGGCGTGATTTATTCATTCAGCATTCTTTCCTTCATCCCCGAAACACTCCTCCCTCTTCTCCTTACAATTCTTCTCCAAAATCACCGCGACATGTATTCCCCGGAGCTCGCTTAGCGATGTGCGCGGTTGAAGGAGTGTAATGGACTGAAAAATGGTAATAAAATTTGTCAATCTGCCTGATATTCGCATGACGATATTTCCTGGCAATTTTATTTTTTTCGTCCTTGGAATTTATGTTTTATTTGATTTGAGTAAAGTTCTGAATAAATAAAAAATACTCAGTTGGCACAAACCTAAATATGAGGAATGTGATTAAGGCTGTCACATCTTTCTTGGAAGAATAAATTCGATCGCTTTGACAGGAGTAAGTATTTACCTGGGTGAACACTGCGGCGTATTTTAATTTACCTTTTACAATTTTCTTAGTGGAGATACGTGGTCAGGGTTGGGAAACAGGACCCCTAGCGGTCAGGAGGGGGGTTGTTAGGGATGGGGCAGTTTATTTGACCTATTAAACATTTGTTCACATTTGAAAACGATATAATAAACTATGAACCGTACTTTTTGTTTTTTTTTGGTACCTAGAACATCAACATTTTCTTTAAAGAATACTATTTTATACCTTTAAATAAAATCTGAAAATGAAAAAGGTACAACAAAACAAATAAATAAAAATAAAATTTATTATAACTGTCAGACCGAAGAATTATATCCGACTTAATATTTTTAATCAAAATTGTGAATACAGCTTTGATTTCATTAACCATTGAATTTTTTGTTATTTATTTTTGGGGTCTTATGCCGTGTTGCGCTACCTCCTTCTTTAGCCAACGTTTCGGACAACGTTATGGTGCCAATCATCAGGGCAGATGTTTTTTGTGTCAAAACTCATTATTTTAATATATGAAATTATGTGTATTCATTTCGAAGGTAGATTCTGAAGTATGTACATACAAGTCTTAAGAGCGATTGACCAGCAGCTGAGAATAAAAGTTTTAAAATGTTTGCAACTATACAGGCAGGTTCCAATGAGAAAGATCGATTATTCCTTGTATCAAGTTTTTTAAATTTAAAATTTAATATCGATTTATTTCATTCAAAACTTGCTTTACTACAATGCTACAATCTTTCAAAATCAAATTATGTTCTTTCGTAAAATGGAGTAAAAACATCTAGAATTTGATTTAAAAGGACTAAGTTCCGGTATTCTCTGGTAATACCATTTAAAGATTACAGAGAAAATTTTGATTTGATTTAAAATAAAAAAAATTTTAAAGTAAAATTTTTGGATGAAAGGTTTACTGTTCACATAACTACTAGTAATTATATTATAATACTTTAAATAACAGTTTTTCTCTTCACTATATTTCTTGTACAAGTACAAGATTTTTTTTCTTAAAAGAATGTCAATATTCCAGGGTTACGAATAACCAATTAAAATCTCTTACACCATCACAGTAAGCGGAAAATGTTGCTTGTGTCGTGGTGGAGGGCTTAGACAGCCGAGGAATGAACACACGACGCTTGGGTTGCACTCCATGCCGACTCGGCTACTAACTGGTCATTATATTTCTATTATTATATGCTCGATAATTTTAATGTACTAATGTAATTTATTAAGACTTTTATTTTGTTTTTTATTAACTTTACATTATCAACACACAGCAAGCCCTTAAGAAAATAATTTCCCTCAGTCCTGCGTCCTCTTTGGGGATGCTGTGTGGAGGGTCTTTTCCAAGAAATAAAAGAGGAAACGTGGATCTTAAAGAGGCCCATGTTGTAGGAGAGAGGAAACACAGAGGCCGGTAAAAGCCCTAAGCGTAAATAAATAATAGATAGGTACCTCAGAAAAACTGTAATTAACTTTATATATAAAAATCTCGTGTCACAATGTTCGTCCAAGATAAACTCCGAAACTACTTAACCGATTTTGATGAAATTTGGCTTAATGTGTGTAATTTGGTCCAACTTAAAACCTAGGATAGTTTTTATCTCGATTATTGACCTCAATGTTTATTATTCCGAATGAAATATTCATTAAATGTTGGTTATGGAACAATGATTTGAAATTACTTGTAAGTTCCATTAGATTCTGACATATTGCCACAACACTTGGATATCCAGGTTAGATAATCATCCAGTAGATGGCGTTGTGTTTCGTTAGCCACGGCAACGCGTGGGCGGGTCAGCTAGTATAGTATATATATATATTTTTAAATTGTGCTTGATATTGTATTAAAAAAACATGTAAAAAAACATTTAAAAAAAAACAGGATAAGGTAAAACATTTTCGAAAGTTCTGAAAAAGTGGTACCTAAATTTCCCAAGAAAATCTTAAAGCTATCTTATACGCTGAGATGAGATGCGCTTGAATGGGCCGACCACCGCAACTCTAAAGTTAATAAAACTCCCTGCGACTAGCAAGTATTACTACTGGCCTATCATAACTCCGGTGGTGGAGGCAAAATAAAACTAAGATGGTCTGATATCAAAAGTGCATTAAATATGCATTGGAACGGCGGCCGCCTGATGACGTAGTAAACCAGGAGACGAAAGTTACCAGACCAATATTTTATGAGTCTGCCGCTATATTATAACACGGGGCTTACGTCGTACATGTTGATCATTCGCCGATGAATACGGATTACGGCAGACAGGTGAGAGATAATCACCTGACTGGGGAAGATGGAGTTAGGGGAGTTTTGCTGCCTTGTTCGGGATTCAATATGATTTAAGATGCTGTTTTATGCTTTATAGGTAATTAGTGAGCCCTTTCCTGGAATAAAGTTATATCCAAACTAGGTATGTTCATATTAATACATTATAATTATCTGACTGGGCAAGATGGAATTAGGGGAGTTTTGCTGCCTTGTTCGGGATTCAATATGATTTAAGATGCTATTTTAAGCTTTGTAGGTAATTAGTTAGCCCTTTCCTGGAATAACTATGTATCCAAACTAGGTATGGAAACTAGGTATGTTCATATTAATACATTTTAATTATCTGACTAAGGAATATTGAATTAGGGGAGTTTTGCTGCCTTGTTCGGGATTCAATATGATTTAAAATGCTGTTTAATGCTTTATAGGTTGTATCCAAATAAACGTTGTATCCAAACTAGGCATGGAAACTAGTTATGTTCATGTTAATACATTATAATTATCTGAGTGGGTAAGATGGAAATATACTTACCTACTTATTCTAGGTATACTGATTTGAAATACATATAACTACTTATTCTAGGTATATTTATTTGAAATACATATAACTACTTATTCTAGGTATATTTATTTCAAATGAACTCTTTGGTAAATAATATTAAAATAAGAAATTGTAGGTCTGTTATTTCTTTTTAAACGTTATTTACGAATAGCATAAAATAATAGGTACAAAAAATTTTTTTTTTCTAATTTGTTTAGGTACACTAAACAAAAAATACTTTATAATATCTTACATCTTAAGAACAAAATAATTTCTTCTAAACTTTGGTCATTTTGTAAGAAACTCTTTTTAATGAAATTCAATAAAATAAAAATAAAAATTACCTATCTACTGAGTTCAACAACTAAATATTTTTTATACAAATAATACTTATAGCCCAATTATTTGGTAGTTTTACCTGGAAAGTTTTCCGGGAGTTTTTGAAAATCGGTAATTTTATAGATTTTGATGTGCTCTTTTCGAATTTCAACATTGCCACATCGTATCTTTGCCGCTCGCGCCGCCATATTAAACTAGAGAAAATTTCCTACCATTAACGTATAAACAATTTTTTTTTGGTAAAAATCAATAATTTTGTACGTTTTTACTACGTTTTTTTCGTATATTTCTCCAAAATATTTTACTATCCAACCGGCAAAGATACGAGTTGGCAAATTTGAAATTCGAAAACAGCCAAAAATTACCAATTTTCAAAACTCCCGGAAAACTTTCCAGGTAACCTCTTTTTTTCGAACCAAATAGCTGTACTATTAATAATACGGCCGGCGTTGTCTATAGGCAAGGCTCTAGACTTACAATCCGAAGGTCGGAGGTTCGTACCCGACGTGCGCAAATAAATTTCATTTGATTAATTTGTGTTGTTTCACAATTAATTAATTAAAAATAAAATCTAATAAAAAAAATTATATAGTATATTTGCGGCACGTTCCAGAGTGGAAGATACTCTCAGTATCGCCCTGGTGTAAGATCACCATTCAGAATTGAACTCAAACTAAAAAAAACTGTGAAGAGCTCCAATGTGCTGCAATCATTAATAATTTTAATGAATTAATTATTATCAGTATTCATAATTGAACAATCTAATATTATAAGTGAGAAACAATAATTTTATCAACATTTTTGCCACAGAAATCTTTTCTCCGGTTTTAATAAATTTGACCAGCAGCACTAAATAGTTGTTAACTGGAAACATCCGTCGGTGGAGCCGACAAGAATTTCACTGCAACCTTTGTCAAAGACAGAAATGGACTAGAATTCCAGTAAGAATAAATATCTGCGTTTCTTGTAACCTTGGCTCTGTTAAATAGGCTTGAATAATTTGCTCAACTTGTGTGCGATCACCATTATCCACACCAGAAGTTTCTTCCATTAAAAGTCATGGGCATCCCATAGCCCTTCTCCTCTTTCAGAAAACGCGATTCTAGATGAACAAGATAAGATAGATGTTGGTCTCCAGAATTACAGCTTTTGCTCATTGTTGCACTAACGGCGCCCGCGCACAATTATCAACTTCATCAGAATTCAAATATGTATTTTTTAATCTGGGATCCAATAATGTTGAAGTAATCAGAGCAGGATGTCCTTTGAAGTATGCAAATCAACAAGTCCTGACTGTCCTGACACGACTATGAGTGCTAACGCAGCAAAATGACACTTTGTCGCTCGCAGCTCAGTGTACCGAACATATCCGATCGCAGCACGAAACCTCCCGAATTCAGTTTCGGTTTCGGCCGTAGTTTCGGCTGGATGGCAGCCGAAACCGAAACTAAACCGAAACCCATTTTTTTGCCGAAACTAGGCCGAAACCGAAACCGAAACCGAAAGTTCGGTCGGACACTAATTTTTGTTACTAAATTTCCTTTGACGCCGGGAGTTCTTGCTTGACTGTGGTAAAAATGGTTGCTGAAAAGTTAATTGAATCTGTCCGAAAACATCCTTGTTTGTATGACACGAGGAACAGTGCATTTGTGGTGCATTTGCTTATTTGGTGTTGCAGAAGGGAAAGCAATTCTTCGAAGCACTCTCGTGACATTGAAAGAAGCGATCTTCATGTGATGAAAGCTCCCGGAATAATAGATGATATTCTCCAAATTCTTTCCTCTTCTTATTAATACCTAGCACCCATATTCTATTACTACGGAAACGTGATAATGCACACAGTAGTAACAACTTATCTTCATCTGAATCGATGGACATCGTGGCGAAGACCGACTGACAGTAACTGACGCCGAACGCTCTGGTTTGCGCGACGAAGCCGTTCAAATAGAAAGTACGCGACGTTACGCTGACGCCTTGACGCGCGGTAAGTACGCCTTCTGTTTGACAGAGCCTTAACTTGATAACCTGTGATGTACGTACCTACTTCAATCTCAGTGACTGAGATTATTTAAAATATGTTCGGAAAAACTACAATAAACATTGAGGTTGCTTTATTTACGGATATTAACAGATACAACGGTTTGCAAGGAATATTTTACTGGACTACTAATATTTAAATGAACCGTTAAATACATTTAAAAAATAATTTAACTACCTATATTGACGACATCTGTTGAATGATGCTGAAAGTACAACTATAATCCTATATACCTACAAAATGTGCAAGGTCTAAGTAAAAGTCAGCACATACAATCTGTCAAAAGCAGATGTCAAGTTAATTTTTGCTCCATATAAAATAGTGAAATACAGTGTAAAAAGTTGATTTTGATACATACAAACGTGTGAAAAAGTGGCATCATAGTGCTACGATAATTCAAACCGAACATTTATATGTGAAATGAACTATATAAATATGAAAAACTAAATTTAAAAAATTAAATAACAGTGATTGCAACAAATTTGAACGTTCTACCTACTTATAGTTTATTTATGCTA
This sequence comes from Limnephilus auricula, assembly GCA_951813805.1. Classification (NCBI taxonomy): domain Eukaryota; kingdom Metazoa; phylum Arthropoda; class Insecta; order Trichoptera; family Limnephilidae; genus Limnephilus; species Limnephilus auricula. The sequence goes on from OX638393.1 coordinate 38,070,805, forward strand.
CTTGTTCATAGATGGCAGTAAATACCAAAAAAACGCTTTCATGGTTTGGATATGTAATTTCCGCAAATGGTAGGTTCTGCAATTCACAGGTAATCAAAACAGCGACGAAATAACCTTATTATTTAATTTTTTCGTAAGAAGCAATTACTTTGTGGTTAGAAATTATATTTTAAAAATCAAACAAACACTTACAGCCTTACTAAAAAAAAAAAAACACTCCGCGGCCCTTAAACTGTGTTTCTGTAGCACGTTGTGTAAAGTCTGTACATTTCGTTTTTCAAATTCTTACTAAACAGAATATATGGTTTTGATCTGACAACGTCGTATTTTACCAGCCTTACTAATAAACTTTCTGAAATTTTTTTACAATGTCAAACAACCATGTATGAAGAATCCTTACTAATTAAGAACTGACAAAAAATTGTTCATGGAAAGATATGTACATTGCTTACACGGCCAAGGAGGGTAGCTTATCTGTTGTATATATTTGTTCCATTTGTAATTTTCAACGAATTTCGATTTTTTTTTTTAATGTCCTATATATTTATTATTTTTTGAGATGTCGTAAAAACAAATACCACTTTAGAACCAAAATTTAATTATTTTAAAGATTTTCATATCTAAAATATACTTAAGTGTTTAAAAACTGTAGTATTTTAAGCTTCAAACACCAAGTTGAAAAAAAACTTACTTACCCCAAACACTTTCTATTAAAACATTGAAATATTTGGAAAAATTCAAAATTCAAAAAACACAGTCCTTTTATTTAATGATTTTGAAATAAATCTGTCACCTCACTTTTTAGTCCTTCTTAGTTTTTAACCACTTACGTATATTTTAGATATGAAAATCTTAAAGGTAATTAAATGTTGGTTCTAAAATGGTATTTGTTTTTACGACATCTCAAAAAATAATAAATATATAGGACATTTAAAAAAAAAATTCGAAATTCGTTGAAAATTACAAATGGAACAAATATATACAGATAAACTACCCTCCTTGGCCGTGTAAGCAATGTACATATCTTTCCATGAACAATTTTTTGTCAGTTCTTAATTAGTAAGGATTCTTCATACATGGTTGTTTGACCATTGTACAAACTTTTCAGATAGTTTATTAGTAAGGCTGGTAAAATACGACGTTGTCAGATCAAAACCATATATTTTGTTTAGTAAGAATTTGAAAAACGAAATGGTCAGACTTTACACAACGTGCTACAGAAACACCGTTTAACGGCAGCGGAGTGTTTTTTTTTAGTAAGGCTGTAAGTGTTTGTTTTATTTTAACAATAAAATTTCAGTTGTGATATGATGCGATGTGAGTAGGTACGTAACAGTATTAAATTCAACATTTAATTAATAAAAAACTAATTTTCAGTACATGTTCTATAAGTAGTTGGTGGTGTAATGGTCAGCGTAGTTGCCTTTCGAGTAGTTGATCGGGGTTCAATTCTCGGACGTGACAATATATGTTTAAATTTAAAATTATTTTAATTTTTTAGGGTATATTTTTTTATTACGTCCTTCGCGGGTCTGTGCTAGTATTAGAGCGCCCTTGAGGTGGTTTTTCACAAAAACGGCGCTATTAAATCAGCTAAATATTACAAACAAGTAAACAGCAAGTGATTTTTCTAATAAAAAAGGCAAAAATATTGCGATCCATAAATAGAAATGATTTAAAATCAGACACGACAGTTTTTATTAGCAGAGCAAAGCCTTCTGAAATACGAATCCAGGCATCATCCGGCACACTGGCACGCGCTACGAGAGGCGCCCCCCTTCCTGCTCCCTGCTCCCAGAGGGACAATAATATACCCCGTGCGTGATGCCACTACACCATACACCACACACCACACACCATACACTCCTCAGTTCTACAGAGTAGAAAAAATTAATGTTACAAAGTTTTAGTATTTTTTTGGGGAAACAGCTTAAGTGCCCAAAGGTCTCTTGCTCTTTCAAATGGTGAAATGTTCTAAATTTTTGATTTTAGATAATAATAATAATAATACTAATTGGACAATTTGTAGAGTGCCGTTTTTGTGAGAAATCACCTCAAGGGCGCTGTATAATGTTTTATAATGCAGGCAATTGCCCAATTAGTAAATCATATAAAGAAAATATTATTTACTAAATTGGGGAATTGATTGCAGGCAGCTGAACATTATGGAAAATTTCTTAACGCGTTGACCGGTCAGTAGTTGAGTTGGCATCCCGCTTGGGTCCCACCCAGGCGTCGTGTGTTCAATTTCTTGATTGGCTAAATCCTCCATCACGACATAAGCAATCTTTTCCGCTTACTGTATTGGTAGTAGGAGATTTTTGAATGTTGTCAGGTTATTCATAACCAGAGAATATTTTTATTTCTTAAAAATAATATACGGGGTTGTCAATGGGGAAAAGCGCATTAACTTCGGGAGGTGATTCTACATGATAGCGTAAGTAAAAAAGATAAATCACTTTTTTCGAAATTCAAACTTTTAGGGGTACCATTTTGGTAAAAAGATAAAAATTAGTACGACGTGAGCGGCCTGCACTATTAGGTATTTACCGCTGTTACGATAGGCACCAATCAAAACCAATGTCGCCACAACGCGCCCGGCTGACTCACAGCAAATTTATCTGGTAAGTTTGTACTTTACACTAAGGATTTTCAATAGGTACGTCTTTATGTATGGGAAAAAAATTGGAATTTCGAAAAAAGTTGTTAATCTATTTTACTCCTACCATCATGTACCTGAAGTTAATGCACTTTACCCCCGGACACCCTGTAAATACATATTTAATTTTCTTCAGAAATATTCGTGATATTGAACGACGCATTTTCACGCGTGATATAAAAACGTATAAGTATTTTATCATTGAAGAAGATGATTGAAGAATACTTAAAAATCTAAAGGAAATAAGAAACAGAACAAGACACAGAAAATAAATAGGTAACGGTTGCAAATAGGAATTAAACCAGGATCTCTGTCTTACCGGGAGAGAGCCTATAATCACTCGGCCATTGCCATTGTATCCCGGGAGACTGTAAACACATTTATCCCAATTTCTATGCATTCTAAAAATCCTCATCCATTTTGGGGATTCAAGGTCTAAATTATGAAAATAAAAAAATTGTTCTGTTTTGAAGCCACGAGTTTTTATTAATTTCTTTTACCAACCGGTTTAGCTTTGATCAAGCATCATCAAGGTAAAAAACAATAATGAGTATTGATTTTTACCCTGATGATGCTTGACCAAAGCGAAACCGGTCGGTAAAAGAAATTAATAAAGACTCGTGGTTTTAAAACAAAACCCGTGTTTTATTTTCATTATATGTCAAACCACAAAGTGATGGCTTTCTACAACGATCTAAATTATGATTTTATTTTGAAAAATAAATATATTTTTTAAGTGTTTATTTGATTGAAGAGGAAGATTATAATAATAAATCTAAATGAAATCTGAAACATAACTAGACACCGCAAAATAAAAAAAAAGGTAACTGACTTGAACCCACGATCTCTTGTCTTAACGGGACCCGGTCTCATTGGGACATAATTTTTTCAGTCATTTTTGTCGATCTCATATTTCAAATTCAAAATTAACATTTATATGTTTACAAATGGGGCTTAAGCAACAATACTGCTAATGATATTCAAACAAAAAGCTTAATATTTTAATAACTAATCTCCAATTAATCGCTTTCCATAAAAGAGTTGCCCCTTTTAACAAACGTCTATCTTTATATATAAAAATCTCGTTTCACAATGTTCGTCCGAGGTAAACTCCGAAACTACTTAACCGATTATAATGAAATTTGGCTTATTGTATGTAGTTTGATCCAACTTAAGAGGATTTGTATCGATTATTGACGTCAATGTTTATTATTGCGAATTGAATGTTTTTTATGGGACAATTATTTGTAAGTTCCATAAGTTTCTAACAGAGTGAGGTGAGGCGGTGTGAGATAATTTATTGATACAACACTATTGGTAATCTAGGTTAGGTAACCATTCAGTGGATGGCGTTGTGTCGGTAGCCACAGCAACGCGTAGCCGGGTCAGTCAGTATAATCTATAAAATATAATCTTTTACATGTAAAGAATCTCGCGTCACGATGTTTGTCTAAGATAAACTCCGAAACTACTCAACCGATTTTGATGAAATTTGGCTTACTGTCTGTAATTTAGTCCATCTTAAAAGATAGGATAGTTTTTATCTCAATGTTTTTTTATAGGACAATGCTTTGTAATTATTTGTAAGTTCCATGAGTTTCTGACAGATGGTGGTGTGAATTAATTTATTGACACAACACTTGGTTATCTAGGTTAGGTAACCATCCAGCAGATGGCGTTGTATTTCGTTAGCCACAGCAACGCGTGGCCGGGACAGCTAGTGCACATATATATATATATATAGTTGAGCACACTTACATAGCTATTTAACTGCTCCGAATGCGTGCTACCCCTAATATGTATGCGCAGAACGTGTGAGGCTGAGTTCACGCACTGAACCTACCCAGTACCGCGAGCTCAGAACCCCGCGCTGCGCTGGGAGCACGATGCAGTTCGCGGTTGGGCCCCTCGAGACCTAGCAGAGCCGACATCTACAAGTGGCTAAATCAAGCCACCTTTATTTATGACGTGTTGTCCAGTATTGTTTTATTTTTGCAGGAAATAATATTGTTTAGTTGAGATGAAGCCGGATCTCTTGCTTCAATATTGTCGTCTCCTGTGACAACTTTTGCTTCCGCCTTAGCTTAAGAGCCATTGACCAGCGGCTGAGAATAAAAGTTTAAAAATGCTTGCAACTGTACAGGGAGGTTCTAATGAGAAAGATCGATTATTACACGTGTCAAATTTTTAAAATTTAAAATTTCAAAAATTGCTTTAATGTATACCTACATTCAAGTAAGCAATAGAAATGCTCAAAACGCACGATGATAAATGATTAAATATCGTGTACTTCTTTAAGTATTTTTTGATCATAAGTATTTATGATTTTTCAATAATGTCTAAACAAAATAAGTGTGTAAAAAACATCTGGAATATTTTAGTTTGTAAGACCTTAAATAAATAGAAAAACTGAGGTATTTTCGAAACAAAACACATTCTCGGATTTATTTTTTAATGATTTTAATTTAACTAAAATTAAAATTCTGAAAAATGTCTTTACTAGATTATGTATTGATTTATTTAGCGGTTTTTATATGGTTTGAAATTTGTGTTGTATAATACAATATTTCGTTTGAAAATTGAACAAATCTGCCAACGACCAACTGTATATAACCTTAGTATATTAAAAATAAACTTAGGTTTTCAAAATTAAAAAAATGCGTTTACCAGATAAAATCTTCCAGATAAAATCTTCCAGATAAAATCTTCCAGATAAAATCTTCCAGATAAAATCTTCCAGATAAAAACAATCTTTCAAAATCAAATTATGTTTTTTTGTAAAAAAGAGTCAATACGTCTAGAATTTGAATTACAAAGGACTAATTTCTGGTATTCTCTGGTAATACCCTCTTAAACATTACTTTAAACTTTGTCAATGGGGGCGTGGCCTTACACACAGACACGATGTTCGTGCTTTCCGGGGCCGGTGAAAAATTTTGTTCTCCCGGGTGAAGCGGGGAAGTCAGGAGAGGGAACATGTTCATTTTTTGATAAAAGATTGTCATGTCTTTTGTCATTGTGAATAAATCGCACGAGTTTTTGAGGTTATGTGCAATGAGCGTAATTATAAGTTAAATAAATGATGTAATGGATGACTATTTCTATCATGAACTCATCTAAATATAATTAAATGAATTTAAATTAAGTCATTTAAGTATGAAAATTTATTGTACCAAAACCACTTAACACGGATAACAATTTATGATATTAATAATTGTTTTGAAATTTTTAGATGGTACATTTAGGTCGTGTACGAACCGATTTTAGCCAGAAATCTATTCTGATAAATAAATACCAGGTAAAATAGTAGGTCTAATTTGAAAACTGTGTTTTATCCCTGATACATTTCTTCCTCTTGAAGTCATCTTGACATTTTTCGACATCGACATAATTATTTACGCAAACATCAAACGCCAAGTGTGCGGTGCGTAGACGCATCATGTGTATAGCCAAGCCTACCGCGGTCCAATGTTAAAACAAACGCAGGAGACGACAATGTGGAAAAAACAAAAAATGATATCGATATGTTAAAGCTGGAAATCCGACTTTAATTCTGCTTGGGTTTATTATTCGAAGGACTAATAATAACCCAAAATAAATATTTACAACGAAAAACTAATCTACAATTTAAAAATTCATTACACTAAGTTTACAACACTATTTTTAAGCCATTAAGCTGAATTTACAACTATTTATATCTAGTTCCATGCATAATTGCATGACAAATAATTGCATGAACCATAAAGTTGGTGTAAAATGTTAAATTTAGTGTCGTGCAACCTTCTGTATCACAGCAAACCATGGTTTCATCAACATCAAAGCTTTTTTCTGCAAAGTACATTGTTGTAGTACACAACTCTCACTCAGTTACTAGAATTACACATGTCCGCTCCACCTGAAATGGTTTCGCAACACTAGTTACATCACGTTTTTACACTACACGATTAGTTGCATACCATTTATGTTGCCATAATTTCGCGCTAGCGCGATTCTAATTCTGTGATATACAACTAATGCATGCATGAAGTAACTAAATGTTTGCATGTGAAACCAGCAGTGTGACTAATGTCAAGAAACAACTTGTGCGTAATGTAAATTCACCTTTATCTATTTAACAAGTATAAGTATATACTGGAGGACCTGCTGGTGGACATGCGCTGCTCATCATATGCAGAATTCAAAAGAGCCGCACAAGATAGGGAAGAATGGAAGAAAAAAATAAATGAAATTGCTGCAAACCAATCCCAGGATTGAAACCAGAGAGAGAGAGATGATAGCTTATGTTCTACCAGGCACTTTTTAAAAATCAACATAAATTGAAATTTTTTAGAAAAAGAACAAAAGTATTCAAGTGTCAATTAATTGACATATTTGACACAAATTAAAAAAATAAATCTTCTATTCACCAAAAGAAGTTAAATGGAGAGTTATGATGGAGAGCGATTAATACAAAACAATGGAAAATTTATCGCACCTACAGGATATGATGTGGAAGGAGCCCGCCTCGCTGAAGTGTCCTTACTGCACGCTACAGATGCGCACTGTGCTGAAACCCATCCCGGGAGTGGTCACTTACTTGTGGGCTGTGGGAATCTGCCTCTTGGGCGGCGTGCTGGGCTGCTGCCTCATCCCCTTCTGCCTCAAGTGCTCGCAGGACATCGGACACTACTGTCCGCGCTGTGACGGCTTTATCGGGAAGTATGATAAATACAAGAAAACCTCCACTTCTCCTTTTAGATAGAAAACACTCTCTTTGAGTGCCCCATCACAGTACTCATTTCATATATCTTCCTTTATTTATTTTTATGACCGGACAACTCAACATTATGCAACTTCATCATCTCTTTTAGTGACTATTAAATAAACTGAAACTACAATATCTCCAAATATTAATCAATCGATTATTCTGGAAGGGCTAGACATCTACAATGATAGAAAGTGAACTGTCTGCCTGCAACGTATTTTAAGGTACTTTGGACACGTTGGTTGCTCGCCAAGCTGAGGACTCATAGTTAAAGGACTTAGGGGGTTTCTCACCATCCTCCCAATAGCTTATCTACACTAATAACGAATATTTTCGATTTAGATTTATTAAGTTGGAGTTTATAATTCGGTACTCGAACCTATGAATAGTGGCTATATATTGGATAAGTTAGCCGAGTTTTCTAACCACTGCGAGTATTTTATTTTAATTTTAAATAATATTTATTATTAGGGTAGATAAGCTATTGGGAGGGTAGTGAGAAAGCTCCTCATAGTTGTAGAACATGGCGAAACTCATAGTTACACACATTATATTAGGCAGAAGAAGCAGAAGATCACTAACGCACTGGAATGACCAAGTATTACTGGCGAATGTGACCGCAGCCAGTGGAGGTCACAATCCTCAGAAAAGAGTAATTAACTAGAATGCACAAGCCAAAATGTGTTCTTTTTTTAGAGTTATATATATCACCACGAATATAGATAAGAGGCATACAAATCATTCAACACAATAAAGGAAATACGCTAATTAAGCTGATTGTACTGTTTATTTTAGAAGAGGTGGAAGAATAAATTAGTGAGATGAAAATAAATAAACTATGGAGATTAATAGCCACAAAAATAAGGAATTTTAGAGTAGCATTTTCGCTCCAACGGACGAAATAATATATTGCGCGTGTCTGCGTCTACTAATGAACTGCATATGTCGTACGCGTGGGTGACTGTACTCGCTGAAAAAATATAACCAAAAGGATTAAATCTACTAAAGAGCTGACTAACCTACTCTACTAAAATTGTGGTGTTCGGACACGTTTAGTTACTAATCTACTCGCTACTCGACTAAACTACTCTCCCAGTGCGAACGACTCATTATAGTGTATACCATCACGCTCGATGCTTTTTTATTCGATATTTTAATTTAATTAAAACATCAAAAAAAAATTATAAGTCTTCAAATTTTTAAACCAAAAAAAACATGATTCTGCATTATTTCGTGGTGCTTCTTAAAACTTAAAAATAGACATCTGCCAAGATTTTTTTCAACTTTGCCAATACGATTCCTAAAAAAGGAAAGGTACCGGATAGACAAAGAATTCTTAATAATATAGGTAATTTATTCAATTTCAACGGTATAAACATACTATAAACAATATTTACATGACACATTAAAAACCAAAAGAAAATATTAGGAATAACAATTGATTGTGGCATTTGATTGTGAAATGAAAAAAAAAAAAAAAAAAAAAAAAATAAACTCCAATAGTACACAAAAAAAACAATAAATAAAAGTCACCCGGATTGGATTACCAAAGACTTTTAAAACAATTAATAAAAGAAATAAATTACACCTTAAACTAAAAAAAACAACCGGGAAGCTTACCATTGAAAGCTGAATTCCTAAATACACGAAATAATATTACTAAAAAAAAAATATATATATAAAAACACTACACCACCTTCTTTAAAAATTGCAAAAATGATTCGAAGAAAACATGGAATTTAATTAATACCATACTAACAAACAAGTCGAAAACTCTGAATAAATCTTGTGATAAGTTAATAATCAATAATGAAATAATCTCAAATAAAGATGATATATGTAAACATTTTAACAACTACTTTTGTAAAATTGGGTCTTCCTTAGCAGATAACATAAAAAATAAGCCCGTATACAATCCAGCTAGTGAAACAACGTTGGAGCATAATAGTAACCAATCACCATATCTTCAACCCACCACGGAGCTTGAAATAAACAGAATTATTAAATCACTTAAACCAAATGCAAGTGCTGGCTACGACACAATAAAATGTAAAACAATACTCAATCTATCCGAAATATTGGCTCCCCATATTTCAAAACTAATTAACCAATGCATTACAGAGGGGACTTTTCCAGATTGCTTTAAAATTGCAAAGGTAATACCAATTTATAAATCTGGTTCAAAAACGGACACCTCAAACTATCGGCCTATTTCAATTTTACCCATTCTATCAAAATTTTTCGAACATGTAATTTATGAAAGACTAAACAATTTTCTTATAAATAAATCACTGCTATATAATAAACAATACGGTTTCAGAAAAAAATCGAATACTCTTTCGGCAACTAACGATCTAATAAACAAACTTAGAACAAGCATAGACAGTGGAAATTATGCTATAGCAATCCTCTAGACCTCGAAAAAGCATTCGATACCGTAAGTCATGAGATACTACTAAAATTTTTTTAAAAAATAGGTGTAATCGGCCCTGTTCTCCAACTCATTAATTAATAGAATTCAATATATCAGCTTAGATGACAAAAACAGTCAACACAATAATATAAACTATGTAGTTCCTCAAGGATCCATATTAGGACCTCTATTATTTCAAATATATATTAACGATATATGTCAATTAAACCTAAATGGGGAAATTTTTTTATACGCAGATGATACTGCTATATTTTACTTTGGCGAAAACTTACTTGAAAAAGCTCAACTGGATCTTAATAAATTAAATGACTGGCTAATTAAAAATTTATTAACTATTAACACTAAAAAAACTAATTACATGATCTTAAGTTCACAAAAAAGAAAAACGCCGTCTCATAAACCTTTGCAAATAGAAGGAATAAACCTACAAATTTCAGATAGTGAGATAAACACTTGTCTTTTAAACACCACATACAAAAATTAAAAGAAAAAATTATCCCACTAATTGGTGTATTTGGTAGAATAGCCCATCTTCTACCAATACAAGTAAAGAGGGGATTATACTTTAGTTTAATTCATTCCCATCTTAATTACCTCATAGAAATATGGGGAAACACAAATATCACACTCTTAAACGAAATTCAAATAATTCAGAATAAAGTTATAAAATTTTTTTTTAACTATCGACCAGATACCCCCACCAAAAGAGTATACAATGAAACTAACTTAATGAAAATCAGAAAACTGTACGAATACAACATATGCTTATTAATCTACAAAATTCAAAATGGCTTTATACACACAAATACTACATTTATGAAAACATCACAAGTACATGAACACCACACAAGACAACGTAATAAATTATACACAAATTCAACAAAGACAGAGTGTGGCAAAAGAAACATAGGCCATGAGGGTATAAACATGTATAATCTCCTTCCTGCCTGACAACCGAAAATAAAATAAGTATATTTAAAAAAAAACTGTTTGCTCTCAAAATTAATGAGGAAAACCAAAATGTTCTAACTTAAAAAAATGTGTTACTTGGTGTTAGGTAGTAAACCATCATTATTAATATTATTTGTATCAATGTGTTAAGTTAACAAAGCGAAATATGTATATTTCTTTTAACTTAAAAAAAAAAAAAAGATATGAGCGAGAGATACAAGTATTACAAATTTTATAGTACGAATAAGGTAAACTTAGATTGAATTAATTGAAAATATATGATAGCAGAGCCCTCTTGTACCTACTTTCCGTGCAGTTAAATATATCCGAATAAAATATAAATAAAGTTAAATATATATAATAATGCTTTATTAAGGCATAATAATTCAAATTTTATTATCCAGAAGAAACGCACAAAGCGAAAAATGGAAATGTATTTTTCTGGCAATAGGCGAAGATGATATTAGATCAGAGGCCACTCATAAAATACAATCTTAGCACATTTATTGAATCAATCGGTTTGGGAGCTATAAACAGTACCCTCGCATTTGTTTTCATGCCTCGGCTAGTTTATTTACCGGTGGAAGGTCAACATGTTTTATTCTTTCCCATCGAATATATTCGTTTCTGATCATAAATTCCCTTGGATAGGGAAAACGTTCTGCCCGAAGATAACAGCGTTAAAGAAGGAACATGTAGGGGCCATTTTGTATGGATAGTTAATGAGAGTTTTACCTTTCAATACGGAAGGTCGTTTCGCTGGGGGAATATCGCTGATGGGAAACCTCTTTTTTTATGTTCTTCGTTATATACTTTGATTTCATTGTCATTTATATCCGAGGAAAATAACATGGGCTCGTTAACAAAAACATGCCATGTTTTTATAACTACTCATTGATGGAAAATAGTTTGTGGGATTACGTTTATTAGTAATCTTGTCGGTATATTATTCTGGTTAATGATACAAACTTTGTTATAAAACCAAATATGCGTTTGAATATTTTATCTTTGTGAGTGTATTTTTCTAAATGAAGCAACTATTGGAGCGTTTTTGATCACATTTTGGCCATTTTAGCCTTAATTTGGGAGGCGGGAATGGGTACCGCCGCCCCGGGAACCATTTATTGGATAACCAACACCTCTGCCATAGGTCACCCCAAGTGGTTCGCTACGTTTGGTGACTTAGCAGGGGTGCCCGGGTTCATGGGGTTCATTGTCTAGGTCTTGGCAGCGGTTGATCTAGACACACAGAAACCCCAGATTCCTACCCAACCCTCATACCTTTTTCTTTCCCAGAACTTCCTCTGCTTCCTTTCCTTAAAAATACCCTCTACACAGCATCCCCAAAGATGACATAGGCCCTGAGGGAAATTATTTTCCTCAGGGCCTCCTGTGTGGACCTAATGTAAAAAAAAAAGCACTCGCTGGTCAAAATCGGACCAATTTGAAGAGATATGTTAAAAGATTTATTGAAATTATTTGAAAAGTTCCCGCCGTTGTGTAATTAAATTAATCACAAAAATAAGTCTTTCACTTTCAAATCAGAGATTTTTTGCATCTCTTCTGAATTATTTGTTATTGAAATTTCAGGAACCAAAACTATTGAAATATTTTTTCTTACAAATCACTGAAATGTGTTTACATATTAAAAAAATGCATGCTCGAATTTAAATTTATTTCTGTGACTGTTAACTAGATCATAGAAAACATATTGATGTCATAATATTTAATATTATCTAAATAGATAATGCGTAATTTTACAATACATATAATGCAGAAATCATGTGTTTATAATTTTAACGATTTATCATAATTTTTTTATAAGTCCCAAAAATATGGGATCAACTGTTAATATGAGTCCATTTAATGTCTATCTAACACTATAAGCAGTTTATATATCACCATATTAATTATATATCACCATATTCAGAAGCATGATTTTTTGAAAGAGGGAGTGAAATTTCCAATCCGATGGAATTAAATTTCTGAGCGCTCAAGATTGAAAGCTATAATATACAGCGGAATGCTTAAGTGGTTAAATAAATTATTTTCATCTGGCAATTTACTTTGGATCGTGAGCTATGTAGATTTGAAATATCCATTTAACTGCCAAAAATTAGATGACATGTCAAATTGTTTGTTCTACAATTCAATTGCTAATTTATTGCTAAAAAATTGAAGAAAAATATGTTGAAACTCGGGCAAAGCCGGATAGTAACTGCTTGGTATTATGGTTATGAATACAATAGCCAGTGTCTTCATAAAACGTTTCACTGGTCATTTGATATCTTGACAAAAAATAAGGAAAAATGTTTTCTTTTAAAAATGGCGAGCAGAATGGTAACATATACTGGCCAGATGTATCAATTTCACGTCTTAAGAATTCGTTTCTTTGGGTCAGGCAAACGATCGGTACGTGCCCCCGATATAAATATTTTCCGGACTATTTCAATTTTATTTCACGCCGGTTTTTCCTACGTGAAAAGACTTACTGCCCTCCCCCTTCCAAAGGGGGTGGGGGAGGTGATAGCGAAAAGGTCGAAAATTACCCCGAAACTACCCCCGACTTTTTAAGGCGAGGCTTGGACGGCCGGGCGCACCCTTGTCCGCTGATTGCGCCCCTTGGACCTTAAGCCATGTTCACACCGGTTCAAGAGAAACACCTTCTCATCAAAATAGGAAAAACTAGCCTGCAAGTAGGACTTACCAGTTGGATGATAAATTTAAAGTAATTATAAATCTTTTGAACGGGTAATATTTTTCTCTTTTTTTTTTTTACATTAGGTCCACACAGGAGGCCTTGAGGAAAATAATTTCCCTCAAGGCCTATGTCATCTTTGGGGATGCTGTGTGGAGGGTATTTTTAAGGAAAGGAAGGAGAGGAAGTTCTGGGAAGGAAAAATGAATGAAGGTTGGGTAGGAATCTGGGGTTCAGTGTGTCTAGATCATCCGCCGCCAAGACCTAGACAATGAACCCCGTGAACCCGGGCACCCCTGCTAAGCCACCAAACGTAGCGAACCACTTGGGGTGACCTATGGCAGAGGTGTTGGTTATCCAATAAATGGTTCCCGGGGCGGCGGTACCCATTCCCGCCTCCCAAATTAAAACTTACTTAACTCTTACTCTTAATATTAATTAAACATTTTTTTTGAATCGAGGCTATTTTTCCACAATGATTTTTTATAATCAATCCTAATGTATGGTAGAGTCGCATGAAAAACGGCAAAGGAAGGATACTAGTATAATAAATATAATATAACTGAGATTGTTAATGTATCTGTGTTGTATTTATTACCTTCTGTGGCCAAATTACGAATGAGTTCTGAAGAAGACACAGCGTCAGTGTAAATGTAATTAATAAGACTGAAAGATTTCACGTTAAGAAAACGTACATAGAGCAGGTGGACGGTGAGAGGCCTTTTAAATTGATATTGTGTGTGACGAGCAGGCGGATGGAAGAAGACCACGTAGATTGTTTAATCTAATTTGGCAGTTAATTCGGAGTACTACGAAAAATAATTGCGAGAATTTGCTAATCCTACCGGCTGCGCTAGTTTGTAGTGAATAATAATAACGCTTTCTTCACAACCAAATACTTTGTTTTTTATTTAGACTAAACAATCTTATAATTAGGAACCAGTGAGTGGGACAAAATTTCTCTGGTGCTAGATAAAAGTCTAATTGCCAGCCCAACTCGGATCTGAAATTGTAGGGGCAAACCTGCATACTACCGGCATCTATCGGAAAAGTCTTTAAACTTTAAGGCTTTTTTACAAGAGAGCCATCTTTGTCTTGCATCTCGAACTATCACGAACACCATTTAGTTTTACATTTCCCATCGTACATTTATATTTTCACCTGCGCAGCTGACCACTGTGGACGGAGCTTTACCATTCAGGTCGGGATTACAAAAGTCCTCTGTGTTGAAAAATCAAAACTGTGTGACAAGTGCTCTATTTACCCGAGAGCGGGATTTCCGCGTTCGCGCCTCGTTCTTGTTGCACCTTTTGGGCATGGGGCCGAATACTGCACATGCATCGGGCACAAAGGCAGCGCGGACATAACGGAAGTGATCTGCAGACGCTGGGCAATGGCCGGTTGGAATTGGGTGAAATAAGAGGAACACAAGAGGAATTGACGGCCTCAACGCGACTGATTGCAATATGACTGCGCTAGATTCAACAAGGGAGAAAAATCACTGATTGCGGGAACAAGGTTTTGGCTGAGTGCATTTTAAAGAATAATTTCACAAAGCATTACCGACCGTTTTCATTGTTGCTTAACGGAGTGTTTATTATCACGATGACTCATCACTTTTTTATTGATTATCATCAAATTTATTTATTTGTACGAAACAAACATCTTATACATAAAATACAGAGATAAATATAATTATATATTAAGTTAACTGAAGTTAAGCCAAAAAGTCTCTTATTTGTGTAAAACTACGAGTTTTCGTTAATTTATTTACCGTTCGGTTTTGTTATTATTTGGCCAAAAGTATTTTTGTTATTTATTTTTGGGGTGTTATGCCGTGTTACGCTATTTCTGTGCAGATGTGTATGACGGACACTGTAACGTTGTCCGGAACGTTGGCTAAAGGAGGAGATAAGCGAGATAGCTGAGATAGCGTACACATACACTGCACTGATGATGGACACTGTAACGTTGTCCGAAACGTTGGCTAAAGAAGGAGATAGCGTAACAAGGCATAACACCCCAAAAATAAATAACAAAAAAGAAATACATAGTGTATGTACAACTAATACTAAACAATAAGTACATAATATTATGTCATTACATATGAAATTGGTGTTTTGCCGTATTGACAACATTGATCTCAAATATGTTCTCTTTGGTTAGGAATTCCAAATTCAAATTTATACCTACAGCTATTTACTCAAGTATTTGTGTTTCAAAAATTATAATTCATTTGTTTTTTCCTTAATTGTTTTTTTTCTTTGGGTCTGGGTTATAATAATTTATCGAAAGATTCAAAGCATTGACTGGGATTTTTTTTATAGTTTATGAAAACAGACCTAATACTGGGCTACTAGATAGGTACGTCAAATGATTATTAAGTATATGACAATTTGTTTTTACTGCTTTTATTTCTAGTGCTTCCAAAAGATTTAAATGGTTGCCTATTTTTACGAATAATTTTGAAACCGGTCGGTAAATAAATAAATTACAACTCGTGGTTTTATCCATAAAGCTCCCACCTGTCTACAAAATAATGTTATTAGTCGGAAAAATATTTTTATTATATAGCTATTTGAAATGTTTATTTATTTTCTTTTACTATTCGTGATTTTTCAAGAATCTGCAATTTTTAGCTAATGTGCAATTATACATACCTACTACATTTATAATATCTCGTGATTTTACGGGTCTGCTAATATCTTAATAAACGTTTACAGAATACAGATCAACTCCGGGCAGCCTCTGTGGTCAAGAAGGGCTATCGACTAGCGATCCGAGGGTCGCGGGTTCAAATATCGGTGTGCGCAAGTAATTTTTACTTGATTGATTTGGGTTATTACATAATTTAAGCATTTAAAAATAAAGTAATAGCCAGGTACTTCTCTTCTTCCTCTTCCTCATCGCCTTCCCCTTCCCACTAAATATAGCCTAACAACAAACCGCAATTGGGGATGCCACAGTTTCACTGGCTCCAGGCTAGCTCCAAAATAAATTCAAAAACTTAGTGATGTGACAAAATAATTTCCTCCACTTTCTCGAACCAACGCTTCGGACAGCCGTACAGTGTTCAACATCGGTGAAATTACAACAATAATGTTAATCCTATTTAATGTGGACTGCCATGGACCATTCTAAAAATACTCTCCATAACAGTAAAAATCTAATCGTATCTGAAAAATAAACAACTGTGTATAAGCTTATGTTGTATGTATTCGAAACCATAACTCAATGTTTACTTAATTTCATATGTAGGCTTGGTTTCCAAATTGTTTTATATGGTATTCACATTAAAAATAAACCTAAAGCCCACAACACTAACGCCGTTCTTCCATGAAGCTACTTTCAAGCGACACGATTGCCGCTCGTCTGTACCTTCTATTACTTATATTAGTATTAGATATGAAATTACACATTTTTTTAAATTTGTTCCACTTGTTTATTTACACCAGGACCAGGAATATTATATTAGTGTTTGAAAACGCCGCTACCCGCTGCCCCAGCAAAATAGTACGAGATGTAGCGGGTAGCGGCGATTTAGTCGCTTGTAAGTAGCTGCCTGAACGAAGGGCGTAATGCAGCAAATAACTCACCAATTACTCGCCCAATCACAACTTATACACATTACGAAAAATTACTACAATTAGATATATTGCACGATTCCTTGCCAACATACAAAACCAAATTATTAAATTTCTTGTATTTTTTATTAAACTTTAATCAATTAAATTACTCAAACAGTCAATTACATTTAGTGATAACATCATTTTTGATTTTAAAACGTATTTTGTTCTCCCCCCACACTCTTTCTTTTTGTATTATTAATCATCCAATTTCTGATTCTTATCATCAGTTTCATCATAATAATTATGCAGATTAATGGGTTATAATAATATATCGAAAGTTACAATTACAAGTTATTTATTTATTACCTGTGAAGCTGTTAATTTAGATCTGTGTTTTTAATAATTATTAAATTCTAAAAATGTATCCAATGACGCATTATAAGTTTTACATCAAAATATCAACATTTTTTCAAACATTTACCAAATTCTGGCCACAGTTTCACTTCACCATCAGGTGACAAGTCCATTTGGTCGAATAATTACATAATTTAGATCCATTACCAGTACGTAAAATAATGTCTCTTCCGCTCTACCATATTACGAGTAATATGAATAGACTTGGAGACAAAATTTGAAGCGATTACTCGCTTCTGAGAGTAATAATAATATGAAAGTTTGCGGCTGGTGCGCTGGGTTGGTGGATTGGTGTAGTGGTGCAAGTTGGCTGTACCGGGCAACGCCGGGCGCGGAAGGGTTTGCTTGTTGCTAGTTGGTAGTTGCTAGCGCAGACTCTGCCACGAATCGTTCCAACTGGATAACCCAATAATTAATATCTGAATCAGCCACAGTGGTTTGCAGAAGATTCTCAAAACATTCTGCGCTGGATTTTTATTATCATTTTATTATCTAACTAGCTGACCCGGCAAACTTCGTAGCGCCTCAGAATCAATAAATGTTGTGTTTTATTTATTAGCTGAAATAAATTAAGTTTTTATTGAGTTAAAATTAATACTCTAAGTTCAAAAAAATGAAATCGAGCTGTTTACTAATCACGAAATGTTCGGCACACTACACCATTGACAGTTCGAATTGATTCAAAATACGTCGACCAACGCACATTATTTGAAAAGCCGTTCCATACAAAATATATATAGAAACCGGACAACGGGAGGGGGAGGGGAAACGCGGGAGGGGTAGGGGATTTGGGAGGGGAAGAGGGAGAAGATGCAGAAGGGGAACGGGGACGAATGGGAAATGATACGAAGGGAGAAACAATTTATTTATATAAGTGGTATTGCAACTCATGGCGGGTATCAGCTAGTGTACCTATTGTAAACGTTATCTTCAACACAATTTATTGAGGTTTGTAAATATAATTGCTAAAAAATTCCCTATTCTAAAACTATATAACCATAAAGGTGCTCATTTTAATTATTTTGCGCTTAATTTTTAGATTTGAATATAAAGCGTGGAGTTTTCTCTTTCTAAAACCGTTTAGATCATTTTTATAACCATGGTAGTAAGGGAGACACAGCGGTTTATAAATTTCCAAAAAAAATAAACAAGATTTTTTTACGTGGTAAATTTACATGAAAGTTTTCAGACATAATGAATGATTATCCAAAGGTTCGATGGCACTGTGGAGGGCTGGGTACAGGGGTAGGGAGATAAGTACTAGTAGGTGGATGTGAATATTGCTAGAGATGTGTAGCTTCCACTAGGCGAGTACTTCACGGCTAACTTTATCGGCAACTATGCACATTCATCTAAATTGGATTTTACATCACGTGGTAGGTGCGGGAAATAACGCAAGTTGCCTCTTTAATATCCCCTTCATGTATTTTTATATAAATAAGTTAAAAAACTACAGCGATGAAATTAAAATGAAGATTGCTTACTATAGAATATTTATCCTTCAAGAACAATATGCGTAGAAAAATAAATGTTATACATTTTTTTCATATTCTTGTAATCTTACTGACGTTTATCGTGTACAATTATACTCCTTACAAAAAAAAAATCGTAATATTAATGGGTTTTTTGAATAATTTTATAAAGCACATAAATATTACATAAATATATTAAAAAAAAATAGTCAGATACGTTTTTAGATTTTCACGGCCAGATTCAGATCGTCGGATCTGCCGGATCTGCCGGATCTGCCCTGATGATGGACACTGTAACGCTGTCCGAAACGTCGGCTAAAGAAGGAGGTAGCACAACACGGCATAACACCCCAAAAACAAACAACGAAAAAAAAAAAGTATTTATTATTTAAATATTTACCGGTAGGTGACCCGACAGTTGGCACCCTGAAATGATATTTAATAATAGTTATAATCATTGGATAATTTGTAGAGCGCCGTTTTTGTGAGAAATCACCTCAAGGGCGCTGTAAATTTTATTATATAATTATAATTTTTTGTGCATTATTTATCAATTTTAAATCTGAAATTGACTTAACAAATACATCAATAATAATAAGTTGATAATACGGATTTCGAACGAATTTACTTTCACTGTCGATTTTTTGTATTTATACGCTGATATTAACAGTGTATAGACAAGTGTTTTTTTCTTTGATGCACTCGAATAAAAATATGTTTTATGGGCTCAGCCTAGTGAGGTGGCATATACCTAAAAGAATGTACATAACATGTATTTTTTGGTTAATAAATAATAAAAAAAAAATAAATAAAGTTATTTGGCAGTACATATTCTCTGCACATCCCTTCTTGGAAACTTAGTTATATTTTGTGTAAATAGGTACATCGTATTTTCTCTAAATCGACTGCATATTGTAATAAGTATGCTGGGGGCCAACTGTAAAGGGATCAACTGTCGTAGAACCGTTGTATATTGCACAATGTACACCCATTCAACTCCGCTAAGAAAAATTAACGGGTTATTTCGAACGTTTTAATTTCCTCCCTCATGTTTATGTTTACAAGGTATGTTTACTAAAAAGTGCATTGTTAAGAGTGATTGACCAGCGGCTGAGAAAAAATCCTTGAAACTGTACACGGAGGTTCCAATGAGAATGATCGATTATTCCCTGTATCAAATTTTTTAAATTAAAAATTTAATATTTTTTTAATTCATTAAAAACTTGCTTTAATATGTACCTACATTTAAGTAAGCAATAAAATTGCTCAAAACGCACGATCATAAAATATTAAATATCGTGTATTTCTTGGAAATATTTTTTGATCATAAGTATTTATGATTTTTCAATAATGTCTAAACAAAATAAGTGTGCAAATTTAAAAAAAATTATTATTGTTTGTAAGACCTTAAATAAATAGAAAAACTGAGGTATTTTTATCACAAAACACGTTTTCGGATTTATTTTGTAATGATTTTAATTTAGTTAAAATTAAAAATATAAAACTGTGTTTACTAGATTATGTACTGATTTATTTTTTTGTATGATTATATTATGATTTGAACTTTATGTTGTTTAATAGAATCTATCGTTTGAAAATTGAACAAATCTGCCAACGACCAACGGTATAATCTTAGTATCTTAAAAATAAACTTAGTCTTTCAAAATTTTAAAACTGCGTGTACTAGATAAAATAACAATCTTTCAAAATCAATTTATGTTTTTTTTGTAAAAAAGAGTCAATTTAAAAATGACTAATTTCCGGTATTCTCTGGTAATACCCTCTTAACATAATCAAATGTTTCACTCCTTTAGGATAATATAGATCCAATTGGATAAAATGTAAGACTCAATATTGGGTAGGTATATTGAAATAATCTAGCAATTGAATTTTGCTTTCCAACACCTTGCTCTCGAAAAATTTATGATAGTTTCAAAATAAATGCGTAGCAGCCAACATTAAATTTTAGTGAAATCGTTAAGCCATTTCCTAAACACAATTAAAAGCAAAATGTTATGCCTTATTCAGCAGGCACTTCTACGGGGAATAAATATCACAGCGTTTAAGCCGGCCCACCTTTATTTAGTTTGTGTTTAATTAAATTTTAACTTGATACATAAATAGTTTGGGGAAACGTTCACCACATTGTTCCGGAGGGGAGTCACTTGACACGTGTTCCTAAAAAGGACCTTCCTCCTTCCACTCTCCGGTGTCGGCCACCTCTTGTCCTGCCTCCGCTTATCTCGGGCTCATCTCTTAGCTCTCTCGGTCCCTCCTGGGGTGGCTGGTGGTTGTTGGATGCCACAACGAAACAACAACTCGTCGCAAATATGCACTCACTAGAATCATGGACCTCGACAGTGCGGAAAGTAAGGGCAGACCCACTAGACATATTAGACAGAATCATTAATAATTTATGTTACTGTTCTGATAGCAACCAATAAAAACATTCATAAAGAAAATGTAAGTAACTTCTTAGTCAAAGTATGATACAGTTAAATATGACCGAATCGAATTGGTCGTAGTACTTCGTCCCGGCAAGGCGTAGGTCCTGGGTCCAAACCGTAAGCTTGAGTCTTAGATTTTCAATTAAGTTTCGCTAATATTGTCTTCATTTAATGAAAATATGACAATTAGTAGGTAGAAACATTGTTAAAACCATGTTGTAAATCGATACAATTGTTTAGACTAGTTATTGGCGTGCATAGCTTATAATTTCAGAGTATTTTACAACACTGACCTAGTTGAGTAAGAGAGATACTAGTTATTCGCGTGCATAGTATTTTACAACATTGACCAATCATCACTATTTAAAATGAAAAAATATGGTCCGAGATGAGAATTCTGTGGGATTTCCGAGGATAATGAATTCAAGTATGGATAAAAGATTTTTGAAAAATGAAGACTTTTTTAATTTCTTTGGAAAATCATTAGATACAAGGGCTTATGGCTTTTATTATTATTTTTTTTTTTTTACGTTTGATACATAAATGGAAAATTAACAGTAATAATAGTGCATAAAATTACAGAATATATTTAAAATGTGTACAAGTGTTATTAGGTTTTGTTAGGTCGATATTAGTTCCTAACTAGGGAGATTGACTGTTATAAGGAACCAAATGTTCGTGAAATGCCAAATGAATTATGCTGCAATTTTTATTTAGATTTGATTTAATTATTTTAATAAAATACAAATAATGTTTATATATCTGAGCAATGTGGGGTTGACGGTCCATCTCATGTTTCGTGCGACAGTCCGCCATTACATGACCATTTGCGTCTGGGGGTTGCATTTAATTGAGAGTGTTTAGTATTTAGTGCTGCTGTATCTGGTGACTCAAGATATCCCTTCCCGGGAGTCGAGACTCGAGACTCGACTCTGGGATTGGACTGTGCTCTCTCAAATCTATAATTTCATTTATGTTATGATTATGGACATGGAGGTGATTGCATAGATTGCAAATACAAAACGCCACGGCCTAGAGGCGGCAGGTTTCGGGGGGCGGCAAAAAACAAGTTACTGTGGATTCATTTCAAGAATGGGTGAACTTTTAACACAAAGAGTCCCAGAAAAGCTCAGTATACTAGATGGTGAAGAAGAAAATTGGGAAGTACCTGACTATTTAACCAAAAAACCGGAAATTCAAACAAAATACTGGAAACCAAACACGGCTAAAGCCATTGGCGATACTGATATATCTTCCACTCTGACGTTTAGTTATTCTCGAGGTATTTCCGGATAGGTTAATTAACACACAATTTTAATATGTTATGTATATATATAGTCAGTTTGTTTAAAAATACAACTAATTCACTTATAGGAGTACTTAGTAATATTTAAAAACAATTTTCTCTTTATCTAATTTAGTCGATATAATCTAAATTGCACAAATCTTCAGTTAAAGGAAGTAGAAAAAACTATAACGGATATACTTAAACAATTTTAAACTTTTTCCACTGGTGTGACCAGTCTGAAGATGGCCACGAAAGTTTGAAATTGGAATCGGTAAAAAAAAAGGTTTCAAATATAATATATTATCATTATAATGGAATTCCACCGCGAATTAACAGTATCAAAAATTAATATATTTTTACATCGATATTATTTATTATGTTCGTTGAATTATGTTTTTATTTGTAAAGGTCTCATAAATTTTACCACAAATAATAATAATTCTGTAAAAAAATGGATAAAAACGAGTCAATTACTTAAACGAGTAACGGTTAAAAATATATTTGAAAATAAACAAGAAGGTGTGTAAAAGGTGTGTGAAGGGTTCAATGCCTAAACACCTATATTTAAGTAATTAATTACTTTACATATCATAATTAATTTTCAGTTAAGGATGCAGATCTAATAAATGATTTAGTAATTATGTACGATTTCTATTTATTTAACGATTTCTATTTATGTTTATATATCTACATATTTCTATACAAATGCTGGATGGTCCGATGCTCTGTAGGGAACCCGCTTGCACAGCGCGGGTATAAACTGTGCGACCTAAAGTTTAAGTTTAGACTTACGGAATTCAATACTTCGTTTGTGCGAAAGCACTATGAAACCAATACATGATTTTACTTCAATGGCAAGCCAGAGATATAAAGATAATTTATTTATTTATTTGTAAGAGACATTATCATACATAAAATATAAATATAAACATTGTTAAATGAAGTCAAGCCACAAAATAGTCTCCTATGTTAAAGTTAATTGGGGATGGAGTTTTATTATAGCTAAAAATTAATTTTAGGTGAGGAGGAAAGGAAGAGGAATATAGGCTAAGGAAAGGAGATCCCCCCGATACATTCCATACTTTTGAATTAATTTTCGATCTATTCGTATTGCTAAAAATGTCTATTTTGTGAAAACATTGTGTTGTATTGCAAACATATTATACGGCGAGTTTTTTTTGTAATATTAGTTCTTCATGCGGGCAAATAAAATAAATTGGGGTGGCGTGTTGATCTAGTCGGAACATGAATTTTTATAACGTTAGTAAACTCTGGCGAGTCTGGCCATTATTAAGAATTTTAAATATAAGATTTGGTCAAAAATTTAACGTTGTGTGTGAAGGTAGTTAAAATTGTGATAATTAATAGATTCGATATAATTTGAAAAGTGTAAGTTTTGTTTGAAATTTATGTTTTAATTTTTTTTATAATTCTTTCGATTATTTCAATGTGAGCTTGGTAGAAAGGAGTCCAGATCGGTGTGCAATGTTTTAAGTGTGGACGGATGAAATAATCAATGTTTACGGTGTTGCATTGAAATTTCAGAGTTGATAATATCAATTGTTATACATATTATGACAACTAAGATTTATCAGAAATATTACAATACATTTAATTTAAGTATCGAAGTATCATATGCAGTTTATGGTACCAACAACACTTAAAGTGTGTTTCATCTTTTCCCTTAGGAATTTAATAATAATGGCTGAGTGGTAGGTACCATGAATAGGTCTGGTAAACCCAATAGGTGGCTCAGTGGTGCGGCGGTTCGGATACTAGATAGAGGTATTAGGAGTGCACAATAGCAGAAGAGCAAGTCTCAGGACATTACATCAAACTAATTAAAGCAATGAGTAAATGTCTGGACCGTTTCGCCCGAGAAACCAAATCGCTACGATTACTTGCATTGACTGCAATACTTATTTCTAACGGAATACTGCCGCTTTGTTTGTGGCTTTGAAACTTTGTTGGGCTTTGTAAATTGTTTGGTGATGACCACAAAACAGCAATTAAAAAAAATTAAATAATATCTCAGCTATATTATGAAGCTGTGTTTGTGCGAACGGTTTATTCGCAAGATCTCTCAAGGTTTTTGTGTCTTTCTCTGTATATTCTCTTTAGTATTTACGAGCTGTTTGATAAAAAAGACTTTAAAAGACAATAAAAATATGGATTAAGAGGACATACATTATACGACATACTCGCTAGCTAGATATTGTCTGGCGAGCTCTTGCAAAAGTAATGACTTGAATCTCTCAAATCGGCTATCAAAACGAACGGTAATTGGAAATGTGGGTTAAAGCTCGATAGTACATACTCAAAAAGAAGAAGAAGGAGAGATACGATAATACGAATTTTAGAGGGAGCGCTCTAATATTAAAAACGATAATATTCAAGCGAAAATTGGGAGAATGTTTATTAAAACACGAGTGGTTTAAAATGGAGCAAAAATTTCTACGATGCAGAAGCATGTAAAGAAAAACCTATGATGTATTGAATAACAGAACAGTATGCGTTTTTTTTTTAATTTTCGGAAGATACTTTGCGATTTTTTTCCATCGAGGGAATTTTATGTGATCACCATTTCGGCGCGACATTATCCAGAGATTATCTTAAAAAAAAACATGTATTTTTTTTAAAACTTAGAAACTTAAAGTGTTCATGGGACATATGTTATAAATCGGTAGAAAATCTGAATTCCGAGCCTTAATTCTATGAAGAATCTGATCTTACAAAATTTGTAAGATTACACTCTTTATAGGATTAATTTAATGTAGGAAAATATGATTTAAAATAGATATTAAAATAATAATTATGTACGATAGATTTGACAGGATTTTAGTATTTTTAGATTGTACGTAGATTGTACCTACGTTACAAAAATGAAATGCTCTAGATCTTTTCAATTTAAAAGGGAATAAATCTATTCTCGTTATGCGTATTATTCATCAAATAATCAACCTCTCTACACCCAGACCTGGAAGCGCCTAATATGTAGACACGATGATTATAATAAATAAATAAAAAATCTTCTCAATTCAAAGCCAATTACGTAAGCCACTTCGCTGTTAAAGCCACTATATTCAGAAATGACTAAAAGTAATATCATTCTTAGAAGGTAAAAGTTTTATATCTATGTAGTGTTATAAGTAAGTGTGTGTGGAACATAATTGGTGCAATGTTGCTGTTATCTGAACGTCATACAAAGGCTTATTTATCTTTCTCAGGGGATCGGAAATAGAAAAATAGGGAGGGGACCGGGACTGCCGCGCGTCGCTTGTTGCGGCCGAGAAGACAATCTCGAGTCGCAACCGCAAGGCTTTGTGCTTCTGAAGCTGTGAGTCGCAACTGTGCCCATGAGTACATTTTATGTTCAGTTTTCTCTATTAAGTGCAGTTTTCTCTAATAAGTTCAGTTTTCACTATGAAGTTCAGTATTTTTTTTTATATATTTTTTATACAAGTATTTAATAATATTATTTTTTAATTAATAATAACTGTTTCTATAAATTAAAAATAATATCATTAAATATGTAAAAAATAAAAATGGAGTTCTATAAATTAAACTTGATAACAATAAATAAGTTCAGTGTTCTATATTAAGAACAGTTTTCTCTATTAAGATCAGTGTTCTCTATAAAGTTCAGTTTTTTCTATCAAGTTCAATTTTCTCTATTAAGTTAAGTTTTCTCTATTAAGTTTTTTTCTATTTGTTAAGTCTTTCTCGATTTTACATAAGACATGTAGTCTCTTAGGTCCCAAACAGCTGAAATGCAATTAAATTGATGATCTGCGAAAGGAAGGTTATCGATGATTAAAAAGTTTCATCAATATTTTGAATTGAATTTAGTATATTCGTATTTTGCTTTAGTATGAAATATCAATTAATAATATGCGACAGATGTGTTTTGAATTTGGTTTCGATCGATGTGATCGATCAGTTTTGGCCAATAAACGAGCTTCGGCCGAGGTTTCATTTTCAGGTAAAAATTAGCCGAAATCTACCTTCGTGATAATTCTGAAAATGAAAATAATGTTCGTAGTTCTTAGTTAAAGTATGATACAGTTAAGTATGATCTAAGAGGAAAGGGTCAATTTCTTAATCATTAACTAGCAACTATCTAACATATTAACTATGTTAAACCCCAAAATCACC
This sequence comes from Limnephilus auricula, assembly GCA_951813805.1. NCBI lineage: Eukaryota > Metazoa > Arthropoda > Insecta > Trichoptera > Limnephilidae > Limnephilus > Limnephilus auricula. The sequence goes on from OX638393.1 coordinate 38,097,636, forward strand.
ACTCCCACTACCCCCACCTAATAAAATCTAACCATTTCTGTACATTATAATTTTTAAGTGAGTTATAAGATTGCCAGTGAATAACACGGATGTATCGAAACCCGTAGCATGGAAATAAAAATTAAGCTACGAATGTACATATGAAATAAAACACTTCAAAACAATATGATTAGGATCAAATTAGCTCAGTGATTAGAACAGAGGCCCAGCAAGGCTAAGGTCGTGGGATCAATTTACAAGGATTTTTTGTTTCTGATTGTCTTCAATGACTAAATATTACAATTTAAGGTTTTACTCAGTAAGTTATTCGCTATAATAATATGAGTTAAATAAGTCTCGGCTTCGGCCAAAACTAGTACAGCAGCCGAAATTCGGTCTCGGTTTCGGTTGAAAATCTAGTTCCGTCACTTAATACTAGCTTACAAAATCTTGTCATCATGTTCTACAAAAAGTAACCACCAACTTAATAACAGAAAAGTCGTTCTCATTATCAGCGTATACCATGAAGCAACAGAATTATTGCTGGAGAGCAATTAAGCTATAATGTGTAAGTTATTTTAAAAAACAAGCGAATTGAGGCTAGTTTCTAATGCAAAACTGGCCAGGCAAACTTTGAAGTGCCTGAAGAGAAAATCATGCAGGATTAACGCTGGAAACTTTGGGAAACTCTCGAGCAGGCCGGAATGTACCTTCGTGAACTATAATACGCAATGTACAGAGTACAGTCACGGGGGGAAGGTAGGAAAGGAGCTCACAGGTACCCGGACACCTTGGATTTATGGTTTTATGATGGTGGAAATTGCATCATGAAAATTACACGGCTAGACCACTTGATACAAAATGAGTTTCAGTAATAGCCTAAGCGAAGAAAATGCTTTTTTATTAAGCTTGCAAGAAGATATTTTTAAAAGCTGTTATACAAATTGTTTCTGTGTGCAGTATCAACATAAAATTTAAAGGCTTTTTTATGTTACTTCCACACAGGAGGCCTTAAGGAAAAAATCCCCCACCGCCTGTGTCATCTTTGGGATGCTGTGTGGAGGATCTTTTTAGGGAAAGCAAGGAGAGGAAGTCCTGGGAAGAAAAATGGCATGAAAGGTGGGTGGGAATCTGGGGGACAATGTGTCCAAGAGTGATGTACTTATGAATTCATCCCTCCCACTGTGACATAAGGTGATGGGTCGAGAGAGTCCGGCTGCAAAGTCTAGGTTAGGTCTCCCTCAGACAATCTCTTCCGCCACGCATTAGGCGGATAAACGCACTGGCCGCCAAGACCTAGACAAACCTCACCCCATGAATCCAACCCCTGCTAAGTCACCAAACATACTGAACCACTTGGGGTGACCTATGGCAGGGGTGTTAATTGTTCACCCAAATTAAGAAAAATATTAGTTTTCTGATTTTCATTTTATCCAGAAAGGTTTTGAATATCAATTTGATATTCGAAACATTACGATTTACATATTATATTCATGAAATTCTACATAAATATTTGTGATAGTGATCGCTGATGATTTTATCAAGTAAGGTGGATGAAATTAAGTAGTAAAAAAAAAAAGTGAATAAATTTAATGTAGTCAGTGGCTAATGGATGGTTTGTAACAAGGTACGAGTATGTTCTGTAATGCCGAGGTTTTACAGCATGTTTAGATGATGAAATCATAAAACACTTATAGTAAACTAACACAACTACCTACAGTCAACAAACATGAAGGTGAGAAAGTCAATAAACATAGCCAATTAAGATTATGAAATATCACAAATTATGAAGTAACACCAACACAACAACCCACAGTCAACGAATATGAAGATGAGGTATATATATGAAGATGAGGAAATCGACAAACGTGGAGATGAGGAAATCATAAAAAAATATGAATAAACACCAATATAATAATCTACAAGTCAGCCTCGAAACAGAAACCCTAGTGAGGAGGACTATGAAAATACTATTATACTATGCGGGTTGAAGGCGTGTTTAACAGTTTCTTTAATAACAGAAAAATAACCATTGTAATAAGATATGAATATTATAGATTTTTCTTTCTAAAATAGTTCCTGGTACTTAAATTCAACAATTTATTTATTAAATTAATTTTGTACATTGTATAGATATTGTGTTATTTCATCCGCCATGCTAGGGATGTCCCTGTGTGGGTGAACCCTTATGGCGGGTGAGTTTACAGATAATATAATTTATAGTGATGAAGTATACTGATAATATAATAATTGATGATATTGAAGTTTACAGTTAACGCAGCAATGAATTTATGATAATTAAGTTAACATATAATAAGATAATTGATAATGAAGTTTACAGATAATGTAGCTATGTATTTATGTTAGTTAAGTTTACATATAATATAATAATTGATGATAATGAAGTTTACAGATAATATAACAATGAATTTACGTCACTGAAGTTTACAAATAAAATTTTAATTGATGGTAGTGAAGTTTACAGATAAAATAATAATTGATAGTAATGAAATTTACAGATAATATAACAATGAATTTATGATAATGAAGTTTACAGATAAAATAGTAATTGATAGTGATGAAGTTTACAAATAATGCAACAATGAATTTATGATAACGAAGTTTACAGATAATATAATAATTGATGAAAATGAAGTTTACGGATAATATAATAATTGATGTTAATGAAGCAATCTTTCAGGAATATATAATAATTTGATTATATCTAATTTTAAATTAAATTTAGATAAAATGTTATATAATTTCACAATAATTAAAATTTTATCACAGCAAGTTCTGTAGCTTTGCCCATAAAATTCTAATACACGAGATCGTTACATCAACTTTGAATTGCTTATGTTCAAAACATCTATGAAACGAAAGTAGAGCCATCTCGTGAATATAATGAAAATGGAATTAGGCATTTAGGTAGGAACCGTTTGATATCGTAAATGTCTCCACGCACCTTGGTAATAATATAAGCCGTAAAGTAAAGTAATATTTTCAATTAAAGAGCGTCCAAAACTTCAAAGCAATCTTCCAGGAACGAGGCCAGAATTTGAAAACAATGGGGGTCGGTCCTTAGTCCTTACAATATGTCGTAATATACAAATATTATTGTCAATTTAATTCCGTGTCTTGCCACTTCTGTCTGGCATAATCGCCGTCGTAAAACTTAAGCATTTTTTGGCAGAACAAGATAACCTCCCCTAGAACCTGAAACTTATTGTTTGCGGAGGAATTCAGTGTCGGGGAAAATTACATTTCCAATTCATATTACTTGTGTTTTTAAATTTCCACTTGCTTACCAGGAAAAATATTAAAGGGAGGGGTTTCCCTTACGTCAATATCGCTTACATTTACAACTTTCGACACCTAGCTTCTATGTACATAACACCGAGCTCCTACATAGCACCTACAGAGGAAGATTAGATTAAATATACTGAGTGATGCAAGATGTTGTCAACTTCCATTTAACTTTGACGAGTATTAATTGGTCTCTTTGATCTGATATATCTTATGGATTTTATTCACTTGGGTAGCTTACGCATGAATATACTGTAGTATGTATATTCTGTTCCGCGCTTTTTATGATACTGACAAATCCATCAAGAGGAAAATTAGATTAAAATTTAAAAAAAAATGGACTGGGGTTCCTTATTGATATACTAGTTACATACAAGTCATCTAAAATTATTATTATTATTATTATATCTCAGGTTCCATGACAACTTAGAATCATATGATTTCAACATGCCTTTAAAAAGTCATTAAGAGTTATAAAAAAAAAATTAATAGCCCATAACCTAATTAGTGATAATAATAAGTTATTCGGTAGTCTTAGAAAAGGAAGAATTCCGCTAGAAAAATACATTACACTTTTTTTTTTAAATCACATTTACGCACATGGTTTTTGTTTATTAACTATTTGAACTATAGTAAAATTATTGTTTTTATTGTCATTTTCAAGAATGGAACTGATTTGTCAAGAATGAGGATATCTCATACAAAGAAATTTCAAGATTTCTTACCACTTTTTAGCAGAGCATGCTAAGGATAGAACATTAGAATTTTTGTAAAATATCAAATAGTATATAGTACACGCCAAACTTTAAGACCAACCTGAGGCCCTAGCATGCTCGCTCTATAACGATCGGTAGGATAACTATCGGTAACTTCTCATCGTTCCCTAGGACAACTGCACATCGCTAACGTACAATCAACAGTTGATGTCGAATATGTTAAGGACACTTAGTCATTGTGAACTGTCACTTATTCGTTGGCGATCTGTAGTCATGCTAGGGAACGATGAGAAGTTACCGATAGTTATCCTGTCGATCGTTATAAAGCGAGCGTGCTAGGGCCTCTAAACATTATACTATCGATTCTCACGCAGTTGCTGACTTTACAATGAACGTAAATGAAAGAGAAAAATATGTAAAAACATACTGTCTCACATCCACTTGCCTGAAATTGTATATTTCCATCCCATTTGAATTTCGCAAATTTCGCCCAAAATTGGGCCTATAATTCGGATAACGAAACACGCCCACAAACTATTTCTCGTGTTATTCTTTATTATACGCTTTGAAAGCAGAGATAGACTTCTGAGACAGTGTTATTTGGCTTGGCATATTTCGGAATATCGGATGCCGTACATTCCCAATGGGAATGTATGACCAGCAATATACTGAAATAGGCCAAGCCAAATAACCATACTGTAAGCCCTACATAAATCACATTTATTTATGAATTCCAAGATGAATTCTGTATCTACACTGGTTGGGCTGAAACAGTTACCAAGAGTTAGACAATAATAAACGGATATTATATGTATGTGCCTATGTTTGAAAGGCATTATGAAGGGTATCAAAACATTCACTTTACTCAACAAAACCACTTGAATAGCAAAACAACCCATACGTAGTATCTATTTACACAAAGTACATTCACTTTACACAACAAAACCACTTGAATAGCAAAACAACCCATACGTAGTATCTATTTACACAAAGTACATTCACTTTACTCAACAAAACCACTTGAATAGCAAAACAACCCATACGTAGTATCTATTTACACAAAGTACATTCACTTTACTCAACAAAACCACTTGAATAGCAAAACAACCCATACGTAGTATCTATTTACACAAAGTACATTCACTTTACTCAACAAAACCACTTGAATAGCAAAACAACCCATACGTAGTATCTATTTACACAAAGTACATTCACTTTACTCAACAAAACCACTTGAATAGCAAAACAACCCATACGTAGTATCTATTTACACAAAGTACATTCACTTTACTCAACAAAACCACTTGAATAGCAAAACAACCCATACGTAGTATCTATTTACACAAAGTACATTCACTTTACTCAACAAAACCACTTGAATAGCAAAACAACCCATACGTAGTATCTATTTACACAAAGTACATTCACTTTACTCAACAAAACCACTTGAATAGCAAAACAACCCATACGTAGTATCTATTTACACAAAGTACATTCACTTTACTCAACAAAACCACTTGAATAGCAAAACAACCCATACGTAGTATCTATTTACACAAAGTACATTCACTTTACTCAACAAAACCACTTGAATAGCAAAACAACCCATACGTAGTATCTATTTACACAAAGTACATTCACTTTACTCAACAAAACCACTTGAATAGCAAAACAACCCATACGTAGTATCTATTTACACAAAGTACATTCACTTTACTCAACAAAACCACTTGAATAGCAAAACAACCCATACGTAGTATCTATTTACACAAAGTACATTCACTTTACTCAACAAAACCACTTGAATAGCAAAACAACCCATACGTAGTATCTATTTACACAAAGTACATTCACTTTACTCAACAAAACCACTTGAATAGCAAAACAACCCATACGTAGTATCTATTTACACAAAGTACATTCACTTTACTCAACAAAACCACTTGAATAGCAAAACAACCCATACGTAGTATCTATTTACACAAAGTACATTCACTTTACTCAACAAAACCACTTGAATAGCAAAACAACCCATACGTAGTATCTATTTACACAAAGTACATTCACTTTACTCAACAAAACCACTTGAATAGCAAAACAACCCATACGTAGTATCTATTTATATATAATAGCAAAACAACCCATACGTAGTATCTATTTACACAAAGTACATTCACTTTACTCAACAAAACCACTTGAATAGCAAAACAACCCATACGTAGTATCTATTTACACAAAGTACATTCACTTTACTCAACAAAACCACTTGAATAGCAAAACAACCCATACGTAGTATCTATTTACACAAAGTACATTCACTTTACTCAACAAAACCACTTGAATAGCAAAACAACCCATACGTAGTATCTATTTACACAAAGTACATTCACTTTACTCAACAAAACCACTTGAATAGCAAAACAACCCATACGTAGTATCTATTTACACAAAGTACATTCACTTTACTCAACAAAACCACTTGAATAGCAAAACAACCCATACGTAGTATCTATTTACACAAAGTACATTCACTTTACTCAACAAAACCACTTGAATAGCAAAACAACCCATACGTAGTATCTATTTACACAAAGTACATTCACTTTACTCAACAAAACCACTTGAATAGCAAAACAACCCATACGTAGTATCTATTTACACAAAGTACATTCACTTTACTCAACAAAACCACTTGAATAGCAAAACAACCCATACGTAGTATCTATTTACACAAAGTACATTCACTTTACTCAACAAAACCACTTGAATAGCAAAACAACCCATACGTAGTATCTATTTATATATAATAGCAAAACAACCCATACGTAGTATCTATTTACACAATGTTACAATGCTAAACAATTTAATCATTTGAAATTACCAAAAACACATGTTAGATCAACCATCCTTCAACAACAATCTCAAGTAAATATACGAGTAGGTAAACAAAAAGCAACACACATATCTGTTATTTCACTAGTAGCAACTCCACTCAGTAACAACTAAAGCTTGATTTACCCTGGGAAAAATGTTAGTTGGAATGTTAATATTTCGATCGTCCAATTGACTATTAGTCAGAAATCGCCAAAAAATCGAAATTTGAGTTGAGTAGAATATGCAGTTATATGAAAAAGTTTACCCTCTATCTGGTACAATACTCCGATTCCTCATAAACATTACTAAATCAAATATAATGCACAAAAACTTGTGGTGAATTAAACAACATGTTGATGTTTGCTGGTATACTAGTAGGATATTTCAAGATGTCATACTAATGTACGTGGCCGTTATGCCTTTCGGTGTTATTTTATATGTAAAACACAGATACGTGTTAAAAATATTTGATTTATAGTGAGCTTTCCTCATTATCTCAAAACTATTTAAAATTATTTCCTATAAAATTATTTATCGGAAGCTAGCTGATACCCGGCATGCGTAGCAATGCTAATTAAATAAATAAATTGTTTCTCCTTTCGTGTCATTGGCCATTCGTCCCTTTTCCCCTTCCACTCCTCTTAATCTTCCCCTCCCGCGTCCCCTTCCCCTCCCGATTTCCCTTTTCCCCTTCCCGTGTCCCCCCTCCCCTCTTCCGCTCTCCACTTTCTCGCGAACCCCCCCCCCCGCTCACGCATTCCGCTTTCACCTTCTTCGCCTTCCCCTCTCCCTCGACTCCCCCCCGGCGAAGCCCCACTCCTTAATTCCCCAACCGAAATGTACATAATTACGAAAGGACTAAAGATGTATGATGAAATTCCTGAAATTCTGAAGAATGAATGTATTTAAAAAGAAATGTTGTGTTTATTGAAAAAATATTTAAAGTTGCAAAATGAAATATTATCTTGTTTATATTCATGTTATACACGTAATAATAATAATTAAAAAAACTTAGTATTTGCAGATGTCTGTGTATCGATCTATGTAGGTACATCCCAATGGTAGTTTCATCAACGTAATAATTGTTAACACTATAAATGATTCAATCATTAAATAAAACAAGATTTTTAAACATACCTAACCACAAAAGAGTATTGTACAAATGTACACATTTCACTGGGATTCACCACCTTTTAGAAAAATATTCAAATACCTACCACCATAACACACTTTTTATTGAAGTCATCAGCAATACACGTGCTTTGCTTCGTCCGATATTGCCTCTCTTAACCTCATGCGCTTCGCTGCCTCTACAAATGGCACAAATGAGTGCCAGATATATAGGTGCCAGATGTATAGGTGCAATAGCGCAAGAGTGCTTGCAGCCGTCCCGCGATGGAAGAAATCAGTGTTCCGTTAAAACCCTTTGCTTTCGGTGGCGGTGTTGGTAACGCCGTTAATCAATAAACTTTAGGATTATTAATTAACGGCGACGGAACGGGCGGTCGTTTCAATGGCCTCGAGAGGGTAGAGGGTAGAGGGCTGTCTGAACCCAATTACCACCTCCTCTATACAATTCATGTGGAGGGCGGAAGGTGGTATACCGTTAATACCTACAACAGGGATAATTATGTCAGCGGGAGTTTTTTTGAATTTAACTGAAAAAAAAAAGATTTTTTATGCGTTTTTTTAAATGAAGATCGCTAATTATTGTTGCGTTGGCAGAGACGTGTTTAAATCAGAATAAGATAAATACAGCAAAAGAGTCTCAACTGCTCCCAACCGCCTAGAGCCAGTGAGACTATTTACATTAACTCCACATAAAGTTAATGTAAACAGTTACATTAATTCATTAAAGGAAAATAATTTCCGTCAGGGACTATGTCATATTTGCTGTGTGGAAGGTCTTTATGAGGAGAGGAAGGAGTGAACATAGGGTAAAAAAATTCGGTACTTGGGAAGCACTCTGAAAAAATAAATTGAATTATTTTTATACTAACTTTGGGCTGGAAAATCCGAATCTGAAGGAATTAGGTTGAGGAGGTCAATATCAACTGAGTTACAGGACTTAAAGTTTCGTACACAGGAACAAATCCGCAATGCATTTTTGACATATTGTACTGAAAAAGTCAAAGTGATTCAATGATGCCAACCTCAGAAAATTGCAAAGTGTTGCCATTAAGCAATAATATCAATGTTATTCCAGTTTTCAAGTAGTTTAGCGGCTACGCTCGGTTTGTCTAACATGGTTTGTGATACAAAAGAAAGTTCCCCCTTAATAGCGCCTGCTCACGTCAAGGCAAGAAAACATCCCAGTTTTCAAGTAGTTTAGCGGCTACGCTAGGTTTGTGTAACATGGTTTGTGATACAAAAGGATGTTCCCCCTTTATAGCGCCTGCTCACGTCAAGGCAAGAAAAACATCCCAGTTTTCAAGTAGTTAAGCGGCTACGCTAGGTTTGTGTAACATGGTTTGTGATAAAAAAGTGAATGTATTATATAAAAAAAAAAAAATTACTAGAAAAAAAGCATGATTTTTTACGTCATTTTATTTCCAAAACTCCGGTACCTAAATTAGTGTTTACCTAATAGATCCAGATTTATTTTTATCTTTTATTTCTTTTTCTCGTGTTTTGACACATTCTATTCACATAATAACATTGATATTATTGCTTAATGGCAACACTTTGCAATTTTCTGAGGTTGGCATCATTGAATCACTTTGACTTTTTCAGTACAATATGTCAAAAATGCATTGCGGATTTGTTCCTGTGTACGAAACTTTAAAGTCCTGTAACTCAGTTGATATTGACCTCCCCAACCTAATTCCTTCAGATTCGGATTTTCCAGTCCAAAGTTAGTATAAAAATAATTCAACTTATTTTTTCGGAGTGCTTCCCAAGTACCGAACTTTACCCAACATAGGTCTTGAAGAGACCCAAACTGCAGAAAGGAGGAAACAGAGGCCGACAAATAGTGAAACTATGGCATCCCCAATTGAGGAATGTCGTGAGACTGAAGAGAGTAGGGAAGGGAAGGAGATGGGAAGATGACGATGGGAAACTATTTGACTCTTCAGATATGATCACCAAACACGGCTAAAGTCACTTCTAGCAACCTATCGATTCTGAAAGTATCCATCACCCTAGAGACTGCCGTAAATAAACTACATATTATTTTTAATGACGTAAATTGATCAAATAAATATTACTTGCGCTCGCTTCGATTCGTAGCCAAGGATCATAACCACTCTACCACGGAGGCTTTCGTCGGTTTAAAAATAGCTGTTCAGCTTTGAAATTGGACAAAATCGGATATGTGGACATTTGAACTCCATAAATATAATATAATATAATATTATATTTAAAAAAAATAGCCCTTGACCTAACCTAACGTAACCTAATTACCATATCCACAAGCAAATGCTTTTAATGGAAGACCAGTATGAATTAACATGTACCATTCTTGAGTTAAATAAATAAATAAAAAATTAAATATTTTTTCATCACTTTTAATAACTTTTCAAAGGAGGTGTTGAAGTTGCATGATTCTGAGTTGTCAAGTTACCAAATATTTTATATTGTACCTAAGCACTGCGGTAAAGCCCGTATTAGATTGTTGATTCCTTTATTTTTTATGGAACTGCAGAAGGGGGCGAAGGGAGAAATATTTCCTGGAAGCACAGGGGATTTTTTTTCTCTTTGCCACCCAGCATTTTCGTTACATACAAATTTAGAAAAAAAAATTGCTTTAATGTTGTTCATTCTTCTAACCATAATGTGGCGCCGCCGACTTCTTCCATCCACTTTCATATCAAATATTCACCTAACACTGTATTTCCAAGAGACTTCTCTTATTTTTAACCTAATCTTCCTTTTAACCTTAACTTAATCTCCTCTGTGCTTACCGGCCTTGCATTTTTTTAGGGGTCACTTGTTCGCAATACGACTATACATTGATTGAAAAATAAATGCTTTTCTAAAAATAGCACGAATGCCTGTGATTTGCCTAAAAATAAACATATCTGCAAACTATTGTCTAAAAAAAGGACTCATTAAAATAACGCGTACAAATGCTTATCAGTCCACTTAAATCAATCATCTAAAATAATCAATCATTGAAATTATAGAAATCAATATATAATCAGTCCAGATAACAGATAACCATGTAATAAGAATAAGTAAACATGATGTATCGATGATGGCCGCATGTAAGATCAACGATTATCTTCTCTAATTTTTCCAATTAAATTATTTATCAGATCACGTCATTGTTTAAAACAAATCACGCCTTTAACATTGGAAGTTCATTTTTAATTCCACGCCAGACACATCAAGAGAGGCACGTCTGGTACACACTAATTAATTTATTTTTGGAGGATTATTACGACACCTTGCAAAATCAAGATTATTTATTTCATAGGTCGTTATTTGAGGAGGTATGTTCTGATAAAAATCTTATTCCTAAAATCAAAGGTCGTTAGTTGTGATATGTGACTAATTTTTGTGGTAATTCGTACAGTATTGTGTCAATTTATCGAAAAGCAAAATCTCACCGTTAGTCCCACTTTAAGACGAATTTTGTCTAATCGTCACCTTTTTAGATAAAGTTCTAACTGACATTTTTTTCAAAATCAAAAATGACATTTGAATTCAATACCATTTCTTTTGCTCATTTCTATAACCAAAATAATTTTCAGAGCCACCTTTGTTGTATTTCTGTAGACACTTGTAGGATAAAGTTCTAACACCAAGCTCTTATAGATTCTTTAATTTTTTCAACGTTCTAAGATCACTTTGAACCTTTTGCAATTACCATTTTGTTTGCATCTGACAGTTGATAGCTGTTACTATGCGCAGTTTAGTTCGTTACTCCGGTTAGATAGGGTTCTAAATACGCCTTACGATGTTCTGAAGTGTCAAAGTTTGCAAAGACAAATTCTCATAACCCATATAACATTTTTTGATTTTCAGGTTCAATCTTGTTTAAAGTATTTTAGTTTAACATATTGTAAAGCAAAATATTAGATTTCAATGTTGCCCTATCTTGTAATGGTTTTAAGGAAATGTAATTAGAACCTTACGCAATGCATTGTTAGTCCCTAGTTGGTTGCGTATTGTTCTATCTGCACGTTTAGGTATATTCTAAAATGCTAATTTTATTCGTCCTATAAATACTGTCTTTTAAAATATGTTAAACTGAAATACTTTACAAAAGATTCAATCTCAAAATCAGAAATTGGTGAAGAGTTTGTGAGAAATCGTCTTTGCAAACTTTGAAACATATTTCAGAATAAGGTAAAGTGAAGTTTTGTCAGACCACTCAACATATAAAAGTAAAATTTACGCTATTGAAATTTTTGACACAGACAACAATAGCGTAATTTTTTTTATGAAAGTCTGTAAAGCCCAATCCTCCGGGTCTCACTTGCTGAGTAAGGAAACATGTGTAGATATTAGTTTTAATATGGTTCAGAACACTTTCGGTTAAGGTAATACTAAATACTTATAATAATAGAAATGTTTGAATAATTTTAATGGCGCCATTTTTGCGAAATATCACAATCAAGGGCAATGTACAAATTTGACTTTATCTAATAGGCTGTATCTATTTATGGACAAACATTTACACAAAACATACTTACCTTGTAGGTCACTTCAGATAAACAAAGTTTAAGCTTAAAAAGATGCGATTTTGCACGCAAAAAACACAATTTTAAAATCCCTGCACATTATATTCTTATTTTTTTCAGTTTCTATTTTATCCTCCTTTTCTAACAATTGGAAGATTAATGGAAAAAGTATAGTCAATAAGTACGTAGAAAAATATACCTACCTATTTTGGAAGTCAATTATTTATCTGACTGAAACTGCTACTAATCTTAAATTTATGTCTACGATACTTTATTTTTATTTTTATAGTTAATACCTCACAAGAGTCCCAACTGCTCCCGTCTGGAGCCAGTGAGACTACGGCATCCCAAATTGGGGTATGTTATGAGCCTGAAGGTAAGTGGGGAAGGGAAGGAGACGAGAAAGAGTAAGGTGGGGAAGTACCTGGCTATTCAGATCTAGTCACTAAACACGGCTAAAGCCATTTCAAGCAACGTTTCAATTCTGAATGGTGGTCTTACACCAGGGCGATACTAAGAGTGTCTTCCACTCCGGAACGTGCCGCAAATATACTATATATTATTTTAAATAATTAATTGTGAAATAACACAAATCAATTAAATAAAATTTATTTGGTTCGAACCCAGTGCTGCTAATACTGCTGGATTACGCCGGCCGCCATACGTCGAACCACAGTGCCCTTCTTGACAATATTAAAGAGGATACTGTGTTTTTACTTATGTCGACAGAATATTACTTAATCCAAAACATGCGAACACCTCAGCACAGGTTCTCCCAGTGAGGTGTTCACAAAATGCTTCTACTAACCTTTTTACATACAGTTCGTGAATATTAACATTTTTTTGTACTACTATGAAATCACTGTAATCATTTGTAAAATAAATGTTCAAGAATAGAAATATACAAATAAAATAAAATATTTAACCCGAATATTAATATTTTTTGTTATTCAAATGCGGATTAGAGAATTTTTTTATGAAATGCCCATAAAATGTTTTAAAATTCTACATAGGTTTAAATACGAATAACAAGAGGATATTCTTATTAATTTGAGGTTATTTTATAATAATCTGAGATTATATTTATCATGAGGTTAGTATGGTATTATACTGATATATTATTATAATGTGAGGTTATATTTTGTTGTTATTATACGTTATTATATGTTGTTGTTACACATTGTTATAATAATATTGGGTTATACATAAAAACCAATTCTCTATGTAATATTGGACATAAAAATATATTAAACCAAATAAAGGCTATCCCTAATATTTTCAGCTGTATTAAATTCACGTTTTAGTTAGCATATCTAAATATTTTCAAACAGAAAACAAAAATAGAAATAAATTAATAAAAAAAACTAGCTATGAAACCCCTGTAACGAGTGAACTACATTGATGTGTGTGCGGCTGAAAGTCCGCTGTATGAAAATCCGATCCCAGCTGAAAAAAGGTTCTGGGGGCGGTTTTTGTGCATCCGGCACACCGTCTGTACTCACCCAGTGCAGCCTGCAACCCTTAGGCGCCACTCGCTTCCGGTGCACCCTTCAAACTGGTCTTCCTAATGATGATGCATTTGATTATGCAGGTTTCCTCATTACCGACTGAGCGCCAAGAGCCTGGTAAGATGGCGCAGCATGTTGGGTCTTCAATGCCTGGAAAACTAACTCAAAGCATTGAAAAAGGCGCAATTTTTAGAACATTCGTTATCTTGCTTTGAGTTTCAACCCCCAATTTAATTCGTTGAAATGTTTGAAAAATCTTTTGATTCCTTGTGGATACATCTTAAAATAATTGTCATTATTTTTAAAAGATTTTCTAACATACAACACTAAAGCATTTAAAAAAAAAATATTTTTTTATGAATTTACACACTAACGCAGAACATATTATTCCAATTTTGAAAAAGACAATTAAATTATTATATTTTAGATAGGTAGCTACTTTATCGCTTGTCTGAATTATTTTTCACACAGTCATTTATATTTTTTTATGTGAATACCGCACAAGAGTCCCTTGGTCCCTTGCTCCCGTCTGAAGCCAGTAAGACCATGGCATCCCTAATTGGGGTATCTTGTGAGGCTGAAGGTAGTGGGGAGGGGAAGGAGATGGTGAGGAGGAAAGTAAGGAAGTACCTGGCTTTCAGATCTGGTCACCAAAAACGGCTAAAGCCATTTCAAGTAACGTTTCAATTCTGAATGGTGGTCTTACACCAGGGCGATATTGAGAGTGTCTTCCACTTTGGAACGTGCCGCAAATATACTATATATTATTTTTAATTAATTAATTATTAACAACAAATTAATCAAATAAAATTTATTTGCGTACGTCGGGTTCGAACCCACGACCTCCAGATTGAGAGTCAAGAGCAAATGACGCTTAAATTGAAAGCAATTTTGAGTTCATTGAACGGGAATAATTTCACACAGGAATGCGTCATAGAAAACCAAAATTAGTATTTTTGCTTATGTATAAATATTTGATTTGATTTTCACGGCCAAAGTAATTTTATTATTTATTTTTGGGTTTTTAAGTCATGTTGCGCTACCTCCTTCGTACGCCAACGTTTCGGAACACGTTACAGTGTTCATCATGAGGGCAGAGGTGTTTGGCAGGGCTACGGACAACGTTACACTGTCTATCATCAGCCACCCATCTGCCCTGATGATGCACACTGTAACGTTGTCCGAAAGGTTGGCTAAATTAGAGAGTAGCGCAACACGGTATAACGCTCGAAAATAAATAACGAAAATATATAATACTGGTTACTAGCCGAGCCTTAAAAGCGTTGGGTTTACATTCCGGCATCGCCGGTTCAATGTTAGCTAATAATAATAATAAAACCTGGATATTTTATATAGCGATTTTTGTGATGAATCATCTCAAAGGCGCTTCCTCTTAAACGCCGACTTATATTTATAGCTAATTTATTACATAATTCTGTTTCAAATATGTCAACAATTTTTAATAAATGAATTATTTTAATCACGAGATTTTTAACTGTCAACACATGTCTTTACCCCCAATTATTTGTTACACGTTTACAATCGTTTAGTTTTGACGGCCGTCGTGGCCCAGGGACAAGGCTTCTGACTAGAGATCCGGAGGTCGCGGGATCAAATCAAATGCGCAGATAAGTTTTATTTAATTGATTTGTGTTTTCACAAATTAATTATTAAAAATAATATATACGGAAAATTTGCGGCACGTTCCGGAGTGGAAGATACTTTCAGTATGTAAGACCACCATTCAGAATTTAAACATTGCTTGAAATGGTTTTAGCCGTGTTTAATTACTAGATCTGAATAGCCAGGTACTTCCCCACCTTCCTATTTCCCCATCTTCTTCCCCTCCCCACTTACCTTCAGCCTCACAACATACCCCAATTGGGGATGCCATAGTCTTGCTGGATTCAGACGGGAGCAGTTAGGAATTCACAAAAAAAAGTAAGAAAATGTGGCAGCAAATCTAGTCATGTGATAAGACGAAAATATAAATATCAATTAAAAAACAATAAGTAATAACAACCAAAATAAATAACAATACAAGCACATTTATACACCCTAGACACAGACATCCTAAGTAGTTCGCTACGTTTAGCGACACAGGAGGAGTGCCCGGCTTTATGCTGTGAGGTTTGTACAGATCTTGGCGGCGGATGCATCTTACCACCATTTGTGTGGCGGGCCGGATCGGGAGAGACTGGTTTAGATAAACCTTTGTCCTCTCCAGCATGCTCCCCTTTGGAACATTGCCTAGTACAGCAGTGGGAGGGATTGAATCATACTTCTATCACGCCTGGACAGAGTTACTAGATTCCTACCCAGACCCAGATTCCTACCCATACCCTTTTTCTTACCGGAATCTCCTTCCTTTCCATAAATTTGTCTTAAACATTTTTTTAAGGGGTGACATGGATTTCGAAGGTTAGAAAAAAGCACATTTTTTCAGATAATTTATATAATTTAATATTTTCAGCATGTAAATGCGAAAAAATTGAGTTTTTAATTTTTTGGCAGAGCTCTATGCAAAACAGTACAATTTTTGGAAGAACTTTCTGTTCATATAGCCTTGTAAAATAAAAAAATAAAATCCTCCATTTAAGCATGAGCTATAGACCTCTCCCTCTCTGGTTTCAATCCTGGGATTGGTTTGCAGCAATTTCCTTTAGTTTCTTCTTCCATTCTTCCCTATCTTGTGCGGCTCTTTTGAATTCTGCATATGATGAGCAGCGCATGTCCACCAGCAGGTCCTCCAAGTACTCTCGGCGTGGGCGTCCCCTGGAGTTTGTCCCCTCGGTCATACCATCCATTATGGTATGCAAGAGGCCTTCTTGTCGTATTATATGGCCGATCCATCTTGCACGCCTTTCGGACAAGGTCTTGAGCAGGTGCCTTCCTCCTTCGATTCTTTGGAGAACCTCCTCATTTGTAATGTGGTCTCTCCAGGAAATTCCTAATAGTCTTCTATAGGACCACATCTCAAAAGCCTATAGTCTCCGTTTATCTCTTTCGGAGAGGCACCATGTTTCGCAGCCGTACGTCAAGATACTCCATACATAGGTCTTGATGAGGAGTATTCTCAGTTTTAGGTCTATATTATTCGATTCTATTATTTTCGACCTTTTATTAAATGCAAGCCTAGCCTGGTGTATACGGCTGTCGACCTCGCTCTTAGACCGACCGTCCCATGTTATTTTGCTCCCGAGGTAGACAAACTCCTTGGTGTTCTTTAGTGGAACTCCTGACATCTCTACTCTCATCTGATGTTGCGTTCGGCCTACAGTCAGCAGTTTTGTTTTGTCTTTATTTATCTTCATGTTGTAGTTGTTTTGAAGAATGCTTTGCATGATTGTTAAGGCCTCTTGCAGTTCTTCTTCGCTTTCAGCAAGCATAGCAATATCGTCAGCAAACCTTATCATATCCACCTTTTGTCCGTGTATCTTTACACCTTCTCTGTGACTCATTCTCTCTCTCAAGTCATCAATCGCACTCTGTATATAGGCGATAAAAAGAACAGGTGACAGAGAGCATCCCTGTCTCACCCCTTGTTTTATACTGGCTTCCTTTGTACCATTATCACATCTAATTATAGCGGCCTCATTCTTGTATAGCGCCTGGATTATAGACCTATTAACATTAAAAAATGTTATTAAATTTCAGATGAAGTTATCATGAGGCATCCTGTCCACCGCAAGGATACCTTTTTAAGGTGTCTGCGGAAACCAAGTCCCACCAGCAGAATTCTTCAAATTTTTGGATGAAAATTTTGTAAAATATTGTTTAAATGCTGTACTTTAATATGCTTAATATTTAAAATAATATTATTTATTTATTGTTAACGGAAATGTATGTAATCCGTCATTGTATTCAGTTCCTAGGAAATGTATGTAGTTCCTAAAATCGCCCGGAAATGTGTGAAATAAATTATATTAGACACATTTCCTAGGAAATCTATATATTTCCCAAATAGCAATCGGAAATGTAAAACATTTAAGATATCAATGGGTACGCGGGGATAGTGGGGCGAGGGGAGGGTATTGCATCGTCTGATCAGGCGATCGCGCTAGTGCCGCGTAAACAGTCAGGTTAGGTTAGGTTAGGTTAGGTTGGATTAGGTAAACCCAGGCATTCGCAAAGTCAGGGGAGTGTAGAAAGAGCAAATTAGGATATTGAAAATATGTTGACCACGTGGATGCAAGACAATGATAATTCTCACTGGAGTGAGGGCTTGAAGTTTGTGCAACTCTTGAAAAACAGAACTATAAATAAAACAACGTGTTTTATTACAGAAAGCATTCTTTTTATACATTTCCTAATACGATATTAAAATTATATATAATTCCCAGGAAATGTATACATTTCCCAAGATATTTATGTATTAAATAATTTTTAAAACAATAATTTATACATTTCCTAAATGGCTTCAGAATTGTATATATTTCCTAGGAGTTGTATACAATTCCTAGATTTCATACATTTACGGTAACACATATAAAACAAAATACAGAAAAATACCTTTTTGTAACTTTCGAAACCGCTTATAACCCCCACATTGATCTATGGGTTTCAGAAGTGCCATTCCTTCAAGACTAACTTGAAACTGAAACGATGTGTGTTTATATAAGGTGGTATAAAACAATAAAACCAATTGTGATTGTTTTGGCGAACAACAAAATCAATGTTTTTTTCGAAAACGATCTTAACAAAATATTCGAAGGTGTGCACAATTGTAAATTGTTGCGGAATTGAGCGATACCTTGAAGATATCTGATATTGTAACGACCTCATTGTACTTGTAAGGCGTAAGAACCGAGATCTCTTTCCCAGAAACACGTCCAATGACTGGCGCGTTTGACATATTTCCAGAGTTACACTTTTTTATTCCGTTCCACTCGAGCAAAAGATAAAAAAGGAGCACCGTACCGCGACAAATAATATGGTGGAATAAGGAGGAAGAATTCCAGTGAAGATGTACGCTAGTGGGAATATCATTAAAATGTTACAGCTGCGAATGCCATCCTGTTGGAAATGTACGTGAAACATTTCCTTTAGGAGATTCAGCCTCCTTTCTGTGTGAATTCAGTCGCTAAGCCAAAGGAAATCCCGCAAACCTCGGAATATTCCGATAATTATCGATTTGGAAATATTTTGTTGGCTATGAAATGTTTTTTTATGAAGCTTTTGATGTGTCGAATTGAATTTACGAAAAAAACCCAAGTTTCTGAAAATGGCAAACAAAAATATTCCGTACCAAATAAATTACATTTTAAATATTTTCCTTTGAATTACCACACAAAACTCCCAATTGGCCAGCAAAACTATGCCATCTTCAATTATTACCATATGTTGTGAGGCTAAAAGGAATGGCAGGGGAAAAAGATGGGGAAGAGGACGGTTAACCTGTGAATTCAGATTTGGTCGTAAATTGATTAAAAATAAAATGTGGTATATTTGCAGCACGTTCCAGAGTGGTAGATACTTTCAATATCGCCCTGGTGAAATACCACCATTCAAATGGCTTTAACCGTGTTTGTGTTCAGATCTGAATAGCCAGGTACTTCCCCATCTCCTTCCTCTCCCGACTACTTCAGCCTCACGACATACTCCAATCGAGGATACCATAGTCTCACTAGCTGCAGACGAGACGGTTGGGAGCAGTTGGGACTGAAAAATTCTTAACGTGATCTTTCGCAGTGCGATACTGAGAGAATGTACGACTCTACAACATAAGAACCAACGATGCTTTTTTTAGATAAATCGTCGCCTTAGTGCCTAATTGTCTAAACTAAAATTTTAGTTTTTGTTCAATCTCCATTTTATAATTTAAAAAAATGTATCAAAAAACGATAATTAATCACTTAACTAAGAATTATTTAAATTATTGAGACCTTTACCTTCACGGAATTAGCTTCATCTTAAACACCTATCGTAATGTTTCATTGAAATAATGAAAGAAAACCTTCTTCTATAAAATTTGCTAATGGCCATTTGGACAGTTAAAAACTAAGGAGACGAAATATGTATGTAACATATTGAGGTAATAATTTCATTGTCGTATTTCGATTACGTGTTCTGTATTATCGTTAAACTCAATGCTCTGTACTTTGTGCAGAATGAATGTCATTCGAAGCAGTGTCACCGAGGATAGTTTATTATTTGTAATTAAACTTAACAAGAAACATAAACACTGCAGACAAAATTGACATAAAATTGCAATCAACTTGCGGCTCCGGCATTATTTAACAACCCCCTCGCGAGAGGGAAGATGGGTCCGGAAGAGGGCGCGAGCGAGAGGCGAGACGCAAGACAGGGTGGGAAGAGCTCCTATCTAACATCTGCCGGAGATTGACTTCCTTTCACAGACTCAAATGAGTTCCTTTGACAAGTTAGATCTCTACTTACCGCTGGGGCTGGATGATGAATTGCTCCGGGTACTTGTGGGTGGCTGTGTGGGAGCGTGATATGCTCGCTATATTGGCAACTGCCAACACTGGGATACTGGTATACTGGATTTTAGGTGCCTTGCACAAGGTCGCCTTAATCTGCAACATACAAAACCAGCCAAAGATTATGACCAACAGAATTGAAAGACCTCAGGCCTTGACCATATTTTGTCAGAGGGTCAAAATATTTCCGTTTAACAAAAAAATCTAAATTAATGGAATATTTATGAACGTATCCGAAAACTAAAAACGGTTTTTGAAAGGCGATAAAATATTCTTTAAATTTTTTTAAATCACAATAAACATAGATATAAATTTTCTATGAAAACATAAAAAAAAATTAAAAAAATGGTTCACCCTTACGTTGTACTAACCATTATTATTGATTAGGTTACGGGCTATTAACCTACATGTAGAGAGAAGTGTAAGGAGAATATATGACGCAAATTTGAATGGTAGAAGAAGTCGGGGACGCCCGAGAAAGACATGGCACGATCAAGTAAAACAAATTGTACTAACCATAATTATTGATTAGGTTACGGGCTATTAACCTGCATGTAGAGAGAAGTGTAAGGAGAATATATGACGCAAATTTGAATGGTAGAAGAAGTCGGGGACGCCCGAGAAAGACATGGCACGATCAAGTAAAACAAATTGTACTAACCATAATTATTGGTTAGGTTACGGGCTATTAACCTGCATGTAGAGAGAAGTGTAAGGAGAATATATGACGCAAATGTGAATGGTAGAAGAAGTCGGGGACGCCCGAGAAAGACATGGCACGATCAAGTGAAACAGATATTAACATATATTATATATATGAGTCGGGAAATGTCAAGAGTCAGAATAATAGAAGAGGAAGTATGAGACGGTGTATGAATTTGAATAAGGCAAATCGTGTGTGCCTAGACCGAGTTGTTTGGTGGTCCGTCCTCTCTGCCTACCCCTGTGGAGAAACAGCGTGGTGGTCAGTTAATTAGTTTTAAAATTACTGATATCGACAAAAAACACAAACATTTTTTTTAGACAAATTTTGCTATTGTCACCTCGCTTCTTTGTCTTATCTTGTAAGCGTGGTGTTTTCTCTGTCTAACGCCGTTTATATCATATTTTTTCTTACTCTGATAGTAAGGGGGGTTGTTTCGAAATTCCAAATTAGCCTGACGGGTTAAAACACCACTTTTCGCTAAGATAAGAAGATGTTAATACTAACAAATTAAAAGGATACATGAAACAGAACAAGATACAGAAATAAAACAGGGAATACAACCCAGGATACCTCGGGACACAGAAACCTATATTTTTCTATCATTTTTGTCGGTCTCGTATTTCAAATTCAGAATTAACAATATTATCCTCAACGAACACTTTAGGTAAATTATCAAAAAACACTAAAGATAGAGATCATAAATTAAGCCACTCAGGCATTTACCAACTATATTGCAATGATTGTCCGTTCTAGGTAAGGCAGCCAGAAGTCGACATATTAAAATCACGGAACATTTAAGATGTTCAAATAACAATAATTTTTCGGGGTTTGCCGATCATCTTATTTCCATCAATCATACTTTTAGTAAAGGCACACGCGTTAAAATTTTCACCGTAATAATAAAAGTAAAAAATTAGATAACTTGGAAGCACTTGAAATTAAAAAATCCCTAAATAATAACCCAAATTAATTAATCGTTTAGTCCCATTCTAGATATTTTTCCAATAAACCGTTCTGTAGTTGATGGAATTCCCGCAATTACCCCTTCCCCTTTGTTAACCTCCCAATCAAACACCTATTTTTTTTATATATCTGTCAATATTTTTATCATAGGTTAATTTTAATATTATTCTGACGAAGGAAGGGTTGTTCCGAAACCGGTAGTGTTTAATTAAAATATATAGCGGTCTAAAACAAATTTATATATTTTTATTGTAAATTATTTATTAACTAACGCCGATTGACGGCTTTTACATGGAAATTACAACAATTTGACATGTAGATATAAAATATACATAATTAAGAAAAAATATGAGATAATAATAGAAAATATGCTTCCGATGAGAAAGATCGATTATTCCCCTATCAATTGTTTTAAACTAAAAATTTAATATCGATTTATCTCATTCAAAAGTTGCTTCAATATAGACCTACATTTAAGTAAGCAATAAAAATGCTCAAAACGCAAGATGATAAATTATTAAATATCGTGTACTACTTGTAAGTATTTTTTGATCTTAAGTATTTATGATTTTTAAATAATGTCAAAATAAAATTAGTGTGTAAACAAAACTGAAATATTTTAGTTTGTAATGCCTTAATTAAATATAAAAACTGAGGTATTTTCGTCACAAAACACGTTCTCGGATTTATTTTTTAATGATTTTAATTGAACTAAAATTAAAATTCTGAATAGTGCCTTTACTATGTATTGATTTATTTTGCGGTGTGATTATATGATTAGCAATTTGTGTTGTATAATACAATATTTAATTTGAAAATCAAATCGTTAATTGAAAATAAACGTTTTTACAAATTTAAAAAGTGAGTTTACCAGATAAAAAAAACAACCTTTAAAATCAATTTATGTTTTTTTCTAAAAAAGAGTCAAAACGTCTAGAATTTGATTTAAAAAGGACACATTTCTTGCATTGCCTGGTTATAACCTCTTAAGGTTAGATTGTAGGGACAGACAGTCCTCGATGTTATCAATAATTCTATATATCTTCATATCATCTGCAAATGAGAACATGGGTGAAAATTTTTGTTACGTCGTTTATAAATAAGTTAAAAAGTATAGGACTAAGATGAGAACCATTGAAGAGAAGATATTGGGGTAATTATCTTCTTTTTGGGGTAGTTATCTTCTTCTTTAATAATATTTTACATTTTTGGGTATAAACCACAATTCCAATAAAATTCACATATTGTTAGTTCGGATACGCGAAGGTAAGTACATCTAGATATTTTCCTTGTATATTGTCGTGCAGGGTTCCCAAAAATATTCAGACTTTGCTTTAAGCGAAAAACGGGCGCTCAGAAATTACAAAACTGTTGCTGTCAGTGTCGCCGTTACCCCCTCCCCCTCCCCCCAGACATTGAGCGAAATAGCACCTGAGGCTGATTATATCTAAAAAATCGTCAAAATCAGGGTTTTGTTTTTTCTTGTTTTCTCCTCCAAAACGGGATAAATGTTTAAGATCAACTGTGTTATAAGAATTGTTTGTTCTGTCTAATTCTGTCCGTACCTTTGGTTTAAAAAAATAAATAAATTGTCAAATTTGTATACTCAACGTCTGTTGATGGCAGATTTAGGCAATTTGAAGGATTTTTAAAGGATCCTAACTCGAAAAGAAGTATGACTTAACATAAAAGATAATATAAAAGACACAGATACACCTTTTTGTCTGATTTCTTGACACAACCAGTTCCAATTTAGGAAATGACAAATAAATTCATTTAACCATACTTAGGGCCAGTGGTTTCGGAAAATTTGACGTATGAATTTCCTTCAAACCGTCATTCACCGAAAAATTGGTTGTTTCCTAATACAATCTCCGTCAGAAGAAATTTCAAAGAAAATATCATAGGACCAGTTGTTTCGGAAAATTTCAGGTGTGAAGTTCCTTCAAATCGTCATTTAAATGTGATGCGCAGACGTCAAAATTGTGATTCGGCGGGGAACACTGAGTGAAATTTTCAAATTTATCGAAATTTATTTTGGAGTTGAAACAATCGTCTCAAATTTGAAATGATAAAAAGAATCTTTTCATTTTTTGAAAAATTCCGATGAATTTTTTGTTGAAATTTCTTCTGACGGAGGTAGAAACAACCCAAGTTTTCGGTGAATGACGATTTGAAGGAAATTCAAACCTGAAATTTTCCGAAACAACTGATCCTTACAATCACAGACAGACCCACAACCGTTATTAGTATCTATTTAAGATTTTTTGATGGTATATTAATTTAATTTAGTCGCTTTCGGCAACCCTATTCCGGGTAAGTTGCCTTCGAATCTCTAGAACACGTTAGTTCGTGCTTCCTTAAACTTGCACCGTTACTTCTTTGGAATGTTTTATTGAAAAAGATACAACCTTTTACCCGGTTCTTCTGTTCCCGACTGTACGGGACATTCGAGGCTTTTATTTGTTTCTGTGATTGGACGCATTCTTCTACAACATTCTCACAAGGAATACGTTTAATGGTGGGATTTTCCTGAATATTGAGGTATCTAAACCTTTCAAATGTATAAAAAACTTGTAATGTATCAGTTTACCTGTCGCCATTTTTGCTAGAGTTTATAAATAAAGTTATCAAATTATAAGAACAATCTGGTTATCACAATTCATTCGTAGTAGTATTTTATTTTGAAGAGATTATTATTTTTTATGAGGAAAGTTTGACTGTTATTAACTTATATATATACACACATTTTTATACAATTTAATTATTTGCATCATAATACAAACTAATAGCCCAGAAAAAATCATTCGTAATCGTAATAAATAAAATGAACGAAATATCTAGTCCTAAATATATTCAGCTCAGTTTTTGATATTTGGAAACTACATTATGATGGAAATGGCGTTGTTATATTTTTAATTTTCTGAGATGACGCCGCAGTTACCCGTTTGGGAGATTTGTTGATTAGCACATTTTTTTATTTTTTTTTTATTGAAAATTTTTTGATACAATGGTACATAAAATAATAAAAGGTATATAACATACTTAAATATAATATTATATGAACAAAAAAATCCCACAAAGGCAAATGCCTGAGCGTGGGTATAATATTGAATTTATTATAATTTTATGGTTAATAGGAGAGTTAAAAATTTAGTTTATTTTTACGTATTAAAAGAGCAAAAGTAAAAGAGTAACAGTGCCTTAAAACATAGAGCAAAATAACAGCCTTTGTTGTTATTATTGCATTTGTAAAATTTAATGAAGAATTAATGTTAAAGGCGTAATAAAAAAAAAAAACAAAAACATAGCAAGCAATATAATATTTCTACTTTAAAAGTTGTCTGATGATAAACATAATTAATGGCTTTGTTAAATCTTATAGAAAAAAGATATCTGTTTCAGTGTTTTTTAGCCAAATTTTGATATATTTTTTATAAGATTTCAGATTTTGACACGTAGGGGCTTTAAATGTTGCACGTAATAAATTATGCATTTTTGGAGCAATAAAACTAATATGCCTTTGGGCCAACCTAGTTTTACAGTGGGGTACAGCATACTCACAGGCGCCAAGTTTTAGACTGGAGCTATTTGAATTTTTTAAGAAGTATTTAGGATGCTTTCTCAACAACCATAAAAAATACTAGTTTCATTTGTTTATCTGTCTGTGATCGTAACTTGGTATATTGGGTTTTTTAATTTTTTTATCGTAGGCATTTTAAAAATTGGAACTGATGTGCCATGAATTCAGACAGGCTAAAAAGTACCCACATGTAATAGAATATTTGCTTACGAGAAAATTATTTTTATTCCGTATTTTTTTTCTTAGGGTCAATCCTGACAAGTAAAGTCAGATTTTATGGTTTTAGGATCTGCGTACTTTAGCTTACATGCAATTATTAATAAAAAAACCCATATTTATAATACTTATGAGATTTTATGGGTTACTGGTACATTAGTATAGTATATTTAGGGAAAATATTTTCGGAACACTTTTGCTTCTTTTGTTTAAGTACTTAAATTAAATCTAAAATTTAATTCGTATTTCCTAAGTGCATGATAACATACTTTCTTACAAATACGGGTGCTTCACAATTCTATTCACCTATGAGACAAATGCAAAATTTAGGAAAAAAATTCTCTGGTGATATATAGTTCAACAATATTGAAATGTAAGCTGGTATATAGCGAAATTATTTATCCCTGGATATGCAAAAAAACAAAGGTTAAAGGCTGAAAATATTAAAAAAAACTTTTTTTTATCGTTGATTTTTACGAATATATTCTATGAAATGTACAAACGTCTATATAAAAATGTATACACTTGTTGAACTCCTTCGTCCAAATTTCTACGATAATGTCAAAAAGTAACATAAAAAGTATGTATTGTACTTACCTACAATAAAAAGTAAAATTTCGACTTGCGTTACGTTTGTAAAAGCCCCACGGTCGTTAAATAAATAAATAAATAGTCGTTAAGCCCTAAAAAAGCAAAAGGTAGGTAAAACACCTGTGACCTGTGCAAGGTAAAATTTTACAGATGAAAAAAAAAAATCAAAAAGTTAAAATATTTTCCCCTCATAATCAAAAAGGATAAATTAGCACAAACGATATTTACTTGGATGAAACTAATGCAGTTATGGTTTAAAATTTTAGCTCGTTTCAATTACGCTGAATGGCTGGCAAACAAAAGTAAAATACATTCCCCTCTGAATGGCATTTTTACAACTCGGCAGTACCTTTTATTCTGATGGAATTCGCATTCTCCATTTCGTCGTGATTAGGCCTCCCGCCTCCCCTCAGCTTTTAATATGCATTTATTACAGCGTGGAATATGAGCGAATGGGGAGAAAAAAAGAGTAGCCTTTTGCCGTGAAAGCCTCCCGATGGAGCGCTTTGAACCTGCCGCTGATTTCACGTTGATTGCTGAAACTTCTCCGTCCATTCTATCCACATTCGTATACATACTCCACACGCCAAAAACCACAAGCCACCCCTACGTGGGTTTTAGAAAAATATCCTGATTTGTGTGTTCGGAAATGCCTAACGCATAATGCCGCGAAAACTGAATAGTATTGAATTTTTGGAAATATGAGCAAACTAGTGATTTGTAAATGCAGGAAATCCGTGAACGGAGGACTGAGGGGGTTTCTCACCATCCTCCCAATAGCTTATCTACCCTAATAACGAATATTTTCGATTTACGATTTACGGTTTATTTAATTATTAAGTTGGAGTTTATAATTCGGTACTCGAACCTACGAATAGTGGCTATATATTGGATAAGTTGGCCGAATTTTCTAACCACTGCGAGTATTTTATTTTTATTTTTAATAATATTCGTTATTAGGGTAGATAAGCTAACGGGAGGATGGTGAGAAACCCCCTGAGCTAACTAAAAATTGCCCAAAGAAGTGAAACTAGCAGTCCGCAATACATATTATGTATATTATACCTATCCTGATGTACGGCAGTGAGGCATGGAACTGGCAGGGGAAAGATATAAAAGTATACTAAATTCTGTAAAATTGAGATCCATGAGTCATATGTTTTTTAAAACCGTGTATGTTCATGTAAGAATTGTGGATATTAGTAAGGAATGTAAGGCTGATGTAAACGCAAAGGGTAAGATTAAGAATGGAAAGCATAGGTGGTTTGGGCGTCTAGAACGAACGCATCAGTGAATTAAATGAATTAAATACTTGAGTCGGGCCATGTCAATCAAGATTCAGAATAATATTAGGGATTGTATGAGATGATGTACGAATGTGAATGAAGCAAGCAGTGTGTGCCAACACCGAGTTGTTTTGAGATCAATCTTCTTTGACTTCTTTTCACAGAATTTGGTAGATATTCTCAATATCGTACCGGTAAGAGACCATTATAAGATATGACCAATATTTAGATTGAAATTTAACAACTTTTAGGGACTAGATTGAACTAGCCAGGAAGGTACTTCTACCTCCCTATCTTATAGATTTGAACATAGAAACTAACGATTTCGTAATTTTTGATGTAATACAAATAATAAATACGGGTTAAATGTTTACATAGAGAATGTTAAGTATCGTACTTGACTTACTTTAACCAGTAATTCCTGACATTATTTGGAGTAAAAAATGTGAATGAAATTTTCATCTCCGTTGACTTTTTATATATATTTTCTTTTCAAAAACTTTTTCTTCAAAATCAAACAAAAAAAAAAAATTTCCACATGTCGTCACTGGTCACTAAATCCAGATACCAACCCAATTTTGGTTGGTATCTGATTTTTTATGTTTTTGTAGAAGAAAAAAAAACTTCAAAAATGTCACCGGAGACCAATATTTCATTTACATTTTATACTTCAAATAATGTCAGCAATCACTGGTTACAGTAAGTAAAGTACGATCCTTAACACCCTGTATATATTTTACAAAATTTAGGGTCATTGGTCATGTACACTTTAACAGAAAAAGGAGCTCTTGTGCCTGGTAAGGGAGCCACGATTCTTACCTGGTTTGTATTTTAATAATTATCTTGTCCGTTCCATCCAAAAAGAAGCTTAAACATTTTTCAAGCCCTGATATTGTCTTTATTCTAATTTTTGCTTTGAGAGTGGAATAAATTTGCTGAAGTTGCCAGTTAGATTTATTTAAATCAACTCTGGAAAATTTAGTTCAAAATATTATAATTCTTGAGCCGTGAAAATTATTTAAACAAGACGCATGGAGCCAAAAATCTTTCATTAAAAGTAAAAGCTCGTTATGTTCCGAGCTGCATTAAATTAAATGGCTTAAATGGATTATTTTTAATCGCGTTTCACGCTTTACAATCCTGTCTGCATCTTTGAATAATTTCTGAATTATCGCACAACTCTAGCTCCGGACCTTTACCACGGAACATCAATCTTTGAAGTCGGTAAGTAACAATATTGGTAATCATTCAAAACGTTTTTTATGTCATTCATAATTCGAAACGATTTTTAAATCATTCATTATCAAGACTGAAATAACGTCAACAATCATTCAAAACGTGGTTTTATGTCATTCATTACCGAGACTGACATAATGTCGACAATAATTCGAAACGATTTTTAAATCATTCATTATCAAGACTGAAATAACGTCGACAATCATTCAAAACGTGGTTTTATGTCATTCATTACCGAGACTGACATAATGTCGACAATAATTCGAAACGATTTTTAAATCATTCATTATCAAGACTGAAATAACGTCAACAATCATTCAAAACGTGGTTTTATGTCATTCATTACCGAGACTGACATAATGTCGACAATAATTCGAAACGTTTTTTATATCATTCATTATCAAGACTGGCATAATGTCGACAATCATTCAAAACGTTTTTTATATCATTCATAATCGAGACTGGCATTAGGTCGTTATTTTTTTTTTCAAATTGGAAAGGGGTATGGGTACCGCTGCCCCGGGAACCATTTATTGGATAACCATCAACTCTGTAGTTAGTCTCTCCCCCCTTAAACTCTCCCTAAGTCGTGACTTAGCAGGGGTGCCCGTGCACCCGGTAAATGCGCCTGCCCATCTGCTGCGTGATAGAACGGATCGGGAGAGGCCGATTTAGGGAGACAATTTGACCTCTCCAGCTTTTCACTCTCGACCCAACATCTTACACCGCAGCGAGAGGGATATATTCATACATTCCGTCACTCCTTGGCACAGCGACCCTCTGATTCCTACCTACCTTTCAAAAAAATTTTTTTTACAGAACTTCCTCCACTTTCTTTCCTTAAAATGTAAGTATGTCGATCATACGGTTGATAAGTCAGACATCTCCAACAAATCGAAAATTGCTTTGACTATGCAGTTATATACAAAAGTGCACCCTCTATCTGGAAAATTACTCAGATAACTCATAAATACCACCAAATCAATTATGATGCAGAAAATGTTGATGTTTTCAGGGTCCTTAGTAGTAGGATATTTTAAAATGTCACACTTATGTACCAGACCGTTATGACTAACGGTATCATATAATATGGATAACACAGACAAATGAAAATAATATTTGATTTATGGTGAGCATTCGAATATTACTTTCCTCATTATCACAAAACTTTGTATCTTGACTAATCAATTCGACGATCGATGGAAGTTCCTAGGTTAAGCATTTTTTTAAATAATATTCGGGAGTATTTGAGAAGATACGATAACATAAATATTTAACTCGTGAGCAGTGGATTAGCAAACTCTGATCTAGTACCAGCTTCTCCAGAGAAATATAGCGCTCCTCTGTTTAAAATCAGCGTTTGCGTTGTTAGGATAATTTTATTTAACTGCGCATTAAAAACAAAGTGTTATTTCACAAATGTTTTTTAGTGTTGTTTTTCGTCTGAACTTATAACAGAGATAGATAATACTTGTAAAATGTTTAATTAATTAAAATTTTACCTCTTTTCATTGAAGAGTGTAAAAGAAAAACGTTTTATGATTTAGATTTATTACTAAAATTCTTAATAGGGTATAACCAGACATACCGGAAATGTGTCCTTTTTAAATCGAATTCTAGACATATTGACTCTTTTTTACAAAAATACATAAACTGATTTTGAAGAATTGCTATTTTATCTGGTACACGAACTTTTTAAATTTTGAAAAACTAAGTTTATTGTTAATATACTAAGATTGTACCGTTGGTCGTTACAACACAAATTTCAAATCATATAATCATACAGAAAAATAAATCAATATATAATCTAGTAAAGACACTTTTCAGAATTTTAATTTTAGTTAAAATAAAAGTATTAAAAAATAAATCCGAGAACGTGTTTTGTGACGAAAATACCTCAGTTTTTCTATTTATTTAAGGTTTTACAAACTAATATATTTCAGATTTTTTTTTACACTCTTATTTTGTTTAGACATTATTGAAAAATCATAAATACTTACAAGAATATAATAATTTATCATCATGCGTTTTGAGCATTTTTATTGCTTACTTAAATGTACGTATATATTCAAGCAAGTTTTTAATGAAATAAATCGATATACAATTTGTAGTTTAAAAAATTTGATACGGGGAATAACAGATATTTCTCATCGGAACTTCCCGGTACAGTTGCAAGCATTTTTGAATTTTAATTCTCGGCCGCTGGTCAATGGGTCTTAAACCAAAGTTTTAATAGATACATTTTTTTGGATTTATTATTAATCGATTATAATAGTTAGATAATCAGTCAAATAATCCCACGCGAGAAAATAAATTTAAGGAATTAAAGCTGTGATTTCTTTGTAAGTTTATTTATTTCAAATGCAAGTACTGTTAAAGGAACTATTTAGGCATTAGTTTATTTATTTTTTTATAAGAAAAACTCTCCTTTTTAAACTTTTGAAGGTTATTCCCATCAATGTAAAATATAATTGAAGAAGAAGATAACAATAATAATCTAAATTAAAATAGGAAAATGAACAAGACACAGAAACATAATAAAACATAATGGTCGCAACTGGGACTCGAACCCAGATCTCACATCTTACCGGGACGGCGTTAGTTCCAGTTGCGACCATTATGTTTTATTATTTTTCTGTGTCTTGTTCATTATCACATTTTATTTTAGATTATTATTGTTATCTTCTTCTTAATTTATTTGTTTATTAACGTGATGATGTAATAAAAGTACGGTATTCATTTAACGGCCCAAAACCAGCCATAAATTTATTAAAAGTCTTATGATTTAAAAGACTCAAACAAAGATATTAGCTATAAAGTAATACTGTTATCCTAACATAATCAAATTTGTGTCGACGGGACGCTACAAGATTGGCTGGGAAAGGTAATTGTAAGGTATTTAGCGAAAATGTATTAGAAATCGAAAGAAAATATATTTTGTTAGGGTGACAGCAGCATTTTCAATCGTGAAATCATTATTTTACAAGCATTTAGTCACTAGTGTGGAGGGCCGCAAAATACTCAAAAGTTGTAGTAAAAGTAGTAAATTTTTAAGAAACAGACATACCTGCATGGTGTGTCTTGTATTTTGTCTCACTATTATTTTATATGTTAGAAAGAGATGCGGCATTATTGTGATTAGGAACGTATGTGTATTACCTTTTTGCACCATCGTCGTTCCGTAGACGTGGGAATAATAAAATGACCTATTGGCCAGAGATCACAAAACATGCTCACTTGCGCTTTTGCAAGCATGTGTTGTGTTTCTCTTTACATGCTTTTTTCTAGCAATGAAAATATGGGTTTTATCTACTTGAATACAAAAATGTTCCATCAATTATAAGTAGGTGCATATTAATTATTACGTAAAGTCACACATAATACACAAGCTTCCCTGCAGCCCCAAATAGTCCTAGGGGCAATTTCGCAGCCAGCCGATTAGTTTGAAACAACCCTTCACTCGCATGGAAGAGGTATTATTACGGGGTGTTCATTATGTATGTAAAGTGATGATTGTCTCCTGCGTTGTTACATGGAAAATCCTTGGGGCTGTTTTCGGGGGCCGAAGGGTGGTGAGTCTCCCCAGCTCCATAGGTCCACAGCTCCATAGCTCCGCACCGGGGGTGGTTGCCAGTTGTCAGGATGTTGTGTTATTGTTGGAAAATGTGTGTTATTTTGAATGGATTTTAATTCGTAACTATGTGACTTCTCGATGTTGCTTCCGTATATTATAGACTAATAATGGATAATGGATAAATATCACTAACTAAAATTGTTTGCTAATCTTAAAATGCCTGCCAATCAAGCGATTCCCGAAGATCCCGACTGATCTCCATCATTATTTTTGTACATTAACTCTACAAAGGAGGACTTGAAAGAAATAATTTATTGGGGAGGGTCATTTTAAGGAAACGATAGAAGAAAAAGGAGATTTTTTTAACCGCTTGGGCACATAAGCTTGTTTTTACGACAATTTAATGTAGGTAGACATACGAATGACGTATGCCCCGTACCTGAGTTTGAAAACTGTTTATTTTCTTAAATGAAATATTTGACAATGAAGAAGATTGGGACAAAGTTTCTGATGAAAATATTTTAGTGTCCGCTCCTGCTCCAACTGCTCCCGTCTGGAGCGAGTGAGACTATAGCATTCCTATTTGGGGTATGTTGTGAGGTAAAGATAGTGGGGAGGGGGAGGAAATGGAGATGAGGAAGGTGGGAAATTACGTAGCCATTCAGATTTGGTCACCAAACAAACCATTTCTAGCAATGTTTCAATTCTGAATGGTGGTCTAACACCAGAACGACACTCAAAGTATCTTCCACTCTAATAATTGTGAAATAACACTAATTAATCAAATACAATTTATTGGGATCTTTGGATTGGAACCAATAAGGCCGGATATTAATATTATAAAAGCATATTTGTGGAAATTAATACATTTTCTTTGTATTTAAAAACGGTATCAAAGCAATATCGGGAAAATAAAAAGGAGTTTTTTTGTGAATATTAGAGAGAGCTAACATTAAAAACATCAAAACATCAGTGTCTAAAATTGTAATGTATTATATAAGAACTTCCTTCTTCTTTTGGCGCTAAATATATTAAAAAGTGTATGTAATATATAATATGTATAAAAGGTGTAGAATGTAGAATGTAGAATATAATATGTATGTGTAAAATCCTCAAACTGCTTCGTCTCGCAGAATTAACTTACTTCTATGTTACCTGTTTGTGCCTATACTTACAGAGTTTTGCTTGTTATTTGGTTTTTAATGTTATGACTGTTATCAGTGCAAAAACCAAAATACGTAATTTTTTATTTTAAATATAAGTACCTATGTTAGTTGTAAATCTCAAACTTTAAGTCACAGGAGTAAATTTAAATGTAAGTCACTAGTTAAGTCAGTAGTCATAAATCTTAGTCGTTAGTCACTAGCTATAAGTTTTGGATGTAAGTCAGTAGTTATAAATATAAATTTTAGTTTATTTGTACAGCGCCCTTGAGGTGATTTTTCGCGGAAACGGCGCTATATAAATTAGCATATTATTATTATTATTATTATCTAATAAGTCTTACAGAGTGTGATGATGTAAAGCCCCCTTCCGACATAAATAATTACTTCAATCCTTGTTTGAATTTGTACATCCGTTCACCACAAAGCTGAGTGTATTGTTTGAAGTTAGAAGTTAGGAGGAATACAATGCACACATATATCAAGTAAATTTACCAAAATAGTTTTATTTCTTACACAAAGAGTGAATAGAAGTCCGTAGTGATGAAAAAATTTCAGTACTACATAAATTATGCCATATTTGGGGATGCTGTGTGAAGGATACGAAGAAAAAGAAAAATATTTTAATTGACTTTCTGAGAACTTTTCTTTTCTTAAATCAGATATTTAATATTCAAGATGATAACGGGAAAAATATTCTAATTGATAGACCTCTCTGATTTTTCAATGTGCTCGATATGTGAACAAATCTACTTAATCTAATATATAAAATCTAATGTTTGTTTTTTTGTGTGTTCGTATGTTATGCGCAGCCAGCCATGCCGTTCATCCGATTGCGATGAAACTTTGGAAATATGATTTAAGCATACCCGGGATGTTTATAGGATAGTGAGCTCTGGCGTTATGAAATTAATTCCTATACTATTCATAGGATCGCGAATAAAATTTCATTCTATTGATATATATATATATATATATATATACACTGGTGAGCTCTGGCGTTATGAAATTTGCATTTAAAAATGAAATAGGTCAGGCGAGTTGTTGGAAAACGTTTGTATTTTATGGAGTTAAGCAGGAGGGAAAAAGGCTGGGGGAAGGGGTATGCGGGAGGGTCGGATGGGGAATTAAGAAGGGGTAGCATCAACGCATGCCGGGTATCAGCTGATAAATAATTATAAGTCTACCTAAAATCATAAATATCTTTATTTTACAAATTAATACAAAAGTGAGAAAAAAAAAGTTTTTTGACAGGTGTCCCTGTTAATATGGCAAGCCACTGTAATCTTTAATTTATATAAAACAAAATCCGGTTAGTTACACAATTTATAACTCGAAAACGGCTGAACCGATTGTTATGATATTTGATTTGTTGGATTTGTCTTTGTTCTGATTAACAGAATAACTATTAAAAAATAATTATGCAGAACATTATTTTTTTCATATATTTTGTATTGAACGGCTTTTCAAATAATGTGCGTTGGTCAACATACTTTGAATCAATTCGAACTGCCAATGGTGTAGTGTGCCGAACATTTCGTGCTTAGTCAACAGCTCAATTTCATTTTTTGAACTTAGAGTAGGTACCTATTTATTTTAACGTAATAAAAACTTAATTTATTTCAGCTAATAAATTAAACGCAACATTTATTGATTCTGAGGCGGTACGAAGTTTGCCTGGTCAGTTAGTAATAATTTATTTATTTATTTGTTTATAAGATTTACACAGTACATTAAATATAAGTTGTAAGGTATTTTAAATAAATTACATGGTTTTGTACCTATTACGTAAATCTGTAAAATATCAATAGGTAATTTCGCCTGGGTTTTAAAACTATATTATGATGAAACTAATGAAAAGAATCAAACATTGGTTGACTAATAAAACATAAATGAAAGAGTATGGTATAAATAATATAAAAAAGAACAAATTATTATTAAAATACATACCGGGATTAAATAATGGCTTTTCCAACAACACGTGTTCCCAATTATGTCCCTAAGTAAACAATGTGAGTGACCTACATATGGTCCTAAATATTTTCTACCTTTAGAGAGTATAAATAAATTATAAAATAATGTACATTTTTACACAACATCGCTTTCATTAGTCAAATGTAGTACATATTGTTTTATATCAGTGATCGAAGAACCGGTGGATGCAATATTTTGGCCATAGATGATATAATGTTTTGTCTAGTCTGTAGTTAAATTATAGAAGTATTTGTACAGCTCTCCTGAGGTGAATTTCCACATAAAGTAGCGCTATACAATCATCCAAATGTTATTAGTATTTTATTTAAAATTATCACCTTATGGTAGTCAGAAGCCTATATAATATACAAGACAAAAAACAATTTACCACTTATTGTCAATGTTATTAAGGACGTATTTAAAATAGGGTTGGTTTTTCCCCTGAACAATATTTTAAAACTGTTTCACGCTGAAACTTGGTAAGTTGTCTCCTTAATTGAATTGGCCCCGTTGCGTTGCTGCCCCCGTTGGGAGGGGGTGGTGGGTGGTGGGGTAAGATGGCCCGTTGTGTACTATTGTTGCAATCTGCCTGCAAGCAACTTGAAGTTTGGTAACGAAGCTGCCTAGCTTGTTTACTGTGTTTTGTGGAAATTCAGGTACAGGTTGGTGCATAAACTCTAACCTGATTTTAACTTAATTACAATGATTCGAGAATTTGGTTGATTGTGGAATATATAATGTAATTAAACACTTTTGATAAACATTTTTTTATTCTTTGCGTGTATAATTAGTCGCCCCATACTATTTCGATGGTTCCGTGACAGTTGATCTCCCAGCATAATCTTACTAATATTATAAATGCGAAAGTTTGTATGGATGTATGTAAGTTTGTTACTCTTTTATGCAAAAACTACTGAATGTATTTTAATGAAACTTTGCAATAATATAACTCATACATCATTTTAACATATAGGCTACAATTTATAAAGCTAGCTATTTATTTTCAATATATTGAAAATAATAATTATTGTTTAATAGAAAATGTCAAAATTTGAGAATGACACTTTGCAAAACAATGATTCTTAAATCAAAATTCTATTTTAGAAAATATTTAAATTAGTGAATTTGTTTGAAGTGCTCGCATAATACTGTGAATTGAATCAAGAATTATAGATATTTTAAATAAATAGGTAAAGAATTTTTGTACTAACGTAGGTGGGACCAAGGAAAAGAAAATAGATTTCTCGAAGAACTACTTCTACGCAGACGAAGTCGCGGGAAGAAGCTAGTTAGATATAATATGCAGTCGGTTTAGGGAAAATACGGTATACCTTTTTACACAAATTATAACTAAGTGTCCCCGAAGGGGTGAGTAGAGAGAATGTACCGCCGAAGAACAAAAGTATAAAAAACATTTTTTCATTTAAATGCATCAAGGAAAAAAATCCTTGTCTCTATACTGTATAACACACCAGCGTATTTGACAAGCGTACAAAATTGACACTGTAAATAAATTTGTTTGATATCTATATATTAATAAAGGTATGTTTGATGGTGATTTTAGATTTGAAATTGATAAATACCTAACGAACAAAAAATATAGTTTTATAATAATTATAATTTCGGGGGGTCAACTGTACTAACAAGATTTCTACCGCGCTAAAAGCTATCGTAATTGTTTGTTTTTAAAAACTGTTGGCTTGTTTTTGTATTTAAATAATGTCGATTATAAATGATGATACGTTAATTATATATATATGTAAATATTATAAGAAAATTTGAGTTTTAAAACTAATTGGACATTACATGTTTTTGTTAGTTCCGTCTCTTTCTCTTGATATTTGTTTCAAATAACAAAAGTACATATGTATCGACGATTAGCTTAATCAAACGTGATTTATTATAGGTTTGAGTTATTGTTAGTTTTACAAAACATACTGAACGTGTAGTGTTTGCCTTATCTACAGGCAGACATTAGTAATTGGGTTGGGGCACTTCAAGAATAATAGGTCCTTGTTACAAACTCGTTTACTACTAATATTTACAAGTTTATTATACTTCTGGGTTTTACGACCGACTATACTCGTAATTTATTAATTTTTTAATTAATTTATAAATATTTGGTTCTCCAAAGAATCGAAGGAGGAAGGCACCTGCTCAGGACCTTGTCCGAAAGGCGTGCAAGATGGATCGGCCATATAATACGACAAGAAGGCCTCTTGCATGCCATAATGAAGGGTATGACCGAGGGGACAAACTCTAGGGGACGCCCACGCCAAGAGTACCTGAAGGACCTGGTGGTGGACATGCGCTGCTCATCATACGCAGACTTCAAAAGAGCCGCACAAGACAGGGAAGAATGGAAGAGAAAAATATAGGAAATTGCTGCAAACCAATCCCAAGATTGAAACCAGAGAGAGATACTCGTAACTGTCTAGGAATTGAATTTGAGAGCTCGAATCTACTTTAACTGACTGACATCTGCCGGAACTTGACATAAGCTCTTAGCCCACCGATATCTATCAAAAACAATAGAAACCACGTATCATTCAAGGATACTACAGAGAGTTATGTTTTACGAAAACATGTGTTGAAAAATGGCCAGCAATAATTATTTTCAAAATTAAACGTTTGCACGAGATAACGCGTGTCAATAAAATATGATAATATGTAGCCCCTTATTGCTAGTTATTAGTTTACAGCATAGAATTTGTCCGCACTCTGTACCGCGGAGTTTACGAGGGTTCGTGCGACAAATTTGTCGCATGTCGGTTCTACATTTGCAAAATGGATTCATTGCTCGGTAACAACTGTTATGTGAAATTTATTCTATGAGATTGCCTTCCCGAATATTGTCAAACACAAGATACTCGCTAGGACGCTGTACTATAGCGAGTAACTTAATGCTCGGTGGGCTTTCTATTTATTTTACAGTTAAATTACTTCAACTGCAAAAAAAAAATACATTTCCGTACATAGATTTTGTATGTCGTATTGAAGTAAGAATGATGTGTACATACAGTAATTCATTTTAATATTACATTATTTCGTGAACACCTCACTAGGGGAATCCGTGCTGAGGTGTTCACATGTTTTTGTGGTAGTATTGTTGTGCATTACTTATATTAATTATCTGTGTATAAGGTAACTGATTTTTAAATATTATGGTGTTTCGCAAGTAAACGGTTACATCGACATTACAAAAAGTGTTAGAAGAACAAAAAAAAGATATAATATAAAAAAAATGCAGTAGGGAAGGTGATACTAAATATTAACTCTAATAATCTTGTTATCTATCACTAACTAAATAATGTGAGTTGCTACATAGGTAAAATTATACAGCGAACAATAAATCAATGTAAATGATAAATTAATCGATACCGATTACATTAAGATAATTACACGATGTGGGCTACTTGGCTTTTATGTGTCATTATCAATTTATCAGAGATTTTTAGATATAAATTTGCAAACATGTAAAAGATAAAAATCTTTTTTTTAATTTCAGAATTAAAACGTTGCTTTAAATGGCGTTTGCCGTATTTAGTGACCAGATTTAAAATATCACGTAATACACAGCCTTTCCCTTCCCATCTCCTTCCCTTCCCCACTTCTTTTAGCCTCACGACATACACCAATGGAAGAATGCATAGTCCCACAGATACCGGGCAGTTGTGAGCAGTTGGGACAGTTTGGTGACTCCTGAATCCGGGCAGGGCTGCCCGGATTCACGAGGTGAAGTTTATCTATATGTTGCTGGCCGATGATTTTGCCCACTACTAGGTGGTGGGCCGGATCGTACGTTCATCAAATCTGTACACATTGACCCCCAGATTGCTACCCACCCCTCATACCTTTTTTCCTTCTTATAACTTTCTCTCCTTCCTATCCCTAAAAATACCCTCCCCACAGAATCCCCAAAGATGAAACCGGCCCTGAGGGGAATTATTTTCCCCAGGGCCTCCTGTGTAAAACTAAATAAAAAAATAAAAAAAACTTATGCAAACTAAACAATGGTCTTCACTTCAGTAAGTACTTTAACATTAAAGAAATAGTATGAAAACTAGATTTTCAGAAACCAATTTCATTAACCAGAGTGCCCATGCTGTTATTTCAGAAATTTGTAAAAAAAAAAAAACTGCCGTATCGTTAACCAAACCATTTTCTCAGCAGTTTTGAAAAGTGTCCAGATAAAACGAAAACATTCTCCTCTTCCCAGTTACTTGCATAATGTTCTCCCTGTCATTGTAATATGCACCTAATGTAATATGAATTTTTAATAGCCATATTATACAAATCGGTAGCCGCGATAATAAGGACTTGCATACGACATATAATAAGAATAATTTCAGCGGAATTCATGGGCCCTTAAACAAACTGTTGGATTATGCGGAACAATTCAGCCGCCTGTTCGGGATCACTTCACGGGAATGTTATGAGTGAAAATTTGCAATGAATCCCAGGGACGGTCCAGGAATTTCAGAAATTATATTATTTTTAAAATTAAAGTAACCGCCTTTATTCCTTATACATTTTAGTGTCCTTAAATGGCACGCAGTTTCAGATGTTTTTGATAGATGTCGTTAGGCTTAAAGCTTACGTCAGATTCCGACAGATATGAATACAGCCGGTTTAGGAGAGCCCTAGATCTCAAATTCAATTCCTAGACAGGTAAAGCCGGTCATAGGACCCAGAAGCGTATATTGTTTATACGTAAATATTGTTAATAAACCAGTTTTGTACGAGGACCGATTATTCTTAAAGAGCCCAACATAATTAATAATGTCTGCCCGTGGATAAGATAAATCTTACTAATATTATCAACGCGAAAGTTTTTATGGATGTATGTATGTTTGTTAATCTTTCATGCAAAAATAATTGAATGGACTTTAATGAAACTTTACAATAATATAGCTCATACATCAGAACAACATATAGGCTATAATTTATACCCAAAGCTTGCTATTTTCCATGTATTACAAATAATAATTATTGTTTAATAGAAAATGTCAAAATTTGAGAATAACGTTGAAAAACAATGATTGTAAAACCAAAATTCTTTTTTAGAAAATATTTAAATTGGTCAATTTATTTGAAGTACTCACCCTTGAATCGAATAAAGAATTGTATATATTTTAAATAAATAGGTTAAGAATTTTAGTATAAACATATATGGGACCTACGAAAAGAAAATAGGCTAATCGTAGTACTAATCCTGCGCAGACGAAGTCTCGGGCAGAAGCTAGTACAACATAAATATAACAACACACGAATGAAAATAGAGATGACAGCGAAATGAGATAATATCGTAGGTATACGAGTAGAGCAGTGACAAGTATGTAAGACAAACATGAACTCATGGAAGATAATTTTAAGTAAAAACCTGAGCAAGGTTATGATAAGGTCCAAGAAATGAGTGTTTTTAATAGAAATAGAAAATGTTATATTTATTTGGGTAAAGACCAACGAAAATCATTTAGTCGTACTCCAAAAAACCAAGCTTTGACTTGTGTTGACAAGTCTCGATATTCTAAGACCTAGTCAAAGGAAAATGGTATTCATAATAAGTAGAGTGCTGATTGAGGAAGAGCAATTTATTATTGGGGAGTCTACGGGAAGGAATTTTAAACTGGATTAATTATAACAAAGAAGGCCAGTCAGTGATTTTGTTGATATTTAAAAAGTGCAAATTAGATCTAGGTAAATGTTTTTTTTAAGATGAAGGGTGACAAGGTTTTTCGATTTCACCATAAAAATACTCGCCTCTTTCAAGTCCTATCCTGCAAGCAATTCCTTTTATAAAGTGATATTGTACAGATTCGATATGATAAATGTGGATAGTATAGAAAAGAGACCAAACGACAAATGACACCAGCGTATTTAAAATGAGGGCGAACCATTGAACAGAAAGGAGTTTTTGTGTATTCATTTAAAGTCATACCGTAATGTGGACTGACTTTAACCCTTGGGGTATAAAGTCAGTCCCTTTAAGTCCTTTAGCCCAAATTCAAAAAGAGAATAATAATATGTCATTATTCCAGTAAAGACGTTACTTTGACATCCGAATTATAGACGGTTTTCTGACACCAATTAGGGATTTTTTTTTACTAAACTGCCATTTTAAAGAAACTACAAGGTGAACATAGGAAATTTGATTTTTTTTAAAACAAGATGTATGATATGATTTAAGATTTTCACGGCTA
Source organism: Limnephilus auricula (assembly GCA_951813805.1). Classification (NCBI taxonomy): domain Eukaryota; kingdom Metazoa; phylum Arthropoda; class Insecta; order Trichoptera; family Limnephilidae; genus Limnephilus; species Limnephilus auricula. The sequence continues at coordinate 38,139,587 of OX638393.1, forward strand.
AAAGTATTTAAGTTGTTTGTTTTTGGGGTGTTATGTCGTGTTACGCTACCTCCTTCCAACACATCTGCCCTGATGATGGACACTGTAACGTTGTTCGAAACGTTGGCTAAAGAAGGAGGTAGCGTAACACTGCATAACACCCCAAAAACAAAAAAAAAAAAAAAACGAGTGTGCTTTAGACCACACGACTGAAGTAAAACTTCGAGAGAGAAAGAAAATGTGCGTGCGCACTGCTCTCTCTTGCTCCTACAGTATTTATAAAATTGTTCAAGAACGAAATGAAATTAAAAATTGTCTTCATGCACTGAAGAGGAAGAGAGAAAGAAAATGTGCGTGTGCACTGCTCTCTCTTGCTTCTACAGTGTGATACAGCCCGTTCGCCTCGCCCGTAACGCATTACACTTTTCGTAACGCATTCGCCAGCTTACCCCAAAGTTAAGCGCGCGTAAAGAAGTTTTACATTTAAAAAAGGTATTGTATGTTTCTGGTACAATTGTGTGTCCCAATATATAGATGTTTTGATATTGTAAAAATCGTAATTCATTATTAGAAAAAGGTATTTTTGGGAACTTCAATTGAGAATCACATAATTACCATATTGCACACTGGGCTTTTTTATTATATTATAATTATACCACGAAAGTGGAGAAACAAACACTATTTAGTTCATAATAAAACTGCATCGGTTTGTTAACTCTAAGGACACATTTAACATTTATCAACATTTAGTTCCAAACAGTTATTTTATACCAATAATTAAACGCAACGTACCTACCTGCATGAAAAAGTAAACAGAGAAGGTAACATTTTATTATATTGCTCGGCACCATTGGCCGAAAGCAATTTATTTTTCTCGCACAACCATAGGTAATGGAATAAAAATCATAATGTATTTTTTTAAGATAACAATATTCTCACATGTATGAATGAATGAAAAGAAAGTCCCCATTCACAAAACACCAGTATTGTTTTAATTAATAAAGAAAACTCCCATACGGATATGTAAATTATATTTTAAACGAAAACAAGCGGCTAACTTTTAGGGCTTTCTCTCGCCGGGGTGATAACGCACTCCGTAATTGCGCGGCTCCCAGTCCACAGAGGAGTGCAAAGTTACCACTACTATCCCTGCGCAGCCGAAACTAGCAATAAAATGAATTTGCATATGAATAGAGGATTATATGCCTCGGGCTGCTGTGGCCACACTCTCAGTACACCGGGTAGGTACTGTACTGTATTGTACTGTATGGAATTCCGTACTGTTTAATGTATAGGTACAGGACCCAAGCCTAATGTTGACTAAAGTGACCCCGAACTAGCGGCTGGCTGCCAATTTTCTCACTTTACAAAAAACAGTCAATTGGATTGTTGAAAAGATTTTGTAAAATCGTATTAAAAGAGGAAATTGTTTAAAACATTATAATAGTCCTAGAGAGAGGTCTTAAGTGACGTCATGGTTCTAGTATATTCCTCTTAATCGTTCAAGACGTGCGAGAAGGAAGAGGATTATATGTCGTTCAAGCGTACGACTTTTTCTGGGACTACTTCAATAATATAGTTAAACGAATTGGGCTTCTGAATAAATAAGTTTTAATATAATTGATCATTTACACAATTATAATCTTATAAGTCAAATTATGATGCTAAATATCGTGGCCTCACGTAACACTTCAAATTTGTCCATTTTTGCAAGTTCGAAAAAAACAAATTTAAAAATTGCATATTGTGAAATGTTTTGCATTCACAATTACTTTGTATTGGTATTTAAATGTTTTGTCTGTTTTTTATGTAAAAAACACATCCTTACTATTTTCTTGTCTACCCTTCAAAAACCCTGGAAAATAGTTTGATTTTGTATAAAAGACTTTGAAGCCAAATCTTGAATGATGGGAATTCTAATCAATCCTAGCAGCCATCTTGTATGACAAACTTTTCAAATGGGAATTCGCCAGGCAGCCATCTTGTATGACAAACTTTTCAAATAGGAATTCGCCTGGCAGCCATCTTGTATGACAAACTTTTCAAATGGGAATTCGCCCGGCAGCCATCTTGTATGACAAACTTTTCAAATGGGAATTCGCCTGGCAGCCATCTTGTATGACAACCTTTTCAAATGGGAATTCGCCCGGCAGCCATCTTGTATGACAAACTTTTCAAATGGGAATTCGCCTGGCAGCCATCTTGTATGACAAACTTTTCAAATGGGAATCCGCCTGGCAGACATCTTGTATGAAAAAACTTTTCAAATGATTTGTGTGCAGAGTGGAATGAAATGAACTATTAAAAAATATTTTTATATTGTTAATATAACTATAAATATAAAGGGAATCAGATATATTATTATGTCATTTATAATAAATAAACAGAAAAGGAATATATCACACATATTCCCCATCACCCCACGGATCCAAATTTGTACTTAGTCAAGGGCCATTTAGTTTTATAAAAATTATAAAAATCCTAAAACCTAAAATATATTTTGAAAACGTATATTATTAAATATCTTATGAAAAATATATTATTAAACGTGAAGCCAAATACAGCTTCTTCGCAACAGTTTAAAAAAGCTGTTGAACGAGTGGTAAATGTTTCTGATATTTATGTCAAATTTATTTATTTATTTATTTATTATTAATTTTCAACGCCCTGATGGGCTTTTACATAGTAAGTATATAATACAGTGATATATATGTAATATATATATATATATATATATAATACAGTGATAATAATGTTTAAATAAGAAATATAAACTTATAGCAATTAACATTATAAAAATGGTAGGTATAAAAGTAAGTAAAAAATATTATATTATAATAAAAGAGAAAAAGTAAAAATAAATTAAACTGGAACCAGTTTTTAAATTGCAGATGGCATAAAAATCATAATATATAGTGTAAGTTAATATTAGAAATTTACAGATGAGTAATACAAGAAAAAGTTTACAATACAGAAAAACAAAAGAGAGTAACAAGTTTTTACATTATAGATAAATAGAAATAATACAAAAATATGTGCAACAGCTCCTACATTATAAGAATATGCTACATCAAGATATGGAATATTATGGAATCTTTTAAATAACAGTAACTAATATTAAACACGTCTGATTTCACATTCTGACATGAATGATTTAATAATTTCATGTTTGTATTGTATCAGCGACACATTCCATACATCTACGTGCGAATACATATTTCCCAAGTTTTGAATTCTCTGTAGTGGTATATTGAATTGGGCCCTGGTCGCAGTATTACTACAATAAAATGGTAGTACTGACCTTGTATTTCTGGCTGGCACATTAAGATTTATGAGCGATAAGAATTCGGGGCTATCAATTATATTATGCAAGATTTTAAATAGAAATATCAGATCAAAAACAATTCTCCTGTCACTCAAATTTAGTAGATTAGATAATCGTAGTAGAAAAGGGTAGTTTTTTTGTTCTTTCGGTATTTTTAGTTTATAATTTAAAAAGCTTAGGAATTTTTTTTGTACTCTTTCTATTGTTTGTGAATGCACGTTATAGTGGGGAGACCATACAGTTGAATTATATTCAACCTGACTCCTCACTAGTGATGTGTACAGAAGTTTTAATGTTTTAATGTTGGTAAAATCTTTAGCCACTCTTAGTACAAAACCTAACATTTTTAAACCCTTCTTTGCAATATTTTCAATGTGTGGTATGAAGCTAAGTTTGGTGTCGAAAGTAATACCTAAGTCATTAATTTCGGAAACAGATTCGAGAATGATGTTATTCATTGTGTAATTGAAATAAATCGGATTTTTTATTTTAAAAAATCTCATAGTTATGCATTTATTGACATTAAGGTATAGCTTGTTATCGCTACACCACTCAACTAATTTTAACAAGTTTGCCGAGAGAATATAACAGTCGTTCAGGCTTCGAATTACTTTAAAAAGTTTTAAGTCATCTGCGAACATAAGTACGTCGATGTCTTTAAAAATATTACAAAGGTCGTTCACAAAAAAGATAAATAATACAGGTCCAATGTGGGAACCTTGCGGAACACCACTGGATGCAAAAAAATCATACGATGATTCCCCATTAAGTTTAACACTAAGTTTTCTGTTTGAAAGATAGCTTATAAACCAATGCAACATGTTTCCACAAACTCCAGCTTTAGACAGTTTTTCTACAAGAATAGCGTGACAAACCTTGTCGAACGCTTTGCTGAAGTCAGTGTAAATTGAGTCAACTTGAAGCTTCTTCGCCATTGCATCGGAAATGAAATTTTGATATAGAATGTGGTTAGTTAGTGTTGATTTGCCGGTTATGAAACCATGTTGTTCAGTACATATACTATCTTTAAATGAGGTAATTATTTTATCCAGAATTAGTTTCTCAAAGAGTTTTGGAATTGTTGAAAGTATGCATATCGGTCTATAATTAGTTACCTCGTTTTTATCCCCTTTCTTGAAGATGGGTGTTATATAACTATGTTTCCATAGATCAGGAAATATACCTTTCGACAAAGAATGATTAAAGAGTGTGTACAGGGGATAAGCAAGAACGACGACACACTGCTGTAAGAGTAATGGTGGAATGTTGTCGGGACCGGCATTTTTATTGGGATCTAGAAGTTTAATTTGTTTAATAATTTCGTTCAGTTCGATGTGCACATGTGACAGGTTTATATTGAAACTGGGAGTATAGTTAGGTAAGGAAAACTGATTGGGTTGACTTTTATCATAAACATTCTTGAAGAAGTCTGCAAAAAGATCAACAATATTTTTGATACCATCGGCCTTTCTGTCTTCAAAATACATAGTATTTGGTATATCAGAGTCACCACTTCTTAATGTTTTACTGAATCGCCAGAAACGTTTTATATTGCTAAAAATATCATTCTCTGTCTGCCTAATATAGTCGTTATAACATGTCCTTGAAAGTTTATTACAATCATTCCTAATTTTAGAGAATTCTATGTACAACTTTGATGTTCCGTGATTCTTGTACAGTTTGTGAGCTGTTTTTTTACGTATAATTAAATTAATCAAATCTTTATTGAACCAGACTGGATATTTAGATTCCTTATATTGAGTGTAAGGGACAAAGTGATTTATATGATTACTTAGAATAAAGTAGAACTGTTCAATATTATGATTTAAATCATCACTTTCTAAGAAGGACCAGTCAACCAATGCGAGCGAGTCACACATACCTGAATAATTAGCATTTCTGAAATTATAGCTTGATCTCGTAGGTTTCAGAATTTTTTCGCCAAAGTCTGTTATACAAATATTAAGTGGAGGATGATGGATATCGGGGGGTATGACAACTTCTATGGCTTTACTCACTTTGATACTTTGAGAATTGAAGAAAACGAGATCCAATACACGATTGTTAATGTTTCTAACAAGATTATGTTGAGTTAGGTTTAAGTATATTGACATGTCAAGTATTACTCTTTCACTTTCGGAGATAGTTGTATTACAAGTATTCGACAATACGGGGTCGTGCAAATCCCAATTTACATTTGGAAGATTATAATCACCTACGGCAATAAATTTGGCATCAGGGTACTTTGATTTAATTATTTCTACGTCTTCATAATGGTTTTTGAATACAACAGTGTTGGCCGAGGGGGGTATGTATAGAGAACTAATTATTATTTTCTCATTTTTACTTTTCACCAAAACAAACAATTGTTCTACGTTACTGTTTTTTGTGTTTAATTTCTTAGAAGTAAATTTCTTTTTTATTGCGACGAGGACACCACCTCCTCTTGACTTTGAACTGGTATCACGGTTTCTGTCCATCCTATAAACATTATAAGAGGATAATCCTAGTTCGGAAGAATTGATGGATGAATCTAACCACGTTTCAGTCAGTACCACGGCTTCACATATTATTGATGATATACAAATTCTGAAGTTATCTAGTTTTGTGCGAAGCCCACGTACATTTTGATAGTAGAGGTTCAGTGAGTTGGATTTTGATAGTTTTTTGTTTGAGCATTCACGATTTTTGGCGTAGAGTTGACATACTTAATAGTAATATTGGTTTCGCCGTTTTTTAATCTTGATTCAAGTTCACTTCGTAAATGAGCAAGTTCATTTCTTTGGAGACTGGTGAGGTCGTTTGCTGCTTTGACACCATTCTTCAACTTTGATCGGTTCATCAGAATGGATTTGGAAGTTGATGGATCCTTAAATTCGATCTTGATGGGCCTTGTTTGGTCAGGTTTCTTGATTCCCAACCGGTGAATCTTGATCTCACTGGGATTATATGTGTTTTCAAAACCCTCCAGGGAAGATGAAACCTTTTCAATATCTTCGGTGATTCTCGTTGCAGTTGATAGAGAATTGCTCTCGGGGATGTTGAATAGTATGATGTTCTTAGATCTTGACTTCCTTTCCTCCAACTCAGTTAGCATCTCACAGATGTCGGTCACATTGTTTACGGGTGACGGAATTTGAGGTGGAATGTTTTTTTGCATATTTTTGTATGCCTGCAATTCACCTTCCAAGATGCCGGTTTTGGTAGCTACCGCTGCCGACATGCTGCCAATTGCAGCCAAGATTTCACATGAAATTGGAGTGATTTTGGCTATTTGGTCCTTATTAAATTTATTACCAGGGTCAAGAAGTACCTTATTTATAGCATTGACTGCCTTCTCTGCGTTTGAGATAAATGACTGGATATCCATTGCGACAGTAAAAATATGTTTATCAGTTTTTATAAATTTTATGTTAAATTAATATTAAAACTTTTAGAGCCACTGGTTGAGCTTCACTCTCATAAGTTTCGGATAGGTAGTTCGTATAGGCACTGTTCTTGTCAAGGAGTGTATTTAATGTTTATGTTTTTGTTTTATTGGTAAAGGCACACTAAAAACTGAAGTTTTAACACTTTATTTCACTAAGGTAGCACTGCTTGTTAATCATATGTACCGTTTAAGTGTTCAGATTTACTGTAAATAAGTTTATTTTTAATATTTAAACTGGAGACAATTTTTGACGTTTGCACTGCCAAGGAGTATTGTTGTATATTTTAATAAATAAATTGTATATTTTAATAAATAAATTGCATTATAGCAAAAAACATTGCCGGTTAGTAAAAGTGTGTAGTGTGCAAAAACATTCCATTTGGTTGCATTTATTTCGCAAATAGTATTTACGTTAAAAATACATTTTTTATCTTCTCTCGCCTACTTCGTTATTTTTTTCGCAATCTCTTGTAGCTAGGAGAGGCGGGCAGGGGTGTGCTGTGGGCGGGATTGCGCGCTAAGTCGACAGGGAGCCCCATATCGGGAGGCGCAGCCCTGGCAGCGGCGGTCAAGGCGGCCGACCAGCGGAGATAGTGTCAAACCAGCGAATATACTCCACTGGGAATTGTGCGGGTGACCATGCAATGATTGATAAAAAATAATATTATTTTGTCCATAAACTTGTTAATGTATGAAATAACCTTTTTTATTATTATTTTTTATTTAAAAAACGACGGTACGATTGTTGTTACCATGTGCCAAACTCTTAAAAGATTAAAATTTTTTAAAGTTTTTAATTTTTTAATTTTATTTAGATGATAATTGATTTTACACATAACTAAAAACAAAGTAATTTCTTTAAACTATTTAATTAAGGGCGCCCGCAGACGTCAGACTTTCGTTGCGGAGACAGTTGAGTTGAAACAGTTGCGTGCATGAAAATACATTAAGCCGAATTTACATTACGCAACTAGTTGTTTACAAGTTGTTACATGACATTAATTACACTTCTAGTTTCGCGTATAAACATATAGTTTCATCATGCATTCATTAGTTGTATGCCACAAAACTAGAATCGCGCTACTGCGAAATTACGGCACTACTAGTGGTATGCAAATAATTGCGAAGTATAAAGACTAGTGTCACGAAACCATTTCAGCTGAGCGGTCGTTTGCGTTCCTTGTAACTGTCTGAGAACCATATAAATTAACATTGTGCATTGCTGAAAAAAGTGTTGAAATTGATGTTACGTGGTTGCTGTGATAATGAAAGTTGCACGTCACTAAATTTACGTAATTTACACAATTATTTGGAAAATTGATGCAACTAGTTGCGTAATATAAATTCAGCTTGAAGTACTGTATGCAGAGGAGCGCACGAGAGAGACATTAGTATACATATTAGTTTCTCATCTGCGGGCTTATTACTTAGACGCAAACCCACTTAAATCAGATTAGAAATCTATTTTGCCGAAACACGATAATTTTCTACGCCCTATGAAATCTATTAATAAACTCGGGTGCGGGGCATACGTCATTCCTATGTCTACCTACATTAAATTGTCGTGAAAACAAGCTTATGTGCCCAAGCGATTAATAGTATTTTTGTGAATTCTTACGCCTTAAAAATCAATAGAGGACATTTTAGTCCAGAAATACTAAACTTATTAAAGTCAAACATGACAAATTGGACATTCACATTAGGCACAAAATAGATTGTTTTAAATTTCTTATCAGTACAATTATAACGAGGTTTATCTTTTTTAGTCTCGAGAGAAAGAAAATAATGCAGTTTTATTAAAGTTAAAAGTTATTTCGTTAATATTAAAGTTGAAAAATTCGCCGTGTATACTAGGCGGCCGTTAGTATTGTTGTGACAACATAAAAATCAACTAACTTTTGTATGAGTTTTCTTTTCTTTGTTTATTTTATCCAAACGACCTAAGAAACAAAATAGATATTTAGGTTCGTAGAAATATTTTTTGAACTATAAATTTATTAAAAATTCAAAATGAAAATGGTCACAAAATGGTCACAGTAGATATAAAAATAAACAACACAGCGTTAGATCGACTTTTCCGTAGCTTTGTGTTTACTGCGGCAATAACTCGGGGAAAATTCTAAAGCCTTTCCTTTTTGCGGAATTACTTCATTGTGATATCGCCGTAAATCCTCACAACTTTGAAAAATGGAAAATATTTTTTTAATTAATTATTATTTTGTAGAAATACTTTCAATGTGCAGTAATAAAATGAAGAAAAAAGGTTTATAACTTGTTTTGGTGATTAAACATATTGTCTGCATTGCCTAATGTTAAAATCAATAACTAACTATCATTGCCCACTGTGCCATAAAATGTATAATAGGCTGGTTCGGCACTTAGCTGTACCCTGGTGTTGGTTCTAGGAATTCCATCAGATGGTAAAACAGATACCTTACCCAGCCGTCATCTCCATTTGACAGTTGTGTGTTGGTTTTTGTTTATTTTTCATTATGTTAGTTTTTACCATTTTTATATAAGCTATGTGGGGCTGCAACTCGCTCTATTTTCCCGAAAAAGCCAACTATCCAAGAAGTGTCTTAGATCGCAGGGACCGAGCCGTTGTGCAACGTTAAAATATAGTGCAAGTTTTTCTAAATTTTTTTATTATTATTTAATCTATACATATATTAGTAATTACATGTTATTTTTTTCAATACTGTCTCACTAGGGTAAAGCTGTGTCGAGACAGATGTAGAGTTACATAAATTGTATACAAACATGGTTATTTGAATACAAAGGTTAATTACATTTTAGGTTCAATACAATAAAAGGCAGGTAATTGGAAGTGTGAATTAATTCTCTGAAGAGTTTGATCTTCCAAATCACAGGAAAGGTACATATATTATATTACATACATATATTAAAATATGAAATTATAGTAAAATGAATTGGAAATGGATTGTGTTAAGAGGATCTTTATAAATAAATGTCGAATACCGAATTTTGGACAGGAGTGCTTTTCTTTGAATATATAAATTAAACAACTAAAATTCATTACTCTTTTTTGTTGATTTTCTTATTTTGCGAATGAATAATATAGAAAAAAACTACATTTACGATATTATGTTTTCCTTGATCTGTAAACTGGAGACATCAATGTTCCATAGCTTATGATTGAATTAATATTGTGAGGTTATAACTGACGATTATATACATATATATTTCAGTAATAAAAAGCTGTGTAAATTCTTAACGCTACGGCTCACAGTTGAAGAGTTTTTCCGCTTCAGATGTAACCAAAAGATTTTCTGCTTTAAAAGATATATCCTACGCGTTGGCGTTCAGTATAAGGATTCTCCGTTATTAAAATATAACCTGTACAATGGTCCTCTTTTTATGACGGCGTGCAAAATGTCTTGAAAACACCTTCGTTAAAAGGGACAAAAGAAAATCGAATCATTAAAGCCGGAACAACAAAATCAAAGCGACATCTTTCACCTGGAAAAAATCTTATATGATCTCGACTCCGGAGGGAAAGAACTAAATTGGCATCGTTATAGAAATAATTTACTTTGCCAGGAATATGAAGTTTTCTGGAAGAGACAGGATTATGAGGGATTTTTATAAAGGTTCTATTCTACGACAGCACAAATACCTACGTCATATACGATACATGTAATGTCTTTACTATAAAGAAAGCAATCTGTTTGTTTGAAGCATTGAAAAATCTGATGGAGAGTTCTGTGGTATATGTAATGAGCATAGTATTTTCTACAGGAAATTTTACATGTGTTTTATTTTATGGACGACCTCCGTGGCAAGGCTCTCGACTCTCAATCCGAAGGTTGCGGGTTTGAACTTGGCGTGCTCTAATACATTGTATTTGATTAATTTGTGTTATTTCACAATAAATTAATGAAATAAAAATAATAAATAGTAGGTTTGCGGCACGTTCCAGTGTGGAAGATATGCTCAGTGTAAGACCATCATTCAGAATTGAAACGTTGCTTGAAATGGCTTTAGCCATGTTTGGTGAACAGATTCGAAATGCCAGGTACTTTGATACCTTCCTCTTCCCCATCTCCTGCCCTTCGCCCACTACCTTTAGCCTCACAACATACCTGAAAAGGGGGTTGCCATACTCTCACTGGCTCCAGAAGGGAGCAGTTAGGACTATTCGTATATATTTTTATTAATTAATAAGTATGTTCTAAAAATAATTATGTTAAATAAAAACCATTTAATTCAGCACCGGAATCTTCAGCTATTAATTATTTGATGAAAGCGTTGAATTTTTTAAGGAAATTTTAAATATCTCCTGTCATTATCTATTGTACACGTATTCATTGTACGGCCCCAAGTCCTCCATTCAGATCTTTTATAATGGAAATTCTTAGTTAAGAGCCTCCTCTTCGATTATTGGGTTTGAAAAATCCGCATTTATTCCTCCCCAAGTTAAAAATCAGGGAGTTTCCCTCCGAGGGAGGAAGAGAATAATAAAACCTGATCATTAATGTACCCACACAGAAAATATCAGATTGGACTCTGTAATCTAGTTATTAATAAAATTAGACTGTAAAATCAATGCAATTTTGACAACACAAATCCAATAGCTGCTTTTAGTATTCCGGCGGAAATGGTACGGTGACGGGAATGTCTCGCACCATCTCATGTCTTTAATACGAGTGAGGGAGAGGAAAGAAAATGATTACTTTTTTTCCTTTAGAGGAAACTGACACACGTGCATTGTGTGTCTCATCTTTTGTCTCACCATTATTTTATGTGTGAGAAAGAACTGCAGAACTATTGTGATAATGGTCGCCGAGCCATAACCGTGAGGATTGTAAATGCGTCCAAGGTTTTCATAAAAGATCCATCGTTTGTGGCCCACTAATTCATCGATAAAGTTTTATGTATCGTAGTTATACCGTTTTCAACTACGTGAATATGGTAGATACAGGCAATTAGGTGTTCGTTTTCCCTTTCTTCGCTAATTAACGATTTTTTCTGTTGATCAGTTCAATAAATAAACATTGAGTTCTACCGGACCAAAACATATAATTAATTGAATATCTTTGAATTAAGAGATCACAATGGGTACTAAAGGTTACCTACTTGCTTTAAAAGCAGCGATAACCTGACTTCTCTTGTAATTTTTTATCATACACATACACACATAAGTATAATACCTACAATATACAATTAAACAGAGATAATGTTAAGTGTAACATTTATCCAATTGCTAAATTATGCAGCTAGTGTCGTCCAGAGTATTCTATTTCAATGGTCCTAGTCATCGTGAACTTAAAACATTTCTGATAAGGTATGCATTGTCTTGACTAATAGGATTTTTCACAGGAATTTGCTATTAAGATCTAGAAGCTCAATCTGACTCCTACAGTATAATGAATGGAGAATTGCGTTAGAATGAAGATGAAAGAAAATAAGTTAAGAGGCTAGACTCTGAACCACACGCGGAACACCCGCATCTGTCATTCTGTCCCGTTCACAATAAGCTCACGCACACTTATAATACATGCGAATGCGAAATGTGCGAATGAGACAACGCTCAAATTTACCTACAGAAATCGCTCGAAAAGGGGTTTATGGAGAATACACTTTTCTACACCGAAACTTTCACGAAATTGAAATTTTAAAAATTATATATTTTTTAGAAAGAAGAAGCTACGTTGGTAACTTTTTATAATTTTATAATTCTTTATGAGAGTTGAGTTAGTAGCACTTTTTCCTTAAATAATATTTTTTGATAAATCGTACATGTTTGACAGTGAATGTTTACGTTAATACGAAACGCATCGAAGATTTGAAAACATACCGACATAGTTTTCACCCTCTAGAAGGCAGTATAAAAAAAAATATATTAATTTTGTGCAATTTTCGATGTAGAAAAGTGTTTTTTCCCGGGCGTCCTTTTTGTATGGGCCGAAAAGCGAAGTCTATCATCTTAAGAGGTGAAAAAATAATCAGTTATTTGATAATGGGTTATCTTGGATGACCGAAACGGCTGTTACGAAAGTGAGTGTCAATAACAGCGATACCCTTCTTCCACAAGGATAAGCTAATATCCGTTACTCGATAATAAAGTTCATTCTGTTCACAGTTCACATGGTTCACATTCAACCACAGTTCTGAGCAGATCAGTTCGTTACAAATTACCTTATAATTGCAACAATACAGGATCAAACGCTGAATTAATTTCCACAATGAGTCGTCTGCATTTACTTGATAAAAAATATTTATTTATTTTCTCAAGTTCTCCATAAAACAGTTTTACACCAATATATCATGGAGAAGATTATAAATTACAATGTACACAAGGGCAGTTTTACTACTTTGTGACATGTGTCAAAAGATAGTTACTGAACTGTCTGTAAGTGATATCGAGAATGTCGATGGTCAATGCAGAATCGTTGAGCAGTTGAGTTCGCTCTGTTTATTAGCGCTTTCTGATAGGCAGAAGTCCTCACTTTCGGAGCATAAAAAAGTGCATGGGATCTCCCACGAGTATACTTTTTAGGGACATAAAAATTAACCTCTTTTAACATAGGCGGATTGAGTATGATACCAGAGATTAGCTTAAAAAAGTTTTTACCTAAAAATATTTTTCTGCGGGCTTCTAAGGTGTTGAAATCGAGCATCCCTGTTAAGAACAAGGACGGATACAGGAATGGATAGTACGTATATTCCCTCATATACAGGTAACGTATAAATCGTTTTTGTACTTTTTCTATTTCTAGGATATCGTTTTGTTCAGAAGGAGCCCAAATAATGGAGCTATATTCGGATGCTACGAACAAGTGCTTCATATGTTCGACATATTGCAATTCCATTAGTAAATGATCTCGCATTACGAAGAACAAAGCATTTTGTAGGCGCGGGAGACAATGTCAAATATGTGGGATTTGAAAGAGAGATTTGCTTCAAAAATCATTTTTTGATAATAGTTTTGCACTTTCACTTATGATTTTGTCATAAAATAATTGATATTGTTCTGATTTTGTATTTGGAGGAAAATATACTACACATATATGTATCATAATATTTTTATGTGTTACTTTCACCCATAAGTCTTCACCTTGGGTTTCTATGAAGTCCAGTCTTTCTGCGTATGAGTGGCTGTCAGCTCGCAGGGGCAGGAGAGTTCCTCCTCCACGACTGTTCCTCTATCTTTTCTGAAGACGTGGTACAGGTTTCCGAATAGTTCCGAAGAATAGGTGAATATGTTGTTGATGATGCTATAAATATTGAAACAATATCATCATACAAACGACATGCGCAAGCGGTCAGTTTGATACAAAACTCAAGACATAAGGCCTGCAACCCACCATGCAACTAAGTTTTAAACAGTGTTGTAGTTATATTTGACTACAGGGTTACAATTTTGTGTTGTATGAAAAATAGAGTGAAACAAATATGTATTTATTTTTCGAACATTGGTCCGTGCTTTTTTATTTTATTTTCCGTATAAAAATTATTACTAGCAGTGTACATTTTATCATCACAAAACAAAGGTGATATTTTTTATCACATTTTAAACATCAAATTATTTTCCTTATAAACTAAGTTATTTAAAGCAAAATGATATAAGGTTATCAATTCCCACTTATTCGTAATATCTTATTACCAATGTTAATGCAATGTCAATATTAACATTGGTAATTCCTACTTAATATCTAATGTGATAAAAGTAATTTTTAGACATTGCAGAAGTCAAGATTGCACGTTTCAGTCACTTTCAAGAATTCCTTGAGGTACTCCCATTTGCACACTCCCTTGGGGCAACCTTCCAGTTCCATAACTCTCTCGTTCAAAAAGAACTGCACTTCATATTCACCAGAACTGCATCTGTTAACACGAACAAATAATATTAGAACATGTCACAAATAAACTACAAAAACTAAGTTTGATTGAAGAATATAAAGTGTTAGGTGTTAGTTCCGCAAAAGATGATTAAAATAATACATACTCCATTAAAATTACAGCCAAGTTTCCAGCGAAAGGACTGTTCAAACTGGTTCTAAACTTTCTGTTCACCATCAGACTCTCGTAACCTGTTCCCATCAGAGGTTGGTCGTCCTTTCCGAATCCAAGAGTTGTGAACATCAGGTTGAGGAGTGTGTCGTGTGAGTACATGTTGATGACTCTTGGTTTGGCCACCTTATCAGCAACAGTCTTCTTGAAAGTCTCCATCATGTTCCTCAAAGGCATGCAACCAAGCTTAGGGTGGAAGGGATGGCTGAATCCGGATTTGTAGTACTGTGCTAAGTCCTCGTAGTATTCCATTAGGAACAGTTCTGTCTTTGTGAAAACAGAGCACCAAGCTGAAATCTCAGTAGGCCGCAGGCTTTTGTCGTAACGGCAGTTGTCGTACATAATATCGATGTCGTCATGCTTCAGTTTCTTAGAGAAACCAAGCCGCTTGGTCACGTCGGTCAACAGCTGAAAAAATTCAATACATTAGGTTTCGCATTTCGTAACGCAGCAATATAAATTGAATTAGACAAAATAAACTTCAGTTGAAAGAATTCCGTTCAACGTCATGGATGCATAGAGGTGTGTAATATTATTAAAACTTCCAACGAGTTCTTGTATTTAGGCTGATTCAATACATGTACGTGATAGGGCATTATAATAATTGTTGCAGCATCGATACCAGCAAACGCAAAAATTAAATATCACTTCTGACTTACTGAGATTGAAATGTGTGCAATATTTTATTGATACAATGTGAACATATTGTTGGCCTACCTTTTGATAGTCGTCCTGTTGACGGAAGATCCTCTTTTGTTCCTTTTTAAAGTCATCATTGTCATCTACTTCAATGGACCACTGAGGGCACATGTCGTAAGGCTGAAATATGATACAAAATTCGTTATTAATGTTTTTAAAAAAATATCAAAACCATTTGTTTAAATATGATATATAATTTTTTAATGTCTGATGATGGTTAATTTTCTTACCCTAATCACTTCATCTTGTTCCTTTGGGTCATCAATAGTAATGTTTTCGTATGAACCGAATAGTCCTTCAATGCTAGCCCTGCAGCTGGCCCAAGTCCTCTGTTCGCTAGTGTGTCTGAAATAGAACTGGTCGGGAGAGTATCCGGTTAAGAGTTCAGGGTATCTTTTCTGGTATCTGGTGGAGATTTGCTTCAGTTCTTCCCATCCTTCAACAGTCAGATCGTTTCCTTTGTTCTCAATAGTCTCGTCCCATTTCCAGGCAGTCAGAGCGGCCAGATCTGCATCGCATAGAGAATCTTCTTTAGAAACCAGACCCGAAGCGTAGTTCTTTATGATTGAAGTCTGAAGGTCAATTGCCAATTTCATTTCTAACAAATCTTTTGGTGAGGCGTAGCGGGATCCATGACGATTAAGCGACCAGAACTGAATTGGTTTACATGCTAAAAGAAAAAAAAAACAATCAGAATTCAAAGGCGGAAGATAGGCGAAGAGATGGTGCAGAAATGGTGTAGAGGTGACCTATTTGGTCAAATTACCCATTTTAACTGAGGACCGGTTTTTGGAGATGTTAAGGATAATTATTTCGGAAATAAAATTTAAAATAAAGTTGAAAAACCATAATAATATATAAAAAAATTTGTATTGAAATTTCAGGAAAGATTCTTTAGCAGGATGATTATTCTATTTATTACGCCGTGTTTCGTTTCCCCCTTGTGTGATGGGCGTTGCGATCCTGTCCGAAACGTTGGCTAAAGAAAGAGATAGCGCAACATAACATAACACCCTATAAATAAATCACGATAATACTTTGGGCCGTGAAAATTTCAAATCATAAATGTTACTTTTTATTTGAATGACAATATTTTTCATTTTTCCGGTTTCGGAACGACCATTCCATCCTCAGGGCAAAATATACTAACTTGACATAATGAAACAATGTGTGAACAGTGAATATATTTTCGTGTATTTATAATAAATAACCATGAAGTTAAAGTCTAATTTAAAAAAAATGCGTTTTATTTATGTTGTTAAAATTAATTCAGCAAATGAAATCAACAACGCGATGTTTCAAAAGATTGTACAATTAATCAAATATTTTTAATTAATTTCGTGTAAGTTCTATTCAAGTTCTGTTATTACATAATTATAGGCCGGTTGCTTCATAAAAATGAAATAATAACAAAACTTTAATAAAACTTTCACAGAATGTGAAAATTAACTTAAACTATTTGATGATTTGTTAAAATATTTTGAAAACACACATCCAAAGCATGATAGTTTAAAAATTAGGGAGAAAATAAAATTCACGAACTAAAATACAATTTAGGGTCAGTTGAAGATTTCATCAATAATTTTTTTTTTAATGTGCAAAACGTAATTATTCTTACTTGATTCTGATCCAGCAGTCCCTCTTGCAACACTATACGAAGACTTAGAAGCAAAAAGTATGTAAGGATTGGAGTCAGAAGACAAACATTCTCCTCTAGGCTGTACCAAAGACTTTGTACTGCCCACTGCCAATAAGGCTGCAAAGGCCAGTAGAATTTTGAATCCAACCATAGTACTGAATTGCCGAACAATAACTAAATCGTTAGTCCAAGTACCAGCGCTCGATACGTTACAAACGGTAGTGTGATAAAACGTTCTAAAAAGTTTGGTTTTATATACCTTTTAGTATTCAGTTTACACTATCATAGGTATCCTACTATCTGATGTTATAATGTCTCGGATAAGAATCTCAACAAGATTTAACGAAGGCGATAAGTAGTAGGATAGGGCGGGGCTAGTTGAGCAATGGGGCAAGTTTGCATTGAAATAAGTCAAAAACTATCACTCGCATGACAATGTTTCAAATGAAAGTAAGAAAGGGACGAGCGAGGAGAACATAGTGCGCGATAGTAACAATTGGCAATTATTGCCGCGTGGCGATCGTCTGAGACACAAGGACGCTTTGTTTTTTTTGAGCAAATAGTAAAAATTATGTTTCACGCAATTTTTCTAATGGATATTTTTGGAACGTGATATCAATGATAAATTAAGTATTTATCTTTAACTTTGGGTTTTATGTAGCAAACAAATCTCACCCCATGCACCCAAACACGTCTCTAGTGTATTTGCGGCACGTTCCAGAGTGGAAGATACTTTCAGTATCGCCCTGGTGTGATATCACCATTCAGAATTGTATCGTTGCTTGAAATGGCTTTACCCGTGTTTGGTGACCAGATCTGAATAGCCAGGTACTTCCCCACCTTCCTTTTCAACATCTCTCTTCTCTCACCACTACCTTCAGCCTCACAACACACCTAAATGAGGATGCCATAGTCCCACTGGCTCCAGACGGGAGCGGTTGGGACTCTTGTGCGGTATACATATAAAAAAGTCACCAAACGTAGCGAACCACTTAGCGCAGTGACATATGGCAGAGGCGTTAGTAATCCAATAAATGGTTCCCGGAGCGGCGGTACCAATATCCGCCTCCCAAATAGTAAAATAATTCAATAAAATACACTTATAATAAACTCTTGTTTAATTATTGTAGATGTACGCAGCTTTCGTAACAACATCGGGTTAATTATTTTCATTGCCCATACCCTTGCATAACTTACCCTCCCCCCCCCCCCCTCATGGGGCACTTTGAACAACTCTGAACTTTCTCACACATTCGACTTTTCTTATAAATTATAATATCTATAATTGTATTTGTGTCTGGAGATGTTTATAGCATGATAAATTGCCTGTTCAATAAAGGTACCAAGTCAACCTGATGCACCGTTTACTAAGTGAACACTTGCTCAACTAGCCCCGCTCTACCCTACTCTATGAAAACCGCATGATTTGGCCAAAAAAACAGCGTGGTCGATAAAAACGGTTTTATCATAATAAATCTGTTTGGCTCGGATATTTGAATCGACGTACCGATCAATAATTGAAATCTATTATGTTGGCTGTGGTTGTACGACGTGATTTCTGATTAAGTTTGGAAGTTGACCTTGCCAAGATGAGGGAATCTATTAGAGTTCAGTGTTTGGAGGAATCTCGCTAAGTGGGATATTTTTTGTTATTTTTGTTATTTTGTGTATCATTATTAATATTTTTAAAGAGTTTTTATGCTCTTGCATTTTATTATTGTTGTGTGTTTTATGTGATTTTTTAATATCGAAGTACCTTTGGATTATGTGTTTTGACCACTGCACAAGTAGAAAATACGCACACAAGGAAAGGAGAGAATTGACTTATTACGGAACTTGTGGCACTTTCTTATCTGGCTGGTTTTATCTTGCATTTTATGTAATTATATTAATTGCGGTACGTTCTTTTGATGCAGCGAAGAGCAAAAACTGCGGATTATAGATGCGGAGATGTTTACGCGATAAAGGTCGATTATAGGAAAAATGATAGGTAAATAGAGAAGGGTTGGAAGGAAATGTAACAATACTAACTACAAGTACAGCAGTTTATGATATATAGATTTATTTAGGTAAGTGTAGCTGTGTATTGTAAAAAGGCCCAACCACTAAATATTACAAATAAATGATAATTAAATAATATTTTTTAGATACACTTATCGTGAATTAGTCAAATATTTTACAGAGGACTAATGATGTATTATAAAATGCCTGAAAGTCTGAAGAATTATTTATTTATTTGTTGTTGTTATACGCCCGTAGGGGATTTTACATAGATTATAGATTATAAAATAATATGTTATCGAGGATTAAACACACATAGAATTTATACTAAAAGTTATAAAAGTGAAAAATTTTAAGAATACACAAGTAGTTTTTGAAGAATATAGCGTAAACCATGAAATATTTTAAACAATATAATATTTGACAATAACCTAGAACAAAATATAATATAAAACATTACAATAACACATCAAATCGTTAAATATATTATTCCCGTGTTACAATAATTTGTAGGATTCCACAAAGTGTTGGTTTAAATTGTATTTTAGATTATAAAGAGAATCAGCGAATATATATATCTACAATACCACCAAACTTGTTGCCTAAATCATGTATCCTATTGGTAAGTGAGTGTGTTTGATAGTTGGTTGTGTATGTATTGCAACATTTTGTTACATTTTGTCTAGTATTCCTTTTCGGTACATGGAGTTTAGTAGTAGCAAAGATGGCAGGGCTGTCAATTGGGTTGTTCATGACTCTGTATAATAAAATGATGTCTGAAATGATTCTTCTGTCAGACAGCATAATTAAAATAAGTCAATTCATCAAATTTAAATAATTAATGATTTCTATCGAAATTTTGAGTTTGAAATTTAAGTACCTAAGAAATTTGTGTTGAACTCGTTCTATTTTGTTAGAGTGTACTTTATAGAAAGGGGACCAAATAGGTGAATTATATTCCACTTGACTTCTAACTAATGAAATGTAAAGTGTTTCATGCAATCCAATGACTTAAAATCAGTTAGGGTTCCACAAAGGAAGCCAAGAATCTTTAAAGCCCTATTAGTTATATCTCTATATGTGCTGTGAATGGTTAGAATGAAAGAAGAATGACTGTATTTTAAAAGAAATGTTACGTTTATTGTAAAAAATATTTATAGTTACAAAATGAAATATTATCTTGTATAATATATGTTAGTTTATATTCATGTTGTATATAAACTAACTCTATAAATAATAAATAAAAAAATAATTTTATCATACATAACACATGCGGAAAAATAGTAGGAATTATGCTAACATTGATTATTATTATTGAGGTATGTTATTACAGCCTGTTTGTATATCGTCACCTTAAAGTAATACTGGGATATCTTGAAAAATGCTGTTCTAAGATAATAAGATTTTTAGGTTTGCGTGAGTTCTAGCAGAATCAAATTAACTAATGTTGCAGATTAATGATATGGTATTAGAGAGGTAAATTATTTAACATCAACACAAAATTGTAATATTAGATAAATAATTAAATTTTTTCATACTAATTTTGGGAAAGTATACGTAAATCTGGAAATATCTCAATACTGAGATTTTACATGTAACACTTAGTCGTGTACTTTAAGCTTTATAATAACCAATTCATTACTAAAAACTTGTAGATTAATTCATTATAACCAAACTAAAAAATTGATACTATACTTATTCATGTATTTTTTGTATTTGAAATTTAAAAATAATGTAATACGCATATTTTATTTTGTATTTGAAATATAAAAATAATGTAATACAACATCAACTGATATTAAAACTGTAAAAATTAAAGCAAAATTCAAAAAAATAAAACCATGGATCTCACATGGCTTAGTTGTGTCTATTAGAAAAAAAGAAGAGTTATATCGCTTGACAAAGAAATTTCCCTTGGATAAAAAAATATTCACGTATTATAAAAAGTTTAGGAACAAATTAACATCTTTAATAAAAATAACTAAGGAAAACTTTTACAAAAATGAAATTAACCTGGCTAAACAAAATGTAAAACATATTTGGAAAACAATAAATCAAATAAATAGTAGAAAAAACAAAAAAACTCCAATTAATAAAATTTATATCGGAAAAAACTCTATTAACGCCATAAGGGAGCCAATAAAATGTGCTAATGCTTTTAATAAATATTTCGCTAACGTCGGACAAAATTTAGCTACACGGATCGAGGAAAATTATAAAATAGATAATTTCGAGAAGGACTGTCTTAGACAAAATAATCTGTCAATTTTTCAACCAGTAACAATAAACGATATAAAAAATGTTATAAATGATTTAAAAGGTGGATCTGCACCAGGATTTGATGGAGTCACAGTGGAAATATTGAAAAGATACAACAATTTACTAAGCATTCCAATTACACATATTATAAATATTAGTTTGAATAGTGGAATATTCCCTTCCATTTATAAAAAATCTATCATAACACCCGTTTTTAAATCAGGCAACTCTGAAGAAATATCAAATTATCGACCCATATCTCTTGTTTCAAACATAGCAAAAATTTTTGAAAAAATCGTAAAAAACCAACTCATGCACTATATTGAAAATAATAAAATACTAAGTCCTAACCAATTTGGTTTTAGAAAGAAACTAGGCACTCACGATGCCATTGCTGAACTAACCTCAACAATATATAATGCATTGGATAAAAAAAAACAAATGTCTTGGTATTTTCATTGATTTACGAAAGGCTTTTGATAGTATCTCCCATTCAAAATTAATTAACAAATTAAATGATATTGGTATTATTGGTAAGGTAAGGTATTGGCTACAAAGCTATCTAACTCAAAGAAGTCAAAAGGTAAAATTAAATGATTCACTAAGTGTAGATGAAACTCTAGAATTTGGAATTCCACAAGGGACTGTTATTGGACCAATTTTATTTATAATTTACGTTAACCAAATGTTTAAGTTACCACTTAATGGTAAACTTATATCTTTTGCTGACGACACTGCAATAATTATCGAAAAAAAGACATGGAACGATATTACCAATGCAGCCAATCAAGACATGAAGGTTATAAAAAAATGGTTCGATAACAATTTATTATCACTTAACACAGAAAAAACATATTATATCCCATTCTCTCTACAAGAAGAAGTGCCAAATAACTTAATTAACATAACAATTCATTCCAAAAATTGTGTAAATGACGGTACATGTAATTCGGACTGCGCTAAGCTAAATCATAAATCAAATGTAAAATATCTTGGAATCTTAATAGATCAAAACGTTAAATGGAAAGATCATATCAATCTCACCGTAGAAAGAGTAAGAAAACTTATCTACGTTTTCTATAACATACGAAACATCTTAAACAAGAAAACTATCAAAATCGTCTATTATGCATTAATTCAGTCCTTATTACAGTACGGCATTATTGGTTGGGGAGGGGCCTTTAAGGCTTCCTTACAGCCCATAATTACAATACAAAGAATAATTATTAAAATCATCCTGAGAAAACCATACGACTTCCCTACTTTAGAGATATTTCGGGAATTTAATGTACCATCTATCACAGAATTGTATAAAAGAAACGCCTTATATCAAATTTATAAAGAATATTTTATTAAAAAAATTCACCCCTCAGATAACATAAGCAATAGATTCAAAACTAAAGGCTTAATAACCATCCCTATGCTTAGAACCACCACGGCTCAGCATCACTACCTGTATTTAGGTGTGAAATGGTACAATTTATTGTTGTCCAAAAACAAAATTAGTATAACCGAAACTTTGAAATATGAACAATACAAAAAACAAATTAAGTCCCTGAAATTGGATAATGATATATTGTAACCTTAATTTACACTTAGTTTACGCTTAGTTTAATCTGCACTATTCAATGTAAAAAAAATATGTATGTATTATTGTCTTTCAATAAAAATTTCTTTCTAAATTGTAAACCTATGTAATAATGTTTGTATTTATCTTATAAGTTTTTGATTATTTGCTGTAAATACTCCTCCCATAAACACGAGCTCTTTGAGCTCAACTTATGGAGTAGTAGAATAATTATGTATAATTGTATAACTTGTCAATATATAACCACCTGTATGTCAAAAAAAAAAAAAAAATATATATATGTCTATATGCGTACAATATATTTTATAATTTTCTTTCTTTGTGAGTACTATCATTTAACTTTTATTTTACTAAGTGCTAAAAAAAATATATTATTTATTATTTGGGCATGATGTGAACATTTGTTATTGGGTTGTAACCTAATTATTATAATCTTTTGTTTTTTTTAATGCATGTAAATGTTCCTAATAAAATAATATAAATAAAATATCTCACTGTTGCTTTAAGGTGACGATATATGTATTTACAAACAGGCTGTGATAATTATATTCCGCGCAGTTGAATACATCTAGTACTTCTGAGAAAGTATTGCCAACTGCACGCAATCTAGCTACAAGTGAGTATACGTTGGCGCAGTGGATAGCTCGTTGGCCCGGATTGCCAGAGGTCCTGTGTTCGAGTCCCACATATATCCGCATCTTTTTCTGATTTTTCTGTTTCGGATTTTCGATTGACTTTCGCTTAAATTATCTTCATTAATTAAAATATTATAATTTGAGGTTTAACTCATTAAGTTATAAAGTAAAAAAAAAAAAAAAAAGATTAATTTGTGTTATTTCTCTATTAAATAAATAAACATAATAAGTATATCTGCGATATGTTCCAGAGCGGAAGTTATCCTTAGTATCGCCCAGGTATAAGACCACCATTCAGAATTGGAACAGCCAGGTACCTACATCCCAACCTTCGTCTTCCCCATCTCCTTCTTATCTCAACATTTCCCAATTAAGGATGCCATGGTCTCACCGGCTCAAAACTGTCGAGAGCAGTTGGGATATTTGTGCGGTATTCTCATAAAAAAATGAGCGAAGAGATTCGTAAGTAACGTAACATGTATGTCATATATTTGACTACAAAGGTTACAGTTTTGTGTTGCATGAAAAATAGAGTGAAACAAATATGTATTTATTTTTCGAACATTGGTCCGTAAGTTTTTAATTTTATTTTCCGTATAAAAATTATTACTAGCAGTGTACATTTTTTCGCCACAAAACAAAGACGATATTTTTTATCACATTTTAAACATCAAATTATTTTCCTTATATACTAAGTTATTTAAAGCAAAATGATATAATGTTATCAATTACCACTTATTCATAATATCTTATTACCAATGTTAATGCAATGTCAATATTAACATTGGTAATACCTACTTAATATCTAATAGGATAAAAGTAATTTTTAGACATTGCAGAAGTCAAGATTGCATGTTTCAGTCACTTTCAAGAATTCCTTGAGGTACTCCCATTTGCACACTCCCTTGGGGCAACCTTCCAGTTCCATAACTCTCTCGTTCAAGAAGAACTGCACTTCATATTCACCAGAACTACATCTGTTAACAAGAACAAATAATATTAGAACATGTCACAAATCAACTACAAAAACTAAGTTTGATTGAATAATATAAAGTGTTAGGTGTTAGTTCCGCAAAAGATGATTAAAATAATACATACTCCATTAAAATTACAGCCAAGTTTCCAGCGAATGGACTGTTCAAACTGGTCCTAAACTTTCTGTTCACCATCAGACTCTCGTAACCTGTTCCCATCAGAGGTTGGTCGTCCTTTCCGAATCCAAGAGTTGTGAACATCAGGTTGAGGAGTGTGTCGTGTGAGTACATGTTGATGACTCTTGGTTTGGCCACCTTATCAGCAACAGTCTTCTTGAAGGTCTCCATCATGTTCCTCAAAGGCATGCAACCAAGCTTAGGGTGGAAGGGATGGCTGAATCCGGATTTGTAGTACTGTGCTAAGTCCTCGTAGTATTCCATTAGGAACAGTTCTGTCTTTGTGAAAACAGAGCACCAAGCTGAAATCTCAGTAGGCCGCAGGCTTTTGTCGTAACGGCAGTTATCGTACATAATATCGATGTCGTCATGCTTCAGTTTCTTGGAGAAACCAAGCCGTTTGCTCACGTCGGTCAACAACTAAAAAAATTCAATACATTAAGTTTCGTATTTCATAACGCAGTAATATAATTGAATTAATCGCCAAATTAACTGCAGTTGAAAGAATTTCATTCAGCGCCATAGATGCACAGGTGTGTGATATTATTAAATTTTTCAATGAGTTCCGGTATTTATGCTGTTTCAATAGTACGTAACAGGGCAATATAATAATTGTTGCAATATCACCACTGACTATATTGAAAGATTTGTGTAATATTTGATTGATGCAGTGTGAAAAGAATAAAACAGTTGGTTTGTTAGTTTACCTTTTGATAGTCATCCTGTTGACGGAAGATCCTCTTTTGTTCCTTTTTGAAATCATCATTGTCATCTACTTCGATGGACCACTGAGGGCACATGTCATAAGGCTGAAAAGTGATACAAAATTCGTAGGTTATTAATGTTTTAAAAACAGATCAAACCGTTTGTTTAAATATGTTATATAATTTTTAATATCTGATGACGGTTAATTTTCTTACCCTAATCACTTCATCTTGTTCCCTTGGGTCATCAATGGTAATGTTTTCGTATGAACCGAATAGTCCTTCAATGCTAGCCCTGCAGCTGGCCCAAGTCCTCTGTTCGCTAGTGTGCCTGAAATAGAACTGGTCGGGAGAGTATCCGGTTAAGAGTTCAGGGTATCTTTTCTGGTATCTGGTGGAGATTTGCTTCAGTTCTTCCCATCCTTCAACAGTCAGATCGTTTCCTTTGTTCTCAATGGTCTCGTCCCATTTCCAGGCAGTCAAAGCGGCCAGATCTGCATCGCATAGAGCATCTTCCTTAGAAACCAAACCTGAAGCGTAGTTCTTTATGATTGAAGTCTGGAGGTCAATTGCCAATTTCATTTCTAACAAATCTTTTGGTGAGGCGTAGCGGGATCCATGACGATTAAGCGACCAGAACTGAATTGGTTTACATGCTGAAAGAAAAGAAACATTCAGAGTTCAATTATAATTCAAAGGGGGAAGATATTTGGTTAAATTAATCAAATCACCCTTTTTGATTGAGGACCGGTCTTGGGATATGCGAAGGATAAATATTTGGGAAATGAAATTAAAAATAAACTTGCAAAACCATAATTTATAATACAATATGTATTGAAATTTAAGGAAAGATTCTTTAGCACGATGAGAAAATTATCTATTTATAAATGAAACAATGTTACTTTCTATCGAGATTTATTTTTGGGTATTACTATTAGTATTTAGGAGATAGCGCAACATGGCATAACACCCCAAAAATAAATCACGATAACAATTTTGGCCGTGAAAATCTCAAATCATAAATGTTACTTTTCATTTTAACCAAAATATTTTTCATATATGCCATCCGGTTTCGGAACAACCATTCCATCCTCAGGTCAATAGCTAACGTGACATTATAAAACAATCGCGGAACATATTTTGAATTAAATTTATTTTCAATGGTTGCAGTAATATCAAAAATATATTACATTATTTGGGATTTGAAAATCATTGTTTTATTCTGACATTTAAACTAAGGACGCGTTGGTTCAAACAATTTGCACAATTCATCAAATATTTGAAGTTAATTTGGACGTTTCATGTAAGTTCTATTTAAGTACTGTTATTATATCATTTTAGGCCAGTTGAGTCATAAAACTGAAAAAATCACGGAACTTTAACCGCTCTATAAATTAACTTTAAAATATTTGATGAATTGTTAAAATTTCTTGAACTACCCATCCAAAGGACGGTAGTTTCAAAAATAAGAGAGAATTGAAAATATATAAACCAAATTAGAGTTAAGGGTCTTTTGAAGATTTCATTAAATAACAACATGTTTTTTTGCATAACATATGTATATAAAACGTTTTCTTACTTGATTCTGATCCAGCAGTCCCTCTTGCAACACTATACGAAGACTTAGAAGCAAAAAGTATGTAAGGATTGGAGTCAGAAGACAAACATTCTCCTCTAGGCTGTACCAAAGACTTTGTACTGCCCACTGCCAATAAGGCTGCAAAGGCCAGTAGAATTTTGAATCCAACCATAGTACTGAATTGCCAAACAATAACTAAATTGTTAGTGCAAGTACCAGCGCTCGGTACGTTACAAACGGTAGTGTGATAAAACGTTTTAAAAAGTTTGGTTTTATATACCTTTTAGTATTCAGTTTACACTATCTCAGGTATCTTAGCATCTGATGTTTTAATGACTCCGATAAGAATCTCAACAAGATTTAACGATAAATAGTACGCTATGAAGACCGCATGATTTGGCCGAAAAAACAGCGTGGTCGATTAAAGGCATGGCTTTATCATTTAAACAACATTGATATTGTATAATAATTCTGTTTGGCTCGGACCTTTGAATCGAGGTTCCGATCAATAATTGAAATCTATTATGTGGTTGATCTAAATTTATTCGGGTGACGTGAAGCCTGATTAGGTTTGGAAGTCGACCTTGCCAAGATGGGCTAATCTATCAGAGTTCAGTGTTTGAAGGAATCTTGCGGAATGGGTAATTTTCTCTCATTTTTATTAATGTGGGTGTGTTTATAAATATTTTGAAAAAATATTAAATAATATTTAATTTATGCTTTTGCATTTTATTTACTATAATTAATATACGAATATATGGGCTTTTTATACTTTTGAGGTAAAGTAATCATGAATTAGTAAAATATGCTGATTAAATACATATTTAACGGTAACTCCAGATAGGATGCCGTGAGGAAAATAATTTTACTCAGAGCTTATGTCATCTTTGGGGATGATGTATGAAGGGTCTTTTTAAGGAATGGAGGGAGAGGAAGTTCTAGAAAGGAAAAGGTATGAGGAAGTGGTGATCGGTGACTTTTTGTATAAGGGATGCTGAAGTATATACCTACTATAAATAAGTATATACCTTAATCAACTAGCCCACGAACAAGATGCAATTACTAATAAAAATACTACCTATATCAGATTAGCTCTATAAATTCTTTCTCAATTATTGCAGTTCAAAATTAAATTAATTAAATAAGTATTCGAAAGATATTCAACGCATCACTCGGTTTCATTTATTCAAGCCAAACTGAGCCAGACTGTCAAAAATGATCGCGCAAACAATCCGCTTCGGCTATGCAATTTTCTGAGCATCGGATGCTCTTATCGAAAACGTATCCGGCTTCAAGCAAGCTTCAGCACGCAGCACTCAATGCGCATGCGCGAATATCAAACTTCTTCTAGCTTCGTGGATACGGAACGAAGCAGAGAATCCACTGTTACTGGCATTGGTGTGCATTGGTGTGTTTAGGCGACATTCGAGCATTGAGAATGTTATTATAATATGTAGGTATAATACTTCGACTCGCACCGTGCACCGCGCGCCGCGTTTTGTTATTGTTAGTCTCTGAGATTGGGACGGTGCTATTGCTATTTACGGCTACAAAAAATAAGCTCAAATATATTTTTTAATTCGGTATAATTAAATAATTATTATTATTATGTTTATTATAAGCCTTGAAAGGAAGGGAAGCGCAGCATCCACAGTATGTATGAAGGGACCGCGCCTGGTATGAGGTGTGACGGACGTATGAATCCATCCCTCAAGGTACAAGACATTGGGTGGAGAACTTAATATACCTATATAATATCATACAGAACACATGCTGAAGAAAAGTTGGTATTGTGCTAACATTGATTATTATTGTTGAGGTATGTTATTATAGTCTGCTTGTAACTATATTCCGCCGAATGCATCAACTACTTCTGAGAAAGTATTGTCCACTGCACGCAATCTAGGTACAAGCAAATAATTCAGTCCTGATATTGTCGTTGCAATTAAAAATAATTTAAGATCAAGTAGTTCTTATTAGTGTATGGAATAACAAATCGAGGCTACCATTAGCAGTTTTTAAAATAAAATTCATGTTGGAAATAAGTATTCTATCTGAGAGTTTTAATTATTTTAATGCTTTCATCAAGTGGATGTAATTTATTGTTTTCATGGTAGTGATTATAGATATATCTTAGTAGCGTTTTAATTTTATGCGTGAAGGAATCGATGATTTCAATCGATGAAACTACTTTGTAATGATAAAGGACATTTAGTAAGCCTCAAAAAGAGTGTTTCTTTAAAATTGATTAATTAAAACATTTTTTTCGAAAAAAAAATACGTCACCGAGTACACGAACGGGAATGGTTTCATATGATAAAGAACATTTAGTAGATGAGAAAAAATCAGGTCTGCCAGCCGCAACCTGGCACGTTCGTAGGCAGCCGGCGTCAAAGTACACGAATGAAACCAACGAATAACTGTAGTATAGAGCATTCCATTTAAGAATTTAATATAGTGTTATAAAAACTTAAAAACTTAAAAAAATCGTACACAAAAAACTTACCTACTTATTATTTATGTGTATTATAGTATAGGCACGCGACAGCTGTGTGGGGCACCCCCGCAGGTTTCGTGAGTTGTTTCGTTTGTGTACTCGATGACGCAATTTTTTCGAAAAAAATGCCACACTTTTTCCATGACTGCGCGGAATCTGCCAAGAGGCGCACCGACAGACCAGCTTTATTAAACGACAAGACTTACTAAACGACCTTTATCACTATAAAGTAGTTTCATCCGTGAACTCGATGACGTAGTGTTTACCTTTCTCGGCTCCCGTACTATGAACACTTTCAACGTTTTATTTATAAATTTGTTAAATAATTTTTTCGTGTGTTTTGTTTCGTTTCCCCGCAGGGGTAGGCAGAAAGGACGGACCTCAAACCAACTAGGTCTTGGCACACACTCTTTGCCTCATTCACATTCATACATCGTCTCAT
Source organism: Limnephilus auricula (assembly GCA_951813805.1). Classification (NCBI taxonomy): domain Eukaryota; kingdom Metazoa; phylum Arthropoda; class Insecta; order Trichoptera; family Limnephilidae; genus Limnephilus; species Limnephilus auricula. The sequence goes on from OX638393.1 coordinate 38,169,549, forward strand.
ACATACTCTTCTACTTTTCTGACCCTTGACATGGCCCGACTCAAGTATTTTATTCACTTGATCGTGCCATGTCTTCCTTGGAAGTCCCCTATTTCTTATACCATTCACACTTGTATGTATGTATATATTCTGCTTACGCTCCTTTCTTCGTTCATTCCAAACCATCTTATGGTCCCTTTCATAATTTTACTCATTACGCTTACACCAGCCTTGCATTCTTTGCGGATCTCCACATTTCTCACACGATCACGGAGGGGAAGGAGACGTGAAGAGGAAGGCAAGGAAGTCCCTGGCTATTCAGATCTGGCCACCAAAAACTGCTAAAGCCATTTAAAACAACGTTTCAGTTCTGAGTTGTGATCTTATACCAATACCAGGGCGTCACTGAGAGTATCTTCTGATCTGGAACGTGCCGCAATTATACTATAATATTATTTTAAATGAATACATGGTGAAAAAAACACAAATTGAACAAATAAAATCAACCACGGAGTCTTATTTTAAACGTCAACAGTGCAAAGTTTCAGCAAGAAATTTCGAAATTTTGGTTTAATGTGTGGAAAAGTTAATGAGGGTGGTTTTCAAAATATTATATAATATCACAGGGGACAGTCCCCACTAGTTATACTCGAAACCTACTAAAAGAAAAAACAGTCTTCACCTAAATTAATGAAATCTTTAAAGATAATAGCAATTAACATTTTTCAGAAATAAAATACAACAAACTAAAGCGAACCGGCGACCATCCACGCTGACCAGCCGACAGCCGATCAGCGCACGAACCATAAGAAGAGTGCATTTTTCAGTGCGCAGAACCTACTGCGCACTGAGGGGACCATCGGCATTGTCCCTTTAAGCATTTTCGTTCATTCCTTGCGTTTCGTTCGCGATCGTACGGAATCCGAGTCCCACGCATGCGCACTAGTATGTACATTTCAAATACCTAGGGGACAGTCCGATAAATCCCCACATAACATAAGTTGCGTAGTTTCGGGCAGGAATTGTTCAAATTAACTTCGATGATAATCTAACAAATAAAGCATTATTTTTATTATGCTGTATTATAAATTGTATATCGTCGCTGCGCTTGCAAAATCCGCTATGTAAAAAAACGTAACTTTTCAGGAGAAGGAAAAAACTGATTTATTCAACAATGACTCGCATTTTTTACAATCCAAATAAACAGAAAATTAGATCTTTACGTCCGATTTTGTATAAATGATATTTTACAATTAAATATTTAGTACTTTAGTAGTAATAATTGTTTTTGTGAATAAATGACACATAGCTGATTTTGTATGGGTCTTTAAATCCGCTTTGTGTTAGAGGCAGCATGTAGCGGATTTTGTTTGTACGTATATTTTAGACATAACGGATTTTGCATTCAGTTAGAAATGATAGTAATTATTTAATTGCGTATAATTTAAATGTATTAAGCTATACACAAAGCATTTTTAACAAACCGACAACCTATTTCTAACGAATTTGTATCGTCCCCAGCTGAAAGTTTACTTTGAAATAAGTAATTATCGAGTGACAGTGAACCAAAAATATTTATTTTGAGTAAGATGGAAAAACAAGTTTATTACACGTTACATTTTATTTATTGAAAGAAGAAAAAACAAGCAAATAGTAGCTATTATTATACCTATTACAAACCAAACATTATTGAGCAATAATACAATCATTTTAAACTCAACATTTCAACAAAACAAATTTACATTTCAGTTACATAAATAAACAATGATAACGCCTGCTAGTAAACTAAACATTCGTCTGATAACTATTGAGATCTTTAAAATATTATAAAATAGAAGGTACGATAGTAATCAACAAAATCAGTATTTAAGATTATCGTAAAATGAATGATAATCTCGATGCATATATATAACTTCAAGGATTGTAAATGCTCAAACATAGACTTATCAATTTTTTTCTGTTCTGTGTACGATGGTTGAGGTGTTGTATATAAATCTTGCCTCCTCCTTTGAGGCGAAAGTGTCCAGTTATCAATGTGTCAGAGTTTGTATATAACCTCACCGCGTTTATACAGCAGCCCTCTGATCTGGGCAACTGTAGGATCTCCAACTTTTTTGCCTGGACGAATAGTGCAGTAATTACTGGGAAGTGTATCGTAAGCCTTAAAAAAAATTATAATCGAGATACTTAATAAAGTAAGGTTTGGATGGTCTAGCTTTCCTCATCCGGTCTACATAATCTGTTGGGGAGTATAATGGAAGAGTACAAAGCTTTTCCAATGTCGAGTGGACGCTATCCACCTCCATCATTGTGTGTCCTTTTTCTAATATGAGTTGCTCTATTTCTATATTCATATTCTTCGATATATCTGCCAGAGCACTGCTAAGGAATTTATTTTTGTTTTGGTGACACCTTCATGGCCTTCATCATGGCAAACGTACAGAAAAACATCTTTCATATTGTTTTTATAAATGGTTAAGACGTGTAACTGAAGTTGTTGCTTTAGGGGAAACTAAAAGTTTCGGACAAAGCTGTGTGCTTTGAAGGTCCATTGTTACTACTAAATGTTGATCAGAGCAGGATGCAATAGCCAGCTTCTTTGCACCTCTTGCCTCATTTTTCTTATTGTGAATTTGGTATTCTTCTTCACTTAGATTTCCGTGATTGTAGGACGCGCATGTGTCGCATTGATCCTTGCGTGGTTTAAATATAGATATTTTGTTACTTCCTAAAATATCACAGAATTTCTTTCTTTGGACGCAAGTGATGCCGTTTTCTGAACACCACGACATGTAAATTGTATGCATTTATGTTTTAGATTCAATAGCATCCTCCACGTATGTTCTCGAACTAGTCGAGCGGCAATAATTACTCAAAACTGTAGGCAATTGGTCCAACCATTTTTCAACGGAATCTGACCTCAAAGACTGAGGAACTCTGGTTTTTTGTTTCCTAGCTGTTTGAGTCTCATCTTCGTTATCAATCTGTGTTGATCATGTCTATCGAGCAAAGTATCTTTTATAATACATAATGTGGCGTTAAAAAACTCTCTGCAAACTCTAACATTTTCACCATTAGGCTTGGGTAAGGAGCAGTCGACTTCAATTTTTAGAGAGAGCATCAGAGCATTCGAATTGTCCGGTTTTATGATTCAAAATAAACCTGTGATTATTTGTGCCCAGTTGATCCTCATCAAATTTTTCGTTATAATTTGAATGTGAAACTCGTTCAAACAGTCCCGTTTCAGGATCGAGTGTGCTGTCGGCATCTACGCATGATCAAGATTACAACTGGGGATACAATCCCCACGCCTTTCTCCAAAACTGTTTCAGAAATGTCCAAACTATGTGAGACGCTCGGATCCATATTTTCTTTGAGTTTAGCATGATGATGATTGTTCAGAACCATGTTCACCAATCGATGAGCTTTATGGTTACTAATACTAATATTAAATATTTGACTTCAGCTTGACGATGATTGTACAGAACCATGTTTACCAATCTTCGAGCTCTAGAGAATCTCATCTTCGGTGCGGGCGGGTATTACCTGTTATAATGAAAATAAATTAGTTAATTAAGTGTTATACACAAGTCAAAAATGTGTACATTTTTAGTGCGCCTTATATCACCATGATTAGAACTAATAGGCATAAATTTACTTGGAAAACGGAGTCTTAAAGTATGCCGATTTTAGTGCAGTATTATTTACTTAATTTTTTTTATAAAGTAATTCTTTGAATTCTACTCAAGCGTAACGATAGGCAAAGCTTCAATTTATCCAAAACGTGAACTGTAGTTTTCATTATGTAAAAACATTTGCAGTAAAGATTAATAGAAAATAGTTATTTCATATTAAGCTTGCCTTCCTCAATCGCAAATTAAGGTAATAAATATTAAAACATTTTTAAAACTTACATAGATATTTAAATTATGTATGGGCTATTGTTATTTTGTAGTTAATGTTAATAAAATAATTTATCGCTCATTCGATAGGCAAATGTTTAAGAAATAATTACCCTATAATAATATGTCAGCGAAACTTATGTATTAATTATTTATAAATTTAACAGACAGATATATTCTGAATTTAAGTAGTTGTAAGTAAGTTTGCTAAAAAAACATTAAGAAAGTTACATTAGATTATAACAGTAGTATTACCTACCTGGTTTGAAAAATTAACACTCTTCTTTAAGTAAACGTAAATTATTGTGCACTGTAATATAATTTTACACTGTTTTAAAAGCTTAAATATGTGCGTTCTGAATCAAAAGTCAGTGCAAAATCCGCCATGTGTCATTAACTGGCGCAATATTAAGTGTTTTACTTTAGTCCAAAATGCGATATGTGAAGGAATGTTCATAGAGTATTTTGAAAGCCATTTTTTCAGCGAAAATACATAGCTGATTTTGCAGTTTTCTAAACTAGCTTTAATTTTAGAAAACGTGTTTTATAGGCCTATCCGCCACGTCTCATTCTATCACAAAGCGTAAAAAACCGATTTTCGCAAAAAAAACGTTTGTCGGATTTTGCAGGCGCAACGACGATATCTATATACATTTAAATTTATTTTGTGTTTAGACTTCTGATTAGCATGATTTGAACATGAAAATTTTTGTTCGAGAAATTTTGTATTATTCTCCGGGTGGTGAGATTACAATACAGTATGATGTAAAAATTGTCGGTCCCCACCATCAAAGAAGGGCTCAAGCCGCCACTGATAGGCTGTAAACTTACTCTTGTTTTGAAAGTAAAACGTGAACATTTTTATCTCTCTACCCTTCCCACTACCTTCAGCCTCACAACATACCCCAATAGGGGATGCATAGATCACGGGCTCCAGGTGGACACATTAAATAAAAGATTTTTATGAAAGTTTGAAAACATTAAATATTTTTATTTTGTAGTAGTATTGTTGTATTATATATTTTGTAAAAGAAATGCAATCGTTTCTCGATGGAATTTTGAATCGAGTTTTGGGCGCTCCGCTGACGAGGCAACTGAAACTAAAACCGGCTGGTTTCTATGTCTTGATTGGTCAAAAAGCTTGTTTAACCATAGACAAAGAACAATCAGCTGACAGCTGGCAACTAGCAACGGCCGGCCACGGCAATCAGCAGTGCGAGTCGCTAGTCACCGCTAACGTTATCATTGACAAGGGGTTTTTGAGTAATTATGTAGTGTGCGAGCCATCACATTGTCATACAAAGACAGTTGCCTGTTGAAAGTTTTCAGTTGCCTCAGTGAGGGGATCGCCTTAGTTTGTCGTCCGAAATTTATACTTTCAGTATTGAAAATAGAACGATAAGGCCATCTTTTGACAATCTGGATATCTTAAGTTGCGCCTGCTTACCGCAAACGCATGTACACTAGCATTATCTATATTGGCTCAAAGTCCGACGGGTGACGATCATTGATGACGCGAATGTTTGACATTTCTTGGAAGCTACGTTGTGTATCTATGAGTCAAAGCTAAAGCCAAGCCATAGGGCCCAATTCATCTAATATCACGCAATCATATGCAGGCAATCAGCTTTTGGAGTTAAAGGAGCAAATCATATTATAGGAGTTAAAGGGGGCGACAAACGCAGCGTTAATATCGCTAGCGTTATTGAGCGCGACCTACGCCGCTTATCTTCTACCGAATACACTACGTTATAGAAGATTTATTTCTATGGCAGGAGACGGGGTCAGTGCATTCGGGAGCGGCCGCGAAATACCATTTATGTGTACTGGATCTGTCAACTTGACGGCTGACAGATGCTTGAGCATGGCGGCTGCTTATTTAAAATGACGCATCGAAGAATAATGGCGAATAGCGAAGACCCGAACCGTGCTTATAAAGCATCATCTTTTTACGTGTGGCGGGTCTGTTTGGGATTGTATGGCGAACGCTATTGTGTTATATATCTTTTAATGTAAACTTCGCGACTCCCGTGCAAAAATCTACAAAAATTTCAGTGTACCTTTTTTTTTACAATAGCTCCACACAGAGGCCCTGAAGAAAATAATTCCCCTCAGAATCTATGTCACCTTTGGGGATGCCGTGTGGAGGGTTATTTTTAGGAAAGTAATTTGATGATATGTTGGGAAGGACAAGGGTATGAGGGGTGGGTAATAATTTAGGGGTCAGTGTGTCCACGGACGAACGAATCCATCTGTCGAGTCTGGCTGGAGAGGTCTCCCTCAACCAGTCTCTCCCGATCTGGCATGCAATTGGTGGTCAGACGCATCCACTGCCAAGATTCGGACAAATCTCACTCCATGAATCCAGGAACCCGTGCTAAGTCACCAAGCGTAGTAAACCACTTGGGGTGACCCATGGTAGAGGTGTTGGTTATCCAATAAATGCTTCCGTGGTCAAGGAATAAGGCACTTGTTTCCCAAACGGAAGGTCGCTGGTTCCAACCCAGCGTAAATAAAAATAATTTTATTTAATTAATTTGTGTTATTTACCAATAAATTTATTTAAAAATAATAGTATATTTGTTGACTGCTCAGTGGTTGAGTGGGCATAGCGTTTGGGTCCCACCCAGGCGTTACGTGCTCGATTCCTCGGCTAGCTAAGTCCTCCATCACAACACAAGCACCATCTTCCTTTTAGTGTGGTGGTAGTAGGAGGTTATTCGTAACCCGGAAATGTATGTCTTTCTTTAAAAAAAAAAATTGTGGTACGTTTCAGAGTGGAAGATTCTTTCAATATCGCCCTGGTGTAAGACCACCATTCAGAATTGGAACGTTGTTTAGCCGTGTATAGTGACCAGATTTGATAAATAGGTACTTCCCCACCTTCCTCTTTCTCTCTCTTTCCTTCCCCTCACAACATACCCCAATTGGGGATGCCATAGTCGCACTGGCTCTAGACAGGAGCAGTTGGGACTCTTGCGTCGAATCGAACGTCCTTATTGAAAGACCTTATATTTTCCTCTGGGTCTCCCGATATAATAACCCAATAAAACACACCTCCACAAAATCACACTATAATTGATAATATATATGATTATAATTGATAATCAAATAATATATAATTGATAATTGAATCGCGCGTTCTTATTGAAAGACCCTATATTCTCCTCTGGGTCTCCTGATATAATAACCCAATAAAACACACCTCCACAAAATCACAGTATAATTGATAATATATATGATTATAATTGATAATAAAATAATATATAATTGATAATTGAATCGCGCGTTCTTATTGAAAGACACTTTATTCTCCTCTGGGTCTCCTGATATAATAACCCAATAAAACACACCTCCAAAGAATCACAGTATAATTGATAATATATATGATTATAATTGATAATCAAATAATATATAATTGATAATTGAATCGCGCGTCCTTATTGAAAGTCCCCATATTCTCATCTTGGTCTCCTGATATAATAACCCAATAAAACACACCTCCAAAAAATCACAGTATAATTGATAATATATATGATTATAATTGATAATCAAATAATATATAATTGATAATTGAATCTCGCGTCCTTATTGAAAGACCCTATATTCTCCTCTGGGTCTCCTGATATAATAACCCAATAAAACACACCTCCAGAAAATCACAGTATAATTGATAATATATATAATTATAATTGATAATCAAATAATATATAATTGATAATCGAATCGAGCGTTCTTATTGAAAGTCCCCATATTCTCATCTTGGTCTCCTGATATAATAACCCAATAAAACACACCTCCAAAAAATCACACTATAATTGATAATATATATGAATATAATTGATAATCAAATAATATATAATTGAATCGCGCGTCCTTATTGAAAGACCCTATATTCTCCTCTGGGTCTCCTGATATAATAACCCAATAAAAAACACCTCCACAAAATCACAGTATAATTGATAATATATATGATTATAATTGATAATCAAATAATATATAATTGATAATTGAATCGCCCGTCCTTATCAAAAGACCCTATATTCTCCTCTGGGTCTCCTGATATAATAACCCAATAAAAAACACCTCCACAAAATCACAGTATAATTGATAATATATATGATTATAATTGATAATCAAATAATATATAATTCCTAATTGAATCGCCCGTCCTTATTGAAAGACCCTATATTCTCCTCTGGGTCTCCTGATATAATAACCCAATAAAAAACACCTCCACAAAATCACAGTATAATTGATAACATATATGATTATAATTGATAATCAAATAATATATAATTGATAATTGAATCGCCCGTCCTTATTAAAAGACCCTATATTCTCCTCTGGGTCTCCTGATATAATAACCCAATAAAAAACACCTCCACAAAATCACTTGTTAATATATATGATTATAATTGATAATAAAATAATATATAATTGATAATTGAATCGCGCGTTCTTATTGAAAGACCCTTTTTTCTCCTCTGGGTCTGCTGATATAATAACCTAATAAAACACACCTCCAAAAAATCACAGTATAATTGATAATATATATGATTATAATTGATAATCAAATAATATATAATTGTTAATTGAATCGCGCGTTCTTATTGAAAGACCCTATATTCTCATCTGGATCTCCTGATATGATAACCCAATAAAAACACCTCCAAAAAATCACACTATAATTGATAATATATATGAATATAATTGATAATCAAATAATATATAATTGAATCGCGCGTCCTTATTGAAAGACCCTATATTCTCCTCTGGGTCTCCTGATATAATAACCCAATAAAAAACACCTCCACAAAATCACAGTATAATTGATAATATATATGATTATAATTGATAATCAAATAATATATAATTGATAATTGAATCGCCCGTCCTTATTAAAAGACCCTATATTCTCCTCTGGGTCTCCTGATATAATAACCCAATAAAAAACACCTCCACAAAATCACAGTATAATTGATAATATATATGATTATAATTGATAATCAAATAATATATAATTCCTAATTGAATCGCCCGTCCTTATTGAAAGACCCTATATTCTCCTCTGGGTCTCCTGATAAAACAACCCAATAAAAAACACCTCCACAAAATGACAGTATAATTGATAATATATATGATTATAATTGATAATCAAATAATATATAATTGATAATTGAATCGCGCGTCCTTATTGAAAGACCCTATATTCTCCTCTGGGTCTCCTGATATAATAACCCAATAAAAAACACCTTCACAAAATCACAGTAAAATTGATAATATATATGATTATAATTGATAATCAAATCATATATAATTGATAATTGAATCGAGCGTTCTTATTGAAAGACCCTATATTCTCCTCTGGGTCTCCTGATATGATAACCCAATAAAAAACACCTCCACAAAATCACAGTATAATTGATAATATATATGATTATAATTGATATTCAAATAATATATAATTGTTAATTGAATCGCGCGTTCTTATTGAAAGACCCTATATTCTCATCTGGATCTCCTGATATGATAACCCAATAAAAACACCTCCACAAAATCACAGTATAATTGATAATATATATGATTATAACTGATAATCAAATAATATATAATTGATAATTGAATTGCGCGTTCTTATTGAAAGACCCTATATTCTCCTCTGGGTCTCCTGATATAATAACCCAATAAAACACACCTCCACAAAATATAATATATATAAAAATCAAACAAAATCACAGTATAATTGATAACCATAAAAAATTAAGTAATAATATTTGTTTTCTCGTACAGTTAAATAAAATAATAGCTTTACGGCCTTACTAAAAAAAAAACACTCCGCGGCCGTTAAACGGTGTTTCTGTAGCACGTTGTGTAAAGTCTGTACATTTCGTTTTTCAAATTCTTACTAAACAAAATATATGGTTTTGATCTGACAACGTCGCCATTTTACCAGCCTTACTAATAAACTTTCTGAAAAATTTGTACAATGGTCAAACAACCATGTATGAAGAATCCTTACTAATTAAGAACTGACAAAAAATTGTTCATGGAAAGATATGTACATTGCTTACACGGCCGAGGAGGGTAGTTTATCTGTTGTATAAATTTGTTCCATTTGTAATTTTCAACGAATTTCGAATTTTTTTTTTAATGTCCTATATATTTATTATTTTTTGAGATGTTGTAAAAACAAATACCATTTTAGAACCAAAATTTAATTACCTTTAAGATTTTCATATCTAAAATATACTTAAATGTTTAAAAACTGTAGTATTTTAAGATTCAAACATCAAGTTGGAAAAAAAAACTCACTTACCCCAAACACTTTCTATTAAAACATTGAAATATTTGGAAAAATTCAAAATTCAAAAAACACAGTCCTTTTATTTAATGATTTTAAAATAAATCTGTCACCTCACTTTTTACTCCTTCAAACAATAAAAAAATGTAAAAAAATCTTGAAATTCGCTTTTCATATCCAAAAATTTACAATAAAAAAACACACGTTTGAATACATTGCTTGCACATCTTAAGGCATTAATTTCTTTGATACGTTTACTAAAATATGTATTAGACATTTTAGTCACCAAAAAACATCACTTTCAAGAATTTATAATAAAATAAAGATCTTAAAATGCAAATTATTTCTGAACATAACCTATGAACCATTTTCTGACAGCTTAATTTAGAACACGCGATTTTAGTGCCACAATTTGACTTAAACTAACGAAAAACAACACAAATTAATAGTAAATATATTGATTACATGAATATAAGTGCGAATTAGTCATAAATATTCAAATCATTAACGAAAACATCATATTAATCACATACAAAATCGCGACCGACTAACTTCTGCATTGGCGGCTATTTTTTTCAGCGGTAAAGCAATGCGCAGGCGCATCAATCACACCACCTAGCGGATTATTATGAAAACTCCAATTTACAAGTAAAATTTCCAGCGTTGCCACATTTAAAACACCGTTTAACGGCCACGGAGTGTTTTTTTTTAGTAAGGCCGTTAATGATTAACGTAGGTACCTTACATAAAATAATAAATTATTCGTTAGAGTAATATGACACTGTCTAGTCATTTTCGCAAGATTCGCTATATTTCATAATCACCGACACTTGTCAAGTTGTCATTACCGACTAACAGAAAATGACGCAATTCCCTGACCTAACTAATCTAACTATAACAATTATTATAAGCAATAATTATCAGCCTGAAACACTCACCCACATTGAAACAATCTTCCGAGAAAAGGTACATGCAGCCGATGGGACTCGAACCCGCGAAAAGGTTGTTTCAATGTGGATGAGTGTTTTATGCTGATAATTATTGCTTATAATAATTGTTACCCTTTGTACTTTGCATAAAATCTTGTCTTAAACATAAGTTTATCAATTAAAAATAATAATCTAACCATTTTTAGACGATGCCCAACGCTGTCTGCACGGACACAAAACTTACAGAATAGAGCTGTTTTTTTCCCATTAGTCTTCAATAATTGGTCTTGTGGTGTTATCTTATTTTTTTAAAACAATTTAATCAGCTTAAAACAAATTGAGCCACCTACATACTTCAAAACACTTTATATTCATGAGAATTTATTAATAAAGCCAATATTGGAATTTTAGAGATTGCAGAATTCAAGGTTACAATTTTCAGTCACTTTCAAGAATTCCTTCATATACTCCCATGGACATATTCCTTTGGGACAGCCTTCCAGCTCCATAGGTTTCTCGTTGAGGTAGAATTGCGCTTCATAATTTCCAGAATTGCACCTGTTGAAATGGAATAAACCATCATTGAAAAACGACAGAAACTAGTTGCCAATTCATTATTAGTACAATGAAAAGTGATACGCTGTGTAATAAATTATTCCGCATATTAATCTAAAGATAAATACAACTTACTCGTGTAAAATTACCGCAATATTCCCGGCAAACGGAGTGTTCAAACTGCTCCTAAATGTTCTGTTAACCAGCAGGTCTTCGTAATCTGTTCCCATCAGAGGTTTGCTGTCCTTTCCGAATCGAACAGATGTGAACATCAGGTTGAGGAGAGTGTCGTGTGAGTACATGTTGATGACTCTCGGCTTGGCCACCTTTTCTGCAACCGTTTTATTAAAAGTCTCCATCATATGCTTCCAAGGCATACAGCCAAGTTTGGGATTGAAGAAGTGGCTGAATCCAGATTTGTAGTACTGCCCCAAGTCTTCGTAATATTCCAACAGATGCAGTTCAGATTTGGTGAATACTGAACACCATGCTGATACTTCCGCAGGTCTCAGACTTTTATCGTAGCAACAGTTATTGAACATGTTGTCGATGTCTTCATCGTTTAGGTTCTCGATGAAACCAAGTCTCTTGGATACGTTAGTCAACAGCTAAAAAATGGCTACATCAGGTTTTATTCATCTCAAAGCAATAGTTATGCAGCACAGTAGTAAAAACAAGGAAATTAGCAGATGAATTTATGTTATAATCGATCTTACTAGCAAAGTCAAACATGCTTTTAATGGAGACTCTTCTGCCGAAGTAACCTTGATTGAGGTAGTGTTAACGGCATACAGATATACAGATGTGATTTATTATGGAAAAAAGGTAAAGGAGGCTGAATTGTGAAAAATATAAGAAAATGGTAACTGAATGGAAAGGTTGTAACCACAAGCCATACAAGCTATTTGAAAAGGCAATAATGAACGATACACCAAAAGGTATGATATAAATAATCCTGAAAGTGGAGCAATATAGAAATACCTAAAATAGGCGTGTGAAAGGAGTAGGGGTAAAGATTACAAAGGTGTTACAGAAAATGCTAAATGTAAAATAAACAAATACTCCAATATTCAAGTTCTCACGTATAAAGTGATAACATTTATCAATAAAAGTTTTGAACAACGCATTTGCCAAAAAAGGGATATAATGTAAGCCCAAGAAGTTTTAATTGTAAAACTTCGATTACAATCATTTACCGTTTGATAATCACCTTGCTGACGGAAGATAATCTGTTGCTTGTCTCTGAAATCGGGATTGTCAGCCACTTGTTTGGACCATTCGGGACACATGTTGTAAGGCTAGAAGCAGAATAATTTCACTATTGAAACTGTTGGAAGTATCAATTTTGTATACCTATTGGAAAATAATTTTTGAGAATTTAAAATGTTTACTCTAATAACTTCGTCGTCTTCTTTGGGTTCTTCAATCGTAATGTTTTCGTATGAACCGAAAAATCCTTCAATGCTAGCCCTGCAACTGGCCCAAGTTCTCTGTTCACTGGTGTGCCTGAAATAGAACTCTTCGGGAGAGTACCCTGTTAAAAGTGTCGGGTATCTCTTCTGGTATCTAGCAGAGATTTCCTTTAATTCGTTCCATCCTACACTAGTTAGATCATATGTTTTATTTTCAATGGTCTCATCCCACTTCCATGCAGTCAGAGCCGCCAGATCTGCACCACATAAAGGATCTTCTATAGGAGCCAAACCAGAAGCGTAGTTCTTCACAATTGAATCCCGAAGGCCTATTGCCAGTTTCATGCCCTTCAGTTCTTTTGGTGATGCATAGCGGGATCCATGGCGATTGATAGACCAAAACTGGATTGGTTTACAAGCTGAAAGAAGAATAATATAAAAAAAACTTAGTGTAGGAACAACTACGTCAATGTCATATTACCACGATTTACACAGATAGATTACTTTCTATTTATTTTTAGTCTATCATATCATTTTACCTTCCTTTCCATGGTACTTTATCCACTGCCGATCTTTAATCCTTGTTTTACTATGTTTCTGGCTTAGGAGATAGAAGTTTCATTAACTAACACACAGCAATCACTGCTATATCCAGTGTCTCCAACGAGCGTTGAAGAACTAGTGCGATACTAATTTTAAATGGTCTAACTTAACTTCAGAGTACAGAAACCAGTTTATATGTGTTGGGTATGAGGCAGGTGGAAAAATTGGTAGTTATTGCTGTAAAATAAAGAGAGTTTTCAAAAAACCTACTTGATTCTGATCCTGCGTTTCCCCTTGCTACACTATATGATGTTTTGGATCCCAAAAACAAATACGGATCAGAGTCAGAAGATAAACAGTAAGTCAGAGACTCTCCTAAATACTTTTTTCCACCACAAAGAGTCAATATTCCAGCAAAAGTCAGCAGTTCTTTGAATCCAACCATTTTGTTGAATTGTCGAACAATAACTAAAGTAATTATCATATTACTGACATTATGTGCTAGATTAATTACTCCTTTAAAAATCTTGTCTTATCTTATCAATGCAGATTTCTGAACTCGATAAACTTGTTTTCTTTTCTAAATAATGTACATATGCTTATTATTTATGTGAGAGAATATCGTATAATCGTACATACAAAAGTAGTGAAATTATCATTAAAATTCAAGAATAATTATTGCATATAAAAATGATTCTATAATCTAAGTGCCAAGGCCATTTGGAATAATCTTATCTGAGGTAAATGAAAACACGTGTAATATCTTAAAATAGTTATTATTATTATTATTCATTCGTATTAGATATTTTAAAAATTCATCCGTTTCGCTTTGCTTTCATCTTTAATGAAGTACGAATTAGAGTAATAATTTTTGATATTTTCAGGTAATGCGTTAAATATTTCCGGAATTTTATGCCTTTTTGTTCTATCTCCGTATACATTTTGAGATTTATTGATATTAAACATTTGTGCTTCTCTATGCCTAGTAGGGTAGTTGTGGTTTACAGGTTTTTTGAATTCTGTACTCCAGAATTCATATAGCGTTAATTGGTAATATACCTTACTGTGTATAGAGAGGACATTACACAAGGAGAACATTTTTTTATAATCACCTTCACATAACTGGATTTTTTTTTTGCCTGATATCAATTTTAGGAAACGGATTTGTAATTGTTCTATTTTATTTAAGTATGTTTTGTACGTTAATCCGTAACTATTTTTTCCGTATCCTATAATTGATTCTGCTAATGCGTTGTATATACAGTATAATACATTTTTATTAACAAAATTTTTTAGGTGGTAAAATTTTCCTAATATGGATCTTAATCTATTACATACATTTTCAATATGATTTGACCAGTTAAAGTTGACATCTATTGTAAGACCAAGGTATGTATATTGGTACACTTTTTCTATATTCATAATATATACTTGATATTCTCAATTTCTTTATTACTAATAATACATTATTTAAGTTGTTTTATTGCTTTTAGAAGCTAGCATTTGACATATGACACTTGTGCCGTAATTCATTTAATATTTTTTTTATTTTATTTTTTTATTTTTTATTTCTATATAATAATATTATGCTTTATAATTACATAGCAGCAAGTACCTAATAATTATAAACTAAACCTGTTGATGTGTCTTTCCTAAAACGGAAAACCTTTCTAGTTGGACATTAAAAGCGTCCTTATACTGTTAATGCATTTTTGTATCAATCAAATAAATAAATAAAATAACTGTATCGAACAGCAGAGGTTTATTATTATTTAAAATGTTATTAATAAGATATTATTCAACATATTCTGACACATTTTTGTAATGACTCATTTGATAAGATTTTTATGACCGTAGTCGTGTCGTATTACCTTTGCAAGGTTGAATTACTCTCACGACAAACCGTGGGACCTTATCAGTTAAATTTGCGGACTATAACGCATGTATTGTTTTATACACGGTCTTTTTTCCGGATAAGAAATTACTAATCTATTAAACATGTGTACAACTGTTTACTTTTTAGACTAATAAAAGGGGAAAAACTAGCTCAATCAGTTAGTTTTTCTGTGACATTCGTGAAGTCTGTGTTTTATTTGCAAATCCTTACCCAAGGTACCCTGAAGAGGAAGCCGACAATTTATAGTCAATGCTACTGGCGCGAGCGTCCAGTGCAATAACAAAAAGCGGAAAATCAACTGAAAAATTTATAAATTTTGTATGCAGCTTAGTTAGGAGCCAATGAAACTTAGTCAACTAAATAATTATAAAATAATATAATATCTGGAATATAATATAATATGCAAAATTTTGCTGGAAGTGGAACTCCGTGTTATTGATTACATGGGTATACCATAGAATTGAAGATCGTAAAAATAAATTATATGTTCAAAAAAGTACTTCTGCAACCATAAATAGTACTAAAGGAAACATATTATTCGTTGTACCTAGAAGTGAAGCTATCAGAAGATTGTCATCGTCATCGTCATCATGAATGAATTTGTTCTCGGCAAATTGTCAGACTGATCCAAACTAAATTTAACCATTATAGAAATCTTCCATATATATACATATATATATATATATATACATAAAAATAAGTTGCTGTTCATTTGTCTCGCTAAAACTCGAGAACGGCTGGGCCGATTTAGCTGATCATGGCTTTGAAATGTTTGTCGTAGTGCAGGGAAGATTTAAACGGTGAGAAAATATGACAAAAATTGTGAGAAAGATAGTAAAAACAACAATTTTATTTTCCCATATTAACTGTACTAGGTATCTTTTTTACGTTAGCTCACTTACATTCACTTACTTACATTTATGGCACGTTCCAGAGTAGAAGATACTCTCAGTATCGCTCTGATGTAAGACAACTATTCAGAATTGAAACGTTGCTTGAAATGACTCTAGCTTTGGTATCCTGATCTGAATGGCCAGGAACTTTCCCCCTCCTTCTTCCCTATCTACCTCTTCTCCTCACTCTCATCAAGCTCACATCGTTCCCCATTTGGAGATGCCATAGTCTCACTGGCTACAGGTGTTTGTGAGTAGTTCGGACTCTGATGCGGTATTCACACACACAAAAGAGAGATATCTATCCACATCTATCATGTTTTTACTTATGACGACAGAATAACACTTACTTAAACTAAAACATGCGAACACTTTAGCACAGGTTCTCCCAGTAAGGTATTCACAAATCACTACTAATAACCTACATACATTCAGTTAACATTGTTTTGAAATATTGGAACTTAGTATCTACGTATGTTGCTGTAATAATTTGTAAATGTATAATCGAGAACAGATATAAATTAATAAATAAAATCATCATTTTTTCATTATAAAATGGATGCAAGTAATCGTTTATATGACAGATAATGTTTTGACTAACTGATTGAAGCACGTGTCATCGAATAGAACAGGTTTTCTACACGCGCAACGCCTGAGCTAGTGTGCCCGTAAATCTACGGTTGAATCTTGTTCTTCAAATTGTATATAATTTATGATCATGTCTATTGTGTATTGCTCACACCTGATTTAATCGTTTTATTTACATAGGTAAATAAATTTCCAATTGATTGTCGACTCAATTCGTCACAGATGTTTTATTTTTGCCTTGTGTAATCTTATATGACAATGTATGCGAATAGCGTATTTACTGAAGTAAGCTATTTTGGTGTATGGAGGTACGGTGACCCGAGAGTTGACACCCTGAAATTACGGTTATTACAAAATTATAATTTTGTGTGCATTATTTACCAACTTATAATCGACTTAATAATAATAATAATTCCAGTATGTGGGTTATGGATATCAAACAAATTTATTTCTAGTGTTAATTTTTTTGTACTTATACTCTGGTATATACAATATAATACAGAAAAGTATTTTTTGTTATTTATTTTTGGGGTGTTATGCCGTGTTACGCTACCTCTTTCTTTAGCCAACGTTTCGGACAATGTTACAGTGTCCATCATGAGGGCAGATGTGTATGATGATGGACACTATGCCGTGTTACGCTACCTCTTTCTTTAGCCAACGTTTCGGACAATGTTACAGTGTCCATCATCAGGGCAGATGTGAATGATGATGGACACTAACGTTATCCGAAACGTTGGTTAAAGAAGGGGGTAGCGTTATACGGCATAACACCCCAAAAATACTTTTGGCCGTGAAAATCTAAAATCATATCTACAGACAAGTAGTTTTATCGTTGATGTATTTGAATAATAATATGTTTTATTATTTATTTATCTACCTCTCTCTAAATTAATGTATTAAATGAAGCATCTCATGTGAACAAATATTTTACCTCTTGTAAGTAGAGCTACTTACTTTTGAACTTTTATTTTAAATACTCTGGCTGTTAAGTCTGTCCGTTGAATTTTGACCTGGCATCAGCTCTATAGTAATTACTTGCCAGGCGGGAATACTTTCATTGTAATAAACCGATCAGGCCTCCCATTATTATGCACATAGGTGAACGCATCCTGTGTGTATTCATGAAGATATCTCGGGCTATTTACAAATGATGACGGGAGGATCACTCTTTGACCCAATTTATTTTTATCTAAATCCGCATCATTCCTTATCGCGTCTTGTAAATGAATATAGTTTTCTGCTCGCAGTTTTGTTTGGTTCAAAGCAATAAATCTTAAGCGCTTAGTCTCCATTTTGATGATCACTTCCAACATAAATTGATGAAGGGCAAATCTACATCAAAGCAATAAATTAAAATTATTGCGTCGTACCATCATATGATACGCATAAAAGTCTTTGCAGGACACTGTTTTGTTAGGTATGGGTTGTTGGGTAACTGAAGTATCCCGCTTGTCCTTTTCAAAAAAATATTGGGTACTCGAGAGCGTCATAAAATCTATGAGTGTCCGGAACTCTAGTGAGTCGGCAATCGTGCACCTAAACCGAGACGTAGTTTGTTCACTATTAACTACAACGGCAGCTATTTCATTTGAGATCGGGGCATTGAAACTTACATTGAAAATACCCCACTTTTTTCTTGTGAATATTTGACGTCGTTCTTCTGCCCTTTCAGCAACAGCGCATCTGGGAGATTCTGCTTCAATGGGCTCTGTAGCTCTTTTGGACACATTGTATGTCGCAAAGAGTAATAAAAACACATACATCCATACAAACTTTCGCGTTTATAACTGTTGTATATATTTCTAAATGTATTTATGAAATATTCAACTAACTGTATCAAGTGTGCCTAGTCTGATTTAACATCTGTGTATTTTCCTTTAAATGCCCTTTAAATTCGTGTTCTTTTGTAAAAATAATTTTCATAATTGTATAATGTTGTCCTTCCCGAAATGAGTTTTATTAAACTCAATGGGAATAATGTATTATAAATATTAAAATAAGATAGCTTATATGTTATTCTGATGTATGAGCTATATTATTTTAAAGTTCCATTAAAATCCCATTCATTAGTTTTTGCGCGAAAGAGTAACAAAACTATTTTGTTTTAAATATAAAATAGGTTAGATATTTTTTTTTACTGAAAAAATAATCTTTTTTACTGAAATTTTTACTAAAAAAAAAACTATGTAAAAAAACTTGTTAAAGCCATTATTCATTTTGCAATGGCAATTGCCGCCATTTGACAATGGATTTCGATAAATCGACCCAAAATAAATCGAAAATGAAGAATACATTTTTTCGAGATCTTGCTTTGTTTCGAGATATCGACAGTATCGACCCTTTAAAGTTTTAGTAATTTAATAAAAAATACATTCACTTTTGTATCACAAACCATGTTACACAAACCTAGCGTAGCCGCTAAACTACTTGAAAACTGGAATGTTTTTCTTGCCTTGACGCGAGCAGGCGCTACGAAGGGGGCACTTTCTTTTGTACCACAAACCATGTTAGAAAAACCTAGCGTAGCCGCTAAACTACTTGAAAACTGGGATGTTTTCCTTGCCTTGACGCGAGCAGGCACTACGAAGGGGGCACTTTCTTTTGTATCACAAACCATGTAACACAAACATTCCAGTTTTCAAGTAGTTTAGCGGCTACGCTAGGTTTGTGTAACATGGTTTGTGATACAAAAGAAAGTGCTCCCTTCGTAGCGCCTGCTCGCGTCAAGGCAAGGAAAACATCCCAGTTTTCAAGTAGTTTAGCGGCTACGCTAGGTTTGTGTAACATGGTTTGTGATACAAAAATGAATGTATTTTTTATGAAATCACTAAAAAACTTTATAGTGTCGATATCTCGAAACGAAGCAAGATATCGAATTATTCTTCATTTTCGATTTATTTTGGATCAATTTATCGAAATCCATCGTCAAATATCGGCGCCACGGAAATCGTACTCTCCCATTATTTCTAGTATTCGCCAAACTAGTGCTAAAAACAGATTTTTAGGTAAACCTTTTAACATTAAAAAATTTAATGTAAAAAAAAAACGTGCCTGAAGGACTTTATTCAATTTACTGTATTTTATTTCCAGAATTTCGCCAAACTAGTGCTTACCTAATTCGCATAGATTGTCTAGTAGTGACATATTTCTAGCTCCTCGTTATAGTACGGTATTATATCGGGTATACCAATATAACAAAATGACAGGATGGCCGCCAAATATCGCGGCAAAGTACGCGGCAGTAAATTTTCAATTTCAATATATTCCACTTCCCCGAATGCAAAAAGTTGTCTTTTACAGTAATTAAGGTGAATCTAAAGGTTTTTTGAAAAAAATATTCGTAATAAGCGTTCCAGTTCGATCGAAAGTTTACCCAAATTTCAAATCAAAATGACAGTTAAAGAATTCTCATATGAAATGTCAAGTCAAAATTTTAATACACAAAATTCCAATAAAAAATAAATTTTACACACTCAACATATTAAAATTATTTATTGAAACCGTAATAGAAAACAATTACTTACATATTAACACCACAAACGGATTATTAATGATTGAAGGCAATAATAATCTTCAGTACATTTTAACCCTAGTAGCACTTTGTTATTATGGTTGATAAGGAAAATTTGTATGAAATGTCCAATCAACCTTACAAAAATGAATATTTGCAATACATGGAAAATAGCTAGCTTTATAAATTATAGCCTATAATTTATTCTGTTGTATGAGCTTCATTATTGTAAAGTTTCATTAAAATCCATTCAGTAATTTTTGCGTGAAAGATTAACAAACATACATACATCCATACAAACAATCGCGTTTATAATATATTTTATCACCAGATTTTCAGGAACGGGTTTAGTTTTTCCCATAGGAAAAACTAAACCCTTTCATACACTTTTCCATATAAATGATCATCTAGTAAATCCACGTTATGCAAGTGTATTATATAAGTATAATTAATACAAAACAATACAAGAACAACACGTTAATCTACCAAACTATTAAATGGTAATATAATTCGCCGTCTCCAGATATTTTCATATCAGAGGGTTCGGCTCTGTGGAATTCCTAATTTGACCGATAAATCCTACTGATCCCTCAATATAAATATTTAAAAAATCTTTCGTAATTCTACATGTATTTAAAATGACTGATTTTTCATTTTTATGTACAAATTCTTTGACAAATCTAATATGCCTAAATTTTTAATAAGAGAGCTAGGTATAATGCCAGTAGCCGATATAACAAAAGGTAATATTTTTATAGTCTGAGAATGCCAAATTCTTTTAATTTCATTTCCTAAATCTGTATACTTTCTTATTTTTTCAGAAACAGATTTTTGAATATTACAGGAATTTGGAATAGCTACATCAATAATATAAGTTATTTTTTTAATTTTGTCATGTAAAACTATATCAGGTCTATTATGACCAATTGGTCTGTCTGTTAGAAAAAAAGTAATAGTGATAGTATAAGATTTTTATTTATTATTTTTATGTGAATACAGCGCAAGAGTCCCAACTGCTACCATCTGGAGAAAGGGAGACTATGGCATCCCCAAATGGGGTATGTTGTGATAGGGAAAGTGATTGGGGAGGGGAAGAAGATAGGGAAAGGAATTGTTGGGAAGTACCCAGCTGTTCAGATCATGCCAATAAATACGGCTAAAGCCATTTGAAGCAACGATTCAATTCTAATAGTGGTCTTACCACCTTGCATCTTCCATCCTGGAATGTGCCGCAAATATACAATTTATTGTTTTAAAAGAGGAAAATTGTGAAATAATCACATTTGAACATTCGTGACGTACGTAATAAAGTTAAATTGTGATTACACGCGTTACATTTAAAACATAAATTAATTATTTTTATCACAGTTGATGAAATAGTTTTGTTTTCAGTTAATTAAAATGATCGACAAATTTAATGACAACTCAGTCGAAAAAGTACCTAACGACTTACTCAAATAAAAAAAAACAAGATGTTTTATGGTTTTAACATAAAATTTATTTTTATCTTCAAAGCACTTAATTGAAAAATAGACAAAACATCTACATTATTGTTTTTTACTTGATGAGCAGTCAACTAAAAGTTAAAAAAAAATAACAGAACACATAAATTTGATGCTGACAAAAAATAGTAATATTAAATAAGGAAATATAATAAATAAACAAAAATGTTAGGATTGGGGTACAAACAGGGGAAGGGTGGATTATAATTGAAACAATCTAACTTTAAAAAATAATATAAAATGTAACAATCTTCTTTATAAAAAATAAATTAAAATATTTATATACAAAATATATATATTTACGTCTTCTTGAGTTGATGACAAAAGTCTAAGTTGCAGTCTTTTGTCGCACTCAGGAAGTCCTGGAGGTATTCCCAGGAGCAGAGTCCTTTAAGGCAACCTAGAAGTTCCATTGGCTTCTCGTTCAGGAAGAACTGGACTTCGTATTTTTCAGCTCCGCATCTATTAAAAACAATGAAATGTGTTGATATTTTGAAAAGAGTAATTCACATTTTGTTAAACATGAGCCACGTCGCCCTCTTAGCTTGATTTAAGAAATTGTGTTGAATAGTTATTTAGAAACAATAACGCCCTTTCATAATAAACCACTTTGTCTTAATTTAGACTAGAAGCTCTTATAATTGGAGATGAGTGTTAAGGACGGCCTGGAGGACAACTTCCTCTCTGTTATGCTCTCAAAATGTTTCTGTCGGTGGAAACCTTACATATAGATTGATTTAAAAAATTACGGCAAAAATAAAAACATTTTTTAAAACTTACTTGTGCAGAACAACAGCAATGTTTCCAGAAAAGGGAGCCTGCAAACTGGTTCTATACTTCCTACTGGGATTCATTTCAGATCCTTTTAACAGTGTATCATCCATTCCAAATCTTAGGGCTGTAAAAACCAACCCAAGCATCGGGTCATGTGAAAACAAACCAATTACTCTTGGCTTTGCTAAATTATTTGCAATAGTTTTTTTAAAGGTCTCCATCATGTGTCTGAGAGGTAAACAACCTATCTTTGGATTGTATTCATGACTATATCCAGTTTTGTAATACTGGTTGAGGTCCTCGTAGTACTCTAGGATCAAGAGGTCAGGTTTCTTGAACACAGAACACCACGGGGAGAACTGGTCGGGAAACCAACTCTTCTCAAAACGACAGAGGTTGTACATTAACTCAACTTCATCATCTGTCAGGTTGTTTCTAAAGCCAAGCCTTTTGGAGACATCAGACACGAGCTGGAAAAAAACAAGCAGATTTTTTACACAAAATTCAAAACACGAAATTATGTTAGATCTACTATAAATAACTACAAAGTACCTGTATATATCCATTTTGCTGTTTAAGGACTAGCAGTTCTTTATCTCTGAATTCTGGATTTGTTTCAACTTCATCTCTCCAAGCAGGGCAGTTCATGTAGGGCTAAAATGATAATCAGATAATAATCTTTGGATTTTAACGATTTTAGAATTGTTGTGGTTTCTCATTTATTGATTTCTTTTACCTTAACAACGTTATCAACCGCTTTTGGATCTTCTATTTTAACGTCTTCATGTGATCCAAACAGTCCTTCTATATAGGCCCTACAACTGTCCCAAGTTCTCTGTCTGCCTGTATGTCTGAAGTAGAACTGGTCTGGTGAGTAGAATGACATTAGTTCTGGAAATCTTCTTTGGTATCTTTGACCTATTTCTTTAATTTCTCTCCAGCCTTCCTCAGTTAGGTTATAGGTTTCGCTTTCAACATTTTTGTCCCATTCCCAAGTAGACAAGCCCTGTAAATCCGCAGCACACAACGCATCATCGTCATTTGCGTAGTCTGATTCATAGTTGTGTAAGATTCTATCTCTTAGCTCCGGTCCCAATTTCATCTTTGCCGTGTCTCTTGGCGATGGATAGCGTGTCCCATGCCGAACCAAGTGCCAAATTTGGATTGGTTTGCAAACTAAAAAGAAAGAGATTTTTCTGGTTATTTGTTGTCTTTGTGTTTAATTCGTTGAACTACATTAAATTTAAAAAAAAACAAATTTAGTCATGTTATTATAAAGCTCAGTAAGTATTTGGGTTTTTATTATTGTAAAAAACTGTTTTGGCAATATCAATCTGTCGTTATTCCACATTGAGAAGAAGAAAAGAGAAACAAACATCTAACATATCTACCTTCTATAGGCACAGATATTTTTAGTTTTTCAATATCATGATTGCCTGAAAGCTCTTATGATTATTATTTTATTTACAGAGCTGTTATATTCTGCAAATAAGTAACCTAATAATATTTATTTATTTATTTGTTTATAAGATTTACACAGTACATTAAATATAAGTTGTAAGGTATTTTAAATAAATTACATGGTTTTGTACCTATTTCGTAAATCTGTAAAATATCAATAGGTAATTTCGCCTGGGTTTTAAAACTATATTATGATGAAACTAATGAAAAGAATCAAACATTGGTTGACTAATAAAACATAAATGAAAGAGTATGGGTGGAGAAAATTTTACATTTTAAAATCAAAAATTATTTGCTCACTAAAGTTTAATAAAATGATAAGAAATTTAATAATTTTGTTTTGTATGTTCGCAATGAATCGTGAAAAATGTCTAATTGTAATAATTTTTCATAGTGGGTATAGGTTGTGATTGCGCGAGTGATTGGTGAGTTATTTGCTTATTTGTTCACGGAATAATTATATTGATCAGAGTTTGTCTGTGAATAAATATGAACGCTTGATGACATGTCTATAGGTACCCCAAAATGGTTGACGAAATGTAACAAAAAATATTCTTCACTTGTTTTTATTTTATTTTGGTTTAAATCAGTTTGGAAACCAACGCCTTCATCGCTGCTCATATTTTGAGGAATAAAATTTATGTAAGATCAAAAAAAGGTTTTTTTCAAGTTCCGCTATGTAGTTACTCAGCAAATGTTTTTAAATATAAGTACATTCGTAGGTTTAAAAACATATTATTTGAAAAAATTATGGATTTTTACAAAATAAACAAAAATTAATTTAAAAAAAACCATGCTAATAAAGGTACATATTTGTTTTTTTATTATATATATTATTATATTTAATATATAATATTATATTAATCGAGAAGAGAATTATAAATATAGGAATATTTACATGTTATAATTTGATAATTTGTATGTTTATTTACTTTGATGTCTCACTTCACACAATTCGTATAATGATAGTTTACTATCTCAGAAAGCGATATTAACATAAAAATAAGTAAATATTCAATCAAATAAAACAAAGTTATTTTTATATTATATTTGATTTTATTTGGGAGAACAACAGTATACATTATTAATAAGGCAAAATTAATTAAGTTACATTAATTGTACCATTTACAGGTTTCACATGGGTATTGTATATAAGTGGAATGATTTTAAAGATGATATGAAAAATTACAGAAACAAGTTGATTGAAAGGGATTATGGTGAGGGTAGGATGGGGGGGGGATTGGTCAAGTTGAGTTATAGTATGTATACTAATACAAATACGGATTACAAGAAAAAAGAAAATAAAAGAATGAGAAGTTCATAGGATTGTTGTAGTATTAGATGAGTATGTATAGTTGTTAAGTATTGTGAGATCGCCTGTGTAACTTTAAGGAGTGTGGTGTAGAGTTAAAGATGTCAAATTGTGAATAGTATGTTTGGAGGCAGGATGCGATCTCCTATGATGAGGAGATTTGTGGGCCTCCGGTTGATTGAGGAGATATCGGTGTGTCGTGATATCTCCGCGTGCTGTAGGTCGGAATAATAAACGCTGGAGGATGATTGTTGATGATGATGATGTTTATTTATAATATTTATAAATGTACAGTATTTACATATGCACCGTATTTACAAATTCCGACGCGGGACTGCTGATGTGTTTCATGGCGGCCGGTTGCCGTGAAGACTGATTAAGATCGACAGACTGGATTTGGCTCGCTCGAGCCCTTATATAGGGCCGAGCCTGGTACGAGAACGGCAGGCGAAATCGTGCACACGCTGGAAGATTCCCGAAATTTCGGGGCAGCGCTACGTGTCGGGTATTGCAGATTCCACACATTTCGAGAAGGTGGTCAACAACAAAAAGGTAGGTGCAGCGCAGCGCCGGACAGTGCCAATTAGTGCGGCGTAGATATCGATAGGTAAGCCCCTATTGAAAATATGTGATGCACGATAAATTGAGGAGTTTTGCTTAGAGTTCGTGTTGCATCGAGGGAGGCTAAGAATTTTGTCTGATCTGGTTCGTTTGTTGGGAACTCGTAATTGGATTCGTTGTAAAAGTTCCGGGCAGTCTAAGTATCGCAGGAAACGATTTTGAAAACGTTCCAGATTGTGTACGTACGATTTATATTGCAGGTTCCATACTTGTGAAGCGTATTCTAGTAAACTGCGGACATGTGCAAAATACAGGATTTTCATCGTTTTAAGGTTATTGAATTTTTACATGTTCGAAGAATGAATCCTAACGTTTTCGAGGCTTTTGACGTTACTGAGTCGATATGAATATCATATATAAGCTTAGAGTCCAATGTTACTCCTAAATCTTTGACTTCTGTTTTGTTAATTAATATGGAGCCGTTAAGACTATACAATTTTTTCAAAGACCTTGCTGAAGACACACAATTTTGAAATTGGACGATATTTTTCATCGTCAGATTTTTTCCCAGTTTTGAAAATCAGTGTTATGAATGCAGTTTTCCAAGTATTTGGTACCACACCCTCTCTTTTTTTGGGAAAACATTTAAGACAGTAATCCTAAAAGTAAACACTTTAAGATAAACATATTTGAAAGAAAAATAGACGAAAGAAAATAAAAAGAGGAATAAGAGTTTCCGTTTAGGTCTCGCTGATATTACAGCTGGCTGGGACGAGGGTCTCCTGTATCGGTTCCCGAGAGACGAGAGAAATTCTGCTGGACCTCCATCTTGTTCAGATCTTCCTCCTTGGATATGAAGATTGGCGGGGAAGTTGAGTTGCGACGAGCAAAGATTTGACAGTTTTTTAACCAAACATATTTGCAAATTTTTTTCCTTGCCTAAAGTTCTCGCCCGAAAGAATAGATTTTTGTTTACCTTAGTGAGGTGATCGTTGATGTAAAGATTTGTTGGTGCTCCAGCAAACCCAATTTCAGCCATGGTAAAACTTTTTCCATCTTTTACTGCTTGAAGAGGTTGGTTCTTGAGGCTTCGACTGATAAGTTTTATGATGATGTGTTTAGCTATATATAGCTTACCAGGGGAGTTTCCTTTCGTGGCCACACGAGTCACGAATTCCACGTCCCTTTGGCCGATGTCAATGTTATTAAAATTCGATATTTTTTTAATGATGTTCATCAGGTTTTCATCTTTTGTTTGAGGTACCTCCTTGATTTCAAGGTTTTGCAATCTTGACCATTGGTCTCGTTTGTTCGATTCATTTACAAAGACGCGCATTTCCATTCGCAGGTGTGCCACCTCCGTTTCCAAATTCAACTTTTTCTAATCGTTTCTCAAGTATGTTTATTTTTTTCCCAAATGCCGCTACGTCCACGTGACAGCTCCCTGGACACTGGACACAATGTTTTTTAAATCTTTCAATTCAGTAGAGAATTTATTTTCTATGATTTCCGACATTTCCTTCTTCATGTATCGATGTTATTTTGGTGTTCAATATTTAGGTTTGCGATTTGAGATAGGATATCTTTTTTCATTATGTCCATGCTTTTTTCTAGAAGCTCGATCATTTTATCTTCACTTTCGAGAGTCTTGCCTCATTGTGGTGCTGTTCATTGTGGATTTTTCCTAATAAATTTGATGTTTTGATATTTAAAGTCAAATTTCACAGATATCACACACTTTACAATACTGTCAAAAATATCTTATCTTAATATATCTGTTTCATTTAAATAAAAATGATGGCACCAAGTGATTTTGTGAAGATTGAAGAAAATTCGTAATAATTGATGATAATATTAGCGACTATTAATCGAAAATTTTAAATAGAAAAATAAGAAAAAGATGCCCCATCTAGGTATTGAACCAAGGACCTTAGCCTTACCGGAGCCCCCCTCTTCACTGAGCTAATTCAATATTATCCCCGTCGGTCATATTCAACCGTATCATTCTTCCTAGTTGAAGTATGATACATATGATTGAAAGGGAAATGTTTGAATTAGATCAGTGGTAGAGTAGCGTCCCAATAAGGTTAAGATTCTGGGTTCAATTCCTTGATGCGACCGTATCTTTCTCTGATTTTTCTATTTCAAATATTGAATCAGCAGTTTAATGGAGTTTGAAAATGGCCTTGTATGCCGAAACAGCTGTCACAATAATAAAAACTAAAACGCTTGCAGAACTTAATAATAAACATTATTAAATTTTATTATTATT
The DNA here is from genome assembly GCA_951813805.1 of Limnephilus auricula. Lineage (NCBI taxonomy): Eukaryota > Metazoa > Arthropoda > Insecta > Trichoptera > Limnephilidae > Limnephilus > Limnephilus auricula. The sequence goes on from OX638393.1 coordinate 38,197,947, forward strand.
TTTTTATTGTATTATATTAATTTTTTAAATAATGGAGTTCTACGAATTAAACACAAAAACAATAAATAAAAAAGAAAATAAAAGTTTTAGATTGAGAGTCGCTAATATTACCTTCAATGATTAAATATTACAATTCGAGGGTTATTAATTTTTTTTAAAATAAAAAATAAGTGTTCAAATTAACCAACCTGATTGAGAATCGGCATCTCCTCTTACTTTATCGTAGGAAGTTTTAGTACTATAAAGTATATATGGATTAGAATCAGTTTTCAAACAATGACTTCTTCTAAATCTACCAAAATACTTTTGGGCATTGATTCCCAATAATACAACCACCAACAATAGACATATTTTGAATGTTAACATTTCATCAATTACAAAAAAAGACACTATTCTTTAGTTCTAATCTGAAACTTTTGACCTAGACGACACCAAACCTACCACGCTTACAAAACACAAATGAGGTGAAATTAAGATCTGAAAGAATATTTTTATATAATAGTCAACACTCTTAACCCCGCGGACAAATAATAATATGTTTACAATGATGTATTCTTACATCACAAAAATACATTAATACTGATTTAAAAAAAAATGCTTGATGATGAGGCAACCAAAGCAAACAAGTGTGTCGATATTGCAAAGATTTGCATGTAATTGCCAGTTATATCAAAAAAATATCGTTAGGTTTATATTGTTGCGTTTAAATTTGAGCTAATCATGTATAGCAAATTGGTGTTTAGGATACAATAACACAGATACATGGTAACTAAACTATTTTGTATCTGATACGTTTTTAGATTTTCACGGCCAAAAGCATTTTCTTTGTTTGTTTTTGGGGTGTTATGCCGTGTTGTGCTACCTCCTTCTTTAGCCGACGTTTCGGAAAGCGTTGCAGTGTCCATCATCAGGGCAGGACGCATCTGCCGGATCTGCCCTGATGATGGACACTGCAACGCTGTCCGAAACGTCGGCTAAAGAAGGAGGTAGCACAACACGGCATAACACCCCAAAAACAAACAACGAAAATATTTTGTATCTGTAACACTCCGTGTCAAGCCGAAGATTGGCTTAAAATGGCCTGTTCTGAGAATTGTGTAAAACAGTTTACAACTTTCTTAAGAGTTCAAACCCGTTTTCATTCATTTGCCAATACAATTCAAGGCTTCGTAGGTATATATTACCATTTAAAAATAATTGGGTAATGCAGCAATGTTTATAGACATTTACCAATTACTCAGGAATATGAATCATCCTACACTATCCATACGTAAACGATGGATCTGATTACATATTTTAGTCTAAAATGTATTTTTGTTCAAGCAATTATGTTATGACGGGTTATGAATAATAGTGAAACCAATTATTAGACACAATGTACGTAGGAAACAGACATACGTACATTGTGTGTCTCATCTTTTATCTCACCATTATTTATTTATTTATAAGATATACAAAGTAAATTAAGTATAAGTTTTAAGGTATGTTAAATAAATAACATGGATTTGTACCTATTACGTAAATCTGTAAAATGTCACTAAGTAATTTCGCCTGGATTTTAAAACATAATTATGATGAAATTAATGAAAATAATCAAACATTGGTTGACGAATAATAACAAAAATGAAAGAGGGGTGGAGAAAAAGTTACGTTTCAAAATCTAAAATTATGTGCTCACTAAAGTTTAATAAAACGACAAGAAATTTAATAATTTGGTTTTGAGGAAAATAATTTCCCTCAGGTCCTATGTCATCTTTGGGGATGCTGTGTGGAGGGTATGTACGATTTATCAAAAAATATTATTTAAGGAAAAAGTGCTGCTAACCCAACTCTCATAAAGAATTATAAAATTATAAAAAACTACCGACGTAGCTTCTTCTTTCTAAAAAATTAATATTTTTTTAAATTTCAATTTCGTGAAAGTTTCGGTGTAGAAAAGTGTATTCTCCATTAACCCCTTTTCGAGCGATTTCTGTATGTAAATTTGAGCGTTGTCTCATTCGCACATTTCGCATTCGCATGTATTGTAAGTGTGCGTGAGCTTATTGTTAGCGGGACAGAATGACAGACGTGTTCCGCGTGTGGTTCAAAGTCTAGCCTCTTAAGCTATTTGAAAATCGATGGACTTAAGGTATTTGAAGATGATGTCTACATTGATCTCGATTGAGTTAATTACGCTATTTGAATTTAAACAATCACCGGTATTGCTTGTATGAGCAGGATGAACATTCGAAAATACAGATCCAAAATATTCGGAAAATAAATCAGCTTCTGCTTTACTGTCCTTACTGTGTAAGAAAGGGCTGCAGCATTTTTGTGATAAGGAACGCAAGTTTAACAGAATAAACATGAGAATAAAATCGCCTATTATCTATAACAATGATAACTATCAAGGTAAGCGTAAACTCCAGAGTTGCCACATGGTGGTTACAATTAATAATATTTTCGTAATTTAGCACGATCGTTGAAGTAAACTCTGGGATATGATGGGTATACTTAGATAACGCTGTAAAAGAAATACCCAATGTCAAATAACGGCTGTGAGCAGTTAAGAGCGATTGACCAGCGGCTGAGAATAAAAGTTTAAAAATGATTGCAACTGTACAGGGAGGTTCCAATGAGAAAGATCGATTATTCCCCGTATCAAAATTTTTAAATTACAAATTTAATATCGATTTATTTCATTCAAAACTTAATATATACCTGCTTTCAAGTACGCAATAAAAATGCTCAAAACACACGATGATAAATTATTAAATATCGTGTACTTCTTGTAAGAATTTTTTGATCATAAGTATTTATGATTTTTCAATAAAATCTAAACAAAACAAGAGTGTAAAATGTTTTTGAAATATTTTCGTTCAATATATTAGCGTTATTATTTAGGGATTTTTGAATAACCAAATTAATTTATCGTTTAGTCCCATCCTAGATATGTTTCCAATAAACCGCTCTGTTATTGCTGGATTTCCCGCAACTACCCCCCTCCCCCTTTGACCTCCCACTCCAGCACCTAAATGTTTGGTATATATCTGTCAATATTTTGTATCATAGGTTAGTTTTAATATTCTCCTGACGAAGGAAGGGTTCTTCCGAAACCGGTAGAGTGTAATTAAAATTAAAGTGGTCTAAAACAAATTTATATATTTTATTGTCAATTTATGTTGTTTTGTAAAACAGAGTCAATACGTCTAGAATTTGATTTAAAAAAGACTAATTTCCGGTATTCTCTGAATACCCTCTTAAATTAACATACATTATGATGAAGGTGAAGAACTATTGTGAATTTAGCGCAGAATGTCAATAAAATCGGTCAGCCGATTAAAAGCGTTTTTATCTTAAGTTTAAGTGGCAATTACGGTTTTTGTAGTCGCTTAATTTGTACAGTTACGAATTATTTTATTTATAAGTATTAGCTCTGCTATATCAATAGTTCTGTGCCTTAAGAGGGTATTACCAGAAAATACCAGAAATAAGTCATTTTTAAATCAAATTCTAGACGTATTGACTCTTTTTTACAATAATATTTATTTTGAAAGATTGTTATTTTATCTGGTACACACAGTATTAAAATGTTGAAAAACTAAGTGTATTTTTAATATACTAAGGTTATACCGTTGGTCGTTGGCTGATTTGTTCAATTTTCAAACGATAGATTTTATTAAACAACACAAATTTAAAATTATATAATCATACAACAAAATAAATCAATACATAATCTATTCAACACAGTTTTGAGAATTTTTATTTTAGTTAAATTAAAATCTTTAAAAAATAAATCCGGTAACGTGTTTGTGACAAAACCACCTTAGTTTTTATATTTTTGTAAGGTCTTACAAACTGAAATATTTCAAATTTTTTTTACAGTCTTATTTTGTTTAGACATTTTTGAAAAATCATAAATACTAATGATCAAAAAATTCTTACAAGAAGTACACGATATTTAATAATTTGTCATTGTGCGTTTTGAGCATTTTTATTGCTTACTTGAATGTAGGTATATATTAAAGCATGTTTTGAATGAAATAAATCGATTTTAAATTTTCAATTTAAAAAATTCGATACGGGAAATAATCGATATTTCTCATTGGAACCTCCCTGTACTGTTGCAAGCATTTTTAAACTTTCATTCTCAGTCGCAATTTTTATTAAGCAATACAAATGCTAAAAATGCATGATAATAAATTATTGTACTCCTTGAACTATTTTTTAATCAAAGTATTTATGATTTTTAATAATGTCTAAACAAAATAAGTGTGTAAAAAATCTGAATATTTTAGCTTGTAAGACCTCAATTAAATAGAAAAACTGAGGTATTTTCGTCACAAAACACACTCTCGGATTTATTTTCTGTTTGGAAAAGGCAGCAGTGGTTGTTCTTACACAAAATTTTATTTCAGATAATCTTTGTTTTTTTGATAATGGTCGATGATTGTAGATACCTGGGTGCGAGGTGTCGCTTATTTCTCTGCACTAATTAAAGTTGCCAAGTAGGGAGCTGGCAGCACTGCATTTTGGTATAGTCCTACTCCAGATTGAGTATTATCGTATGTTGAACATATTCTTATAAGACAAGCCTTTTATGTAACTGCTAACTGAAAACTCATTTACAAAATAATGTTCGAAAACAGGTTTTGCCTAATCATAATTATTTTTATAGACCGGTTAGAACAATAATTCACCTACCTACCAACTGGCTAGCAGTGAACAACTGTCAAAACAACTCCGTTATTTTTTTAAAGTTTTGTGAGTTTTGTGGGTTAAATAAAGCAGCAAACTATAGTGCCGGTTTAATCCCACAATGATAAAAGTGCAACAAGTATAATTTTGCGTTTTCATATCAATTCTACAAGAAAACAACATATTTCTCCTGATTCTGGTTGGAATTTTGACAATACTTTTGGTGCTCCAAATAAAGTATTAAAGTGATATAACAAGTGACATTAAAACATTTCGAGTGATCAAATCAGCGGAGTTTAAAAAAATATATATATTATTATTCCTTTATTAATAACAACTTTAAAAAATATATAAAATAATTTTAAAAGGACATTTTATATTACTCGTGTTTTCCCTCTGGCAATCTACAGAGCTCCGTCATATTAAAATAAGATTTTATCGGTAGATGTCACTACATTCATAAGCATACAAAAAAAAATTATAAATTAATTTTTGAAAATAAAATAAATTACAATGCGTCCAAGAAATGATAAAGGTGATTCTTTAATTGAACAAAAATTTGATAGTTTCAAAGAACAGTTACTTCAAACAATGAGTGAGAGAATAGACGTGCAACTAAAACTTTTTCTAAAAAATGATTTTAACAAAATATTTTTGGACATCAAGAGAGAAATTCAAGATCTGGTTAAGGGTGTGGAAACCTGCTCAAATAAAATCGATGAGTTTGAAGGTCAGCTAAACAAAACTAAAGATCATCTAAATAATAATGACACAAAAATGGAAGAACTGAAAAAAGAAATAAAATATCTTAAATCGTCTGTCAACAACATACAACAATGTTCGCTAGAGACATCTATCGAAATCCAAGGAATTGTTCTTAAGAAAAATGAAGACATCAAAAATCCTATTGAGCTTCTGCTAAAAACACTAGACTGCAGTGACCTTGTAAAAAACAATTCCATAGTAAATTGTTACAACAACCCCGCTAAACAAATAATAACTATTCAAATGAATTCAAAAGAATCGAAGGACAGGATCATAAAACAAAAAAAGGTTAGAGGAGAATTAACCCCAAAGGAGATGAAGTATTCGGACTCCAAGGAGAAAATCTACATAAATGAAAAACTAACCCCAATTAATAAACAACTTCTCTGGTTAGCGAAGTCAACAAAATCTATTGGATATAAATACATTTGGACAAAGAACGGACGTGTTTTACTGAGAAAAAGCGACGATTCTCCTGTTATTTGCATTAAAGATACAAACGATATACCTCTAAAGTGAACATTCATTTATACACATCAGGACAAGGATACTCAAGAATACATAATATTTATTATTTAATCTACGTCGAACTACTACTGAAAAACATGCAAGTTTCTATGTACAAGATATATTATTTGAAATACTATAATTTACTACGCAGGCTTTTAGTTTTTCCGGTTTTATTTTATTTAATTTTTTTGGGGTAACGTTGAAATGATTCTTCTTTTATCAAATACTTTTATTTTCCAATTTTCTTTTTTCACGTACACGTTGTTTTTCAGGCTTTCCACCCTTTCTTAGACCCTTAGAGTTTTACTTCTATAAAGTCGAACATACGTGAATTTTCCATCCCCGTGATCCAAGATGGTACTCATGTTCACGCAAACTAAATGGAAAATGTTAGATCTTTGACCCCTAAACTTCCTTCCTCATTTAGTCGTGATTTACATCCCCCTTTCCTTCAAGGCTTTGTTCTATGTAACTAAGAAATGAAGAAAATTCTCCCTCTCAAATCACAGAACTCTCTGAAAACCCTTTTTTTCCCCAATTTAAATACTCATTAGAGTATCTTGATGCATTATTTTTATCATATATATATGCATCTAATTTGTCTACGTTATTTACGGCTTTGAACGCAAATCTACGTGACTATTTATTACGTAAAGAGACTCCGAATCATACGTTGTGTTGTGTTTTGCTTCATGATATTAAAGTCTAATTACATTTTGTTTGTGGTATCCCTGATTCTTTTGGATGGCGTTGCCGTTGATAATTGAATCTCAAACAGAATGTGTAGTTACTTTTAGTTATATAAATTTATTTAATGTGCTTTTAAATTCCCTCCTATACTGTGATTCAACCTCATCCTAAGCTGTTTTTATTTTTAATTTAAACATGTTGATTGCTATTTTTTTTTGTTAGTTAGTTAGTGAACAAAATGTGCAATTATGAAGTCATTTGGTCCGCTCCCGTTCGCCTGCCCTAGATTGTGGGTTTACATAGATATATAATTTTGTTTTATTTGGTTAGTACATTTTATAGATCGAATAGAAAACGAAGGCGGATATACTTGTTTGCAATGGCTTGGCACCTGCCTCCTGCGTAACATTCGACTGATCGAATTCGAACTAAACCTTTCCGATATCACTGAGCGCGAATTAATTGACTGGTGCTAAATCTCTTCAATGATTTTTCCGAGTTCCTAATCAACCCTTCCATGCTCTCCAACGGATTAGAAAAGCCCTCCTCCGAGTCCGAACGTACCCAAGCCCCTACTCCTCCAAAATTACGACTACTGAAAGCGAACCGGTTTCGTTTTCCAAACAATCATATACTCACGAGTTTTGTGACAGCCGGGTTTCCTACGTCCTTCAGCCACATCCAAGAGAAAATGTAAAAACGTCTAGTGGCGACGGGATTACATTCTCCAATGAATAGTACATTTAAAGATATATATTTATACATAAGTTTTTTATAACCTGCAATGTCCATCTTTTTAAATGGCATTACGAGGCCGAGAATTCTCAGTATCAGGGCTTTCACCACTCGGATCCAAGTATCGCGATATATAAATAATAATATAAAAATAAATAACACTGTAAACATAAAAACATATACTCCGCTCGTCTGTTTGGTTTTGGTTGATAATTTTTTTTGATAGAGTTTATCAACTCTATATTTTGCAATTACTTACAATCGCACACCCCCTCTTCTCTCTCTAATATTTGTATAGAACATATCTGTGACATTCTATAACATGGTCCTCAAACCATTTTAACTCAGTGTAGTCATAACACTTTATTTTGTTGTTTTCTCTCATTCCCTTGAATTTGTCTATTTACTAACATAGTAAATATTTAATTTCCCACATTAATTTCTTTTGTTTATTTTTATTTAAGTGAATTTTCCTTTCGTATCCATGGTTAGTCATCCTCATTATTTGAAATAGTTTTGTCTCCGATTGCTTGTTTGATATAAAACTTCCCTCCTCCGAGTGCAACCTCAGTAGTATTTTCCTACTATCCCGTGATTTTCCCAATGTTAAATGTAGATGTTTCTTGTAAAATAATTTTTCCTTTTTCACCTCCACTATTTGAAATAATTTTGTCTCCGATTGCTTGTTTGATATTAATCCCCTATGAAATGACATCCCCCATCTAAATTGATAAGTACCTACATTTAAATTTAATGGTAACCTAAATAGTTCTTAAGTACTTTATCCCCCTGACCTACTCAACGTCAAATAATTTAAAGATGAGTCTATTACTGTACATTAGATTCATAATGTCCTCGACCTTGTAAATCATGGTATATATAATCCACCAAAGAACAAAATTATGAAATTAAAACCCATTGCTCTACTTGTGTGAAATTTAATAATCACTATAACTCTTATCTGATTGAATGATAATATTATAATAATATTTCATATTGTTTGATTTTTTTTTAAATTTGATAACGTTCCTTAACCTTGGCTTTGAAGCTTAAATTAAATATCGTAGTCCATGAATGTCAATATTTATTTAAAGGAAGGTCGTTGTTACACGCCGAAGATCGCTTGAATTGTCCTAGGGTATGGTAATAATAAACATAAACAAACTCAGAATGTTTATGCATTCCGATCTCTTGACCTACTAACACATATATCACAATGAATGGGTACTTTCCTCGGAACACATTCAATGTCAAACGCGTAGTTTTGATCTATCCCAACCATCTGGATTAAATATCTAATATTTACTGTTTCCTTTGGTTCTGAAAAATGAACATATGATACATACAATTTTTCCAAATATAATATGTAAGTTATAATAAATAATAAATATATATATTTCTATTCAAAATATCATTTAATTTTAATAATAATTGGAATTCGAATCCAACTCAATCAATTTAGGGATGATTTGATTTAATTTTTTTTCCTTTTGAATTGTTTATAATTATACTTATATATATATTACATATATATTTATATATATATTTTCAATATATAATTCTTTTTATACAAAACCATAAAGTACATAAATATCATATAATTTTATTCGTCTTGAAATAAATAATTACCCGAATTTTTCTGCTCCCTCCCATCTCTAAACTGAAAATGATTAATTATGAAAATAATTGACTTACCGAATTAAGACTTTTCCGTCGGGTGTACACGACAATCTTAATTAATTTTTTCTCTACCTAAAATGTATACATATCAAATATTTCAAGTGAGACCCTTTTTCCTTATTTTAATTAAATTTGAAATTTGCAAAATTTTTATTATTAACTCTCCAAAATTGATTTTAATTATTTAAACAAACACACAATTTTAATTTTAATTTATTTTAAAGATGATGATTATCTCCAAAATTGATTTTAATTATTTAAACAAACACACAATTTTAATTTTTAATTTATTTTAAAGATGATGATTATTACTATTATTTTCATTTTCTAAAACGTAATATAATTCCTACTAATTTTTTTATCTATTTTTATTTTGCAATGAAGATTTGCTAAGTGTTTTAAATAAATTATAACCGTTAAAGATTTTATCAATTTTAATGAACTCTTAATTTCGAATAAAGACGATAAATGATCACTTTAATTAAAGATTTTAAAGGTTTATTTCTTTATTTAATTTTATAATAACTTTTATTTGATTTATACACTTTGATATTAAATTTTATCACTATATTTATTATTTGGTTTTAAACTTTTTTTTTATTTCATTCATTTTAATTTTCACTAAACTCGATATAACAATTTCTCACTATTATATAACTATTATTGATTTTATTTTATTTTGTAACGTGAAATACTCTAAGTCCATTTCTTTTTTAAATTAACACTTGGCACTTTGGACCTAAATTTTTCTAAGTCCTCGAATATCAGAATTATTTTTAAATTCCAAACACTTATTTTACCACTTTAACGACGACGTGACGTAAGGTATATTATTGAGATCTCCCGACCGACAAACGACGACTGCCTGAATTTTCCCTAAGTACCCGTATAAATACCACACTGAGATCTAGAAGAGCCTAAACGAATTTTCTTTGATATCAGATAATGTACTTTATCAACTCGTATATTCATATATATTTTTTTTCATTCTTGCTTCCAAGATCTTAGTACGTCCCTTCTACTATGTGTCCCGCTCTCTCGTTTTATCAGTACCGAACTTACAATTCTCCATCAAATTGCCCAGATTCCTTTGTTCATCTGCACTTAGAAATTTATGTAAAATTACATAATTTTTTTGTTTTCTTTTGAATAATTCGAGATAGGTCCATACTTTGCTTAAACCGTTTATGCCCCCTAAAACATCTACGCTTGTAAAACACGATTAATCTCATACCGAAATGTTTTCTATAAAATTTTCATGTATATTAGACATCGATTTTTCCGAATTTTAATGCCATTTCTATGAATAATTCCATTTGAAACCGTATTCACTCTATTTACGTTGTAAATTTGAACTTTATTTATAATGTCGTAATTTTCTATGAAGTCCTGTCTCCAACCCATTAATATGTTATATTATCATATAAATAATTATCATCCAAGACTGTATTTATTCAATCACTTTAATTTGGGACTTTCACAATTAACCCTTCCCGTATCTTATTTTCTCTCTCGTTAAATTTCCAATTATCCTATGCATTTATAGAATATCATTTTCCATGTCTATTTAAACACATGTTTTCAAGTAACTATACCTCTATATTTTGTATTGTCAAATAAATTTTTCCGTTTTTATTCACATTTTCTCTACTAATTTCACCAATTCAACCCTCGAATTCCTATCAAACCGAAGACCCTCCCCTCGTTTGATCAGTTTTCTCTCCTCCTTGCTCATGTAAAGCGATTAAGTTTTTGTGTTGATGTTAATTTTTGTACGTACTCGGTGAGAACTCTGAACTAATCGCTTCCCCATTAAATTTAATATTTTTTGTATAATATAAACACTGCCATATGAACCATGTAAATTTTACGACAATATTCCAGCTAAATTGGTCTGTTATAATGCTGAAGTCATGTAACGAAAATTCTTTAAGCTGAACAATACCCCCTTTGTGTTTAATGTCAGCGGTCAATAACAATTCGCTATTCTATCCATTATTCTGGACCATTTCACAGACTAAAATTACTGTTTTTTTTTTTGTGTTTCATTCCACGCTTTTTTTTACAGATATACATTTACTATGTAATTCTCAATTCAACAATTTTCTTCCCAAATTCATCTAAAGTTTCTTCTTTGATGTACGTCACTTTGTAATAATTTTCTGCTATTTGATGATATTTGTTAATCTTATGAACCTTTTTTGAAGTGCACGTAGTTAGATGAAAGGTCTACCCGTCTTCCCAAGCACTTTTGACTCTTTTTTTTGTAATTTTTTATAATAAAATGTGAAAATTTTTCTCCACCAAATCGTTGATTCTTGATCGCTTAATTCTTTCGTGAGAACCAGACTATTAAGCAATCAATGACCCCCTCGGACACGTGTGCTTTTCTCAACCATAAATCAAACGTATAATTGATAGGCGTAAAGTTCAATTCCTTTGTCTGACTTCCAACACACTCACGTCAGCATTTTCATTGGCTCACTTGCATTTTTATTGCTTTATGACACAAAAACAAGACCTGTCATTGGTAGAAATCCCTCTCTTAAATGATTTGGCGTATTGTCTCACTCTTATGCATGTCACCCCTCTCTCTCCTTCTATCCGTAAAACAGTTTCCGCTCTACTCCGCAGCTTATTCGAGAGATGTCACCCTCGTGATGGTTTTCTCAATTAAGTGAAAATCTCCAAACTCATTTTTAATTATTGTCATATAAAATCATTAATTAATTTCTTTGTGGAAAAACTTATCTCATCACAACGTGCAATTTTTGAGGATTATATTTTGGTTTCTGCTTTACCCTTTACCCTTAATGACTCTTTCTTAGTCTTGAAGCTGTCAAATTTTTGTTTATTTAAAAAAAAAAAACTATTTTTCAATTCTTTACAATTTATCCTATTTGTTTTTTTTTTTGTTTTACAAAAATCAAACAAACTTTCCCACCGAAGGTTCTGTGTAAATACCTAAATTGTATTATTATACACACTGTTGCTACAGTAAAAAACCTAACGAAGGAACTCACTAATTTGTAAAAAAAAAATTATAATATATTTATAAATTTATATAAACATACATATAAAATGTACATCACAATAAATAAATGTAACTGCTTAAAAAAAAATATATAGTATACCCACGAACAGGCTTTTGCCTATGTGGGATTTTTTTGTTCTCATGCATTATACTTTATACACAATATATTATATTTTTAGTTTAATTATACTTATTTTGTATGTAACAAAAAAATAATTAATAAAGAAAAAAAAAAAAAAAAAAAAATAGGAGGCTCGTCATTTTACTTTATTTTTTTATTTTTTATATGAATACAGCACAAGAGTCCAGACTGCTCCAATTTGGAGATAGAGAGACTATGGCATCACCAATTAAGATATGTTGAGAAACTGAAGGTATTGGGAAGGGGAAGGAGATAGGGAAGGGGATTGTGGGGAAGTACTTAGCTGTTCAGGTCACGTCAATAAACACGGCTAAGGCCATTTCAAGCAACGGTTCAATTCTTAATGGTGGTCTCACCACCTTACCATCTTCCAACCTGGAATGTGCCGCAAATATACAATTTATTGTTTCAAATTAATGCAATAATTGTGAAATAATATAATTTAATCAAATAAAATTTATTTTCGCACGACGGGTTTTAAATCTTCGATTGCCAGTTGAGAGCCTTACCCTTTGACCACGGAGGCCATTTGAACATTCGTGACGTATGTAATAAAGTTTATTTATGTCTACACGCATTGCATTTAAAACATATATTATTTTTTTATCACAGTTGATAAATTAGTATCGCTTTAAGTTAATTAAAATAATCGACAAATTTAATGACGACTCAGTCGAAAAAGTACCTAAAGACCTTTTCAAATAAAAAAACAAGATATTTTATGGTTATAACATAAAATTTATTTTTATCTTCAATGTAAGGTATGTACACGATACATATTTCTTATCTTCAAAACATCTAAATTATTATTTTTTACATGATGAGCAGTCAACTAAAAGTAAAAAAAAAATAACACAACACAAAAATTTGATGCTGACAAAAACTAGAAATATTAAATAAGGAAATGTAATAAATAAACAAAAATGTTATTGGGGCACAAAAAGGGAAAGAGTGGATTATAATTGAAACAATCTAACTTTAACAAATAATATAAAATGTAACAGTCTTGTTTATAAAAAATAAATTAAAATATTTATTTACAAAATATATATGTTTACGTCTTCTTGAGTTGATGACAAAAGTCTAAGTTGCAGTCTTTTGTCGCACTCAGAAATTCCTGGAGGTATTCCCAGGAGCAGAGTCCTTTAGGGCAACCTAGAAGTTCCATTGGCTTCTCATTCAGGAAGAACTGGACTTCGTATTTTTCAGCTCCGCATCTATTAAAAACAATGAAATGTGTTAATATTTTGAAAAGAGTAATTCACTTCGTCAGAGACATTTTGTTAAACATGAGCCATGTCTCCTAGCTTGATTTATAAAATTGTGTTGAATAGTTATTTAGAAACAATAACGCCCTTTCATAAACAACCACTTTGTCTTAATTTAGACTAGAACCCTGAATCTAGTTTATATTGTGAAAGTGATAAAAACATTTAAAACTTTTGGGAGTATGCTCACCAATGAGTATCAGACAGAGAAAAGCCAAATTATCATTGTTTTGCTAAATAACTTATGTTTATTTAAATCAACTCGGATGAAATACGTATTATAATATATACACATTGTTGTATTAAGATTACAAAATAAAATACTTCACAAATAAAAAAAATAAAAAAAAACTCGATCGGGCTTGTACAAGCATTTCGCAAATCTCGCAAATAACAATAATATAAATATATTATAATTGTTGTGAAGACCATCGGGTCATCATCATTGGAAAGTGATCGTGAAAGAAGAGCTGGGAGCTGTCACCTCATCATCAAGGTAAGGGCCATTCCTATCGTTTCCTTCCCCCCTTGTCGATTTAAAAACACAATCTTAAACACTCGTAATTTCGCTACACATAATTTAGTTTTACAGTCCACACGGTGTCATCGGACACTTAACAGAGTGTTTAGGACGGCCTAGAGGACAACTTCCTCTCTGTTATGCTCTCAAAATGTTTCTGTCGGTAGAAACTAACATAATGTTTTAAAAATCTTTGAATATTCCGTTTCATCTTGTTTAAATCCAACATATTTCGGACACAAACATGGCAATTAGTAAAACACAATCCAACTAACTTTTTAACTAATTTATTAACTATCTTGCCGTTTCCTAACAGGTGTAGGCAGAGAAACCGGACTGCCATTGTACACTCGCTCTTGGCACGCACTATTTTTCTAATTCACATTCATATGTCGCGCGTCGTCTCACACACACTCTTCTATTATAGGTACTGACTCTTGACATAGCCCGACTCAAATATCTTATTCACTTGATCGTGTCATGTCTTTCTCGGGCGTCCCCGACTTCTTCTACCGTTCACATTTGCGTCATATATTTTCCTCACACTCCTTTTTTCGTGTAGGTATTCGCTCTACATGCCCAAACCATCATAGCCCGATCAAGAAGAAAAAAAGGTAATTTAAAAATATTTGATAGATAAAAAATTACATATTATGTAAATAAACCATTTTAATAAATTCATACTTTATTTGAGATTGATATAAAAAAAATCAAAGCAAATACTATTTATTCACAGTGCGTGTGATAAATAAATTTAATATTATTATTTGATTTTGAACAGTAATATAGGTTGACATTAAAATAAAATCGGCTAAAAGAATAACATTTTAAAAAACTTACTTGTGCAGAACAACAGCAATGTTTCCAGAAAAGGGAGCATGCAAACTGGTTCTATACTTCCTGCTGGGATTTATTTCAGATCCTTTTAATAGTGTATCATCCATTCCAAATCTTAGAGCTGTAAAAACCAACCCAAGCATCGTATCATGTGAAAACAAACCAATTACTCTTGGCTTTGCTATATTATTTGCAATAGTTTTTTTAAAGGTCTCCATCATGTGTCTGAGAGGTAAACAACCTATCTTTGGATTGTATTCATGACTATATCCAGTTTTGTAATACTGGTTGAGGTCCTCGTAGTACTCTAGGATCAAGAGGTCAGGTTTCTTGAACACAGAACACCACGGGGAGAACTGGTCGGGAAACCAACTCTTCTCAAAACGACAGAGGTTGTACATTAACTCTACTTCATCATCTGTCAGGTTGTTTCTAAAGCCAAGCCTTTTGGAGACATCAGACACGAGCTGGAAAAAAAGATTTGTTACACAAAATTCAAAACACAAAATTAAGTATCTACTGTAAATAACCACAAAATACCTGTTTATATCCATTTTGCTGTTTAAGGGCTATCAGTTCTTTATCTCTGAATTCTGGATTCGTTTCAACTTCCTCTCTCCAAGCAGGGCAGTTCATGTAGGGCTAAAATGATAACCAGATAATAATCTTTGAATTTTAACGATTTTAGAATTGTTGTGGTTTCTCATTTATTGATTTCTTTTACCTTAACAACGTTATCAACCGCTTTTGGATCTTCTATTTTAACGTCTTCATGTGATCCAAACAGTCCTTCTATATAGGCCCTACAACTGTCCCAAGTTCTCTGCCTGTCTGTATGTCTGAAGTAGAACTGGTCTGGTGAGTAGAATGACATCAGTTCTGGAAATCTTCTTTGGTATCTTTGACCTATTTCTTTAATTTCTTTCCAGCCTTCCTCAGTTAGGTTATAGGTTTCGCTTTCAACCTTTTTGTCCCATTCCCAAGTAGACAATCCCTGTAAATCCGCAGCACACAACGCATCATCTTCATTTGCGTGGTCTGATTCATAGTTGTGTAAGATTCTATCTCTTAGCTCTGGTCCCAATTTCATCTGTGCCGTGTCTCTTGGCGATGAATAGCGTGTCCCATGTCGAACCAAGTGCCAAATTTGGATTGGTTTGCAAACTAAAAAGAAAGAGATTTTTGTAGTTATTTATTGTCGTTGTGTTTAATTTGAATTATGATCGTGTGAGGAATGTGGAGATCCGAAAAGAATGCAAGGCTGATGTGAGCGTAATAAGTAAGATTAAGAAAGGGACGCTTAGATGGTTTGTGCACGTTGAGCGAATGAATGAAGAAAGGAGTGTAAAGAGAATTTATGACGCGAATATGAACGGTAGAAGAAGCCGAGGACGCCCAAGGAAGACGTGGCACAATCAAGTAAATCAGATACTTCAGTCGGGCCATGTCAAGAGTCAGAATAATAGAAGAGTATGTATGAGAAGATGTATGAATGTGAATGAGGCAAGGAGTGTGTGCCAAGACCGAGTTGTTTGGCGATCCGTCCTCTCTGCCTATCCCTGCGGGGAAACGGCGTGATGGTTAGTTAGTTAGTTAGTTGATTAGTGTTTAATTTGTTGAACTGCATTTAATTTAAAAAAAATCAAATTTAGTAATGGTATTGTTAAGTTCTGTAAGTATTCGGGTTTTTATTATTGTAACAACTGTTTTGGCAATATCAATCTGTGGTTATGCCACACTGAGACGAAGAAAAGAGGAATAAAATATTTAACATATCTACTTTCTATAGGCACAGATATTTTTAGTTGTTCAATATCCTGATTGCCTGAAAACTCTTATGATTATTTTTTTTTATTTACAGAGCTGTTTTATTCTGCAAATAAGTAACCTAATAATATCACACTATGTCCACGGAATAATTATATTGATAATAGTTTGTGTGTGAATAAATATGAACACTCGATGATATGTCTATAGGTACCCCAAAAGGGTTGACGAAATGTAACAAAAAATACTCTTCACTTGTTTTTATATTATTTTGGTTCAAATCAGTTTGGAAACCAACGCCTTCATCGCGGCTCATATTTCGAGGAATAAAATTTATTCAAAATCAAAAAAAAGGTTTAAGTTCCGCTATTTCGTTAGATAACAGCAAATGTTTTTAAAGATAAGTACATATGTCGGTTTAGAAACATATTATTTGAAATAAATAGTGGATTTTTACAAATGAAACAAAAACCAATTAAAAAACCAATGCTAATAAAGGTAGACATTCGGAATTTTTTGTCCAGTTTTAGAATTATTTTAGAAATATTATATTCATCGAGAAGAGAAATATAAAAATACTAACATGTTATTTAGCGATAATCAATTTAATAATTTGAGTGTTTATTTTTTCGAAGTCTCACTTCACACAATTCGTATTATGATAGTTCATAATCTCAGGAAGCGATATTAACTGAAAAATAAGAAAAAGATACGGCTGCATTTAGGAATTGATTCCACTGAGCTAATTCGATCTTATCCCCGTCGGTCATATTCAACTGTATCATTCTTCGACTAGGAACTACCAACATTATCTTCATTTGATAATGAGATAATGTACGTAGTTCTTAGTTGAAGTTATGATACAGATATTTAGAATCCCCGGCTGGCTTAGTCCTCCATCACAACACAAGCAATATCTTCCGCTTAGTGTGATGGTAGTAGGAGATTTTCAAATGTTGTTGGGTTATTCGTAACCCGGGAATGTTTGTCTTTCTTAAAAAAAAAAGAAGATAAATATGATTGAAGGGGAAATGGTTGAATTAGATCAGTGGTACAGTAGAGCCCCAATAAAGTGAAGATCCTGGGTTTGTAGCAAGGCTGATAACCTACGTTTCCATATGTTCCTCATATCACAACATCTGCGTAACCTTCTTTGGCTTAAGGCCATTGGGTGCGCGACAAGTTTCATACAAAACGTAGTTTTGGATTTTAGGCTAAAATACCCATCCAAACTGAAAAATAATTTTTGTAATCAACAGGTATGTCAAATGTCGATCGCGGATATATCGCGCTACTTTATTTATTTTGGCTTCAATTTTTAAAATATAGGCAATTAAAATTTTTAATATTTTATGATTTTAGAGGCAACTTTGACAATTATTTGAGAGTAAACGTAAAAATTAAAAAAAAAAAATTTTGCTATATTTTTTTTGAATATGATGAAATATAAAATTTTAAATATTGTTTTTTGGAAACAATTTTGATTGGTGTAAATTTAAATTACAAATGACCTATTTACATCGGAACAAAAACTTGTTGGTTATATTTTAAAATTAAAGTCCAAAAAAACGCATCTTTAACATTTTTAAATTTTTTTGAAGCAAAACTGATTTATTTAATTACCTATACGTCATAATTTATAAGCAAAAAAGTAGCTCCTATCCGAGATCGACATTGGACCTACCTTTTTATTACAAAAATAATTTTTCAGTTTGGTTGGGTATTGTGATCTCAAATCCAAAACTATCTTTTTTCATGAAAGCGGCCGCGCAGCCGTTCCTCTTAAGTGTCCTGAGAGAATCCAATTCAAACTCTGCTGGATGGTTTTTAAAGAATACACGATACGGCGCCTCCCTACCTGTTGGAACTGTGCATTCCTAACGATCTCAATACTAGACAAGCCACCCTCATCATCAGCATCTTCAACACCTTCCATCAGCATCTTCAACAGCCATAGGTAGACTCTCAGTACCTAAGCGCAATCCAAATACCAATTTCGGAGACCAAGCTTTTGCAGTAGCTGGCCCAACAGCTTGGAACAAACTCCCTTCACATTTGCGAAAGACGGACTGCTCATCTGAGTTAAGAGCAAAACTCAAAACTCAATTTTTAAAATTGTCGTATCCGGAATAATGACCGTATTTTTTTCAGCAGTATTTCATCACTCAGTCCATTGGATTTGCCAATCCATTTTCGATTTTTCTTTCTCCTTTTTATGTCAAAAAGTCATTACAGTTTATTAGGCATAAATTTATTTTTTCATAACTCACCACTGACAGCACGGGCAGTAGGTAATTATAGAAATATGTCTTTCTAAATGCATTTAGTTTTTAAGTTAGTTTTAGTTGTAAGTCATAATACGAGTAAATAATAACCACTCGGTCATTTAAATAAGTATAATTTTAAGTCTTAGTTTTATGTCACTTGTTATAAGTTTTAGTTAGTTAGTCACAATTATCAATCATAGTTAAAATGTATAATATGTTGAATGTATAAATGAAGTTGTAAAGCGCCCTCGAGGTGATTTCCTCGCGAAAACGGCGCTATGTAAATTATCCAAAAATTATTATTATTATTTATCAGTTCCTTGATGCGATCGTATATTTTTCTGGTTTTTCTATTTTAAATTTTATATTGAGAGTCGCTAATATTGTCTACAATGATTAAATATTACAATTCGAGAGTTATTTATTTATTTTTAATAAAAATAAGTGTTCAAATTCACCAACCTGATTGAGAATCGGCATCTCCTCTCACTGTATCGTAGGAAGTTTTAGTACTATAAAGTGTATATGGATTAGAATCAGTTCTCAAACAATGACTTCTTCTAAATCTACCAAAATACTTTTGGGCATTGATTCCCGATAACACAACCACCAACACTATACATATTTTTAATGTAAACATTTCATCAATAACAAAAAAAGACACTATTCTATAGTTCTAATCTGAAACTTTTGACCTAGACGACACCAAATCTACCACGCTTACAAAACACAAATGAGATGAAATTAAGATCTGAAAGAATATGATTATATAATAGTCAACACTCTTAACCCCGCGGACAAATAATATTAAGTTTACACTGATGTATTCTTACATCACAAAAATACATTAACACTGCATTTAAAAAATATGTTTGGTGATGAAGTAAATAAAGCAAACAATTGTGTCGCTATTGCAAATATTTGCATAAATTTGCCAATTATACCAAACAATTTATCGTTATGTGTATATTGTTGCGTTTAAATTTTAGCTAATCGTGAATTGCAAATTGGTGTTTATGATACAATAACACATGTACACGGTAACTAAACTATTTTGTATCTGTAACACTCCGTGTGAGGCCGTAGATTGGCTTGAAATGGGCCTGTGTCAGAATTGTGTAAAACAGTTTACAACTTTCTTAAGAGTTCAAACCCGTTTTCATTCATTTGCCAATACAATTCAAGGCTTCGTAGGTGTATATTATGATTTTAAAATATTTGGATAATGCAGCTGTGTTCAATGACATTTACCACATTACTCAGGAATATGAATCATCTTACACTCTCCATACGTAAACGATGGATCATATTATTTTAGTCTAAAATGTTTTTTTGTTCAAGAAATTATGTTATGAATGGTTATGAATAATGGTGAGACCAAATATTAGACACACAATGTACGTACGTCTGTTTGCTCCAAAGGAAAAAAGTAGTACTTTCGAGGAAACTGACATACGTACATTGCGTTTTTTTAATTTTTTTATAGTGAATACCTCACAAGAGTTCCAACTGCTCCCGTCTGGAGCCAGTGAGACTATGGCATACGCAATTGGGGTATGTTATGAGGCTGATGGTAAGTGGGGAAGGGAAGGAGACGAGGAAGAGGAAGGTGGGAAAGTACCTGGCTATTCAGATCTAGTCACTAAACACGGCTAAAGCCATTTCAACGTTTCAATTCTGAATGGTGGTATTACACCAAAGCGATACTAAGAGTATCTTCCGCTCTGGAAAGTGCGGCAAATATAGTATATATTATTTTTTAATAATTAATTGGGAAATAACACAAATAAATTAAATAAAATTTATTTGCGCACGCCGGGTTCGAACCCGCGGCCTTCGGAATGGGAGTCCGCTACCGCTGGACTACGCCTGTCTCATCTTTTGTGTCACCTTTATTTAAGGTATAAGAAAGGGCTGCAGCATTTTTGTGATAAGGAACGTACGTTTAACAGAATAAACATGAGAATAAAATCGCCTATTATCTATAACAATGATAACTGTAAACGTAAACTCCAGAGTTGCCATATGGTGGTTACATAACCATTTCGTTGTCAAAAGATTCCAATTAATAATATTTTCATAATTAAGTACGATCGTTGTAGTAAACTCTGGGATATGATGGGTTTATTTAGTTAGCGCTATAGTAGAAGAAATACCCAATGTTAAATAACAGCAGTGAGCAGTTAAATTAACATATATTATGATGAAGGTAAAGAACTATTGTAAATTTAGCGCAGACTGTCAATAAAATCGGTCAGCCGATTAAAAGCGTTTTTATCTTAAGTTTAAGTGGCAATTACGGTTATTGTAGGCGCTTAATTTGTAGAGTTACGTATTATTTTATTTGTAAGTATTAGCTCTGTTATATCAATAGTACTGTACCTTAAAGGATGAACCATGGGAGCCCACTTTGGACCTGTGTTCAGAAAAGCGGTTTATGTGTTTGTGAATTTAATGTTTGAAGGTCTATTACTATTTTTACTTAGTGCAATAATTAATATCTGTGAACGGTATATTTCACAATATTATTAGTTTTTGGCTATAGTGACAAATATGTCAATTTGTGAATATATTTTGATAAATCCTCTAAAGTAAATTGGACTCCATTGGTTTTGTAATTAGTTAAATGAGTTAATATGCTTTTTATGGATTTAATTGTTTCATCCAAAAATTAAATGAAAAACAGATTTTTTTTGTGAATATTCAACTCAAAACCGTCCAAAAGTAGACTTCTGTGGTTTAAACTTTAGGGTTCAGAGTTTTCCAGATATTATTTTCTAAGTACGGGTTGTGTCATCGAATTTGAACAATTCGTCAAATTTCAAAGTATTTTTTTTACATTTTATCCACACGGGAGACCCTGAGGAAAAAAATCGCTTTAGGCCTATGTCATCTTTGGGGATGCTGTGTGATGAGACTTTTTGGGGAAATGAAGGAAAGAAAGTTCTGAGAATTAAACACGTATGAGGGGTGGGTAGGAAATTGTGGGGCAAGTACTATTTTATTTATTTTGGTTTTTTAACTATAAATATACAAAGAAATCCATTTTTTATGATTTTAGAGGAATTTTTTGTGAGTTAATTATAATGATAAAAAATATACTATTTAATATAATGAAAAATAAACATCATAAAAAAAGGATTTCTTTCTTGAAATATTAATTTATAGGTATATCTTCTACAATTAAGTGATAACAACGTAATTCAGTACATAGATTATAATTTGCATTGATGTGAATTTTATTTTATATTATTTCATCCCTTTTCTTTAGTAAATAATTCAACATTATTTTTTAAATAATTACATATCATTAACCCACAAATAATTGCCAAAATTGCCACTAAAATCATTAAAACTGATTTTTTTTAATCACTTACACGGATAAAATTTTTATTCTAAAATACGATCATTTTATTCGTAAAAACGGCTAAAAATGGGACTGAAGTTCTTACGAATAAATTATCATTGAAATCCTGTTCATTTGTTCGTAAGAACTTCAGTCCCGATTTTACCAATAAAATTATCATATTTTAGAATAACATTTTTCTCCGTGTATATTTATAATTTCAATGTCAAATAAATAAAATAGCACACATTCGCATTATCTAATGTTTAATCGCCCATTGATAAGACATTTCAGGTAAGTTTTACCGTTAAAAATATTAACTTAGCCAGCCGAGAAATTAAACACCCGACGTCGGTGTGGGGTTTGAACGCTATGCCAACTTGATCACTGACCGGTTATATTATTTTCCTTATTTTCATCAATAACATTAGCGTGGAATTCTTGAATTTAAGTGTATTTGTATTAATGACGAAAGATGTATAAATTTAAGAGCATAAAAATATATTAAAATATTTTTTTCTGTCGGATCACTATGCTATACCACGAAAATTTTTGCAAATTAATATGCAAATCATTTAAAAGATCAACTACAAACTATTATTTGCCTCTCTTTGCGTTACAGGTAGGAACATGACTTGTTGAAAAATTCTGATTCATTTGAACAATATATATTTTACCAAACTGTTGCTGTCACTGTCGCTCTTACTCCCCCGAATCCTGAACGAAAGGGACAATAATACCTTAGGCTCACCAAAAAAAAATCATCAAAATCGAAGTTTTGTGTTCCCCATTTATCTCCTCCAAATGAAAACTTTTTTGTTTTTGTTATAGTTACTGCTTCCGCTCACGAGGCAACTGAAAAAAACCAATAAAATATATATAAATTTGTTTTAGACCACTTTTAATTTTTAATTAAACTCTACCGGTTTCGGTAGAACCCTTCCTTCGTCAGGAGAATATTAAAACTATAGGCGATATCGGCTAGTACGGCCTACAAAGCAACAAATTTATATATATTTTATTGTAAATTATGACGAGCCACAAAGTTAATGCTTATTACGAAAAAAACCAGTTTACAACTAAACTCGCTATCCTCTGTATGTAAATATGATGGTCCGCACACTACTCAAATTCTCAAAAACTCGTTGTCCATGGCACCGCAGGCAATGACTCGCGACTTGACATGCCAGCTGCGTGACATGATAGCTGATTGTTCTTCGTCTATGGTTAAACAAGTTGAGATAATTATTGAAATCGTAAAATTGAGTAGAAAGTTTGGTAGGGAACCATAGCAACAAGCCAGTTTGGTTTCAGTCTCTTCAGTGAGCGGATCGCCGTATTAAAAGAAAATACTCCATTTCTATAAGTTATACTTATTTTAAAAATACATCGTCTAGTTTGAAAACTGAACTTCTGTTGTTGGCGTTTACATCGCGCTGCCCTAGTCCTTGTATGTTCAATAGACCATTTGGAAATTTTACAGGGGACGTTTGTTTTTGTTTTTTACAGGCAAATTCTAAATAATTCTCGACTTTAGTCATTTCCTTTTATACATGTCTATTGAATACGGTATAAAACAAAATGAGTAAAGTCGAGAATTATTTAGAATTTGCCGGTAAAAAAAAACAAAAACAAACGTCCCCTGTAATATTTGCAAATGGTCTATTGAACATACAAGCACTAGGGAAGCGATCGGGCATTTTTAACTATTAAATTAAAACAAATAACTTTGTTCAAACCACTAATATATTTGTTTTAATTTAATTCAAAATGACGCCACAAAGTGATTTTGCGAAGTTTGAAGAAATTTTTAACTATTTTTGGAGGATCTAAACTTCTATAAGAATTAACTTATCAAAAAAAGGAAAAAGTACCAACACGAGAAACCAAACGACCAAGTAGTCGATATCTATATTATGTTAAAACTTATTTGCAGTAGTGTCTAAATCCAGAGAGGAATTAAGGAAATACATGGATATGAAAAAAAACGCCGCCCAGTTTCTTCTTAAAGAATAATAATTTAATGTCATTGCTTTTGAATAAATATTCAACATCCAATTTCCATACTCTTGACCGATTTAATGCGATGCGGTAGGATAGGCAAGTAAATGGACGGTTTAGTACGGTTCGCACAAAACCATTCATGCTTAAACACGAACAATGAACAAGACTCTCTATTATGTTTTTTCGCATTAGATGACATTCATTTTTTATAAGATTTAATTAATATTTCTACACAATTAAAAAGTGTAAAATGGAAAACCTTTGTTTTTCGGTCGGTTAGTGAATGTCAGCTGATAACTGATCGTAATAATATTTAAAAAAAAAATTTGTTCGTCTAACCTTTACGCGCGGTTGAAGTAAAACTTATTTGACTGTTGTGGCAGGTATTACTAAAATGGCGCAATTAGTGCCATCTGTGTTTGTTTTTATTTAACAACACTTCTAATAAATAATATAATAAATAACTTCTAATGCCAATGGATATTCAAATGTCAAAACTTATCTATGATGTTTACAGTGGACTTTGTTAGATTTTTAAATCACGATATTAAACAGCAAACACCCCAAATTAGAAATCTTACTGATTGACCAGCAGCTGAGAATTACATTTCCAAAATGTTTACAACTCTACAGGGAGGTTCCGATGAGAAAGATCGATTATTCCCCGAATCAAATTTTTTTAACTATAAATTTAATATCCATTTATTTAATTCAAAACTTGCTTTAATATATACCTACATTCAAGTAAGCAATAAAAATGCTCAAAACGCATGATGATAAATTATTAAATATCGTGTACTTCTTGTAAGTATTTACGATTTTTAATATTGTCTAAAAAAAAGTGTGTAAAAAATCTGAAATATTTTAGATTGTATAAATAAATAGAAAAACTGAGGTATTTTCGTCACCAAACGCATACTCGAATTTATTTTTTAATGTTTTTAATTGAGCTAAAATTAAAATTCTGAAAATTTTCCTTTCTAGATTATGTATTGATTTATTTTGGTGTATATTTGTTTTTTGATCATATGATTTGAAATTTCTGTTGTACTCGTGTAATATAATATTTCGTTTGAAAATTTAACAATTATATCAAAGACCAACGGTATATATAACCTTAGTATATTAAAAATTAACTTAGTTTTTCAAAATTTAAAAAGTGCGTTTAACAGATAAAATAACAATCTTTCAAAATCAAATTTAGATTTTTTGTAGAAAAGAGTTGATGCGTTAAGAATTTGATATAAAAAGACCAAATTTCCGGTATTGTTTGGTTATACCCTCTTAACTGATTTCAACTATATAACTTTTTCAACTATTAGCATACAAATCTAGTTTTTACCATATTTTTTTACTAACCGTAATAAACTGAACATCATCCGATGCAAGTAAATTATTTTTAAATTTATGTGTTAATACGGCTTGGGTCGCCCCAAGTAGTTCGCTACGTTTGGTGATTTAGTTGATTCATGAGGTGAGGTTTGTCTGGGTCTTGGCGGCGGATACATTTTCCCATCTACTTCGTGGCGGGCCAGATCGGGAAAAACTGGTTGAGGGAAACCTTTTGACTTCTACAGTCGGACTCTCTCGATCCATCGCCTTGCACCGCAGTGGAAGGAATGGATTCATACGTTCGTCTCTCTTAAACACATTGACCCTCCCCTTATTAATTTTCCTTTCCTCTCCTTTCATTCACTGAAAGACGAGATACGCGCTGAAGATTTTTTTCCTCATGAGTGGATATCAAGTGAAAAAGGGTAAATACCTACGTATATAATATTATCGTGTTACTAATTTTATTTATATATCTAATATGAGAATTATTGTGGAATTAATTATAACCAATTTCAATAATTATTAATCACTTTAATAATATAGTACTCATTTCATTTAATCAAAGTGGAAATGTAATTCAAACCAATTATTGTTAGCGGCTTTGATCAAAATGAATTATTGAACCCATTAATAACATCGGCAACAAAAAATGCTGCCCAATATCGAAAATCAATTTTGTCTTACTTTTGGTGAATTGAAATATTTCTTGAAAACATCAATAATCGATTTTTATTAAAAACTCTCTCTTTTTATAACTTTTGAAGATTATTCACATAACTAACTAACTAACTAACCATCACGCCGTTTCCCCGCAGGGGTAGGCAGAGAGGACGGACCGCCAAACAACTCGGTCTTGGCACACGCTCCTTGCCTCATTCACATTCATACATCTTCTCATACATACTCTTCTATTATTCTGACTCTTGACATGGCCCGACTCAAGTATCTGATTTACTTGATCGTGCCACGTCTTCCTTGGGCGTCCTCGGCTTCTTATACCGTTCACATTCGCGTCATAAATTCTCTTTACACTCCTTTCTTCATTCATTCGCTCAACATGCCCAAACCATCTAAGCGTCCCTTTCTTAATCTTACTTACTACGCTCACATCAGCCTTGCATTCTTTTCGGATCTCCACATTCCTCACACGATCATACATGGTTTTACCACACATACGCCTCAGGGATCTCATTTCTACAGCATTCAGTCTACTTTCATCCTTTCTCTGCCATTTCCACGCTTCACTGCCATACATCAGGGTAGGTACCAGTACTCCATTGTGGACTGCTAGCTTCGCTTCTGTAGACAACTTTTTGTTGGCTCCAACGGCGTTCAATCCTCCATTAATGGAGTTACCTGCATTCACCCTTCTTTCGATATCCCTATCAGCCTTCCCATCTCTCGTTATTATTATTCACATCTTACACATATTATTATTCATATTATTATTCACATCACTGTAATATATTATTGAAGAAGAAGATTAAACTAATAATCTAAACGAAAATATTAAAATGGATAATGGTACTGACACACTTGCTTATTACAAGCCGGCTTATGAGGATGCTCATTAATGAGCATGCTCACACAACTGTACACACTTGCTCATAAATGAACCAGCTTGGCTTGAGCTTTCTCATGAATGAGCATGCTCAAAGCCGACAACAGAATATCTTATTGCTTGCAATGCAATTATTAATTATTTCAGAAAAATTATAATGGTTATACAAGATTTTATTATATAAGGAAAATAAAAAGATGGATTTGGGTTTGTAATTGGATCACTAGAAGAGCAAACCTTGGAGCAAGTAATCATTTGTTAGTAGAAACGCGAGAAGAAGATGTTAACGGATATAAGAATCATTTACGAATGCTTCCGCAGAAATTTGACGAGCTACTCTCTAGAATTGCATACAAAAACGAGATACTCAAATGCGGAATGCTATTCCGAACTGAGATCGGATTGAAATGAGCATGCTCAATGCTCATAAGCCAGCCTGTTCACACATGCTTAGAGGCTTCCCCTTCCATCCGATAATCTAATGAGCATGCTCACAAATCAAACGGCTGTCGATTTGAGAGCATGTTCGTTTGGCTTCAAATGAGCATGCTCATTACTAGCAACGTTACTGACACACATGCTACCAGGTAGCAATTGCTAATAGGTAGCATGCTCTTTGGCTTCAAATAAGCATGTGTGTCCGTAGCTTAAGACACATTTGGGACCGTTATTTTCTATTTTTCTGTAACTCGTTCATTTTGAAAATTTCGTTTAGATTATTAGTGTTATCTTCTTCTTTAATGACATAAATAATCATTTTAATTGGCTTGTCTAAGGCCTAGTAGTAGATAGGTCTTACATTAATTGGCGACATCGATTTCCTTTCGAGTCGGCATAAACCACGTTTCTTGGAATTATCCGCTAGTGGATGCGGCGTTCTAACTAGTGTGTAATTTACATAATATGGTAGTGGTAGACTTTTATATTATACCACACGGCAGAACAGATGTTCTAGCACAGCGTAGTACGACAAGAAGAATTGTGCTTCCGCAAGAAATTTCTAAAACAGTGGATATTTGGGAGGCGAGTATGGGTACCCCCGCTCCGGGAACCATTTGTTATAAAACCAACACCTCTGCCATAGGTCATCCCAAGAGGTTCGTTATGTTTAGTGACTTAGCGAAAGTGCCAGGGTTCACGGAGTGACGACCGGCGTAGTCCAGCGGTAAGGTTCCATTCCGAAGGTCGCGGGTCCGAAACCAGCGTGCGCAAATAAATTTTATTTGGTTAATTTGTGTTATTTCACAATGAATTAATCAAAAATTATATATAGTATATTTGCGGCACGATCCAGAGTGTAAGATACTCTCAATGTAGCCCTGGTGTAAGACCACCATTCAGATTTGAAACGTTGCTTGAAATGGCTTTAGCCGTGTTTAGTGACTACATCTGAATAGCCAGGTACTTCCCCACCTTCCTCTTCACCATATCCTTCCCTTCCCCACTGACCTTCAGCCTCACAACATACCCCAATTGGGGATGCCATGGTCTCGCTGGCTCCAGACGGGAGCAGTTGGGTCTATTGTGAGGTATTCACTATAAAAAAAAGAAAAAAAAAGTTTGTCCGGGTCTTGGCAGCGGATGCGTCTACTCTTCAACTGCATGACAGGCCGGATCGGGCGAGACTGGTTTGGAGACATTTTAACCTTTCTAGGAAAATCGCCTTGCACCGCAGTGGGAGGAATGGATTGAATCGTCCATCACTCGTACCTTTTTCTTTCCTAGAACTTACTATCTTTCCTTTCCTAAAAAGACCCCGTACACAGCATCCTCAAAGATATCATCGGTCATTTTTACCTACGTTCCCAAATGTTAAGAATGTTAAAATGAGATAACTTATACTAGAAATGGACAAATAATGTGTCGTTCAATAAAAAAAATAATAACCCATGTACAATGTACATTGTACATTATAAAATGTAGCACAAAACAAAAACAAAAACTTTTCTACAAAAAACCGACGTATTTATTAATTATTAACTTCATCTTTTCCGTACATAACTACAAAAATTAAGAATAATTTTTTAAAATTTTAATTTCAAAATCATAAAAACAATATTTCTGTTTTTGAAACTACAGATATTGAGAATCGAGAGAAGCCTTCAATTAGAGCTATAGTTAATGACGAGTGAACCAATCAACCCTTCGGATGCTTTTTGCTTATTTCTTTGTACAGAAAACCTAATGATTTTTTCAGCATAACTGGCGCCATCTGTTGACGATGTGAAAAACAGTGAGTTATTGTATTCTGGGAATAGTGTATTATTTCTTCTTTTCATTTTTCTTCTTATATCCTCTGAGAATTTTTTGATTTCCCGTCAAGGATATTTGCTTTGGGAGGAGATAAACGTTGACGTGCGATCATATTTCATCATTTCATTCTTAGTTTGAACAGATTTCTTTTAATACAACGTAAAAAAATATATCTAAGAACGCTATCTTTTCAATATTGTAAAAAATCTTACATAGGTGAAAAGGTTTAATAATTTTCCATATATTTTATAAACGCATACCCATAAACGCATTTTTCTATTTACTATACCTACCAATGGGTCATACAACTTTTTTTAAATAATCTGCTTAAGATTTCAAATATTTTATAAGATAGATTTAGTTATTTTGAAGTAACGTAGGAAATTGAGTGTGTTGAATTATTTTTTTAGATGTTTAAAAATATTTGTAATTTATTTATTCAGCGTGGATTCCATATCAGGGGTGCTAGCATAGTCCATCGATAAGGATCGGTAGGATAATTGTCGATAAATTCTCATCGTTCCCTAGGACAACTGCAGATCGCTAACGTACAAACAACAGTTTATATCGAATATATTAGGAACACTTAGTCATTGTGAACTGTCACCTATTCGTTTGCGATCTGCAGTTGTTCTAGGGAACGATGAGAAGTTACCGACAATCGGTCGGTAACTTCATATCGAGCGACCGTGCTAGCACACCTGATAGGGTTAACATTTTTTCGTTAAAAGTATTCGCAATTTAAAACATTTTTTTAATTAATGATTTTAGTACTATTTAAAAAAATGATTCAAATATTAGATTTCAAAAAAAATCTTATTTTTCGAGATTGGACGCTTTTATAATTTCCTTACACACTAACAAATAATTTTTCTTCCACACTAAATAATAGTATGTAAGAAAGGGCTGTTGAAAATAAGACAAACGATGTACGTATGTCTGCTTCCCAAAAAGGATAAAAAAGTAATCCTTATCATACACCTCTCTTACACACATTAGCTGCTTTTAGTATTCCCGTGGATACGGCACTCTGACGGAAATGGATCACGGCATCTTATTTCTTTAATACGAGTGAGGGAGAGGCAAGAAAATAATGACCTTTGACTTTGGAGGATACAGACATACGTACACTGTGTGTCCCATCTTTTGTCTCACCATTATTTAATGCGTAAGAAAGAGCTGCAGCATTATTGTGATAAGGAACTTATGTTTTTTTTGTTGTATATTTGGGAAAAATACAGTTTTAATGCCTTTTTGTGCTGTCGCCGTTCCGTAGCCGTAGGAAATAAAAAGCGCCCATTACGTAAAAATCCCTCGGCTTTCGAGAACTGCCAAAATGAAGGAAGATATTTCTGCTAAAACATATTTTTCTATGTTTATTTTTGAGAGTAACAATTTTTCAATCCAAAGATTTCGCTGACAGCCCTCTCATTATATTTGATTTTCCCACAAAAAAAACTGTCAACCCCAAAAGTAACCCGCCTCATTATTATTTTTTTTATCTCCCATTATTTTTAGCGGAATCATTATAAATCCCAACGTACAGGAGATGACGTCACGCAGAGGCTGTGTGTGACAGGCTTTGGCACTCATAAAGGAAAATCGCATCAAAGGTGTGTGTCGTTCTTATTCCGGAGAATACTATTAGAATGCCCAATATATATGACATATAAATTGGGCTTGTGGTTTAGAAACCAACGCGTTCCATTTACGTACGCGTCATTATTTTATTTATTTATTTAGGAAATTCAACAGATTATTTACATCTATTACAATACAATTAATAATAAAAATAAAATCAATTGACAGATTTTCACATAACTTAAAATTGTAATAGTAATAAATAACTAAGGGTCTTGTTCTCATGGGCTGACATATTAACAAAAAATATAATGTGGTAAATATTAAATAAAAAATAATAGAAGATGTAAGAACACAAATAAATAACAATTTAACCTCTCGACTGCCGTTCGCCCACCGGTGTCCGCGGGTCGAAATTTAAAAAAAATAAATTTTTTAAGCGATTTGTTCCTTATGTATAAAGAAGTTGTATGAAGAACAATGTCAGAATCGCTTGCGCCGTTCTCGGTCTTGACATAGCAAAAATCCGCATAGCGCCAACCCATCTGAATAATTTATAATAAATATCTATGGTCAACTTGGCGTCACTTTTACAAACGGTTTTCAACTGTCATTTCATTTTCAAACAAGTATTTATGTCATTACTTCTTCGAAAACACCTTTGAATTGGTTTTTTTCATGTAGGGTGTATATTCAGGTTTGTAGAGAAATAAAAAAAAATTATCATTTTCGTATGAATATATTTTATTTACATTTTTTTGTCGAATGGGAAATATTTTCACATTTTTTTGTTAAAAATAGCTATTCTGGGAAAACTTGTAACGATATTATCATGAAATATATATGAATAATAAGGTACATTATCTGGCAAACAGAAAACAATCACAAAAAAAAACAATTCCTTTGTTTTTATACGATATTTGAGCAAAAGCCGGGAAGATAATTTCGCGCGATTTTTTCCAAAAACACCTGGCATTCAAGGTAACAAATATACTAATATCCAGCTAAATTTCAAAACCTAAAGTTGTGTTAAATTTATCTTCACTAAACAATAGCAATACCTATTAATAATAATAAATGTATAAAAATGAATGAGATTAAAATAATTTGGCATGAAAATGTTACTATTTGTTATTTCGGTTACTGGCATTATACCTAGCTCTCTCATTCAAAATTTAGGCTTATTAGATTTGTCAAAGAATTTATACACAAAAATGCAAAATAAGTCATTTTAAATACACATGTAGGATTACGAAAGAATATTTTTTTAATATTTATATTGAGGGATCAGTGGGATTTATCGGTCCAGTTAGGAGTTCTACCTAGCCGAACCCTCTGATATGAAAATATCTGGAGTCGGTAAATTTTATTTTCCCGTTTGGTCCCTGGTAGGTTGACATGTTGTTATTATATTGTTTTGTATTTATCATACTTAAATAGTACAATTGCATAGCATGGATTGACTAGAAGATCATTTATGGAAAGGTGTGTGGAAGGGTTTAGTTTTTCTTGTGGGGAAGATTTTACCCGGACATAAAGTCGTAAGAACAAATATACACACAACTAAAGTGAACACATGCCTATAAATTGGATGGCAAGTAACTGGAAAGGATTCACAGCCACAAAATGATAACAATAGGATATTTAAAATTATTTAATGTTAGCTATGTCATATTTTGTTAAAGGTTCTTAAATTACACGAGAATATGTCAATTATTATACTGGATATAATGTTGATACTGAAATGGGATCAATAATTGTATCCAGCTTTGTACATACTAGTGCCAAAACAACGTTTATGATAGGTACTAATAATGGAGCCATAAACATGTTTAAAAATAAATTAGCCCTCTTGCTGAATCTTTTTATAATTACTTCTTCAATAATTGAAAGTTCACTTTGTGGCGTCCTTTTCATTTAATGAAAATATATTATTATATTTTTGTGTTTTTTGGGAATTAACTATCTAACAATTTCTAGACATTTTTTGAAGAATTTTACTTCCTGTTGAGCTGACTCCTCCCACCGTTCTCCCCCTCCCTTAAAATCACCCCTCCCACTATCCCCACCTAATAAAATTTAATAATTTCTGTACTTGTATAAATTTCAAGTTAGTTTTAAGTTTGATAGTGAATGACACGAATGTGTCGAAACCGGTAGCAGAAAAATTTAAATTTCAGTAAAAAATGTACATGGATTATAAAACTCTTAAGAAAAAAAATAACTTTGTGTACACCACTTTATTCAAAATAAGCGGTGTGTTTCTTCGTCAGGACAAATTCTAATTAATAATAATATTATATAAAATAGGTACCTAATTATTTTTTATTTTTGTTTTTTGTGTTTAATTCGTAGATGTCTTTTTGTTTTATAAAAAAATTTAAATTAAATTAATAATTTTTTATTTTTAAGTTCTGCAAGTTTTTTCATTTTATATTATTGTAAAAAAACTAGGTAATTATTGTATCCTGCTTCAATGTTTCATGTTTGTAATTGGATCAATGTATGTGGTAATATTGTCGCTAAAGACCCTGCTTGACAAAAAATGTATAAATTATCACAACAGAATCAAGGAGTAAGAGTTTTCTTTAAATTACTTATATTCATTACAGAATGTTTTTTTATGTTCTCTAATTGTTTGGTATTATAGCTTCACTAATATTGTCTTCGTTAATTAATATTTAATTAAATAACTTTAGTCCGCTTCGGCACAGAACTTCGTATTGTGGAGGATTAAGAAATACAATTTCTATAGATACTTAAATTCATCAATCTATTTTGTGTATACAATTATAGTCGCTAAAATAAAATAAAAAATAGCACTGCTACAATTGATATAATTAATTGGAATTCAATTAGCTTATCAAAATAGAAAATTATCATTTGTATTTTTATTTTTAACTTAATGAGTTAAACCTCCAATTATAATATTTTAATTAATGAAGATAATGTTAGCGAAACTCAATCGAAAATTTGAAATAGAAAAATTAGAAAAAGATACATATACAACTGGGACCTGGATATGGTCCCAGATGTGTACGTATCTTTTTTTGGTTCAGATGTTCGATTGAGTTACGCTGATATTATCTTCATTATTAAAATAGAAAATTATCACATTAAGACATATTACTGAACGGGGAAAAAAATTTGTCGATATCTTAATCTTACAATAAATCTTAGACCAGACACTGTTCATATTGTCATCAAAGTTGGGCTTATAAAAGTAATAATGAAATAGTTTTTCTAACCTTTTCAACCTCTCACAGTTTTTGGAATTGTGTGAGGGTTTGACGTATCAACAGCGATTGGTTTGGTCTTATTTATAATTTTGTGTCTTCTTGAAACAAAACAGAACATTAACTTTAAATCTTAGCCTAGTTTTTATTTACCGAAAAAGGATTTTATCTTGGAGGTTGAAGATCAGAAGTCAAACATTTTGAAACAAAAACGTTTTTTCGGATTTCAAAACGCGAAAGGTTGAACGACGGACTTACAGTTAAGAAACAAAAAAATGTTCATAGATCCAAAAACCTTATTTTTAACAATAGAGGCATCGTCTCCCGGAATTCTAATTTGAAGGTACAAATAGATCAACATATTCATAGTTTTGAATTAATTTTGAACTGCTTGCTTGAAGAATCTTATTAGTTTTAACCATTTTTAGTTAGCAACCGCATCGAGTTTTTCAGTTTGCCATTTGAGTCAAATGATGTAACTGACAGAAGGTATATGTAATTAATTTATTTAAAATTCTTTATCAAATCGTCACCAAATTTCTCAGGCAACTTAAGTAAATTAAGGTGGAGTCTGGTCCAGCCAAGAGTTTTTTCAATGCGTTTTTTTTTTCAAAGATCAAATTTATTTTTGTTCACGAAGTATTTTTTATTACATGTAAAGGTACATTTGAGCAAAAAAAAACACAATTGAAAATTTTATTTAAATATCTACATTTACAGATCAGTCTGACCAAGTCGGTTGGAATCTTGGAGTCCTGGAGGTGAAAAAAATCGTTATGGTATGAATAATGCGCATTAACCACAGTGTGCAAATAAAAGTTGTAGATTGCAAAAAGGGGGGGACATAATGAAAATCGATGAAAAACATTGAACTAGCTTATTCAATTATAATAAAATAATAACAAAAACCATAAGCCGAGGTTCATCTGCATATAAATTTAATTTAAGCTTTGAATGGAGTGAATCCAACCAATTAAAAAAAATGTAGTTTTCAGAAAAACTCTTTTAAAGTATTATTTTGTAACCGGGATGCACCGTTTTTCGTTCGTCATACACCGTACCTAAGTTAGGGTCGACTATAGGTCGAATTTGATGCTATAACATAGGGAATGTGTTTTCCACAGTCATGGGAAGGTTTTTAGGTATAAAAATCGAATTTTTAGATGGGCTGAACTTTTTACACCAATTTTTATGACGTGTTTAAGATAAAAAGAAAAATGTTTGAATTTTGCGAAACTTTCCGGTGTGAGATTCGTATGCAAAATTTTGCTTTAAGCTTATTTGATACAACTTTCGTAAAGCTTTAAGTCTGTGACAAGAAAATACCAATATAGAAAATAGTAACTTGGTTGGTTGGTTGGTATGAGAGAATAAGGACGGAAGCCACTGGAGTGTGAAGATAAAAGTTAGCGGCAATACACTTGGCCGGTGTGAAGGAGCGCAGGGCTGTCAAAATATTACTGGATTGCAGTTTTTATTTTGCGATACAGAGTGCCATAATTATCAATGCCCCCTGGTGTATCAGTCGCACCGGGACAGTTGTTTTCCTCCATTGAATGTGTTCTCCAATTTGTAGCAAATACACAATTGCTAATGTAAGTTGAAATGCGGGGATTCCGAACAATATAATATTCAACTTTGAAATTAAATAACGTTTTGATGAAATCAATTGTGTCGGAAAATTTTATGACATATTTGTTGAACTTGTTAAAACTATCAAAATATAAGTTTCAAAAGAGTATAATTATATGTATGGGGTATTAAAAAAACATATTGATCACAGTCACCGTTTGAAGAGGGGTGATTTTGATATTCCATTTTTTTTACAACAATAATCTTATCCCAAATAAATTTGTAAAATAATACAAGTTCGAATATTCAAATAGTATTATAATTTATTTATTGTTATCAAGTTTAATTTGTAAAACTGCATTTAAATATTTTTTTATGTGTTCAATATTAGTATTACTAATTTTATAAAAACAGTGTATTTCTGAACAAGTTCTACTATGTAATTATTAATACAAGTGACAGATGTTTCGCCCTCTGAAGGCATTATCAAACTGTAGGTATAACAAAATAGTATCGTAGAAGTAGGTACAAGTAGGTTAGGTATCTGATTATCAACTAGCAGTTAAAAACTCTCTCCTCGGGTTTTTGATGCTAGGCTCTTCGGGCGGCTTTTGGTTCTACTTCGCCAAGTTTAAGTGTTGGTGACCAGTTTTAAGGCTTCACCCCTTTGCAAAACTAACAACTATCAACATAAAACTACAGAACAATTACATTTAATAGTTAGATGTTATAATATTAGACACACTGTACATTAAGCCCGAGAACAATGAGAGGAACAGTCTTCACTCCAACATAAACCTTCTTATTAATGAATGAAAGAGAAAAATGTTTCATACCATGTATTGGATACCCAACGCCTCTGCCATAAATTAATCCAAGTGATCGCTACGTTTGGTGACTTAGCAGGGGTGCCCGGATTCATGGGGTGAGGTTTGTCTCCAACAGACCTTAGTGTAATAACATAGATTATCAAATTTAATTTCACGGGAAAACTACAATTGTATTGTAGATGGCGCCACTTCCAATGAGCGTTAACCGCTTGGACACATAAGCTTGTTTTTACGATAAAATAACGTAGGTAGACATATGAATGACGTATGTCCCGTACCTGAGTTATTAAATTTTTAAGTAAATTAATTGGTTCTATAGCTGAATTTGGATAATGATAATTAAACTTTGTTAACGTATCTAAATCTGTAATGGACCATTTAATTATGCCAAATGAGTACGTTAATAAGGGTATTGCCCAACTATTTATCGCCTTTACTAAATTTGTGGCAGATAGATTGCGTTTAAAAAAATTTCTGATCCTAGTTTGAAATTTAAAGTTATAAGTATATTAGTATTATTTTGGCAGCTGTTTCGTCATTCAAAGCAATCATTAGGCCACATTGAGACGAATTATTTATACGATTTTATTATCAGTTTTATAATAGTTTTGGGCTGTCACAACAATTAAAACTAATATTAAAAAATGCTAATATGCGTTTTTGGAGATATTATATACCCACTGAAAGAAATAACTGACTTAATAGGGTCTCAACAATCTTGGAAAATAAGGATTTATGAAATAGTAAATATTTTGGTGGATCTGATGAAATTTCAATTGGTGCAATATTTATTTAGTAGCGGGATTTAATTGAAGTGTTTAATGCTTCCGAAATACGGCGTGATTCATTGTCAATAATTGTTCTTGTATTATTTGCATAACTGTAGCCTAATTGCTTCTACTTCATATTTTATTCTTAAAACATATGTTATGTCAATATTTTTCTCTAAAATAACCGTAGATAAAACGTTCTTCTAGTCATTAACTCTTTGTTTTATTTGTTTTCTCAAGATAATGCTACTAGGTAATGTTAAATCGCGTGTTTTTTATTTGAAAATTATATCGCTAAGTAATATTTTGGATGATTTAAAGTACCTAATGCGAGTAGAACACTTATTTTCCTTTGATATAATCGAGTAGGTATTTTTTTATTTGTAAGCCCATAAAAAAATATTTGGACTATTTACCAATTTTAAGTTATGGTTTTATTGTAAAATATTGAAAATTAAATTCTTCAGAAAATTATCGGACAACATTTAAGTATTTGTGCCTGAATTTCTAAAAATAAAATAAAACACGCTTTTAGGCGATGTTTTTTCCTGAATAAATCAATGCAGGGTGTTTTATTATTATACTATTATTTTGGCAGCTGTTTAGTCGTTCAAAGCCTTTATCATTAGGCCACATTGAGACGAGTTATTTATACGATTTTATTATCAGTTTTATAATAGTTTTGGGCTGTCACAACAACTAAAAATAATATTTTAAAAAAATGCTAATATCCGTTTTTGGAGATATTATATATTATTATGATTAGAAGTCTTTTGGGCGTTGTGTTTTATTAATATTATAATACGTTACGTATTACAAAAATAAAACATGTGTTTCAGGTGATATTACCTTAAAGAACATAACAGACGTTTCATGAAATCGATTCTGTAAAATACAAAGCAATGATAAATAAATCTCCAGGTGCTTATCAAGAAATATTTTCAAATCATGACATTCTTTTTAAGTATTCCCAGAATTCATAATAATGCAAACTATTCAAACATTCGTAAATACGATGATTTTTCGTGGAAATAATCATTTTGTGGTTTGACATTATATAAAAAAAACCATTACTTATTGAACACTGGTAAACAAAAATATTTTCAAAATCGGATGGTTTCATGGTATGTAGTTTTATTTTCTATTTGTATTGTATGCAAAGTAAGTAATTTTTTATAAATGTGCTAACAATATTAAAAATATGGTTTTATTCCAGGCTAAATGCAGGAATGTGCGGTGTAATGCAATATAATCCATATTGGCAACCTATAATAGCATTTAAAATTTTGGGAGGTGGCTATGGGTATGGGTATCGCCTTTTATTGGATAACTAACACCTCTGCCATAGGTCATCTGCCAGGGATGCCCGGGATAAGGTTTGTTCAGGTCTTGGCGGCGGATGTGTGGGCCCACTAACTGTCTGGCTGGACGGGTATGGAGAGACCGTTAAAGGATACTCGTTGATCTCTCCACTCTCCAGCTGGATACTCTCGACTTGTACCGTAGTGGGAGGGAGGTTTCATGGTATGTAGTTTTATTTTCTATTTGTAATGTATGCAAAGTAAGTGAATTTTTATAAATGTGCTAACAATATTAAAAGTATGGTTTTATTCCAGGCTAAATGCAGGAATGTGCGGTGTAATGCAATATAATCCATATTGGCAACCTATAATAGCATTTAAAATTTTGGGAGGTGGCTATGGGTATGGGTATCGCCTTTTATTGGATAACTAACACCTCTGCCATAGGTCATCTGCCAGGGATGCCCGGGATGAGGTTTGTTCAGGTCTTGGCGGCGGATGTGTGGGCCCACTAACTGTCTGGCTGGACGGGTATGGAGAGACCGTTAAAGGATACTCGTTGACCTCTCCACTCTCCAGCTGGATACTCTCGACTTGTACCGTAGTGGGAGGGATGGATTCAAACGGCTGTAACTCCTGGACACACTAAACTCTGAAATTCACTCTTCATACACTTTTCCTTCCCTGAATATCGTCTCGTTCATTTTATCAAAAGATTCTCCACACATTATCCAAATATGACATAGGCCCGAAGGGAAATTTTCCTCAAGGCCTACTGTGTGGATGAAATGTAAAAATTAGAATAAATTTAAAATTTTCAACTTTGATTGAATATACTTGAATGGAATTTTAATTTTTAAAAAAATAATTCAAATTAAATTTAATTGTGTTAGTATTAAGTTCTGCAAGTATTTTGGTATTTAATTTTTGAACCTACAATATAATATACTACCATAATTCAAAGCAGCAATGTCATTACGAAACAATTAAGAACATAATATGCACACTTAGTGCGGGGAAAACAGATTTTGAAATTCCTTGGGGAGAATCTATTGTTTTCTCAGCAAATCGGTTTAACCCGTAATAAATCAACTTACACACCTCCAAAAATGACATTTAAAATAGTGTAAGTAGTCATCTAAACGTGATTAAGACCACAGTTTGAAAATGTCCGTGTAAGCTGAAACAGCTGTAACAAAATAAAAATTCTTGCAGAACTTAATAATAATATTATTAAATTTAATATTAATTACATTAAAAAAATTAAATGGATTTTTACGAATTAAG
Source organism: Limnephilus auricula (assembly GCA_951813805.1). Classification (NCBI taxonomy): domain Eukaryota; kingdom Metazoa; phylum Arthropoda; class Insecta; order Trichoptera; family Limnephilidae; genus Limnephilus; species Limnephilus auricula. Next base: position 38,237,918 of record OX638393.1, read on the forward strand.
CACAAAAACAATAAATAAATGTAATTTTAATGAATCGTTTACCGTGTATCCAAACTTAATAGGCTGTTTCTTGTAGTAATTTATTTGAAAACGTGCTGTAATCTACGTACTTTGATAAAAGTGAGTCGGTAAGTGAAATATTTACCTAAGCCAAGATAGGTAACACAAAGTTACATATGTACATCAAAGGAAAAAACGGAAAAAAGTAAATAATGCAATTTATTAAAGATTGTGAATATTTGAGAAATACATATTTTCAGTGCTACCCCTGTGAGAGGGATACGAAGCAAGAAGAGTCTTCTGCCTTCCCATATACATCCTAGGATTACGGGAACAGGGAATAGATTCCTGCCTTATGATTAGGTTCCATGAGCCATAGGGCAGCCAGGCAGATTCAATGGTCCTGAAAACTATAAGTTGTACTTGCATGTGGGGGATCCGCTAGTCTATTGCAAGACCCGAGACCTCCTCGAACTTTATGACCTCCTGTGAACCAGAATCCGCTCCGGATAGATCTTGAGCGTCTGAACGAGGATCCATTACATCATTTTTTGTGATAAGTATTTCAATATGCGATAAACTAAATATGTTGTCTGGTTTCTGACAAACGAGCAGCCACAGACGATGCTGTAAATTTTCTTAATATTTTTTAAAGCAAGCATAAAAGTGTAGGGGTGAAAAATAATCATTACGAAAAAGATCAGTTGGTATTATGTGCAAATGGGGTATTTATTCAATTATTTTAGGAATTTATTATTTTAGTTATTTTTATTTTTTATTTTAGTCATAGCAATAAACTGTACTCCATTATTATAACATTCTATACCTTAAGAGTATCTACTTCATATTATTTTTTTTTAATATAAAAAATAATTTAAAAATAAATACATTAAATAATTGTAACCTGCACCTAAATTAATGTTCTTACACAGACCTAACATTTTATTTTACTATTACACGAGTACATATTTGTTTTGTATTTCGAAATATTGTCTCAATGTACTTCTAATAACAACTGTATCACTTCAGCGATATTATTTCTGACTAGATACTCATACATTCTTATAATACGGTTTCTCTCCTGTGTACCACTGTACGCTTATACTCTCATGTATAATGTATCACTTTAATGTAAAAAGCCTTTATTAGCGTTAAAATAAATAAAAAAATATTCAAAGGAGGATAAAAAAACGGACCAATTAATAATATTCACAAATAGGTTTTTAGAAATATAAAACAAAGCACTTTATGAATGTAAACTAAAATAAAAAAGCAGAACTAAATAAAAAATTGAAAAATAATAAACATGGTAGTACAGCAAACATAATAAACATATAGTTACATAATGTATTATATACAGAATATCATAGATTTAAAAAAAAAAATCTGAATTATTATCGTCATTCTTGAGATTTTGTTTTTGTTGTTTTATTTGTTTTTTTTTTTGTTATAATTCTGTATTGAACTTAAGAAATGTTAATTACCTTTGCCTTCTGTTGGGTAAAAACTCTAAGGCATTAGGTTCGGAGCTTGACTTAAACACACTGTCATTAATTTATCTTAATTTCTAGATACACGATCAAGCAGTCAGTAATGTTATTGTGTATTAAATGTATATTTGTAAACACACTGACAGTTGGTTCGTTGGGGTGTTAGTTTTTTAGTCCGCTGTTTTTTTAAACATCCTTGCTTTTCTGAAGAAACTGCCTATCTCGTTTGCAAGTTAAAAATATTAAAGGGAATAAAATTCTTTGAAGGCAAGCTGATTATATAATTCTAATTTAGATTATAAATAATAAATTCTTACTAGGTACAAATTTAATAAAAGCAATAATTACTTCAATTAGAATAATGCTTTTATGTCTTTGAAGAAAAATCAAATCATGAATTAATTACGAAATTTAATTACGTGATTCTTTTGAAAAGCGTAATCCGTTTTTTTACAGATTCTTAAGCAGAAAAAGTCAATTTTCAAATCCTGAAACAAAGAAGATAATGGCGTACTCCAATCACCTAGATGGAATTGGATTGTCGTCGGAGAAATACAATTAATCATCAATGCAAGAATATTTTAAAGATCCCCTGTTTCTAGTTGGGAGAAGTGGCCCTACAGAGAGCGCTCGACCGTTTTGCTCTAGCTCCTATTCAATGAAGCAGCATTAATAATAATTTGTTGTCAAAGGATCACCGTTTACCTCTGCCTCTCGATGAAGATTAAAATAAAATCTTTTTTTTAATTAAATTAATTCCAAACGAAATTTTCAAAATGAAAATTCAGATATTTATTTAATAATTTGTTTATACTGGATTTTACGGATGTTATATTATCAATCCAGCTCAAAACTCAACTTATATAGAAAAGGGTACATAAAATTACTAAAACCTAATCAGTCAAAGCATACATAACATTTTCATAAAAAATCAAAATTTTACAAAAAAATTCAATCAGTTGATAAATAACAGATACGAAGTGAGGCAAAAAGAGACAGAGTGGCATGTTTATTAATTAAATACAGTAGGAGGAACATGAGAAAAACTTACAAGGGTTGCAAAAAAATAATAAGTAGTGTCAAATGACAAGTTGCAAGAAATTTCGAAGAGTGTCCACACTTAAGTCCACTAGCGTACTTAGCTTAACATATTTCTGAGCATTTTTACTGAATCCGTATAAATAAGGGAAGAAAATGTCTACTTCAGTACACTCTATCAGATTATTAAGTGGCAAAATTTAGTTCAGAAGGCTAGAATAGACGATGTTATTTATACATGTATTCAAACAAATAGTTAAACAGTAGACAAATTTATTACAATATTTCTGAGACATAATGTAGTATCAAGATGGCCGGAAATTATTTCATATACTAATATTAGATCAGTCAATTAACTTATAATTTTAACTGTATTACTCTTGAAGTATTCAAGACAAATATAACTCACTACACGTTAATCGAAGGTTAATTAATAAACAGTTACATTCAGTATTATTTACCGATTTAAGAATTTCCAATAATAATAATACGTACCAGAAAATAATAATAATTTTCCTTGTAAATAAGAACTCGTTCAATATCTCAGAGATAAAATTTCCAACGAAAGCACGAATTAAGTTTTCCCAAAATTCTGATAATATTTCTTACCAAAAGTATTTTTCAAACTGTTTTAATGAAAAATATATATTGTTAAAAATAATCTATCACAGTATCTAGCTATTTTTTTTCAGTTACCAGTATCCTACCCCTTACAGGAGTATCAACTCCTATAGTTTAAGATTTATGGTATAGACCAGAGGTTCCCAACCTTTTTAGGTCCATTGCCCACTTTTCAAATGTGGCGGCTAAGTCACAGTCACCCCCACCTCAACATATATATCAGGGCCTAAAAATAAGTAAAATTACTAGGCCCGAGGACAAACCAATAAATGCTATTAATTCTAATCGTTCAGATTACAAGTATTTTTATTTCTCTTTTTAAATTTTATAGCCTCCGTGGTCGAGGGGGGGCTGTCGATTTGCAATCCGGATATAGCGGATTATTAGCTTTGACCTGTATTATGTGGATGGTATTACTATCGATGGTAGCTTGATTTGGCTTTAGCCTTGTTTGGTGACTAGAACTAAATAGGCAGGTACTTCCCCACCTTCCTCATCTCCATGTCCTTCCCCTCCCCAATACCCATTGCCTCATAACATACCTCAACTAGGAATGCCATAGTTTCACTGGTTCCTAACTTACTTATCTATAAGTACGTGGTGTTAATAATAAACATCATAGGTAGGTACGTCTAACATCCGTCAAATCGCCTCCCCCCGAAGCATTTTTAATTATGGTCGCCCCGTAAGCCGCGGCATCCCGAATTTTACCGATTTCTTACATAACTTCCTTAAACATTTGCAGCCTTGACGACCGTCCGTGGTCGAGTGGTAACAACACTTGACTCCCAATCGGAAGGTTGCGGGTTCGAACCCGGCGTGCGCAAATAAATTTTATTTGATTAATTTGTGTTATTTCACAATTAATTAATAAAAAAATAATATATACTACATTTGCGGCACGTTCCAGAGTGGAAGATACTGTCAGTATCGCCCTGGTGTAAGACCACCATTCAGAATTGAGACGTTGCTTAATAATGGCTTTAGCCGTGTTTAGTGACTAGATCTGAATAGCCAGGTACTTTCCTACCCTCCTCTTCCCCATCTCCTTCCCTTCCCCACTTTCCTTCAGCCTCACAACATACCCCAATTGGGGATGCCATAGTCTCACTGGCTCCAGACGGGAGCAGTTGGGACTCTTGTGAGGTATTCTCTATATAAAAAAAAAAAGCCTTACTAAAAAAAAAACACTCCGCGGCCGTTAAACGGTGTTTCTGTTGCACGTTGTGTAAAGTCTGTACATATTTTAAAACAAAACAAAGGATAGTTACTAATAACAAATCGAAAATAATCGATATTAAAATAAGAAATATATAGGACATTTAAAAATTTGAAAAATACAAATAAAACAGATATGTACAACAGTTAAACTACCCTCTTTGGCCGTGTAAGCGATGTACATATCTTTCCATGAACAATTTTTTGCCAGTTTTTAATTAGTAAGGTTTTTTCATGCACGGTCGTTTAACAATTGTTAAATTTTTTTAGAAAGTTTTTTAGTAAGGCTGTTGATGTTTTTAACCTCACAAAAAAATATAGTATCTGTACATTGTACATTCTCCATACCGAAACGGTAATTATTTGAAATTCCTTCGATAGAAATAAATATTGTTGGTTTCTGTTATTTTACAAGTTATATATATATCTATATATTTTTTTATTCATTTATCATATTAAGCATATTTTTATTTTTTATTTATAATTGTTGGTAAATATACAAAATGTTTCTTGATATAAAATTACCTCCCCAATTGAGAATAACTTGTGTTTAGGAAGAGAGTATTTTAAGTAATTTCGGAAATTCTACCTATAATGAACGATATATACATTTTAAATTGATTAACATACATGCACTGAAAAACAATACCTATTTTTAAATATACAATATATAATGTATAACCTTTACGAGAGTATGAAAAGTGAGAAAATGAACATTTCATGGTATCCATGAGAAATTAATAAGATGTTTAGTGATTCTATTTCTAATTTTTTTAAGACATTATTGTTTAATTTATTTTTAAATTTATTGAACTCGGGTTCTAATCTTATACATCTGTATGAAAAAATTCACAATGTTTCTTTAAATGCTACCTAACCAACCCCCACGAGATTTTTGCTCTTTTTTAACAAGTCGTGTTTTATTAAACATTTTCACAATTTTCGCTTGAATATTATCGTTTTTTATAACTATAACCTCTAACATTCGTATTGTCACAACTCTCCTTCTTCTTCTTTTTGAGCAGATACTTAAATCGCCCACTGGTTATCGATATTACGCAGGTTAAGAATCACTGCTACCGACCTATTAATAGACAATCAAAAATATTTCATACGAATCACGCACAGAATTAAAGTTATGAAGAAATAAACCTACCTTTATAACGTCTTCTTTTGCCTCCCTACCTGGAACTATTTTTACGGCTTAAATAAATGATTATATCTGAATGGCGGCTTAGTAAGACGCTCCCTTTAAACTTCTACCCTCTTTGAAATCCATTAAATATCGTAATTCGTGCACATACGTCTTCCCGCGCTCCTATCCGATTCCCTTTCTCCCCGGCGCCTCTCGAGCCTTCTAACCGAGCGTATTAAAAACGTCGGAATATTAACCTTTTATGGCACGAATTCCCGAAAAGAATTTAATCAGAACCAGAGAAAGGATGAATGTACGCAGTATATATAAGGCTGCCTCAAAGGAGGTACTCACCTAGCTATCTATACCTAAGGGTTGGTCGGTAGGTGTTAGTCTCTATGGGCATACTGTATATTATTATGGCTCGGTATATCAGTTGATTTTAAGCTCGGCTTATTTGGAATGTTGAGCTTAGCACAGCTTGGAACATAATCCGTATATAGATCGAAAGCCTAATAGATGTCACTAATTCTACGTGTATTGTCTATGATTTTAAAAGAGGAATGTGTTTATTTTCCTTGAAAAACAAATCTGCTCTCTATGCTCTCTGCTTATCTTATTCGGTACATCTCTATGTACCTCACTTCAATCAGCATGCTGCTATGTGAGTACAATAATTTTAATCAGTATTTGTTTTGCTAGAATATCACTATTATTGAAATAAATTGCTAGGAACAAATTGTCCTGGCGTTGAAACTTTTAAAATCCATTATCGGACTATTTTGGATTGAATACCAATTAATAACATCGTCATTCCTGATAGCTCGATGAATATAATTGTCCATACTTGAAAAATTAGGCAATTTATGTAAATTTCTGTGGAATGTATTCAAATATTATTAACGTAAATGTCAGATTTGGCGTATGACTGCTTGCGCTTAAGCGTCTAAAAAGAAACCATTCTGCGGCTTATCAAAGCTCGATCGGTGGATTTAGCACGCTTAAATTGGAGCGAGGAATGTCGTACAGTAAGGATATGGACTGGCTGATATACTGGGCCATAGTGTATGTTATTATGGTAGCTAGAATATACGCATAGGATAGCATAGAACGTACAATATTGGTACACATTCGCGGATCTATTTCATCCCCCGAGTGGCGGGGGATTTCAATGCTCCTAGGGATTCGAATAGTTCACTAATAAAAATCTCAAGGGTGTTATTTTTTCAGAAATCTTTTTCGGTGATTGATGAAATGTAGGATAAAATTTGGCACTAGTTTATTTCCAAAAAAATCTGTATTAAGTAGATACCATTTGAAAGGAAATTGATGTACGACTGTGTGAACGTGGTTTACAAAGTTCTGGACCCCTAGCACGGTCAATCGATAAGGATTTTATCGATATCATAACGTGTCATCCTTCACGAGCATGCCTGCAGATTGCCAACAAACGACCAAAAGATCACAACGACTAATTGTTCTTAATTTATTCTACGTTAACTTAGAGAAGCATTGGTTACGAGGATGTTCAAATATATAATCTCCTTCCAGACTTCACCCTAAGATCGGAGAAAAGCATAAATATATTTAAAAAAAAAACTATTTAACCTTAAGTAGATAGAACAAATTAATTTTACTACCTTGTATTAAGTTGAGTAAGTAAAATGTAAATTTTATGTAACTTAATAAAAAAAATTAAAAAATGCTGTTTGTACGGTAGCCATCTGCAGGCGTTCTCGGGAACGATGACAATATATCGAAATTATCGATTAATGCTTTATTGATCGACCGTAATAGATACTCTGGATTGATTGACTGATTGATTCCGTCAACACGACGCCCGAACAACGCACTAAGCCGCGTTCAACTAGCAAATATACTAGTCCGAGCGACAGGTCGTAGCTGACGTCATCGTTATAACATCTTCATTCTTTTTCGGCTTTATACAAAACGTGTGAGAAGTAAGAGGACCTTTGTCGACGCTCGAGCTCTCGCTGGGACTAGTATAAGTCAATAAATATCAATCAAATAAATAATAAATATACGTGGTTAAATACTAAGTGTTTGTTTTATTTAAAATAAAAAATAAAAACAATAAATATTACTTTAACATTGATGGAAAGACCCGTACACTTTTATTTTGCCCTGTGCAGGCTTAGTGTGGAGGGAACAATTGCGTTAGTAGAGTATTGCATACACTGCATACATATAAATGTACTATATGTGTCAGTTTTTTAACATATAAAAAATAAAAACTAACACATATAGTACATATAAATGTACTATATGTGTCAGTTTTTTCACATATAGTACGTATACCGTATATATATATACCGTAATTTCGTACGTATACCAACAAATTATTCATAGATTTTCCAGCCAACAAACATTGAAACACTGTTAATTTGTTCGTAAGAACTTTAGTCCCGTTTTTACGAATAAAATGATCGTATTTTAGAATAACATTTTTCTTCGTGAAGGAATGCATAATGAGTTTTTCCCTAGATTTGATAGTAAAAGTATTCTCCAAATTTGCCGTGTTATTCTTTGGCAAAAAGGGCATGCGGATCATAATCAGCGGGCATAACTTACGCTTATCTGAAGTTATGGCCGTCGCGAGATATCCCGCGGAACATGGGAACACTCTCAAGGTATTATAATGTATGGAGTTGCCTCACTCTACAGGAAAAAAGCCACACCTATATAATGTGGCAATCCCCGTCTTGTAATAATTGAACATGCAGATTTATGAATTGGGGCCGAGATGAGGGTGTCAGCTTCAACTTTATCTCGATAGATGGCGGCGTTTTGGCGCGTAAATTGCTAAGAGGAGATATTTATTAAAGGAGACTGTTGAATTATGGAAATGAATGGTTTTAACGGTGCGTGGGCAATGGAAGGTGAATGAAATACTAGAGAGTCTTTTCACAAAAATAAATATAATGCTTTCGTGTTTATTAAATAATATGTCAAAAGAAAATAAGTTTAATTTTGAAATGGTCCACGTACTTGGAAGTACTTATTCTTCTCGGGTGCATCACGGCGTCTAATTTTGCACACATGCTTTCCTGTGTGCAAAATTCCGAATTACCACGTGCATATATTTTATTTATTTTTTGTTAAAGTGCTATCCTAACAAGAAAACATTGAAATGAAATATTTAAATTTGAATCATCGTATTTCAGATTTGCTTATATAAACAAAGATAAAAAACTTACATAATTTAACGATAGAAAAAAATAGGTACAGATAGAAATTAACACAGTTAAACAATTATATTATTATAAAAAATGTATCTAATTAAACAGTGCATGAAACATTACAGAAGTTATAAATAACAGAGGACCTAGGATTGATCCGTTCGGGACGCCAGAGGTAAAGGCGTATATCCTCGTAGTGATGCAGCTTGCGGTTGTTTTGAAGAATGATACAAACCAACGTAATAATTATAATTCCGTTTTACATATTTTTTTATAAGAATAAGGTGGTCAACTTTATCAAAAGCTTTTTTGAAATCGCAGTAAATTGAATCTACCTGGTGGCCTTTGTTTTTTGCCTCTGGCCTTTGTCTTCGACAATTCAGTATTGTTAGTCTATAATTTATAATAATTTTATTTTAAAATAAGCTGGGGATATATGTATATATGTCATGGAGAAATCTTTCCATGAGTTTAAAGATTGCCGAGAGAATGGATCTCGCCTTTCTCCTTGCCTTGGACCAAGGTCCAGTGATGTTGATCCAGAAACAATCAATTTTTATAATAATCATATTATAATACTGAACTTCTACAAAAATAGATCATTCTCACTGATCCGAGGTTGACTGATCTTTCTTCTTCTTTTGTCATCAGCCTGTACCATGCGTGTGAAATTTGTATCAGCTTCTACCAAGAATGCCATTGAATGTCGATTTTTCTATTGATATTGGGAAATAAAATAGTTCCAGGCAATAACCAATAACAACTGCCGTGGCAAATAGTGAACAACTAAAAAGTACCTACGCCGGAATCTTTTTTGTATCAAATTCGAATATGGTAAATAGCGGCTTCCAAAGTGCCAATACAAGGTGAGAAAAATGAAAACAGTAAGCAAGCACTACGTAAAAAGGGTTTGTTGTGTACCGAGGTAAAATCTTATAGGTAACTTGAATATAAAACACGCGCAACAGCAAGAATTGCCTCTTCTACAGATCGGTGTATTAAAATCTAAGATTAGGGCTTACAAAAAAGAAATAGTACGTATATTTCTGCAATATTCTCAAGAGCAAACCACAAAATATGCCACATATTTGAATAGGTTGGATCCAGTGAAGGAAGTAGTAAATTGTGCATTTAAACGATAGGATGTTAATATTCTCCATAGTTGCATTCTGCAAGAAAATTAAATTGGTTTCGTAACTGATTCTAACACTTCTAATTTATTTAATTATTTATTTATAGGCTACATGATTCGAAAATGGAAAGGTTTTTTTCTTACTGCAAGGGCCAATCTTTCGTAATTTAAGTCATCGTGCAAAGGCTTAGCAGTGGGTTTAAGCTGCGGGCGGATGAGATCCCTAATTGAAATCTGAAAAGATTATCAAAAAAAGGTATCACTTTTTGTTAAAAGTGCTGACCTAAAATTGGTATGGATCTCGATACTGCTATGAATTAATTCTTCCATTGAAAGTAGCGAGTCGTTCGTAATAGATAAATAGGTACTTGTCTCTATGCACTTAGGTCTCGGGTTCGAAACCTGGAAAAGGTTATTGAAGATTATATTGACATCTGTTTTACCTCCTTATAAAAATTGGGGGTTTAGCAGATAAGTATTTGTTTTTCCGTATTTCTTCTGGGGTCTAACTTTAGAAGTCTCTCTGTTTCCACTAAGAAGAGTTTGAGACATATTAAAATAACCCCTAATTTAGATTGGAAACATTAGACATTATTAGTTAGAGGAATAAGTCTATGATTGCGTTATCATTTGAATTGGCTAATTCGACCCCTATCCAGCCCGATACGATAACGATTGTACAATCCCAGACATAAACACTCCTGTCCCAGTGCAACTGGTACACCAGGGGGCACCGATTTGTTAGGACTTGGAACACATGCTCTGAGGATGGGAAGAAGGTAGGAGTTTAATCGACTGATAAGCATGGCAACCTAATACCACAATATTGGAATTATGAATGGGCATTAATAAAGATATTGATTGCGCGTTGTTTTTTTCTTTATGCCTTCCTTCTTCTTGACTCTTCTTGTCTGTTTTTAGCTCTTCTCAGCGCTTATTGACTTTCTTGCCTCTTATTGTCTCTTCTTGAAGCTTCTTGTATCATCTCGGTTCGTTTTGTCTCTTCTTGGCTGTCCTTCTGGTTCTTTTCTTGGTTCTTATTGTCAGTTTCGTGGTCATTCTGGTTCCTATTATCTCTTCTTGCGTCTTCTCGCTTCTTCCAGGTTTTCATTGCCTCTTTCTGGTTCTCACTGTGTCTTTTTGGCGCATTCTGGTTGCTATTGTCGCTTCTTGCATCTTCTCGTCTAGTCCTGGTTTTCATTGTCTTTTCCTTGTTCTCATTGTCTCTTTTTTGGCTCATTCTGGTTCCTACGTCTCTTCTTACGTGTTTTTGTCTATATCAATATTCAGGCATATAGTATACCATTCGATTCGTAAACAAATCAAAGCAATCTAGTGAGATAGACTAAACTAAATTTTAAAGGAAATTATTTAAAAATTACAGATCTTTAACTAGAAAACCATTTATCAGCCAAATAAATTTTTGTATTATTTCATTTTATTAATTCTATTTTGGCATTTTTAATTTTCCATTCAAATCGGGCAATTGAGAACTTTCAATTGAGAACAATTTTTACTAAACATCATATTATTATTTTTTAAGTAAATATGTTTAAAATAAGTAAACAGCATTAAATAACAAACGGTGCATTACTTACCTTGATTATAGTGTATGCATATAGTTTCATATATAATGTAATTAACATAGATAATAGTAGGGTTTAGTAAAGTTCAGAACCTTAATGCCTTTGAATTTTTACTCTACAGAGGACAATGGTAGATAGTTTTTAAGCATATTGCTTTTTTAAACAATATGTTTGATAAAAATTACTATTAAATTATACATTTACAATTAAGTGATCGTGCACAAAATTTAAAAAAAGTTAAATCAATTACATGGTCTAGTAGGTTTTTTTATGATCAGTTACATAATCATATTAACTTGTAAAACAAAAGAGTTGGAAAAGTTTTCAAGGATTATTGAACTTAAAATATAAAAAATTCAAGAATCTTGGCGAAAAATTAATAATTGTGCGAATATTTCAAAGCAATGATCATAGCGATAAAACCCACCCTTCTGAACCGTGTGCTCGCGTCGCGTCGCGTCGTGCATCGCGTCAAAGGAATCGCATAAATAAATTTTCCGAATCGTTAAGTTTTGGCTATACTGCGCGCCAATTAGAGTCTCGCTATGAGATATAATAATGTTTCACTTTTCGTGGGGGGTGCATTTTATCTACGATGATTGTTTCATATTCATATATGAACTAGTTGGTTCTGAGAGGTACTTTAATATTTTGACAAATCAATCGCTTTTGTAATTTTACCTTTTTTAAAGTAGTCCTTGAGGAAAATAATTCCCAAGTCAATGCTGTATGGATGATCTTTTTAGAAAATGGAAATGGTTTGAGGGGCATGTAGTAATTTAGGGCTAAGTGTGTCTAGGAGATCAAAAGGTCTCCCTCAGCCAGTATTTCCCGATTCGGCCTGCCAAGCAGTTGTTGGGGAGAGCAGGACCCGAACAAACCCCACCCAATGAACCCGGGCAAATAATATTCTTCAAAATAAAATAAAAGTTTCCAAAGAATATGATTTAGGATGGACACAATTAATTATTTCATTTAATGTGTATCGCATTTAATTAAAACGTTTGATTTATTTACCATGCGGGACGACGGGGGGAGATGGAAAGGGGGGTGGGTGGTGGTTATAGGTTATAGTTTTGACAGGGGGTGTTGTTTGACATTCGGTAGGGTAGGCTAGTTGCACACTCTGGCCAGTGGTGAATCGAGGGGGATGGGATTTAGCTTAAAAGAGGGGGCAGATAATTATGTACCATGTGAGCTGAATTCACACTGTAATATTTAAGAAGTATATCCAACTTTGGTTCCTGAATTATTTTACAATAGTTATTTTATTATTACTATAACTGAAGTTTCGATATTTTTAATGATAGATAAAATGAAGAAAAAATCAAGGATTTCAAACACAAAAACTAAAATAATGTTCAAATAATTTTAAAAAGTCAAGGAACGACATTGAAATATTTTTTAAATGCTTGCCACAGCTTTTAACATTTAATTTAAGTTTCCCTTTAAAAATATGCTGCAGAGGCCCTAGCACACTCGCTCTTTAACGTTCGATAGGATAACTATCGGTAACATCTCATCGTTCCCTAGGACAACTGCACATCGCTAACGTACAAACAACAGTTGATGTCGAATATGTTAAGGACACTTAGTCATTGTGAACTGTCACTTTTTCGTTTTCGATCTGTAGTCGTGCTAGGGAACGATGAGAAGTTACCGATAGTTATCCTACTGATCGTTATCGAGCGAGTGTGCTAGGGCCTCAGTTGTACTCTAATTAGCATTCTTTGAGCAAAAGAAGTAATTACGAAGCGACAGGATTTTTTTTGAATAATACATCATTTTGATAGAGTTAGTGGTCTTTAGAAGCCTTTAATAAATTAGGATTAAATTCATATATAATATGTTGTATTTGGGGATTTTGTGAGATCATTGTTACTATTTTAGTAATGTTTTTTCATAACGAGGTATTTCACCATCGCTTGATAGCTTATTCTTGGGATAAATTTTATTAATAAATAATAAAAAAAATAATAATAATAGTAATAATTGGATAATTTGTATAGCGCCGTTTTTGTGAGAAATCACCTCAAGGGCGCTGAATGCTCGCAATAAGTGGAAAACTCAGCTAACTAAATACATACTATAATTATAGCCATTATAATTTTTATCCATGGGTTAAATTATAAAATGGTAAACACGGAATTTATAAAAAAATATATATCTTACCGTTTTTTTTTAATATTTTATTTTAATATAAGTTTTTCTTTTAAACATTCAATAATATTATTATTCAATTTATAAATAAGGGGTTTATTGTAAACAAATTCTGTTGTAGTTATTATTCAGCATTTTCGCATTTTGAAAGCATTATCAAGGAGTCTAATTACCAAACAGTCATTATATATTATATTATTTTAAATAAATAGATTAATAATAATATTAGAGTCTATTTACCAAACAGTCATTATATATTATATTATTTTAAATAAATAGATTAATAATAATATTAACATAAAAATAAAACCTGTATTGTGTAAAACCATGAGTTTAAAAATATGTCAATCCACAAAGTTAATGTATAAAAACCTTTAATTAAAATCAAGTTCTACATAAAATTTAAACTTTATAATAATAAATACGAAATGAATAAGCTATCAAGAGGATAGTGAATAATTACAAATAGGATCAAACTAACAATGAAAATGAAAAATGTTGACAACCATCCTGTCTAACTTCTTCCTGTTCGCAGTAAAATGGAAAATCTAGTTTAAACCTTGAACACTTGTCCACTTATACATAACTGCGCATAAAATATGCATAATAAATTATTCACTATGAATTTCCACAAATTAACCAGATATATTATTATTATTTTCATATTTGCGTGGTCGTGTAAAAAATCAAATTTCAGAGACAAAATAATTTCAATGCAACCAACCTGTAAGTACCAACAGACAACAATATCGGACAGTCTGTACCGGGTACAACAATGCTGGGGGATGGACTCGACCCTTTTCGCCCCGTCCTAGTTGGACAGGGGGTCGCACAATACGGTATTCATTCATTTGGAGTTCTCGGTCTGGTGACATCAGACCCCAGTACAGTGGTACCCGCTTCCTCCCCCATACAGTCATCTGCGATTCAATGCGAACATCGATACATTGTTATTTAATATTTTTTGGTGTTGTTATTGAAGACACAGTTGTTGCGTTGAAAACTGTATTGTAATTTTAGTTTTATTTTTTACAATTTAAAATATTTTCAACAAATGATATCTGCTGATTATCGGTCTGTCAGTGTTTGATCAAATTTTGATGAGAGTTTTGTTTTATAGCAGGGGTCAAGCACAAAGATAACTTTACAATATCGGATCGATATAGATTTCATATCGATATAGCGAGCACGGTTTCCCTGTTGATAGCCGAACCGCTATTGACGCTGACCGTGCTAGCAATTATTGTTAACTGACCATAGATGATGGATTTAGTCAGTATTGTATTGATATAGGGTTTTATCAATCGTGCTATGACTTAGATGCTATCATGCTGTAGACCTCCCGATATCAATAATAAAAAATTGAACATACGTTGTCATCACAAAACTATGAACATTCTACTACCAGGATGACTGGCCCATTTACTATCCAATAGTTTTTTTTTATATTCCCGGTCGCATAAATTGACTGCGAATAAATCTGTGGACTATAATCAATAAATTTAAATAAGTTTCAAGTTGACCAACCATGAGGCAGTTAGTAATGATTTGGATGTTTGTAAAGGACTGACTTACCCCTTGTCTTCCGATATTCTTATTTATAAGAATCGTTTTTATGGACTTGAGGGATGCTGGTGGTTTCACTGCATAATCAATCACACATAAGAGATTCGAAATTATTCACACAAGCCCAGCTTTCTCGACAAGAGTCGAAATTGAATTGCACTATGAGATAAATAAATATGTAGTTTATCGCAATAAATAGATTGATGGTACCGTGATTAATTGTTGCAAATGTCACACATGTAGGTAAATTGGCCACATACTGTCAGATAGGGACAGGCACTTGGATAGCAGGAAGGGTTGTAGAAGAAGGGAAATGGAGTATAAAGTTGCGTCAACATGATGTTCATGCAATCTCGTCGAAGTTTTTTTCTGTATGTACCTATACCATATTTGTCCCAGCTCACATGGGTCTCATAGAAATCTCCCTTACTATCATAGTAAGAATTGTGATCTAAACCCTAGTGGAAAGAAAAAAACACATTATGTATTCAAATCTAAGAGTTAACCACAACATCATTCAAACGTACACCTTCATGCCACCAAAATTTCCAACCGGAATTAGAAAAAGCATTATGAACCGTGTGATTTTTTAAATTAATTAATTTTACATGAAACGATAAAAATTAAGGTGACAAATAACATTTATAATACATTTTTATAATAATTTTTTTTTTCAACATCAGTAATTTTTGTTCAAAAAAACGTAATGTGTAGAATTTTTAAAGTTGCATTCAAAATTATTGTATTTAAAATACTACATAGTTATTTTTAATACATATTAAATTTTGAAAGCGCATTTTATCACCTTTCCAAAACAATTTTTAGTTTTTGGATACGTAAACAAATATTCTATTTATTTCGTTTTCATTGTAAACTGGAAATATTTTTTGAATGGCAATCAAACCATTGTAGCAATTTAATATATTCCTGTGTTCTACTAATGAAGAATAGTACTGTGGTTGGGTTGCCACCTTCCGGCGTACTACCAACTATGGCTCCAATTAATCGAACTCTGCATGCCGCTACAGCTGGACTGTAATGTTGTCCAACTATATTGATTCGTTGGGATAATTACTGAACGAGCGAAAATAATAATGAACCAGCCAGCCTTTTACACGTGAATAAAGGCCTCATTTTGTTTTAAAACGATGGCGATTTAATAAAAATAATATCCTGATTAGCTTGCATCATTTTAACAATTTTGGGAAATTTAAAATATATGATTTTATATTGATGGATCAAGCAGAATATAATAGACTTGTGATGGTACATTTATTATGGAGAAAAAAAATTGTGCCTAACTAACCTTTACGCGCGGTTGAAGTAATACTTCTTTGACTGTTGGGGCAGATATTTATTTATTTAAACACCGATAAGGCTTTTACATACAATGCAGAGGTACATGTTTTTTTAAATGACAAATTTATTGACAAAATATAGGTAACATAAAATATAAGAACAACATATTTTTATTGTCACACTATTGCCATTTTTTACTGCAATAGTTAGAATTCGCAAGAATCAGAGAGAAAGAAGGGTTAAACATTATGTGAGTTTTAACATTCTTCAAACTTGATTTTGAGGTTTATTATTATAATACCTGATGCAGAAGAAATTAAATTTGCGCGTGCCTATTTATACTGGTGAACAATATTCATTAGGATTTCGCACTTACTGAAAATAGGGCACCAATCTCCCTTATTCACTGTAAAAAATAATAGAAAGCAATAAGTTCAACTAAAATCTTTAGTGAAATCATGTAATAATCAAAAGAACATAACAATAATCTGTTGAACTTACCTTATAATTAAAATTAGAAAAATAAATGGATGTCGCTCAGGTGTCGTACTCATTGTTGCCATATCTACGACGTTAATATGCTGAAATGTACATGGAATCATCATTTCCGATTTAAAATGTTACTTCCGTCCAAAAAAGATCTGGGATACTCGTCGTAATGCGACTAAAGAAGTTTTACTTCAAAAAAGTATATGGTTTCTTTTGTATTGATAAAGGTTATTTATAGTTACACCGTGTATTGTGGTAGAGCCAAAAAAAATATCTATTTATTGTCTGAAACCTTTACGGAGTGCTAACAATTAAAAAAATCCTGATATTGCCGTTGAAATGATTGAATGACAAGTAATCAAGATTTAATTGTCATTAGATTCTATAATAATAATAATAATAATCAAAATGAAATAACAAAATAAAACATAGTAAGTGCATATTACCTACAGAGAAAGTTAAGAAAGAAAGAAAGAAAAAAACAAATAATTAAAATCAAAATGAAATATAGAACAAGAGATATAAAACATAGTAAGTGTACATTATCTACAGAGAAAGATAAGAAAGAAAGAAAGAAAGAAAGAAAGAAAGAAAGAAAGAAAGAAAGAAAGAAAGAAAAAACATAATAATAAAACAATTACATAACTCCATGACATCATGGTAGAAGATTGTTAATTTGGTTTTTAAAGTTTGCGAGATTCTTTACGAAGATATCTATCTATACCTACGGTCGCATTCAATAGTAGTATAAAACTGGATAATATTATTTCCACCCCAATTACCGCTTAAGGCAAAGTTTGATGCTAAATGCCTGCCACCTCGGAACAGGCTCAGCCTAGTGAGGTGGCATATACCTAAAAGAATGTACATAAAATGTATTTTTTGGTTAATAAATAATAAAAAAAAAAAAAAAAACTATTTTAGATTAATCTTTACTACGAATCAGTTGCGATTAAAAAATTTACTCCTATTTATGATATAACTGTTCTATTGTTTTTTTTTTTACATTTTGGGCATATGTTTGCAGCTTACTAGAATACGCTTCACAAGTATAGAACCCGCAATACAAATCATACGTACACATTTATGTCAAATCAAATCGTACAAATCAACGTGTTCAAAATCGTTTTCTACGATATTTAGATTTCCGTAGCTATCGTTCTCACTTAAATCATCAAGATTCAGCCGTTTACTTCAAATATTATCATTAGAAGATCGAAGAAGCTCTCTTTCTACAGAAAATATCCTGGTCTTTCGTAAACTGCCCGCAACTCTTACATCGAATCGAACTTCAAGTTTCCAAGAAATGAACCAGATCAGACAAAATATTTAACCTCCCTCGACGCAACACCAATTTTAAGCAAAACTCCTTCATTTATTGTGGATCACACATTTTCAATACAAACTATACAAACATCTTTAAAGTCACATGGGCGATCTTTCGACACTTTACAACAACTATAGACACTCATCTAATGCTACCATCATCATATGAACTTCCTTATTTTATTACATATTATATATAAAGCACATACATATATATACCTCAACTAGAACGTTCTCCCCCTATCCTACCCCCACCCTACTCCCATTCAAACAACTTGTTATATAATCATTAATTATAATCTTTCAAATCATTTCATTTATATTTATATAATTCCCACGTGGAAACCTATAGATGGTGTAATTAATGTGAGTTAAATACTATTATGCTTCGTTATTTATGTAAACTGTTGGTCTCCAGAATAAAATAAAAATAAAATAAAATTACAATTGTATGTAAATTTGAATGCACTAATATAATTTATTCTGTCATGTTTCATGTAAAAGCCATAAGGGCGTAAATAAATAAATAACATTTCTCTTCTACGGCATCGGAAAGGCTGACGCGATAGCCGGTCGGCTACTGACATCAGCATAATTATCCACCCATGTACGGAGCCATTATCAATATTCTGACTCCTACGTAAGAATTCATACTAGTAATAACTACTAAGTTGTCTACACAACAAACTCATAATCGCTGGGATACAAACATAGATACACAAGTAAAAAGTACAGTGAAGCTTATTCTGCGTCAGCCGTTGCATACACGTGCGAAGTTTTACATCAAGTCTCTCCACGCTTACTGTTCAGCCTAGACACATATTATAAGGGCTGTTATTAGCAAGTAGCCCAGTTGCCATATTATTACCAAAGTAGCCGGGTGGCAATGGGCTCGCTAACGAAGCCTATTGGAAATGACTGCCCACGTGGCAAGCGGAAACAAATCACCCGCGCCGCCGGACACACGTGGCTTAATATCAATCATTATTATTATTGTCATTAGCATTCTCAGAACATCCACAGTGGTGATGGCAATTGCGCGAGTAAACACTAGTATTGTTACACTTTAAAAAGATGCACGGGCTAATTAATATCGGTGCGTTACTGGCGGAAAGGAAAGAGCATTATTATGTTACTAGGGGAAGAATAATTTTGCAGGAGCAATACGCTTTTAATATTATATTCAATTTTGCTCCCCACAACACGTAACCTTATAATTAAGAAATATAGATTAAAAACAATTATTGGTTATTTATTATATAATATACTGCTTTATCTGCAGAGCATTAACATATTTTGGAAAACAGTAATCATTAAATCAATAAATCAGTGCGTTAGAACAGCGGCTGTCAACCTTTTTGAGCCTGCGTACCCCTTGACTCTTACTATAAATTTGTTGTACCCCGTACCCTCTAGTGTAGTAAAAGACATATTTCATTTGTAAATTTTTAGTACTCTCATTATTACATGAATTTAACAATTAAGTCACGCAAATATAATTATTATTTCAATTTTTTACAGAGTGTAACACGACTTCGGTCATTTTTAAGCAGTGATTCTGCATGCGAAATTGTAAAGATTTTATTTTACGTCTTTTTATTTCGACGAAAAAATTCATATTCTCCATTCACAACTCCAAATTCACAAAATGCATTGATAGGCTGATTTTTTTTAACCTTCAAAAAATTTTGTAGAAAAAAGTTTCTCGTGTTTCAGTAGTTAAAATAAAAGATTACCCGTAACATCCCGTTTAATCAATCATATAATGTTAACATATTAAAGTTAATGTGACCCTTGAGCTTGCTGTGCAAAGCAAAGTTTTATTCATTTTAGCTCAATTTCACATAGGTTGTGCCTCAAGTCTGGTTCAGCATTCACGCTGCCTAACCACCGAGCGTAAACCGCTGAAATTTGAAAACCTTGAGCTGAGTTTAAAACCTACATTTGTGCCATGATATTGCTTACCCCCAAATTTTTCTTCGCATACCCCAAGGGGTACGCGTACCACAGGTTGAAAACCACTGCGTTAGAACATTAAACTTGAATGTAGATTTTTACATTTAACTAAAATTATGTGATTATTATGATATCAACATAAAAAAAAGTTGGTGAAATAGTAAAATCACAAATTAATCAAAGTTTATATAAAAGCTTCGATATTTCGATGTATTTACAGGTTGTTAACCAGTGATTCCTGACATTATTTGGAGTAAAAAATGCATATGAAATTTTGGTCTCTGGTGAAATTTTTTATGTTCTTTCTACATACGTAGGTTTTGAACAGTTGGGGGCGGGGTAAGAGGTTAGGCGGTTACTCGGCTGGTGACCAATGACGACATGGGAACGATTTTTTTTTGTTTGTTTTAAAAAAAAAAATCAATCTTTCTGGATTCTGGAGAGGATTTTACTAGAGTCGAAAGGGTTTAAGCTCTAGTTTAAGGACTAGATATGGATAGCCAGCTTCTTCCCACCAATTGTCGAATAAAACCTTCTTCTTCTCCTGTGCTTTGTCCTGCTTGAAAACATAATCCCTAATTTTTCTTTCGATAATGAAGTTCAAATGAAAACGTGCATTCGGGACCCTTGTACGGTTTTATGATAAAAATTGAGGTTATTTGAATGAAGCACTATTATAAAGGCCAGACTGTAATTCGCATTCGATCCTGATGTTAATGAAATCCGATCAAATGATGTGTATTTGCGGCGTCTGGGGGCTTTGTCAGTGGGCGAGGGGGGCACGGGATAAAAGGGGCCTAATCCGTCAGGTGACAAGGGGGCCCCTCCTAATTGGGGATCAGCCCTGCCGACTCGGGGGATTCAATTACATTTTAATAACCGTATGTGGATTTGTCAACTCTTGGCGGGTCTCCGGAGGTCGCATTACTCCAAAGTGAAAATTGAGAGGGGTGTAAAATTTCAAACGAAAATCCACCTTTTGTGATTTTTATAACAATTTCTAATCATGATTTGTCTGGCCGCAAGGGTGTCATTGGAGACTGCGGAGTGGGCTTTTTATTTTTATTTTATTTGAGTAAACATTCAGTTGCATTAACGTTTGACGTATTTAATGCTTGGTTGCAAAAATACACAAATTGTAAATGATAAAATGGGAAAAAACAAGACATTGATGGTGAAGTATAAACAAATTATATATATATGAAGGATAAACAAATTATATAATTATATATATATGGGTCAAATCAATCAATTCAAATGGTCCTCCCTGCTTCATCGAGATGTCATTTAGTTACAAAGAATTTTTTTGATAGACTGACAGACAAATCAAACTTATTGAACTGAAGTATGTAGTTACAGTTTCTGAAACCAAAAAAGTACTTTATGTACTGCATAGGTTAATCATAATATAGTTTCAGCATTCTTGGATTGATGTCGTTAGTAGTTTCTTTTACAAAGTTTTGCTATATCCCAATAGATGTCAGCTGAGTAGTATATCAGAAGAGTACCATATATCGTCGTTCGTGTCTTATATACGAACGGTTACGTGATTGTCGAAGGCATCGGAGAGTAGGGCGAACGCCATGAGTTCGACAGCCAGTAGCCTCAGAACTACTTCCTACTCAAGTAAGGCCATCTAGTCCATTTTAATATCTACTATATTCACGCAAACCTCAAGCTTATTTGGAAGTTTCCCAATACACCTTTGAAGATATATTAATCATTGAGGTCAACAGATACATCACTTTAACTTTTGAAATAACTGATATTAATTAATTAATACTATTTGATATTAATTCGACCGTTTTACTTCGCGTACCCTGTGATCATCAAATTCAAAAGTACTAATTTCGGCTGTGTATCTATCTTTCCTGCGAAACTTTGTTGTTTGAAGAATTTAGACAAGGGAATACCTACCTCTATTATAATATTTTTTACAGAAAATAGATTTGGTTGCCATTTTCAAAAAAATTTAATTTTTTTATCGATAATTCAGACAATTTCGTAAATTTTCACAGATCTGCGCTATAGTTTGATATTAATTTCTTCTCCTACTTCATTTTACTTCTCATACTTAAATCATCATCCTTGTAAGAGTGAATAACGGTAAAATGAATAATTATTGTCCAACACAAAACACCAGTAATCACGCTCTCAACGGCGCCATTTTCCTTAAGCGCCCTCTTCGCGCCAAAATCCCTTCGCGCCAAAACGCCATCACGGGGTTTCCCCCCCCTCTTGAGGCGCTGCACCAAACCACAGACGGATTTATGGAGAACCCGAATTGAGGAGATAACTAAATGGCACTTCGTAATGTATCACCATTGTAACTAACTGGGTATCTAACTAATTAATTAAACCAACGATTCCCTGCCCTAGCCGTAATGTGGTTACAAAAAACAACACCATTTCTGAAACTACCACCTTTATTAAACTAATATATTAAGTCTCCGAGCGAAGTATGTAACTCATTCTCCTTTTATTAAAATCTAAAAAAGATAAGATGGATGAAATGCTTACAATGGGACACTCTTTTAAGAGGAAATACGGTCGTCGATAAATTTTAATATTAGGTATTTTGGCTAACTGTTGCTGTCACTCTTACCCACACTTGTGCTAAAGGGACAACAGCACCTCAGTCTAATACCTAAATAAAATCGTTGAAATCGAGTTTTTGAATTTCCCATTTTTCTACGTCAAACTAGATCGATTTTAATATTTTTTTAACCAACTGTGTAAGAGAAAATATTCTACGTCTGTAAGTTTTGATTTTTTAATAAATACATTTTCTAGTTTGTATACTAAACGTCTGTTGATGTCGTTCAAACCAGTTGGAGTAATCATTGTTGGAGGGTCCTAAATCCTGTAAGAAATAACTTATCAAAAAAGCAAAACGACATCGACACACTAGTGGTAAACGTCTATATTACTTTTTTTTCTGTAGTGTCAAAATCCTGAGAAAATATAAATTGACTGGTTTGAACGACATCAACAGACGTTTAGTATACAAACTAGAAAATGTATTTATTAAAAAATCAAAACTTACAGACGTAGAATATTTTCTCTTACACAGTTGGTTAAAAAAATATTAAAATCGATCCAGTTTGACGTAGAAAAATGGGAAATTCAAAAACTCGATTTCAACGATTTTATTTAGGTATTAGACTGAGGTGCTGTTGTCCCTTTAGCACAAGTGTGGGTAAGAGTGACAGCAACAGTTAGCCAAAATACCTAATATTAAAATTTATCGACGACCGTATTTCCTCTTAAAAGAGTGTCCCATTGTAAGCTTATCATCCATCTTATCTTTTTTAGATTTTAATAAAAGGAGAATGAGTTAAATACTTCGCTCGGAGACTTAATATATTAGTTTAATAAAGGTGCTAGTTTCAGAAATGGTTTCAGAAAAAGCTTTAAGAAATTTGAAAAATACTAAACATTGCAACTATTGAGATGGGCTGGGCATGTACAGATAATGCCGGACACACGCGTCCCAAAAAGAAATATGACTGGACACCCAGGTGAAAGGAGAAAAGTGGGAAGACCCATACTGAGATGGGAAGACGCACGGAGAAAAATGTTATTCTAAAATACGATTATTTTATTCGTAAAAACGGTTAAAAACGGGACTGAAGTTCTTACGAACAAATGAACCGGGTTTCAATGTTTATTGGCGGCAACATGTAAGAATAATTTGTTGGTATACGTAATTTCGTACGCAAACCAACAGTTTTTACTCTTACATTTTCCCGCCAATAAACATTGAAACCCTGTTAATTTGTTCGTAAGAACTTCAGTCCTGTTTTTAACCATTTTTACGAATAAAATTATCGTATTTTAGAATAACATTTTTCTTCGTGCGAGTAAGAGGGGACGCATCACAGCTTCTCCAGGTAACAAACTGGAAGAGTTGGAGGCGATTGTTGCTGGAGGCCAAAGCTCGATAAGGTCTGTAACGCCATCGGCGAGAGAAACATTGCAACTACGAGCGTCAATACATAATCTTAAAAAATCATTTTTTTAGGTCTGGGTTCTCTTGGTCATCTCATTACTTCTTTAGATGAATCTCATTAGTTGTAAAACCAAGTTTTAAACATTTGTAAAAAAGTCTTTACTGAGAACTTGACGTTATGCTTTATAAAGAAAAATGCTAAGCAGACAGACTTTTTCAGGCAACTCGGAACCAAAAAACATAATACGAATAATTGTTAGATCATTTTTAAACCCTTCAAAGCATTTCTGTTTCTTAATTGGGCCTCCGTTTACAAGAAATTGTGTGTATCAAACATGATTTTCCGCCAAATTAGAAACTCAAATACGCGAAACATGCTTCAAACATATTTTTTATTCCAATTAAAATATTTTACGAAGCCCCGTTTTAAGGACGAATAAACTTTGACCATACTCGTAATCCATTAATTCTCCGAAAAGACGGATAAGGGCGGATTCAAACTTTTATTAGGAGGAAATAAATGTATGTATGTATTATGTACATATGTATTTATATAGACAATAATAATTTACCTATATAATTTTATCCACAGACAATATAGAGTAAATCGAATCGTAACTGATTAGCATTTTTGAACATTTGCTTCACAAAGGAGGCCCTGAGAAAAATAATTCCCCTGTCATTTTTGGGGATGCTGTTTGGATGTTATTTTTAGGAAAGGAAAGAGTGAAAGTTCTGAGAAGGAAAGGGGTTTGAGGGGTTGGGTTGGAAACTGGGGGTCATTGTGTCTAGGATTGACGGACGTACGAATCCATCCCTCCCACTGCAGTGCAAGGCAGTGTTCCGAGAGACTCCTTCAGCAGAGGTTAAAAGGTCTCCCTCAATCAGTCTCTCCCGATTAGGCTGCCAAGCAATTGGTAACACATCCGCCGCCAAGACCCGGACAAATCTCACCCCATGAACCCAAAAAGTCACCAAATGTAGCGAACCACTTGGGGTGCCCCATGGCAGAAGTCTTGGTTATCTAATAAATGGTTTCCGTGGCGGCGGTATCCATACCCGCCTCTAAAATAAAATATATATGTATTTTTATTATTTTATTATCTTTTATTAGTTCATTTCTTGTTCATTTTCATATTTTCATTTAGATTATTAGTGTTATCTTCTTCTTCCACGATATTAATTATTTGCTTACGAGATGGACGGTGAGATTTATTTGCCGAAGGTTTCTAGGACACCGTCACAATACATTTACAGTTCGCAACGTCATTTTCATTATGAGGTATGAAGCTATAAAATATACATTTAACCGTCAATAAATAAGGCTGTCATATTGTTGGTTCTACATTTAAGCTATTAAATGGGAAAAAAGTGTCGATACAAAGTACAAAATAGATTAATTAGGAATTTTGTGAGATTCACGAGAGGCTCCATGATTATTCAACAAAGTGGCATTTCAACGATCCTTTAAAAAGTCATGATTGATGTATTTTTTTATAACCTAACCTAACGTAAACTATTTAACTTTTCATGTCTTTTAATGACTTTTCAAAGGAGTGATGAAGTTGTCCAGTGTTAAGTTTTCCGATCACTGTTCATACATTATCATGTTACTGGTACATGGATTTTGCGATGCTTCTGAACGAGCATAAGGAGCATGTATCTACATGCGAACTTGTGAGAACGGCATCTGGATCTGCAGACTGCTATGCGCACGCTCAAGAGTGGCGCCTTTGAAAACACTCTCATTACCGAGATTAGAACTATCAGGAGCTCTGTCATTATCACAACTAACGAAGAAGGTAACAGACACTTTAACATTTCAAGGATCGATATCTGACTGGTGCGATTCCACTATAACTCTCGCGTGGATCGCTGCATCGCCTACACGGTGAAAAACCTTTGTAGCCAACCGCATGTCGGAGATTCAAGACAAAACTTTGCACGGACAATGGAGACA
Source organism: Limnephilus auricula (assembly GCA_951813805.1). NCBI lineage: Eukaryota > Metazoa > Arthropoda > Insecta > Trichoptera > Limnephilidae > Limnephilus > Limnephilus auricula. The sequence continues at coordinate 38,264,046 of OX638393.1, forward strand.
TGTTTCATCGCAACTTATGATACATGGCTGATCTCATATCTAGAGGAGTTTCTCCAAGGGATCTTGCATCTAGCAACCTTTAGTGGAATGGACCTGTGTGGTTATTCCAATATGAGATACATTGGCCTAGTATTTGATATAGCAGATGCACCTGAACTTCCGGAGCAAAAAAACTACTATTCAAACATTCATGACACAAATACATAACTTAATCGATAATAATCGAATATCTTTACTTGATATTTTACGTTTATTTATTTATTTTTTGATGCAATATTTTTACATTTTATAATAAAATTCAATACACAGATTACGAAGAGTTGTTACTTATTGCAATCGTTTTAAAATAAATTCTCTCCGCAAGTTTGAATCTCAAACAAACTCATTAACTGTACTTGAACTATTTTATTTTATTTATTTATTTTTGCTTTTCTCCTGTGAGGATTTCTTACTTTTTATAATTTATATTTAAATATTTTAATCTACCTTTTAATGATATGTTTTATTTCTACTTTTTTATTATTTCATTCTCACTTTTAACATTTTATGTTTGCTTAATACTTCATAGTTTGTACTATATACTTTACACGTTATACTTATACTTTATACCATATTTTTCTCTTTATATTTTACCTTTACCTACTACTTATTACCTTACTTACTACATACTTTTTACCTTTTTTCTTATATTTAACATACATTTATACTGTTATTCTTCATGTTATTGTACTATTTACATGTTATGTCAATTATAGATAATGGCACATGTTGTGCCGTATATGTGTAAAGAAATAAATAAATAAAATAAATAATGTGTGAACATATTTTGTAGATAAGGAAATGGGGAAAGGGGTGATATTGATCATCCATACCGATCAGGAAGAAAGGAGCTTATTGCTCCTCCACCGAATTCGTTACAATAATTAAACTTTATTGTATTTAAATTTTGAGTGGGTACTTACCCACGTTCCTACACGAAAATCTGTTTCATGCAATGGAAAAGTTGTTTTTCCTCGTACTCCGCGTCACAACACGACTACGTAACGCCGAGTTGGCAATTTAAGGGTTGAGCAACATGCTCTACAATTCTACAAAATAATATTTAGTGCTTGCAACGTACAGATATATAACGTTGGTACATGTGAGTCTACCGTGCGGTGTCGGAAATAAACTTTGAAGAGGGTTTTCCCGCCAAGTTAAAAACAATATGGCGTTGTGCGTAGTTAATTTATATGAACGTTTGGTCGGACGTGTTGCCGGTGGGAGGGCGGGGAGAGGGTGGGCGGTAAACAAGCCCTCGACCACACCGGCCAGATGGATGTGGAGGGCGGGAAACTGGGGCTGGAGGAAGTAAAGAAGGAAGAAAGGGCAAAAGCCGCAGAGGGGATCTGCGGTCAAAAGAACTGAACTGCCGGGAAGATAGCAAATTTATAATGGGATCCAGGCTTCAAAAAATCGATTAAAACAAAGACGAAGAAACCATCCGTTTCGAAACATGTAGGAAATAAAATAAACACGAAATTGTGATTATATAATAGTGGTTTAATACAAAGTAATTTGTTTTAATTTAATTTGAAATAAATAGACTTTGGTTGACGACTTATAGCCTTCTAACGAAATACAAACAGTTCATGTGATACTATATAGAAGATCCTGAAGAATTGTCCAGAGTCAGTGGAACTTGCTATCTCAATTTCTAAGGAATAAGAGGAGACTTAGAGGCCTCTAGGCACTTACAGATTCGGAGACCCCAGGCGCCCTAAGAAGGGGGCGGGGGGATTGTGTATTAAACAATTATTTATTTATGAAATATTCGTTTGCATTCGGAAAGGCCATACCTGTGGAACTACGACATCCCTAACTGGTGTAGGTAAGTGACGAGAGCGAAGGTAGTGAAAAATAAGCCTTAATCCTTCTCTCGTATGGTGCATGTAAAGGAAGTTGGAACATGTAAAATTATTTTCGTAAAACCGCGAAAAAAGCTCCGTAGACAAAAATTTGTCTAATTTTGAGGGCAACCCAATAAATGCCTTCGATTTTTATTTTTCGTAGAGTCAGTATCCCAACATTATACATGGTGTTAAGGACGTAATTTTCCTACTTTAACCAGTGATTCTTGACATTATTTATGGTAAAAAATGTAAATGAAACTTATTTTCAGCCAAGAAAATAAAAAAAAGGTATATATTGGACAGTTAGAGGTAGGGTGAGAGGTTTTCCGTTTATTCAGCTAATTGACCAGTGACGACATGTAAATTTTTTTTTTGTTTTCAAAGAAAAAAAAAATTAAAAATAATATCATAAATCACTGGTTAAATAAGTGAAGTACTTCACTTAACACCATGATTGTGTAGATGGAGATCCTTAGGTATTTTATTTATTGGAATTTTTTGATATTGTAAAACGGAAATCTTTAATCATTTCAGCAAACGACTAGTAGCCGAATATAAAAAGATGCTTCGGATTCCGACCCAGGCGTTGCTAATTCAATCTTCTGATATCCTGTATCATTGCACAAGTAACATGTTTGATTATATACATTTTTTGTTTTCGAATCTGTGTTCTTTTTGTCACTCAGCCAGGGCCCCCTCCAAGATTGGGGCCCTATGGAAAATTTAATATATTATTACTGTGTCTTCAACGTGATACATTTTGGCAAATAGCCCCACCCTTCTCTAAAGTGGGGGCCCAAGAAATGTGTTGAAATATTTGTAATAAGTCCCTGATAAGGGACCCCCAGGCCCAGGCCCGGGCCTCTCGGGCATATGCAAGTATATTTGGCTCGGGCCTATGCAAGTATATTTGGCCTATGCCTATATTTGGCCCTAATCGGGCAACGGAATGTAAATAGTAGAAACGTAGTTATTCAGAATTAATGTAATGCTAAGGCAATTTTTAAACAACCAGGCCAATAATTCAGGGCAGGAATATTTTTTATTAGCTGATTTTATCAAAATATCTGTTTACAACACAGTATGATAAAAATCCACAGCATTTTGTCGTAAATGTTTACCATTTTTTTGATTAGTATTTGAAATTGAATTTTTTAATGTAAAATTCCAGACGGTTTTTTTGACGAGCAAAAGTAAAATAATTATTAACAATAATAATAATGTGGAATGAAAGCACTTAAAATATCAATGAAGTATAATAGTTTCAACGAATAGCCAAATTATCGTAATTTTTTATGTGAATACCGCACAACTCCCAACTGCTCCCAATCGCCTAAAGTCTTTGAGAATATGGCATCCCCAATCGGGGTATGTTGCGATACTGAAGGTAAGTGGGGAGGGGATGGAGACAGGAAAGAGATAGGTAGAAGAGTTCCTGGCTATTCAGATCTAGTCACTGTCAAACAATGTTTAATTTTTGAATGGTGGTTTTACGCCAGGGCGATATTGACAGTATATTCCATTCTGGCAGATGCCGCAATTACTTGCTCACGCCGGGATTTGAACCCGCAACCTCCAGATAGATGGTCGAGAGCTTGCCCCTTGACCCTGGAGGAGGTCTTCTAATACCTATCATGAAAACTAATACTAAAATGCCCTTGATGTGAAATCTACCAAGGCGTAAAATAACTATTTCAAATCACAACAAGTTGTAGGAAAAAAGGGTTAAGTTTTGTGGCATTCAGTTAAAAAAACTTTAACGAATGCGATTCCTTACAAGAAATAATAAATCAAGGTAGAAAAGTTGCGTCAAAAAATATTGGGTCACAATGGCAATGAACTGCACGCCTAGTAAAAACTTATATCTCCAAGTACTGTTTTTTTTTTCCTTTTTAAATGTTGCAGTTCTATTTACACCACAGACAAAAACGAGCAATTTAATAATACGAGTATTATGGTACGGTGGTTTGATGTTTTATGTCCATTGCAAGACATTTTTTGCAACGTTTAGCGATAATATAATCTAATATCTTATTACAATTATTTACCTTTTTTTTTCAGTTTCTTTTTGTGTATACGGGAAATAATTGAAGATAATATTAGTAATTGAAAAATGGAAGAATAGAAATGATGTGCAGTGGGAATGGGTACCGCTGCCCCGGAAACCATTCATTGGATAACCGACATCCCTGCCACCCCGAGTTGTTTGCTACATTTGGTGACTTAGCGGGGGTGCCCGGGTTCATGGGTGAGGTTTAACCGGGTCTTTGCGGTAAACGCGCTTGCCCATCTACTGCGTTGCGGGCTGGATCGGGAGAGATTGATTGAGGGAGACCTAACCTATTCCTCTCCAACCGGACTCTCATGGCCTTGTACCGCAGTGGGTGGGATGCAATCATGCGTCCGTCACTCCTGGACACACTGAACCCTAGATTTTTATCCTCCTCTCAAACCCTTTTCCTTCCTAGAATTTACTCTCCTCTCTTTCCTAAAAATACCTTTCACACAGCATTCTCAAAGATGAAATAGGCCCCGAGGGGAATTATTTTTCTCACTGTCCCCTGTGTGGAGCTAATGTAAATAATAAATTATAATTTATTTTTTTTAATTTTATTTAAATTTAAATAATAATGTAATAATTATATTCCCATTTAATAGTTTAGTAGATTAACGTGTTGTTCTTGTATTGTTTTGTATTAATTATTCTTATATAGTACACTTGCATAACGTGGATTTACTAGATGATCATTTATATGGAAAAGTGTATGAAAGGGTTTAGTTTTTCCTGTGGGAAAAACTAAACCCGTTCCTGTAAATCTGGTGAAATTAAAAAAAAAAATAAAAAAAAAAGTTCTGCAAGCGTTTATCATTAATCACAATCCACATAACAACAAGGGGGCTAAACCATTACATATAGAAAGAAAAGGTCTTATATAAAATTTACTCGAACAATTATAAATCAATAATCGAACGAATGACCCTAATTTAATATTAATTAATAAACTAAGAAAAATAATCTATTTCCCTCTTCTTAATATATTCACAAAACCTAAAAGATATTTATAGCAGTAACGTCATTATTAAAAAATTAAGAATGCATAACAGATTTCAAAATACCCCTGGAAAGAGAATCTATTATTTTCCCAGGAATTCGGTTTAACCGATAATAAATCGGTTAAACATTTTAAAATGACGCCACAAAGTGATTTTGCGAAGTTTGAAGAGATAATAAATCAATTTACTCACCTTTAAAATTGACATTTAAAATCGTATAAATACGTCGATAAATTGTGAAAATTGTGGCCTTGTATGCCGAAACAGCTGTCACAATAATAAAAACGTAAAACACTGGAAGAACTTAATAATAACATTATTAAATTAAATTTTTAAAAAATGGAGTTCTACGATTTTAACCCAAAAACAATTAATAAAGTGATTCTTACCCACCCCTTATACCTTTTTCCTTCCTTGAACTTCGATTCATTCTAACAATTACGACCTAAAAATAGATAGGCCCCGAGGGAATTATTTTTCTTCATGGCCTCCGGTGTGGCACTAATGTAAAAGAAAATAGCTCAGTTGGTAGAGTGCCAGTCCCGGTAAAACCAGAGAATAACTGGGTCTGAGTCCCAATTGCGATCAACCTTTTTATTTTCTGCGTCTGTCTATTTCATATTTTCATTGACAGCTTTATATATATATTATATAATTTTACCATGAGTTTCAATTCAAGTTAACCTGAATAAAGTTAAAATATTCCATCATTAAAAACGATTGTTATATCTAGGGCTGCATTGTCAAAATAAAAATCTAAAACTCACTACAGACAATGCGAAAACATCACCTCTCACCATCTTTTCTTTTCTTTTCTCTTTTTACTCACACAAAACAAACTTTGATTGAACTGTCATCGAAAACACATAAAGCGCTCTTAAACTTTAGCTTTTCAATTTAAAGGCGGGCGAAATGGTTCTGGCAGAACTTTCAGATAAATCGTTTATGTGTTAAATCAAGTTTGCCTGCAATTTTATTGTTTTTGGATGCCATAAATAAAATTCTTACATCTACTTTTTACGATTTATTCAATACTTTGCATTAAACAAGAATATTTTTTATTGTATTAAATCAGTAATTTATTATACTTCGTGGTAAGATTTACTTTTATGACGTGTAGACATACATAATTTTTCTGAATATAAATAATAAGATATCATTGTAGAAAGCAATCACTTTGTGATTTGACATATTTAATAAAAATAAAACACTTTTTTGTCTCTTTCTATATGTATATATGGTTGTCTCTCTCTATATGAATAAATAAACACACATTTTGTAGTTATAGTTTAGTATTAATTTGTATCCTGAAGATGATTGAGTAAAGCGAAACCGGTCGGTAAAGTAAATTAATAAATAACGTGGTTTTAAAACAAAAAAGTGTTTTATTTTTATTAAATAATAAGAGTTCATCATTTGTTAACACGAAGGCCATTAACCACTTGAACGCTTTTTGCCACAATATGGCACTATTTCCAAAACAACGGACTGCTTTGCTGCCAAAATATGGCAGATATTCTCTAGATTCTTTAAAAAGTTAACGATTTTATAATATTTTGTTTATAAATCCTACGAGTATGTGATAATTGACAAAAGCTAGGTGAGGTTATTAACTATTTTTATTTATTTATTTACATTTGATACATTTAAAGCCAAAATAACAGAAATAATATTACATAATAAGAGAATATATTAAAAATGTTATTACGTTGTTTTAGGTCGATATTAGTTCCTAGCTAGGCAGATTGCCTGTATGCCTGTTCTAAGGAACCAAAGTTTGTAAAGTGCCAAATGCAATTTGAATTATTATTATTATCACTATATAGACATGTAATTAGCTTGTATGTCTCCGTATATTAAAAATCGGAGGTACGATTTTTTAATGAGGGCGAAAAAAAATTCTTTAGCAATCTGAGAAAAAAGTTTTGAATTGCTCTGTCGCTCCAGTGGTTAAAAAAACTACTTTTAGTGCCCGGCTTAGCCTAAAGTTTTCCTCAAGTATCTTGTATTCTTTACAACAGATCTTATACAATGATCTCCGGAAAATTATTTACAGCCATCTTAAGTAAGTATGTTGCGTGCTCCGCGGACGATGTATATGTTTTTGTCATGTGTCATCGACGTCTTTTCACTCATATAATGTCGTAATTTAAAATACTCATGTATTAGGAAACATACATTAGTAGATAAAATAATTATGTATTTGTTAGTTAATTTAATATAAACCAATTAAGTTAAATATAGTTTATGTAAGAATTCACTTTCAAATATTGTCCAATTTACATGATCTAACATATTTCATTTCATGCTGCGTAGCACTCAGTTCTCTCCTTTCCCTACCCACTACCTTCAGTAAAGTAACTTTTTCTACAATTACGGTTAATCCATTAAATTCTGTATTTTTAAGACCATGCTAATATACTAAGCTTAAATAATACTGTTGCGATCAAATTGCTCTCTAGCAAACATTTTTGTGTTTTACTGTTTAGCTCCATGACGGTCGTACTCGCCTTTATTTGCATGTTTGTCTTAACGCCAACTATTGCCAAATACAACCGATACACAATCACAAATACGCAACGTCAAGTGAAGTTCCACTAAAATGTAATTATTTTATAGCATTGCAGTGAATAACGAATAGTTATAACTTTGTAGCATGGCGCGAACAACTTCCTCCCAAACAATAAGTTACAAATTAAATTGTTTAATCCAGTAATTCGAAACATGATTAACCTCGTTAAACATTTCAGCAAAAACGGACCAAATCTAACAGGAAATGCTTTAAATAATACATATAACAGTGCCATAACTTCTCCAACGGTTGCCATTTAAAATCAGTACATATATTCATGGCAAATATCGTCCATTTTGGCTTGAAGGAAATTATTGAAAGCGCTATGAAGTACAATCGGTTATTCGAGCTTATCACGTACAACTTTCAGTTTTAAACTTGAATGCAAATTGGTACAGTTTCGTTATGATTTTAGATTTTTACGGCCAAAAGTATTATTGTGATATATTTTTGGGATGTGTTGCCTTGTTGAATCCTTTTTCTCCCAGCTCCTTTTTCAGCCATCGTTTTGGAGAGCGTTACAGTGTCAATCATCAGTTCATCAGGACTGCGTTACAGATGGACTGTAACGCAGTCCGAAACATTGGCTAAAGAAGGAGATGAAATGAAAAATGGTTCATTAAAAAAATGTTGTATTTAAGTTTAAAAAAACATATACTCTAAATACTCAACCAAGGCAATAAGCCAAAATATTCTTTCTTCAAACTTCGCAAATCACTTTGTGGCGTCATTGTTTAATATTATCATGTTTTAATTTAATTCAAAATATTCTGCTTACTGAAAATCCGAAACAGAAAAATCAGAAAAAGATACGGATACATCTGGGACACGAACCCAGGACCTCTGGCAATCCGGGCCAAATGTATATATGTCCCAGATGTATCCGTATCTTTTTCTGATTTTTCTGTTTCGGAATTTCGATTGACTTTCGCTAATATTATCTTCATTGACTAAATAAAAATGTTTAAAAAACCACAGGCCGTCTATGAACGAGAAATCCTAGTGATGACTGTGAAAAAAAATGAATTCATATTATTATTATTTTGTAAACCTACACTACTTACAAATTTTGCATTGAAACTAATTAAAAAACAAAAAGCAAGATTTCGTTATATTGATTTGAGTGTTTGATTTGATTTACATTTTTAAAATAGGAGAAATGGTATTGCAAACTCCAATATTTAAGTACCTAACTGTAGTGTTCTTGAATTACAAGTTGTTTCAGTTGATTTTGATATATGCCATTTGGCTTAGAGCTTATGTCAAGTTCCAACAGATATCCTGTAGTAAGAGCAGGTACACCCGAACAGAGCCTGGTCGACGATAGCGATCAAGCTCAGATTCAATTCCTAGACAGTGTAGTCGTTCGTGTGACCCAGAAGAATAATACATTGTAATCACGTAAAGATTTAAACCAGATTTTATTTAAAAATGACCTATTCTTGACGAGGCTCAACACAATAACTAATGTCTGACTGTGGATAAGGCAGACATAACACTAACTAAATTTGAACAACCCGTTACTCACCAACAATTTAATTTCCTATCGCCTTGTAGCATTCTTCCACTGGTGTTGTCTTAGTCACACTGGTTCTGACAGCACTACTAAACAAAATTAAACGAAGCTTTCGAAAGTACATCCATGATTAAATTTGATACTCAATTTCATAAACGTGAGTATTGTATGCATAATTTATTTTAATTAAATTATTACTCTGTGAAAATACTTGAAATCTGGCTACACACCACCATGGTTTGTTACTTGACGCTACGAGGTAACTTCAGTATTAGTAAAGGTATACTGATGTACTCTAAGCGGGTTCTTTGAAGTGTCCATAATTCCCGTAAGCTGGGGAAACCACTGCACACTTGAAACTTGAGCCACTTTAACGTTTTCATACAGGATTATTTGACGATCCGCCATGTTCCCTGGATTAAATTTGCGGCAAGCGAAATTAATATGCAATGTGTTGCTTAGTTAAGAGTGTGACTTAAAATATTCATGTCTGATTTTATTACATTCTCAAACTGAAAACTATGTACGAACAAAATGCAATCAAATAATAGTCGCTTAGTTGCCTTGTCCTCTTATAAGTGCAAATTAATTTAATGAAAACAAATATTTTTTTATGCAACACTTATAATCAAAATGATCTATTCAGTTTGTGGCGTCATTTTATTTAAATGTAAATATATCACTCTGTACACAATTTACACTGTCCAATATGAAAAACTCGATCAAACCAACTATTCCACACCCCACACTCAAAACGAACTACACACAATATTTATTTCTCAGAAGGACGTGAACAAAATACAAAAAAAAATCTTTTCTGATGTTTTCCATTTGTCGTCGGGTCAATTAAATAAATAAATATTAGAAAAAAATTAAATCCAAGTGTTAATAACGAACCCTCTAGCCTTGCTGTTTTTTTTCTTCTCTTTCTCATTAAGTTGTTTTATTTTTATTTTTTTAATTATGTCATATTTCTTTAAAGATTTTCCTGCGATGTAAAAATGTATTATTTTTATTTAGATAAAAGTTTAGTTTCACATTTTCTATCCTATGTACTTTCGTCAGTGTTTAACAAAATGTATTTTTTTTAAAATAAGCTCTCTATCTTTAAACTCCACTTTATGTTTTCTTCATCTATATTATTTTTCTGTATATTTTATGAAATTTATGCGGTGACTTCGCTGGTTCTTGCAACTATGCAACATGTAATTATTTTAATAAAATTACATATATAACTCTTTTTATATTACTGTGATATTATAGATGACAGAAAGCCTATGAATTACGTTTATTTACGAGATATCGATATTAGGTCTTGTATTCAAAATATACTATTAACGTCCACAGTAACGGTTGAATGCAGCAGGTACTTATAACTTTTTTACTTGTGAAAGCTGCTTAGGTTTGCAATTATTATCAATTTATATGATTAATGGTAATGGGAACGTGAGTTTAACTGAATTATAATAATATGACGAGTGAGAATGCGTTTTTGCGAACTGTCCAAACATGCGATTAGGCCCCTGTATCTCAATGTACTCTAGTGATGGAAATAATCAATACGTTTGGTTAATGAAATATTTATTTTTAAAACATTTTATTATTGTACAATTTATATGGATTATCGTGTAATTTGTTTACGTTCAGAAGAAGGCTTTTTACCTAGCAAATATAATGGTTTGATACGAAGGCTCCTTGTAATTTAAATAACGTGTTCCTATGTTTCTCTTTGAGCTGAGGTTTTGGCCTAAATCATTCCACAACGTACTTTTGCAATAAAATAAAGGTAATAAAAAGCCTATCTAACGCGGTTACTCAGAAAAAAAAATGTAGCAAACAAAACCACACATATTTGGCAGGCTAGAGAAAATTACAATCCGTGTAAGGCGCGGACTTGGAGGTCTCGCTAAGGTCTCGCAAAGTTAGTAAGTCATGTGGTATATTGTATAATTTCGACGTTAGACGTATCACAGCCTTGGCTCGCTAACGAAATATCAAGCCTCAAAAGAGTTTCCACGTTTCACGGTGTGGTGACTTCACCTTGAAAGTTGCGCCGTGATTTCAGGCATTTTTACAAAATGAAATCCAGCCAGCGAGTTGCTAATCGCACTTTGAGCATATTCCAGAAATCCTGAATTTCTGAAATACATTCCCCCAGTGTATGTTAAACTTTATTTTTGTGGCCTCGGTACAAAACTCTACCGGCGGGCTCGCGAACTTCACCTGTTACAAGAGCGCAATTACTTTAAGCTTTTCAATCGTACTTTGGAAACTTTTAAGCTCCGGCAAGGAATTGAACTTAAAAAGAAATGTTTGCTATAATTGATCCTGTAAACATGGTAGCTCAACCACTGAGCATAATTAAAATTTTACTTGGAGGATATTCTAACTAGGTAAATATTGTCCACTTTGAAACTTGAAGTGAAACATCACAAAACTGCGCTATACAAATGCTCTGTTATTATTTAATTATTTTGCTGGAAAAATATCCTATATAATTTAAAGTAAAGGATTCTATGAAGGTTAAATTATTTTTAAGTACCTATTTAAGTAAATTAGGCATTATTTTGCAGAACGAATCCATCTCATCTTTAACTTAGTTATGATAACGTTTCATAAAAGTGTTAAATATGTAATATTTAGGAGTATTTTTGTTTTATTAGTGAAATAAGATAAAGGAGGTTTTGTAGTTTTAAGGAGTTGGTTTTTGCAAAAGTTGTTTAATAGTTTGTTTAAACATTGGAATCAAACTGGATTTTTATTCTTTCCTTTGCCAACCAGGGTACCAAGAATCTATTCTAACGTATGTTTTTTGTATTTTGTATTGGCTGGGGAGCGTCAGAAAGAAAAAATTTAGATCCGTTTGTGAAGGTACAGAAATCCATAACTAGAGTCATTAAGTAAAAACCCTTTATGTTTTAGAGCTCTTCAAAAAATTTTATATTCTTGATGTTTGTCAAAACCACATAAAAAGGTTATTATCCCCGTACATAGATGCCTTGAAAATCTCAATGAAATTGACCATAAACATATTACAAGAAGTCATACCAGAAAGGATCTCATAATCCCAAGGAGCAAAACGACAAATTATCAAAAGACGTATACATCATACAAGTGAACAAAATTATATAATAAAATCCCCACAAAGTAAATATGAAAGCATGCAAATGTTGATTGGCTTAGGTGGAGGGGCGTCTGAAAAACTGATGTCACTTAAATGTCACTTAAAATCTTATATATAAAAATAGTATTTGTTTGTTTGTTCTTATCTTATGCGCCGCCATACCATTTCTCCAACCGAGATGAAGCTTTGGGGATTTGATGTGCGCATGCCGGCTATGGTTACAGGATATACCGGTGTTATGAAATTATTTCCTATGCTATTCACCGATTTCGATGAAAATTTGGTGAATTATTGTGAACATGCTAAGATTTTTAAGGTGAGCTGTGGGGTTATGAAATTTGCAAAAAAAACAATAGTTCACCAGTGAGTTGATTGCAAAATTGATGTATTTTATGGAGTTTTATGGAGTGGGAAGGCGGAGAAGATGGAAGGGGAATTTATGAGGGGGGGGGGGGAGATTCGCGAGAAGGGGACAGCGGGAGGAGGGGGTGGGGGAACGCGAAAGGGAAAGGATACGCAAGGAGAAACAATTTCTTAATTTAAGTTGCATTTTAACGCATGTTGCGTATCTGTTAGTTTAACAGGCAACCTGCCTAACTAGGAGCAATGATCAACCTGACAAGACGTAATAACACTTGCTCACAATAAATAAAAATGATACAAAACGTGTACACAATGATATTGAAATTTTGTTACTTTCGATTGAAAAACAATATCTCTGTTTCACAACTACTTATGTATATAGCCTCACAATTATCAGGGCTGGACCACATTGATATTAGAAAAAATATGGCATTGCTTGAATTCTGTATTTCAACAAAATAATATTCAGAAATCATATAATATTACTGATGTAAATTTTTGTGCATATTGTCATTGCTTTATTGAGGTGCAGCTAATTTTTAGATAAGTTTTAGCTACCATTTTCTTAGTTTATTCCTTCTGTTTTTTAATATGCTTCGTATTTTATAATAATTGGATAAAAGTCAGTAAACAAATGTAACAATTTAAAAAAATATATTTAGATTACCTTCAGACATTGATCTAATCATCCCCTTTCAGATCATGTGTGCATTTGAAATACAGAGATTTACAATTTTTTTTTCTATATACATCGAATAAAAATTTCGCGATTTTGTTTTTCAATTGCTGGTATTACTGGCTTGGCCCGCTATTTATTTATTGGATTTTAGCTACAAGTTCAAGAGACAGCCATTTTTATTATTTATTCGATTTTTTAAATTTAAGTTTTAAGGGTATTTTAATGGTTAATTTTTTGGTAATTTTTCATAAATTGAATAAAATATGCTGTTAATGTTCTTTCAAATGAAATTAACAATTACTAGAAAAAACACAATTTTTTCAAATATCTACCAATTATTATTATCAGGCATCAAATATGTTCTACCACTGCCAGTTTTGATTCTGGACTGAAAGGCAATGCATTTTTTTTAAGTTTGAATACTTCACAAGAGTCCCAACTGCTCTCGTCTGGAGCCAATGAGACGATGGCATCCCTAATTTAAGTACGTTGTGAGGCTGAAGGTACACCGGAGAGAAGAGGAAGGTAGGGAAGTACTTGGCTATTCAGATATGGTCACCAAACATGGTTAAAGCCATTTCAGGCAACGTTTCAATTCTGAATGGTGGTCTTACACCAGGGCGATACTGAAAGCAAATATACTACATATTATTTTTACTACATAAATAACACAAATTAATAAAATAAAATTTATTTGCGCACGCCGGGCTCGAACCCGCGATCTTTGGATTGCGAGTCGATAGCCTTTCCCTTCGACCACGGAGGCCTTACTTGTTTGCGAGGCAAGAGCCCGCTGCTAAACTAATACCTCATCATTTAGTCGTACGGAAAGAGGTGTTATCTTTTCTTACGCCGGATGGGTAGTAAGTGTATAGCCAGAAGCCGAATATCTCCGGAGTGTATTTATTAAAGTTGGATATTTTTATATTCAAAAGGGCTGGCAAACCTTCCGCACGGCTTGCCCGGGGAGTGAACTCGCGTATCGCTCTTGAGCGCAAACATCTCTCACCAGCAAACATCGGGCAGGTCCCTAAACATTTGTCCAACGTGATAAAAATACAAAGCCTTCATTCTGTGCGAATAAATACCCTTATCTGAAGTGAAACACGAGAGGTGAGTGCTACGGGCTAGAATTATCCCGCCAAAAACACACCACGCGGGAAATAAAAACCACCCCCAACTAGCAAAAGCGAAAATAATCAGCTGCTAATTTTAACGACCAGCACAAAAAGGATAAAACTCTCACAACAAATCAGATTTTTTTAATGCTTTTTTGAGTTGTGGCCTTTTTATGAAGTGGTGTTTACTTATTATTTTTTTCTTGGTGGTGGGAGTACCACATTTCAAGAATTGGTAGTTCTCGAATCAGTAAACAGATGGCGGTTGGTTTAGTGTTTTATCTGAGAGCTCGTTTACAGGGGATTACTTTACTCAGTAGTTAAATCAAGGCTCGAAAAAAACGCCAAGAAAGCAACAAAGCATTATATAAAGCAAATAAATCAATTTTTTAAATTGAAGCAAATGTTTTTTCTTCTTCAAACTTCGCAAAATCACTTTGTGGCATCATTTTGAATTAAATTAAAACAAATAACTTTGTTTAAACCACTAATATAATCACAATTACCTACATGTTTCAAAACCGATGGTTTCTTCGTCAGGGTAGTAATGACATTAGTAACAAAATAAACAAACAAGTATAGACTAAAAAGAACTATGGACAAAAATATTTTAGAGAGAGGTGATTAATTAATATTTTTTATTGATATTTTTTATTAATTAATCACCTCTCTCTAAAATATTTTTGTCCATAGTTCTTTTTAGTCTATACTTTTTTGTTTATTTTGTTACTAATGTCATTACTACCCTGACGAAGAAACCATCGGTTTTGAAACATGTAGGTAATTGTGATTATATTAGTGGTTTAAACAAAGTTATTTGTTTTAATTTAATTGAAGCAAATGTTTTTGGATAACATCAAGATAACAAGAAAGTGTCACATTTTGCAAACGTACACATATTAGGTAGATATCAAATTAAACGAGTGATAAAGAGTTTCCTAATACAATAAAAAAAATACCGCACATCCCGTAGAAAAGGGTGTTAAGTCAAAAAAGCAAATTTTACAGAAGAGTGAAAATAAACGATAATTGATAAAAATAGACTCTAGCGACATCATGCTGAGAAAGAGTGATCTAACTTAAATACGGTTTTCGTGGGGCATTTATAATCACAATCACTTTACTATTTAGAGATAAAAATATTTTTTTTATAAAATAGAATATTTTGACTTACGACCCTTTTCTGCGGGATATGCGATAAATACTAAAAGTATGATGAAAACAACTCTTTTAAATGGGATTAAAAATGTTTTACTGAAAAAGATAATATTTTGAATGCCAACATTATCTTGATAGACATATTATGACCTACGTGGTCAAGAATAAGGCTTCCGAATACAAATGAGGAGGTCGTGGGTTCAAATTCCGGCGAGTAAAAATAAATTTTCAATCTCCGTATTTAATTTTATTTTAAATGCCCTAAAATGCATACTTCAAACGTCAGAGTCAAAATTTGTGACTAAATTAGGTACACATTGATTCGATGGCTTTAGGCGTCAAATTGCATTGATACTTTTATTTAATTTTTTTAATGTGAATACTGCACAAGAGTCCCACTGCTCCCAATTATCTGGATACAGTGAGCCTATGGCTACCTCAATTAGGGGAAGTTGTGAGGCTTAAGGTGGTGGGTAGAGGAAGGAGATGGAGAAGAGGAAGGTTGGGAAGTACCAGGCTATTCAGATATGGTCACCAAACATAATTAAACTCATTTCAAGCAACGTTTCAGCTATGAATGTTGGTCTTACATTAGAGTGATACTGAAAGTTTCTTCCATTCTGGAGCGTGCCGCAAATATACTATATATTATTTTTTGTGACTAGATTGTAAAATAAACAACTTAATTAAATAAAATTTACTTGCGCGCCTGGGGACCTTGATTCTTGCAACTTCCGGATCGCTAATCGACAGCCATCTTTCTTGAATACGTCCTTATCTAATTAATACACTATTTGAATTTTTATTTCTATCCTTAAAATATTTATCTTTCTTTATTTTTCAGCTCACTATTATTTTTATATTTGTATTTAGTTTTATTTATCTTTTCTGCTATCTTGTTTTTTATTATTTATTACCATAGTTTTTATTATCTGTTTCCAAAAAATAGTTTTTTTTAGTTAATATATTTATTATGTATGACTACCACAACAAGGGCATTCGCCTAGTATGGTAGTTAAAAAATGTCAAAAACTGTAACATTTAAACATTTATTGAATAAAAAAAAAACTTAAAAAAAAAAAAAAAAAAAAATAATATTTTTCTTTGTTACAATCATTTTACAAATTTTATGACATTATTTAATAATGTGGGCCTCATTGGGTGCTTTATCTGAATGTAGCTCCCAATATGAGTATACAATAATGATATATGCACGTATGTATAAAAGCCTTTAATGGAGTAAATGTATCAATAGATATAAACATAAAAAATAAATAAATACATTCTGAAAAATATACAAATCAATCACACATTCATTACATAGAAATATTTACTTCGTTCCATTAATAGATAATGAAAAAAGTGAATAAGTTCTTAGTAAACTTTGTTAAATTCCATTCAACTTCCGTGAAAACCTTTTGATTTATGAGACAGTAATGGTAGGTTCAGACTGGACGACGTACGTACGCATCGCTACTCAAACAATGCTTAGCAACCCATACATTTTCTATGAAAATGGCCATAGACATCGCACGTCGCGCTGCGTGTGGCCAATGTGATTCTAAAACATAAATTTTCATTGAAAATCTATGGTTGCTAAGCAGTCCAGATATTGTTAGGCGTAGCGATGGGCACGTACGTCGACCCAGTCTGAATCTACCATTATGGTAGATTCAGACTGGGTGGACGTACGCGCCCATCGCTACGCCTAACAATATCTGGACTGCTTAGCAACCATAGATTTTCAATGAAAATTTATGTTTTAGAATCACATTGGCCACACGCATCGCGACGTGCGATGTCTATGGCCATTTTCATAGAAAATGTATGGGTTGCTAAGCATTGTTTGAGGAGCGATGCGTACGTACGTCGTCCAGTCTGAACCTACCATAATGAATTTCCAGTTTTTTTGCTTTGTCGAGCAAAAGTGTGGTCTATATTAGTAATAAATTCTTTTTTATATTAACCATTACCATAGAGATGTTTCTAGAAACAGGCCCTTAATCCCTAATTTAAATCTTGCCCTAAACTTTGGCTTAAAACGGTCCAGTCTAACATCCCCGACATATCCATAATGTGCTTTCCTTGTACGGTTTCCGCACAAACTGTTGGCCGATCAGGGCTGAGGGCTGAGGGCTGAGGGCCCAGTCATCCTGGTAAACACACTCCGCCCTTACCGCCACCCCCCTCTCTGCCCCTACCCAACCCACTTAGTGCCACTTGCCACTTGCTACTTGCTACCAACGCGAGCGCCTCGGAGCGGATGAGTGATGCTACCTATGAAATGTATCGGTTTAGAAGCGTATCATCCTCAATACTGAAGGACAGATTTTCAAATGACTTTGACACACCTACCAACTCTTCGACAACAACTTATTTAAATTTTTTTTTGTGTATTTGCACAATTTTATTGAATGTCGTTAGAAATAACAATACGAGTAACCGTTATTTAAGAGATACCGTGATATTTTTATGTAACATATTTTTATAATGTAGGAGCTGTTGCATATATTTTTGTATTATTTCTATTTATCCATAATGTAAAAACTTATTACTCTCTTTTGTTTATATGTATTGTAAACTTTTTCTTGTATTACTCTTCTGTAAATTCATAATATTAACCTACACTATATATTATTATTTTCATGCAATCTGCAATTTAAAAACTGGTTTCAGTTTAATTTTTTTTTACTTTTTCTCTTTTATTATAATATAATATTTTTTACTTACTTTTATACCTACCATTTTTATAATGTTCATTTCTATAAGTTTATATTTCTTATTTAAACATTGTATTACATATAAATATATCACTGTATTATATACTTATTAGGTAAAAGCACATCAGGTATAAACACACACCATAATAATAAATAAATAAATAATTTTCCAATGGCACATTTAAAAAAAATGTGCCATTTATAGTATAGCGTTGCTGACGTCAGTGTCGAGCAGTGTAGGTACCAGCCATCTTTACCAGCCAGTAACGTTTCCTACGTCACAATGACGTTGTAGCCAGCCAATGTTTAGGAATATGCGATATTAGGTCGTCTAATAATAATTATGAATGATCACAGTTAGTATAATTAAGTTTATATCTTTCATACGATTTTAACGGTAATGTGTGAAAATGTCCCATGTCAAAGAAATGTTTTTTTTTTTTAATTTGCGGTTTTACCTATAAAGTTTAAAAAAAACATTTCACCGACATGGGATATTTTCACACATTACACATTACCGTTAAAAACGTATGAAAGATATTCACTTCATTTTACTAACTGTGATCATTCATAATTATTATTAGAAGTCCTAATATCGCATATTCCTAAACGTTGGCTGGCTACAACGTCTTTATGACGTAGAAAACGTTACTGGCTGGTAAGACGGCTGGTACCGACACTGGTCGGCGTGACGTCAGAAACGCTTGAATTTCGCTAATATTGTCTTCATTAATTAAATTTGATTAAGAGATACAATATATCAATAAATTATCATTAAGTTATATCTGTGGCATCCACATAGGCTTTCAACTGTCTATCACTATTTAAGATACTTTGGACATGTTGCTCGCCAAACTGAGGACTACTACATGGAAAAAACTCATTGTCATTGGCAAAGTGTTTGGCAGGAGAAGCAGAGGAATGTCACTAATGTGCCGGAGTGACCAAGTATCACTGGCGTTCGGTACGTCAATGTCTGCAGAACAGCGAGGAGTGGAAAAGCCTTGTCTACCGCGGAAAATATTGGAGTGATGGTCACGATC